>OX375869.1:59143103-59777092 GCA_947359475.1 Heligmosomoides polygyrus bakeri
CTTCTATCGAATTTTTGTGGATGTCGTCCAGGCGGTCCGAAAGTTTAGCCCTGGGGGGATCTAGGTCGCTGAATACGAAACTAAAGTTTGTTTGTAAAGTGTCAACTGCCATCAATCGATATTGATCAAAATAGGGTGGGGAAAATAGCGGAAAATATCCAGACGCCTTCCACCTGCCTCGAAACTTTAGCCCTGGGGTAGTCGAGGTCGCTAACACGAATCTGAAGTTCGTTTTCGAAGTATCGATCGCCATCAATTGATATTGATCAAACTATCGAGTTTTTGTGGATGTCGTCTAGGCGGTCAAACGTTTAGCCCTGGATGTAGTCGAGGTCGCTCAACACGAATCCGAAGTTCGTTTTCGAAGTATCGATCGCCATCAATTGATATTGATCAAACTATCGAGTTTTTGTGGATGTCGTCTAGGCGGTCAAACGTTTAGCCCTGGATGTAGCCGAGGTCGCTCAACACGAATCCGAAGTTCGTTTTTGAAGTTTCGATCGCCGTCTATCGTTACCGATCAAATTACGGGGCACGAAAATAGCGGAGAATACTTAGACGTCTTCTACGTGTCAGGGGATTCAGAAGGCGTGAGGAATACGTCGCATGACGTGCCTGGGACTCAAAGGACGTGCCAACGACTTCGCTGAACGTGTTTGGGGGATTCAGGTAGACGTGCCGAAGACGTCGTCCAATGTGCCTGGGAAATCAGGTGAGCCGAAGATGTCGTCCGCTAAGGGTAGATCATTGAGGGGACCAGAACCAGTAATGGGGACCGTTTCACTAAAGGAGGACCAGTAGTGAGGAACCAATAGATCGTCCTATCGTACTATATACTGTACTTACTGCGAGCCTTTTGTACTTCTAGGTAGAGAAAAAGCTGTACAAGTAGAGCAGCTAGCTTGATGTGATTGTCCTTAGCTTAGAGATACTGCAACATCGCGCGAAGCACGCAAGTGCGAGGCACGCCGATAGGCGTGACGGAGCACTTGTATACAATAAAAAACTAAGCTTCTTCGTAGCGATCTCCGATATGATTAGGGAGGATCGAATTCCAAATTCTCATGTTTCATGAAAAATAAATTTTTTACATGAAGGAGACAATCTACACTGTTAAAATTCTGCCACAAAAATTTTAGCTCTTGACTCATGCACAGTGTGAAAATCATGGTTTTCTGAAACGAATAGATTGGATCGACCCCTGGTCGATATGGCACCGACGTCATTGGAGCGACACAATTGTACGTTCACAAAAATGATTATAACTCGGTAATTTTTTGCAAACTTGGAAAAATCAATAACTCTTTAAATACTACAAGAAAAAAGCTTACATTCTGTGCAAAAATTGTCTTTCAATAAAGAGGTCTTTATAGGTCTTCGATTTTTAGGCGAAAAAAATTGAAGTGATTTTGTATAATTATTTATATTTTGATAAGTTTTTTTTGGAATTTGGAAAACTAATGGCTTTTTGAAAACTAGAGAAAGAGCGCTTTCGAACCATATAAGAACTAGTTTTCAACAGGGAGTTCTCTATAGGGGCGGTAGGGATTCGACTTCTGGTCCATTGTTGCAGAAATACGTGTCAAAAATCGAACCCCCACCGCCCCCTATGAAGATTTCCCTTTTGAAGACCTTCCTTTTGAAAAACGATTTTTATGTGGTAAATTAGCATGTTTTTCTACTTTTTAAAAAGTCATTGGGATTTTTTGAATTTTGAAAAGCGAGCCGAGTTATGAACATTTTTGTGAAATCACTCCAATATCTTCGGTGCAGAATCGATCAGAGTCAACGAGAAGTTCTTGACAAAATTATCACAATTCGGTTTATTTTTTTGGAAATTCAAAAATTCTAATGACTTTTTGAAAAATAATAAAAATGAAAAATAAAAAATAAAAAGGTGCTTTCTAACCATATACAAACCAATTTTCAAAAATGGGGTCTTCGTACGGGACGGGAGGGGGATTCGATTTTTGGCACCTATTTCTGCAACAATGGACCAGAAATCGAACCCATACCGCCCCCATGAAGACCTCCCTGTTGAAAACTATTTTCTATATGGTTCAAAAGCGCTCTTTTTCTAGTTTTTAGAAAGCTGTTACCTTTTTCAAATTTCAAAAACTTATTGAAATATAAATATTTATACAAAATCAGTTCAACTTTTTTTGCTCAAAAATCGAAGACCTCTTTATTGAAAAACAATTTTTACACTGGATGAAAGCTTAATTTTTTTGTAGTTTTCGAAAAGCTATTGATTTTCCAAATTTGCAAAAAATTGCCGACTTATAATCATTTTTGTGAACGTCCAATTTTGTCGCTCCAATGACGTCGTTCGTATATCGACCGGGGGTCGATCCAATCTAATCGTTTCAGAAAACTATGATTTTTACATTGTGCATGGATTAAGAACTTAAATCTTTTTGGGGCAGAATTTTAACTGTGTAGATTGTCTCCTTCAGGTAAAAATTTATTTTTCATGAAAAATGAGAATTTGGAATTCGATCCTTCCTAACCATATCGGAAATCACTGCAAAGAAGCTTAGTTTTTATTGTATATTAACCACATCTTAAACTTTAAGATGGCATAATTTTCACTTTCTGATGTTCTTCCTTCAGAAGGTAGAAATTTTCTGTAGCGACAAGTCCATCCTTCAGTTGCGATCGATGATATCGGAGGACGCAATGGCCGCACGTAGCCCACCCTATTTCGGAGATTTTTTGGAGTCTCTGAAATTTTCACATAGTTTTGAAAGCTATAAAAACTGTGGACTCTACGCTTTGAAAAGCAGGTTGTAAAAATAGCAGCTTCCATGTGATTAGTGGTGTCGATATTTTCGGCAAACGATACAAATTGGGACGTCTGTTCATACAGAAGATTGACAGAAAAAAGGTTTTATTGCCGTTTGTCATACTGTGGCTTAAAATTTTATAGGATACGACTTCACTTTCTGATGCTGTTTCCTGCAGAAGAGAGAAAATTAAATCCCGGACAAGTCCATCCTCCGATTGCCACTCCGTCATCGATTCGAAGAGCTCTTCAAAAAATAGTGTAGCGAATGCACTTAGGTCGTCCTCAGTAATTAGCTTTTAAAATTTTATAGAGTGCAACTTTGCATGTAGATATTGCTCGTTTAGGCAGGAAAATTGATGTGTCCATGACTTCCTGGAAAATGTGAAAAAATTGGAGACCTCTCATTGACTCCAAATCTGCCGACGAGAAATCTTTATTTTTGACATATAATACAAATACCATTTAAATTTTCTACGTAACTTTTGGGAACGAAGGTGAGACTCTACGCTGTCATAGACACTCCTAAAAAAACAGCTTATTAAGAATTGCAAACCTTGCCTAAAAACCTGAAAAATAAGAGAGAATCCTCCCCCGAGACCGAAAGCGTACGACCCCCTCCCAAACGGCGTCACAGTAAGCCCCCCCCCTTTCGATTCCCGAACCTCAAGCTTGAGCCTGACTCGGCATTTCTCACTGCCGCTGCTGCTGCGGCCGCGGCGCAGTTCCACGGTGCCACAGCGGAATTTGGGCAGGACCAGCTCTACTCACATTCCACTGCCCACTGCCGGCTGCAAAGTGTGGTATGCACGCGGCTTATGACTTCCAAGGACGTAAATCGCTATCTCTGGTGGAATAACGGTGTGGCGGAAAATTTGAATCTAAATTTGTCCGGATTCAAGAGGCGCACTCTGTATACACCAGACAGTAGAGCTCGAGCTGTTCAGATCAAGTATTCGTTTCTTTTCACAAATGCCTGATTTTTTAAATAAAAGTTATTAAACGCCCTGGAACGCTCAAGAGTGGCGCAAGTTCGCCTGCGCGTTCTTTTCGGCTAATGACCAAAGGGCATGTACGGTACTGTACTGACAACTGCAGTTGTAAGACGATTTTTCTCTTTTCACCCCTTCATAGCAATTCTCCAGGGAGCGGGACTATGACGATTTTACTTGTAACATTCTTGTGAAATATGATCCTATTTAAAATAGGCGACGGAGCGGGATGTACGGCCGAGTTGGCGAGGGGCGGAGTCGAGTTTCTATCCTAGCGTACAGAGGGGCCGGGAAAATTTGTTTTGTTTCTCTAAAGTTTCATAGGGCAGCCATTAGACTCTCAAGAAAACCTAGGGGTTGGGGGGTGAGTGAGTTTTGATGTCTTCTATGCTGGATGAAATTAACGTTTGTTGAGGTTAATTGCTAGGCCATTCCACTGTAAAACTAGGTACATGTCGGTGTGAACTATAAATGTGTAAACTACAAACTCCCAGGGCACGAAGAACCTTTGATCGCCTTTGCACAACACCTTATTGTTAGAGAAATTATAATATGTACACCTCGTGTTTGGACAGCAGGTGGACAATCTTCCCTTAAACTCCGTTTCCGACGTTCAAATCTGCTGTTCCCACGCTTATTTTCAGCAACAGACTTACAACTGCACTCTGTCAGCTCTATCTATTGTACCGCTTTGTCGTAGTACTGTATACTCCTAGTTCCAGTGACCGTATAGCCGTGGTGCTGCGCGTTTAGATTCCATGCCCTTCTGCGAATTCAGATGGAAGCCACAGGTCAAGGTACAACTTTCTATATTCGCACCACCAAAACGTGGAGCATTTGAACCGACCTAATATAGATTCACGAATTCAGGAAGCAGTGTGAAGGAGCGTTCTGAAGTTTTGAAGGAAGCCGGCTCGAAGGTCGCGGATCTTCTAGAATTATGTCCTTAGAGTGAAGTATGGACTGAATCTGTAAACCAGTCTTAATTGTACGGCAAGAAAAGCTGTGAACTGTATGTAAACTAGCAAACTTTGTGTAAACTATTAACTTAAAGGGCACGAAAAAGCTGGAAAATAAACACAGCTGCAGAAAACGAATTAATCGCAAGCAACGGTATATGTGTGTTAACTTTGAGACGTCTCTGCTGACAAAGGAGGTAAATGAATTTCTCGTGGGGTTTTCCAAGGATAGGTCTAGAATGGCGAGAAATCGTAGTGCTTCAGCGCGGGCTCATAAGGCAAAAGATGCGGCCTGAATGCCCTTTAAAAATGACTGTCATATTCGTGATCAGAGTCGTGGGAGTACAAGCCCCTCACTCCCTACCCCTACGATTAGTAGAGAGTGGTCGGAAAAAATGGGTAGCAAGGCGCAATACCACGAGATGGATCAAAAACGCTACAATTTGTGGCAACTAGATGAATTACTAACCAGCGAAGGGCCTCAGGCGTAGGTCTAAACGGGGAAAATGAATAGTACTGCAAGAGTCTCCACCCTTCATATAGTACAGGGTGCGTAAAAAGTATTGACGCACTAAACGTAAACGTTAGAAATAACAACACATTATAAAATTTAACAATGTTGTTCCTTTCGCTACATCATTGCTGACATTTTGTATATACACTTGTTAAATTTTATGATGTGTTGTTATTTCTAGCGTTTACGTTTAGTGCGTCAATACTTTTTACGCACCCTGTAGAAAAACATATTCCCTTTTTGCTGAGTCCTTGAAACCAAGGAGCTACGGGCCCTCGAAATTGGGGTAGAATATTGCACCATCACCTCTGCCTACCGTAACTTACCGTAATCGACAGAAATTTGAAAAACAGATGTCAGATTCGTGATCAGCACCCCAAATGAAACTCCTGGGCGAGGTTTAAAATTTTTTCGACCTCTTCTCGACCTCTGGAGTCGTGAAAGTACAACAGTGCCTTTATGGTATTATAGTTTAAATCAGCTTAAATTCTATACATCTCTTACACATTTATTTCACTCCAAATTGTCAAATGAGAGTTTACTTTGAGCTGTGCTTTACTCATTTTCTCACTTTTTGTGTTATACAAAATTCTGTGATTTTCTGCGAATGATAAACAATGGCCTTACAGCACTCAGATAATTGTAGGCGAGTAGCGCCGTAGGGCGCAACCGGTTACGCCCACTATTTACGCTTGGCGAGAAAATGAGGATCTTAGCGATGGGCGGGCAATGGGCGGGCAATGGGCGGGGAATGGGCGGGGTTTGTCCACTAAAACCTGGAAAATGTAGTCCCCTCCTGAATTTCGATGGCTTCCGGAGAGCCAAATTAGCGAGTCTACATTTCCCCGTCGATTCGACGGAGAAGTGCAGACATTTGGGTAGCGACAAAATGACAAATACGGGGCGAGTATGGATTTTGTGGGGCTTGAAAAAGGCCGATAGGAGGGCAAATCTGGACTTTCTCGGTCCGGCTAATTTGGGCGCATTGTAGCGCACGAGGTCCGTAGCCGCCCCCACGCAACACTGCGGACCTCGGGCGGCGCCAGAAAAGGACTAAAAGGGGGTATTTTAGCCCCGTTTAGCCCCCTCAAGCCCAGATTTTCGGTGTACTGTAGCGGAGTAAGTTCGTAGCAGTGATGTCGCAGTCTTGCGGACATTAGGCGTCGCCAGAAAGTGCGTAGATGGGATACTGTAGCCTCATTTTTGAGTTCGGTGTTACGGTAGCGGAGGCGGCGCGGCTCCGCTCGGGACCGCGATCACGTGACGCCGCGGACTTTCGAAAATTCGCGAGCGGTCGTACAGCAGCGGCGGACGGCGGCGCACGCCGAGCGGCGGTGGTGAGCCGTTTTTTCATATTTGCGTGTGTTTTTTTGTTCGGCAACGTGTTCTGACGTTGCCGAACAGGTGAAGACGGGGGAGGAGGGAGGGTGGAGGGGGTGGAGGGAATGTTAATTGAAATCTGTTGGAATTGCGGGTGCAAATCAGGGGAAGTGAACCCTGGGGGGGGGGTTCAAGCCTCGAACCTTTCCAAAAGAGGCTGCTTGGTCCCCTAAGGAGTCGAAAGTGGAGTACAATGTGTTCGTGAAATGTGTTGTGCTGATGGTTGTTTTGTGGAACCCTCGTTAAGCGACGTCGAGTATCCCCTAGTGGTAGTGGAGAGCTTGGGAGCACTCCTCCTGACTTGCACTTGCAATACGGCCGTTCGGTTGTGTTGGAGTTCATCTATTGCTGTTCATGATCGGTTCACATTTCGCGGATTTCATTTGTGCGTCTTGATCTAATTATTTTCTGGATTTTGATTGTTTCTCTTTCATCGCCCTCTTTTTGTCGTGTTACTGCAACTTTGAAGAACTTGTATTGATTTTTGTGTTCCGGCACCTGTCTTTGGGTAAGCATGAGTGAAAGATGGAGGGAGGGACGGAGGGAGGAGGGTGGGAGGGAATAATATCGAAGGAAATCGAGATGAAGTTCGGATTGCGGGTGCAAGTCAGGGGAAGTGAACCCTGGGGGGGGGGGGGTTCAAGCCTCGAGGCTTTCCAAAAGAGCTTCAACCTGACAGGAAGTCGAAAGTAGAGGAAAGTGGGTTCGTTTCGTGGAATCTGTTGCGCTGACGATTGCTTGTGGAACCGTCGTTTACTGGAATCGAGTAATCCCCTTAGTGGTAGTGGAGACCTTGGGTGCACTCCTCCAGACTTGCGCTTGCAATACGGCCGTTCGGTTGTGTTGGAGTTCATCTATTGCTGTTCATGATCGGTTCACATTTCGCGGATTTCATTTGTGCGTCTTGATCTAATTATTTTCTGGATTTTGATTGTTTCTCTTTCATCGCCCTCTTTTTGTCGTGTTACTGCAACTTTGAAGAACTTGTATTGATTTTTGTGTTCCGGCACCTGTCTTTGGGTAAGCATGAGTGAAAGATGGAGGGAGGGACGGAGGGAGGAGGGTGGGAGAAAATAATATCGAAGGAAATCGAGATGAAGTTCGGATTGCGGGTGCAAGTCAGGGGAAGTGAACCCTGGGGGGGGGGGGTTCAAGCCTCGAGGCTTTCCAAAAGAGCTTCAACCTGACAGGAAGTCGAAAGTAGAGGAAAGTGGGTTCGTTTCGTGGAATCTGTTGCGCTGACGATTGCTTGTGGAACCGTCGTTTACTGGAATCGAGTAATCCCCTTAGTGGTAGTGGAGACCTTGGGTGCACTCCTCCAGACTTGCGCTTGCGCCTCGGTCGCTCAGTCGCATTGAAGTTCATGTTTTCATGTTCCTCATATTCAACTTACATTTCATGCATTTTATGTGTTCGCGTCGAGCTGTTTTTTTTGGATTTTGATCGGTTCTGTCCGACTGGCATTTGTTTTCTGGCGTTATAGCCAGTTCGAAGAAAATTATTTGATTTTTCTCTTCCGCCACCTGTCTTTGGGTAACCAGAAGTGAAAGATGGAGGGTGGGAGGGAATGAAATCGAAGGAAATCGAAATGAACTATTATCTAAATGATTCTTTTGCGGACCTCTCGCTGAATGAAATCGAGTGAGCATCCCATGCTGGAGACCGGGCGGACTCCTCCTCACTTGCACCTCTCGGCCGTTCGGCCGTATTGGAGTTCATCTATTGCTGTTCATTATCAGTTCACATTTCATGCATTTCATTTGTGCGTATCGATCGATTTTTTCATTTGATTGGTTGTCTCTCATCACCGTCCTTTTGTGGCATTATAGCCAGTTTGAAGAAATCCAATTGATTTTTCTGTGTTTTTGGGTGACCAGGAGCGGAAGGGGGGAGGGAGGGAGGGATGGAGGGAGGGTGGGCAGTGAAATCGAACTTAAAATCGAACTGAATTCTGGTGCAAGTGTGGAGGAGTTAGCCCGGGGGGGGAGGGGGAGTTCAACCCTCTTGCCTTTCCAAAACTGCCATCTTCGCCCCTGACAAGCCGAAACCGAAGTAAAACGTTCTGTTTGAAATGTCGTTTTGAACGATTTTTTGGTGAAGCCCTCAGCTTTATGGATTGTAGTGCACCAGTAGTGTTGAGATCCCGAACAAGCCCAAACTGGGTCAAAGTAGCTCCTTCACTCGTAGTTTTTCGACTGCTTCGTCGCGTTCGCTGTCGTCGCTTTCGTTATCGTCGCGTTCGTTATCGTCGCGTTTTTTTTCTTTTTTATTAAAAAATAAAGTGTAGTAGAGGGGAGGTAGTGACGAATACCTGAGCAGCCTCCACGGAGGTTGGTCAGGCTGAGGAGAACTTAAAATGGGGAGTATGGGTAGTGACGAATACCTGAGCAGCCTCCACGGAGGTTGGCCAGGCTGAGGAGAACTTAAAAATGGGCACATATTACAGATCATATAAGAGAGAGGAAGCGAGCGATGGAGGAGGAGCCGTGTAGCGCTAGGTATCTAAATTTATATGGGCGCGAGAAGGAGGCCAAAGAATTGCTGAAAAATATTACAATCTACTCGAAGCTGGAGGTGAAATCATTTCCACCATATGCTCAGCGAAATCGAAATTCATGGCAAAATGTTGACGGGTACAGGTGCTGGTCGTTGAGGACTGTAACTTGCGAGACGAAGACCTTGAAGTCATACCAAGTCCTAAGCAATCAATGAAGTTGTTGTCCTTGCGGAGTAACGTGCTGTCAAATCCGTGGAGCATCCTGGCCGAAAATTTTCCGAATTTGACTCACTTGAATGTGATGATGAATCCTCAGTGAGTGAAGTTGGTGTGGTAGTGATAACGTGGAATAAGAAACAAGGGAGGAGCTATGATGTTGCAGACTGAATTTCTCTGCGGACTGCATGGTGCTCTCAAAAAGGCTGTTATGGTGCGTAAAATTCGACTTCGGCGACGGCGCATGGTCCGAAGAAGGGTCGAAGTTGGATGAGTCGTGCGTAGAAACTGCGTATCACACTTAACATTAGTAGTTGATAACATTATTGAACTGGTGGGAATTCTATTCAAGCGCCTATAAAGCATTTTTCTTGAGGAAATTGAATTTCATTCGCGGATATTGTCCTGGGCTGTTGACGGTGAACGGGAATAAGGTCGGGGCGGTCTCAGAGGACGACCTGTTGGATGGGGACAGTGACGTTGAGGACCTGAGCAAGGAGGTATTCAAGATTCAGCCTTCAGTGTTCTCATGCATGAACATGTCGCTGCTGCTATGGGTTCACCTTCAGGAAGACAGCACACGGGATGACAGCACGGAGTGGAGCAGCGGTGAAGAACCTTTAGGGGAAGAGGATCCTCTATACAGGATTTTGACTGACTAGTAGACAAGTGTGAATTAAATCTGTGAATGAAAATGTCGGTGCGGTGTGTCTCGAAATTCGTGAAAGGGTATACTGGCCCGTACGCTATCTTGGATACGGCTGCATAGTTCATGTTTTGTTCCAATGTTTTGGTGTAAAATTCTAACTGTTCGATGAAGAAGGTCGTGGGGTAGCTATGGAGCCAGGCCAAGTGGAACCGCCACGGAAGAGGGCAAGGCGCGGAAATGAAGGAGAACCACGGATGCCATTAACACCGTCAGTTCCACGTCCACGAAGAACCTGTCGCGAGTTGAGGCGAGGTGAAGATCGTTCCATAGCATAACACGGTGTTAAGGATGCTTTAGATTACACCTTGCATTCGTTTCGTTAAGCTCGGCTGCCGCGTATACCTCCGACAGTGGAGGATACGGTATTGCATCAGCACTATGGTGCTGTGACCGTCGAGACCGAGGAGGAGTCGCCATCCACTTCCTTCGCGCATCAGCCTCAGCTGCAAAGGAGCGCGAGTGTCGGGGAGCAGGGTTTGGACAACATCGCTCCGAGTTTGGACGAAACGCCTTCGAGCTTCGACGAATTCCTCTCACCAGCAGTAGTGCTAGAGGCCGATGAGCTGAGTGAGTGAGCTGCTGAGAGCTTCATTCGGAAGTATCATTCTCGACAATTTTGACGACTCTGCTTGCAGCCGAAGAGAGCAAGCTCATTTACGCGTACAATCTCGCCATCAACTACGGACTCAGTGCTCAGACTTTGGAGACATTGAACGATTTGCTCAGACTCTGGACTGGAGGAGAGCATTATAAAAATGTATGGAATTCGGTTCTGCTTCTCTTCCGACATGAGGTGAATGGCGGTGTTTAGATATGCACTTAACTGAGGAGCGAGGTCCAAAGAATGCTCGAAAAGTACCGGTACAGCATACACTACTACTGCAGGAGGTGTGATGCATTTCTGCCGTCGCGATTCTCGGTCTGCACGACGAGCTCTTGTCCGTTGCAAAAGTAAGTAGGAAGGTGAAGGATGATGCAACCGAAGCAAGACATAGTATTCAGTGTGAAATGCAAGCGAAGCAAGGAAATGAAGAGGACGAGCGTGCATACGGTGGCCATAAGACCGCAGCTGGAAACGGTACTGCGAAGGGGTCTCGACGATTTGATCGCAGCACATCAAGCACATCATGCAGTAAGTTCAGGAAAATGTGGAGTAAGGGGTAGGAGTAATAACGGCATACTGATGATTTAGGGCCAGCCTTGTCCGTCGAAGTCGGAGACGTTCCACTTCGCAGCGTACACAGATGACATCGAATCACAGGACGCTTTCCTGCGCGGCGACATCCACGTCATTTTGACAGTGAACTTCGATGGCGTCACTTTCAAAAAGCTGTCCCGAGCCGAAGCCTGGCCTCTGTACCTCCGCCTAGAGGGGTTGAGTGTGAAGAAAAAAATAGGCTCGACAACGTCATCTTCGGAGGAGCGCTGCTGACTCGGAAGGCGCCGACTGAGGCTCAGCTATCGCATCTGCTAACCGCGCCAGTTACCACAATCATACCATAGTTAGGAACCCATTCGTTTTTCGGCTTGGATCATTGGGGATTTCAGTCTGCAGTTGGAGTTGAGGCAGTTGGAGGAGGCGCCCCTTGTGATGAGCGACAGAACCGGGAGGCCATGGAGATGTGTCGTGAAGCTGAGCCATGCCATCATGGACATGGCGGTTAGTGGTTGGGCGACAATTGTTTAAAGAGAAACTCCTAGAGGCGTAAAATTGATTAACGTTTTCGCGTTAAGGCGATCCGAGTGCTCTACAAGAGCCCAAAATGGGGAAGCCTGTATGGCTGTCATCTGTGCCGACAACGAGGCGAACGAGATGGTCGGAGGGTGCTTTGGCACTTGCCGCTCGCGAGCCACCACGACCACCGAACGCGTCAAAATATTCTGCACGACGCAGAGGCGAAGGAATACGGACTGGCCGGTATCTGCGTTCTCGATTCCCTCGGACTCGGCCACGACGACTTGAGGAGGCCCGTTGAAGACCTGGTGCGGAATCCCTCGATGGATTATCATTAACGGATTTATTCACTACATTGGAATTTGTTCGTCAAAAACTGCATCGTACTCTTCAGGTGGTGGATCAAACTCGGGAAAACCGACGAGGACCGTGAGACGGCATTCAACTACCGCAAGCGCTGCCGCAACGCGTGGTATCCGGAGTTCCGGGAGTGCATAGGGAGAGCGCTGTAAGCTGGTTTTCGATGCTTTGTCGCGTTCAAAACCTTTATTCCGATGCTTTCCTGGAGATACAATTAAACCTGTTCAGGGGTGAAGTGCGCCAGTGGACCATGGTCTCCGACAAGTTGATTCCACGACAGGTAAGCTCTCGCGGACTGTTTCGATTTCAGGCGCTGATCTCTATATTGAAGAGTTGCTTTTCAGAAACGGCGCAGGATCTTCGAAGAGGTCGGCAACAGGAGTCAGGACAGCCAGGGCAGCCACGATGAACTGAGCGAAGGCATCAGCGTCGCGAGCGTGGAACTCTGAACTGGACCGTCACCGTCTCAACTCCATCATCGCCGAGATGTCGACTTTCGCGCAAGTCACTTTTGCTCTTAAATAACTTCCTCGTCATCAGCATTTTTTGTGCTCATTTAACTTGTTAGTTTGTTGCTTCGCTCACCTTTTTCCATATTTTGTTGCTCTCTTCTCATTCCATTTTGTCTTGTCTTTCTCATCCAAAGATGTTTCCTACCTACTGTCCCACTCATGAAGGTCTCTTTAGGTCATGTTCTTTTTATAGTCCATCCTTTTCTCATCTGCTAATGTTCCATTCTCTCTAACGCGCAGAATTAGAGCAAGTGAAAGGAAATCACAGAAATTTCCGACTTTATCTTTGGACATGCCTCTTGGAAACGGCTTTTGGAAATTTTGGCTGCCTCCAAACATGGACTTATCCATTATCTCCATTTAAAAGTGAACTTTAAACAAATCCGAACATCCGAGTTGGTTTGGGCGAGATTTCGGTCAGAAAATATCGCTAAGACTCTTTCTTCTCTCCGTCTCTCCAGTACTCCTTTAACGTAGAAAATTCTGCTAACTCTCTTGGCTTCTGAGCGATGTGTTGCGGCTTCCGTTTCTCTTTTGTTGGGATCTTGTTGAAATTTCATCAAAAAACTTTTTCAACAACGGAAAGTTCCTTTCATCGGGATCTCCTTCGCAGTCTAAAATTTGTATGTGCTTACCAGTGCTTTTTGCAGTTCAAATTTTGAGCTTTTCTGCGGTTGCATCCATTTACCCGGTTTTTGGGTTCCTTTTCGCAATAGAAAATTGTTAGGAAATCTTTCGAAGAAAAACTTGCGAACGAATTTAGCTTCTTGGCCATGTGTTTCGACTACCACTTCTCGATTTTTGAAGTTTTCGACATTATATTTGAAAAACTTGAAATTATTTCATGCCTTATCCACTTCCGGACGTAGTTTTTCGATTTTTGAAAAAATTAAAAGGTCTGGAGATTTCCGCAGTTTGGAAGTTGGAGCCCGATATTCTAAAAGAATTTTCCCTGTTTGTTTTTGCAACTTTCGACGCTGTATCCACTTCCTGACGTAGATTTTCGATTTTTGAAAAATATTAAAAACTCTGGGAATTCTGGAGAGTGCGAAATTCCAAGTCCGATATTCTAAATTTCTTTCCTTCTCGTCTTTCGCAACTTTCCATGCTGTGGCTACTTCTGGAGGTAGTTTTTCGATTTTTGAAAAATATTAAAAACTCTGGAGATTTTTTGAAAATGTGTAAGTCCGCATCCGACATTCCAAAATTTAGCTAAAATCTGTATTCTGCACGTTTCCATGCTGTGGCTACTTCTGGAGGTAGTTTTTCGATTTTTGAAAAATATTAAAAACTCTGGAGATTTTTGGAAAATGTGGAAGTCCGCATTCGACATTCCAAAATTTAGCTAAAATCTGTATTCTGCACGTTTCCATGCTGTGGCTACTTCCGGAGGTAGTTTTTCGATTTTTGAAAAATATTAAAAATTCTGGAGATTTTTTGAAAATGTGTAAGTCCGCATCCGACATTCCAAAATTTAGCTAAAATCTGTATTCTGCACGTTTCCATGCTGTGGCTACTTCTGGAGGTAGTTTTTCGATTTTTGAAAAATATTAAAAATTCTGGAGATTTTTTGAAAATGTGTAAGTCCGCATCCGACATTCCAAAATTTAGCTAAAATCTGTATTCTGCACGTTTCCATGCTGTGGCTACTTCCGGAGGTAGTTTTTCGATTTTTGAAAAATATTAAAAATTCTGGAGATTTTTTGAAAATGTGTAAGTCCGCATCCGACATTCCAAAATTTAGCTAAAATCTGTATTCTGCACGTTTCCATGCTGTGGCTACTTCCGGAGGTAGTTTTTCGATTTTTGAAAAATATTAAAAATTCTGGAGATTTTTTGAAAATGTGTAAGTCCGCATCCGACATTCCAAAATTTAGCTAAAATCTGTATTCTGCACGTTTCCATGCTGTGGCTACTTCTGGAGGTAGTTTTTCGATTTTTGAAAAATATTAAAAACTCTGGAGATTTTTGGAAAATGTGGAAGTCCGCATTCGACATTCCAAAATTTAGCTAAAATCTGTATTCTGCACGTTTCCATGCTGTGGCTACTTCCGGAGGTAGTTTTTCGATTTTTGAGAAATATTAAAAACTCTGGAGATTTTTGGAAAATGTGGAAGTCCGCATTCGACATTCCAAAATTTAGCTAAAATCTGTATTCTGCACGTTTCCATGCTGTGGCTACTTCCGGAGGTAGTTTTTCGATTTTTGAAAAATATTAAAAATTCTGGAGATTTTTTGAAAATGTGTAAGTCCGCATCCGACATTCCAAAATTTAGCTAAAATCTGTATTCTGCACGTTTCCATGCTGTGGCTACTTCCGGAGGTAGTTTTTCGATTTTTGAAAAATATTAAAAATTCTGGAGATTTTTTGAAAATGTGTAAGTCCGCATCCGACATTCCAAAATTTAGCTAAAATCTGTATTCTGCACGTTTCCATGCTGTGGCTACTTCTGGAGGTAGTTTTTCGATTTTTGAAAAATATTAAAAATTCTGGAGATTTTTTGAAAATGTGTAAGTCCGCATTCGACATTCCAAAATTTAGCTAAAATCTGTATTCTGCACGTTTCCATGCTGTGGCTACTTCTGGAGGTAGTTTTTCGATTTTTGAAAAATATTAAAAATTCTGGAGATTTTTTGAAAATGTGTAAGTCCGCATCCGACATTCCAAAATTTAGCTAAAATCTGTATTCTGCACGTTTCCATGCTGTGGCTACTTCCGGAGGTAGTTTTTCGATTTTTGAAAAATATTAAAAATTCTGGAGATTTTTTGAAAATGTGTAAGTCCGCATCCGACATTCCAAAATTTAGCTAAAATCTGTATTCTGCACGTTTCCATGCTGTGGCTACTTCCGGAGGTAGTTTTTCGATTTTTGAAAAATATTAAAAATTCTGGAGATTTTTTGAAAATGTGTAAGTCCGCATCCGACATTCCAAAATTTAGCTAAAATCTGTATTCTGCACGTTTCCATGCTGTGGCTACTTCTGGAGGTAGTTTTTCGATTTTTGAAAAATATTAAAAATTCTGGAGATTTTTTGAAAATGTGTAAGTCCGCATTCGACATTCCAAAATTTAGCTAAAATCTGTATTCTGCACGTTTCCATGCTGTGGCTACTTCTGGAGGTAGTTTTTCGATTTTTGAAAAATATTAAAAATTCTGGAGATTTTTTGAAAATGTGTAAGTCCGCATCCGACATTCCAAAATTTAGCTAAAATCTGTATTCTGCACGTTTCCATGCTGTGGCTACTTCCGGAGGTAGTTTTTCGATTTTTGAAAAATATTAAAAATTCTGGAGATTTTTTGAAAATGTGTAAGTCCGCATCCGACATTCCAAAATTTAGCTAAAATCTGTATTCTGCACGTTTCCATGCTGTGGCTACTTCTGGAGGTAGTTTTTCGATTTTTGAAAAATATTAAAAACTCTGGAGATTTTTGGAAAATGTGGAAGTCCGCATTCGACATTCCAAAATTTAGCTAAAATCTGTATTCTGCACGTTTCCATGCTGTGGCTACTTCCGGAGGTAGTTTTTCGATTTTTGAGAAATATTAAAAACTCTGGAGATTTTTGGAAAATGTGGAAGTCCGCATTCGACATTCCAAAATTTAGCTAAAATCTGTATTCTGCACGTTTCCATGCTGTGGCTACTTCCGGAGGTAGTTTTTCGATTTTTGAAAAATATTAAAAATTCTGGAGATTTTTTGAAAATGTGTAAGTCCGCATCCGACATTCCAAAATTTAGCTAAAATCTGTATTCTGCACGTTTCCATGCTGTGGCTACTTCTGGAGGTAGTTTTTCGATTTTTGAGAAATATTAAAAACTCTGGAGATTTTTGGAAAATGTGGAAGTCCGCATTCGACATTCCAAAATTTAGCTAAAATCTGTATTCTGCACGTTTCCATGCTGTGGCTACTTCTGGAGGTAGTTTTTCGATTTTTGAGAAATATTAAAAACTCTGGAGATTTTTGGAAAATGTGGAAGTCCGCATTCGACATTCCAAAATTTAGCTAAAATCTGTATTCTGCACGTTTCCATGCTGTGGCTACTTCCGGAGGTAGTTTTTCGATTTTTGAAAAATATTAAAAATTCTGGAGATTTTTTGAAAATGTGTAAGTCCGCATCCGACATTCCAAAATTTAGCTAAAATCTGTATTCTGCACGTTTCCATGCTGTGGCTACTTCCGGAGGTAGTTTTTCGATTTTTGAGAAATATTAAAAACTCTGGAGATTTTTGGAAAATGTGGAAGTCCGAGTCTTAAATTCCAAAATTTCAAACCAAATTTTCCCAATTATGGTGCGCGTTAGAGAGAATAATTCCATTTTCCTAATTACTTGATCTCGATACTTAGGAATTTATTAAATTTTCCTTAGAAGTGTATATATAGTTGTATTTTTGTGTAAAGGTGTCTGTTTGTGTGTATGTGTAGGTGTATAGGTGCCGTTTGTATAGCTGTGTATAGATGTAGTGTCGTACTGTAGTGCTGTTCTGCTATTGGATAGAGGTTACGGTAATAAATTTTATTAGAATATTCGTCTTAGCGCACTTACTACTGATAATCTCGGGGCTAAAATGCTGACAAAGCCGCGACAGGGAGGCGGAGCTGCGCACGGGCCGGTGGGCGGAGCTCTACCCGACTACAATGTCAGGAAAAAATTCTTTTAGCTCTAAAACTTCAAGGTAGGTGAGCTAAAGCTCCGCCCTCTCAGGGGAAGCTCGAAACTTTTTCCACCGCTACACAAGTTTTCGGAGTCGGCAACTCGCCTACAATTATCTGAGCAGGTAGATATGTACGGCTTACAGCACGTACGAAGGTGAGTAGAGGTCTCGAGGTCATAGTCACCGTTTTCGCCCAAATCTTGCCCAGAGAGGTTATTTGGGATGCTGATCACGAATCTGGCATACGATTTTCAAATTTTGGCCGATTACGGTAGGTTACGGTAGGTACGGGTGACTAGGGCTGCCGAGGTCATCATCACCGATTTCGCCCAAACTTCTCCCAAGGGAGTTATTTGGGGTGCTGATCACGAATCTGACATCCTTTTTTCCGTATTACGCTGGAATACGTCAAGTTACAGTAGGTAGAGGTGATTAATGATAAGGTCGTGGTCACCGCTTTTGCTCAAACTTCGTGTAGAGCACGATTCTGTGCTTTATTTGACAATTTAGAGTTAAATAAGTGTGTACTAGATGTGCAGGAAGCTAATTAGCAAGGGAAGCGGCAGTCATGAAAAATGCAAAATTAGTGCATAGCACTGGGGAAGAACACCTGACCTAGCACCTGTGAAGCAGCCTCTCAACCCGCTGAGCCACCGGTCCGCTAGCAGCACAGCCTTTCGCCACGTCCTATATATCAGGGCGCGTGCACGTAGGCACGTGGGTATGCGCTGACAATACTGCACCCCTAACTTCGAGGGCCCGTAGCTCTTTTGATTCAAGGACTCAGCAAAAATGAAACATGTTTTTCTACTATGTGAAGGATGGAGATTCTCGCAGTACTATCCCTTTTCCCCGTTCAGACCTACGCCTGAGACCCTCCCCTGTAAGTTGATAAAACAGCGTTCCCAATAGGAATCCGAAGAATGATTTGCACTTCTGGAGATGGAATAGAGCAAAACATGTCGATCACGTTCGTAAATGAGGTTAATGTAAAAGAAAGAGCTGTGCCTTTCCGTGGTCAACGATGTACTTTGAAACTATCAAAACGGGAGGAGCCTGCCCAGCAATCACAAATGCCGCGTCCAGAACCGGACACTCGACCCCTCTCCTCCTCCTCCTTCGCTATCCACTCAGCCACCCAATAGCTGCTCCCGGTGCTGTGATTGCCTGAATGTATCAACCGAATGTACCATGCACCTTCTTTCGGGAAACGTAACAAATTGTCAGCTTGCTAAGATTTAACTATAATTAAAGCTCCAACCTTTTACATGTCAATTTTGAGCATTACAAGGCCATCAAAGGCGTCATCAGCCAGCTATGAAGTGCTACAGCTCTTTGTAATACTTCGACCCGCCCAGATGCCAGCAGGAAGTTGAAAAACCACTATGGTGCTTCTGTGACAGTCCCCTATAAAATCAGTAGGTCATTTTGGAAATCTCCGCGGAAACTAATTGACTTCCCTTGTGGGTGAAGAAGACTAGCCCATTCGACTGAAAGACACCTGCTCCCAAGGAAGGCTTCCTCCACTTAACAGCCTGCAGGACAGAAATAACAAGCGCACAAGCTCAAGAAATAGCTTTATTAATGGAATTTTCACTTCTGTAACTTTATAAGGAACTCTATATTGGGAGTGCTGGCACGACACAGCCAAATGAACAGATCACAAGTGAGTCAGTGAGGAACCTAACTATAGGTAGAAACTCGTAGCGAGAGCACATGTGTAAGGCTTTGGTGAGGCAGCAACGAACGCACATATCACCGGCTGTACAGTTGACGAGGAAGAGTCGCAGGAGTCCGGAGGGCTCAGCGGGAGTAACCCTCCCCTCACAGGACTCAAAAATGCGTAGAAACAACTTCGAGTATTGCACACCATCTGCTCAACAGAAAGTGCTCAGGAGCGTGGTGTGAGATATAAGGACTGGGAGGTACGTCTGAATGGCAAGAGCTATTTCAAAACGGCGAAGCTTCTGAACCGCTGATGTAACAATAAGAGGGTTTTTGGTTTTCTCGAGCCTTGTGTTAGGAAAGCTTAAGCCCTATAACAAGCACATAAGAAGTACAACCTGTACTTCTTCAAGAGGGCTGTAAATTTTGAGCGGTTCTTATTTTCCAGCACAAAAACTCGGGAATGCCAAATGCTAGTCGTAACGCAAGAGAAGTGGTGGAACCACTTCTGCGTAACGCAGAAGACGTGGTGGACATATTCATTCTATCTGGATACCATTCAGACGTCCTTATGAGGAACTGCATAATAGAAGAAGCGACGACAATTATGCTAAACAAAAGGTTAGTCCGGAAGAGTTCTTGAAGAAGACCGACGTTACACTGTCTCTATTCTGTTGAACTCGTGCAGCTAGTAAGCTGCGTCGCCGACGTCTGGAACGAACGACAATAAGTAGTGCAATAGTAGATGAAAGCAAAAGAAATCGAAGGGGAGTGAGCGGCATACCGGCACATGACTTCTGCTCGAATGCGCCTTCTGACGCTTCAGATCTTCCCTTATCAACGCTGGAAATATTCTAATAGGACTGATTGCGTACGCTGTAAGGATTCAATGTAACATCTCTTCGCCCTAAATGGGCACTCCATTGATGAAATACCAGAATACGGCGAAAGTATTGTCTGCTCTGCTTAGCTCCACAATCTCGTCAAAGTAAACCATAATGATTCGAACTTAAGGCTTGGCAACAGTTGACGTATAAAAGTACAATTGCCTCTAAGCAGTTTCACCACTATCTAACTTTGCACAAGCTCATCGATAGAAACAAGAGGGTGTTGAACCCAGCGCGCAGGTTCTTCGCACACATTTCCTCCTAATATCTGAGTAGGCTGTCGTTGTCACCTCGACTGGACCCGCCGGCTTGGAAGGCCCGCCCATGCGGGTGAGTTGTCGCTCCTACTGCTCGCGACAGGGACAGCTGGTGACGCAATAGGGACGGGAGCGAGTCGTGCCAGGACCCCACTCCTAACTGCTCGTCGCAGCCTGCCACACCCACGTTGCGCCGACAGCCTGCCGTGGTAGCCGGCAGTGCGGACGTGCCGCGGGATCGAAGATAAAAATGCGAGACTTGAAAACATCTTTGAATCAGACCTTTGGAGGCAGTTGGCAGTAGCGGAAGGCGACTACGAACTAGCACTCGAGCAGGTGTCTATTGATAAAGCACACAGATTGGATGGTAACTTATGCAGCCTGCAGAACCGCTCTTTTTCGCCCATATCGGAGTAGATGCTTTTCTGAGAACCACCTTCTCTCCCAACAACCCAGTTGTAGAACTGCGCAAGAGGTCTATGTCATACCATCGCTCACCCCGAGCGACGCCTAATGATATGCACCCATATCGATTCCATCGCGCCGCCCGATCGATATGGGAGCATATCATTAGGCGTCGCTCGGGGTGAGCGATGGTATGACAAAGGCCAGACACTTAACGAGATGTCAAGACCCGACTTTCCAGAGGCCGATCACTCTGTCGTCATGCTCCATGCTGCCTTGCTCGATTTTCCTCCAATCCGACTCCGCCTCACTCTGAACGGGACCGGATGGAGGGATGTAGGAGATATGCCTAAGGGCAGGGCTGCCCTCCAGCCTTTTCTCGACTGCCATCGCTCCATAGGCCTATTGCGCCTCGTCAGTAGGTGACTGCTCCCATCGCCATCGTCACTCATCGAGAAACCGGCAACGGTGTGGGTGCATATCCGCGAACTGTGCAGGCCAGTCTCGCACAGATCAATTTTCTCGTTTCGCAAGCCAATGACTTCGAAGCTGCGAGAATTAGTGTCAGGTAACCACCTCGCACCCAAGTCGAATCGCCTTCGATCCATTCTACCAACTTAGATTTTGTGTTCGGGGGAGCTTGCTGTCGTTACCATTTTTCAAACCTCATAAGCCATACAGAATTTGGACGGGAACTCTCATCGTAAGCTTTCCTGAGGTTGATCATAAGATTCGCAGACTCTGTGGCCCACTGTAAGCAAGATCAACACGGGGACGAACAAGGTACTACTTCTGTGATGACATTTACTCTCCAAGAAGTGCTCTTCCAAATGCCCTAAAACCACGTCTCTAAAAGGTTTCAACGTCACCCGTAGTTCGAGTTATCTAATAAGGAGTTTCTCAAAGAAAAAGGAAGAAAATATCGCACCAGTGAGCCCTGTGCCAACAAGAAGGGTGGCACTCATGATGATGTTGCACCAAAATGTGCTCACGCCATGCATCACCTTGCCCATAGCCGACGTTAGAGCGATGCCGAATATCTGAAACTCGAAACCAGAGATGGGTGGAAATTTTGAAAAAAAAACTCAAGTTCAGAAATCGACTTTGTCAGAAAATAGAAAAGGCAAGAACGTCGGAAAGGAAGAAAGAGAAAATTCCGAAATGTCATTTATGTCATATCTAGCTCCTCTATATCTATCTTTTATCTAAAGATGAAGTTCTTTCAGTAACAAACACACGTATATACCTAAAACATGTTCAGATGCAGAGGATTTTACTGCTGGCATTTATTTTTCCTCGCCACGTACACCATGTTCCTCAGTTAAACAAATTAGTGAACGTGAAGTCATAACTCACATCTGCTTCAAGATTTCGAGATCTCGAGGATGCGGCAGCGGCATTGTTCCTCCGCTTCCCAAGCCCCTTCTACATTTGCTGACTAATGATAAATTCAAAATTTCTAAGTGTATTAGCCTGCATTTAGAAAAGAGTGGAAAGCACAACTGCAAATACAATAACTCGCTGAATTAATGGCCCCATGAATATTAATCCGTTATCTGAAAACCTAAAATCGTTGACACGACATTCACCATGACGTGCAAAATGCTTGCAAATGAGGTGTCCATCGACATAAGAAAGTGCATTGGGGATTCTGACAAGATCAATGAGAGGAAAGTTGAGACTTCGAGTCGCAGTTGTTAAAATGCGAATCGTATCAGACTTTTGAATCTTTTGAACTCTAAGGAATTCAATCTGCTGTTTTGCAAGTAAGATGAAGTACAGAGACCTTCTGCTCAGGGCTGTAGAAGATTTATCAGATGTTAGATATTGAAGTAGGCTGCGTAATATGTTGGTTGTGGTGTGTTGATTACATAGCTGATGGCTACATACATCCCCCCCCCCCCATTTTATGCTGTACCTTTAATGCTTTCTCGCAACTCTTATTCTAGACAACCGCCTGTGCCTCAAGCAACTGAGTAACCAGATTTTTAGAGTCGTTGGGAAAAATGAGAGCTCTATCAACATTGCTAGCATATTTCAGGGGCATCCTTCCTGACTGTGACGGTTTCGAGCAACACTATCAAAGGCTTCCTTAAAGATATGGAACGGGCTTGTGGAGAACGTACCACCAGGTGCATTAAGCTCATAAGGCAGTTTCGCCTATTTTATCGAAAGTAAGCTCCCAGCGAGAGACACGAGTTTTTGCTGCACAGCTGAAAGTTTCCCGTTAGTTTTCCGTTCCGTTTCATTACCCGTTCCTGTAAGAGTGAGCTGCCAGAAGATTTTCAGCAGCGCAGGAGTGCTCTCTATTGAGATGGTTATTCACAGAGCAGCAGGAAACTCTGGTTGGTAACACCAGTCAAATTTCTATGCGTGATTCTAGATAATCAAAACTATTACACGAAGCGGAGAGCAGCAGGGATGACTGCAGAAAATTCTGATATTTTTCAAAAACACGAAATCTATACGACTGTGATTGGTCGTGTTTGAAGACCAAACAATCTTCGTCAACAAATCCGGAAGCTTGCTCTCACTTCATTCCAGTCTTATTTGCACCGTAGGCTGATGCCCAATCATGGCGTAAGATCCACTCGACGTCTTTATCCTTTTCATGTGTCCAAGGTATCAGTACCGGACGCGTCTTTTGAATAGACGACGCAAAAAGGTTTTGAGGTTTTTGCGTCTTTTTGATAACGCTCGCCTAAAATTCACCCATTTGAAAAACCAAGGAAATATTTGAGCTCAGGAGCTCGAGCTCTATCGCTTGATATAAATGGTTTATAAGGAACAATGAAAATGCTCGGAATTGAAAACTTGCACTCAACTGCGAAGGGCGGTCGCGGACGAGTTGATGGTCGCAAACCATCGAAGACGTTGCATGCTCACAATTCCTCTAATTTGAGGTTTTTTGAGAAACGGTTGGTACCGTCCGATTCGGCTCTTCGAGATCTACACAAACATGTATATAGCCACCGCATTTTCGCAGTGGGTGGCCAAAACGAATAAGTGGAGCAGGCTCTTTGCGATTGGAGCAGCTTATTTCCCAGGATTTGCATGCTTTCGAAGTATCTCAAGCATGGCGTATGTCGCCAGTGCTCTGCCATGCCAGAAATCTTCCTGAGTGCGCTGTGCACAATGCATATAGGATCGAACCTATCAATCGAGTGGGCGCGACAGCTTGTAGAGTGAACGTTTGAGTAGTTTACAGAAATTCTCAGCCTTCCTATTCAGGAATTGTTGTACTCTGTCCCGACGAGACTCTGGAGCGCGCAGTGCACAATGTATATAGGATCGAGCCTATCAATGGAGTGGGCGTGACCGCCCCCAGATTGCACCCGCGGGCGTGTCCTGAGCGCAATAACTCTCTCAAGTTTGAATATTCCGGCTGCAACTTGTGCATTTTGTAATCAGTGAAAAGTTCAAGAAGCGAAACATAGCGGCGTAGTTTATGGTTACATAAAGTTGCAGCGGTGCGAAATTGCGGGTTACTCTTGTGTGACACGATTTTTTCCGAGTTCAGTCGACTACTACGGGAAGAGAGCTAACGGCATGCAAATCCGTGAGCGAGCACGAGATTGAAAGCACATTACGACGACATGGTTGCAACTCCTACAGTGTTACATAGGAGGAAAGTCAATGACCTGCTCTTACTCCATAAAATCATCCATGGTGCTTGCGGTCTTAAAATTGAGAACTTCGTATCAACCAAAACCACGTCTACTAGGGGTGGCTCGATTAAACTCCAGGTCAAAGCCGTAAGGCCCAGCTGTAGATGATTTTATTTTATTAATAGAACAGCGGCCACCTTCGAAAGATTTTCTAAAAAAGGGTCTTTCGGGTCGAGCTACAGTACGATCAAAAACCTTATAAGCAAGGACCCCCATATCATATATCTAGCTCTTCGCACATTTCTCGATTTGCTCTCCTTTCTGTCTTTTTCTTAAGTTTTTCTCCGTTTGTCCTATGGATGTTTTAATCCGTTCCAGTTTTTTGTTTTTGTTTTTTGGGTTGCTCTTGAGTTGTGTTGGATATCGGCGTTTTATCGTGGATTCTGTTTTTTTGTTACTGTTCAGAATTCTCACATGTGTGGGTAACCACCTGTGTAATGAACATAACATAACATAGCATAACTTCCCAGATGCCTAAACTGCTTTAGCCCCACTCTATCGAAAGGTCTCAATCTTGAACAATTTCGGGAATATCGATTTTTGACAACTTCATATCAAAGGCGAGGCGGCTCAAGGCGGAAGGACGATGGCGTCATCGAAAATCGATATTTTTGAACTTGGCCACATTTCCTCGTCCCAACCCATGTGGGGGTTATTTTGGTGCACTGATTACGAATCCGACGTCCGTTTTTGAAAATTCCGTCAATTTTGGTAGGTTACCGGCCGCTTGAGGGTGGTCGGATCAGGATCACCGATCACCCTCAGTTATCAGTATGGGCAGTCTCCTTCCATAATCGGCCAAAAGGACTTCGGTATCGTGTTCGATACTCTGAATAATCCCTCCCTTAGACGAAGTTTGAGCAAAATCGGTGATCGTGACCCGACCACCCTCAGTTATATAGGAGAAAATTCAAAACTTACCGAAATAGGTGAAATTTTCAAAAACAGACGTCGGATTCGTAATCAGCGCACCAAATAACTCCCCAGACGATTTTGGACGAGGAAACTTGGCCAATTTTGAAAAAATCGTGCTTCGATGATGTCATCGTCCGCGCAGGCTCGGCCTAGGGCACCCACATTCTCGATGGGAAATTGTCAAAATATCGACTTTTCTGAAATTGGTCGAGAGTGAAACGTTTCGATAGTGCTTTTCGTGCTAAACAGTAGGGTATTCTTGCGATTGTCAAAAACTCAGATGTGGGCGACGTTGACATTACTGCACAACATGATATACCTTGCATCTGTCACAAGTTCCCATTATGTGTAGATCTTTCTATAACCATGTTGTGACCGGAAACGTCAACGTTTTCAAGAATTTGAATTATGGAATGTATGAAATTTCAAGCAAAGGAACTAAATATAGACCAAAACCTCACTTCAACACATGTGCCATAAAAAACACCTGGCAGAATCTGTTTGAACAGATACTTATTAAAATCAAAAAATGCAAAGTTCGGGCTACTGTAATAAAAAGAATAAGGAATATTTTAGAACCAGACGTTCAGCGGCCTCGCGGCCGCCAAATGTCTGGTTGGGGGCTTCGCCCCCAAACCCCGAGATTAGAACAGCAATCATGTTCCTCCGATAATTTCAACCATTCTCCTTACCCTCCCTCTCAACCCCGCCAATACCCCTTACACTTGTGCCAAATAAAAAAATAAATAAATAAAGGCGTACTGAAAGTCAAGTACGGGCACACTTGTCGAACGAAGCCTTTAAAAAGTCTTCTCACGAATGCTATGCAAAGTATGATCCGTGGAAGGAACAACTTCTGGATCTGGACGCACATTGTACGACGTCTGGATCACGTGTTCTGAATCCGGACGCATGTTGATATCGTCTGTGATACAAATTCTGAGCCCCAACGTACGTGTAACGACGTCAGCAGCACGTATTCTGAAGCATGATACCCTTTGGACGATACCGTTAAAAAATCATGGTCCGCCCTTACTGATCCCCTTCATTGAACCCCCCCCCCCTTTCAGTGGTCTCATCTTCACTGGTCATCTTTACCGTCTCTCTCTCTCCCCCCCCCCCCCCCCTTATACTGGTGCCCTCTTTTGGGTCTCCTTCACCACTCCCCCGTTACTGGTTCCACCTTTGCTGGTCTCCACTTTTCTGGTCTCTTTTACTGATCCCCCCTTCACTGGTCCCTCCTCCCCCCATTACCGGTCCCCCTCACCGGACCCTCCCCTGCAGTGGTCCCCTCTTCACTGGTCCTCCTTCTTTCCACTCCCCCCCCCCATTACTGGACCCTCCCCTGCAGTGGTCCCCCCGCAGTGGTCCCGTCTTAACTGCTCCTCCTTCTTTCCACTCCCCCCCCCCATTACTGGACCCTCCCCTGCAGTGGTCCCCTTTACTGGTCCCCTCTTCATTGGCCCTCCTTTACCACTACCCCTCCCCCCCCCTCTTTACTGGACCCTCCTTTGCTGGTCCCCATTACTGATCCCCCTTCACTGGTCACACAATCGGTGACATGTCGTCTGAACCGGGACAGCCCTTGCACGATATCGATGAGACCCCCTCTTAACCCAAGCATCCATTCCGCGACATCGGTGACACCTTTTCTGGACCTAGACACCCACTGCGCGACATGGGTGACGCAACTCCTGAACCCCGACGCCTGTAGATCGGCGTCGGTAACACGTCTTTTCAAGCCGTCCGTCCTTTGCGCGGCATCGGTGACACGTCGTCTGAATCCGGACACTTGGGCGACATCGGTGACACCTCTTCTGAACCTAGACACCGACTGCGCGACATGGGTGACACAACCCTAAACCCGGACGCCTGTTGAACGCCGACGGTGAGATGTCTTCTCAACCCAGACGCCCTTTGCGCGACATCGGCGACACGTCTTCTAACGCACGCAACACGACGTGGGTCACGCCTCGCCTCAACCAGGACGTCTGTCACTCGACGTCTATGAAAGGCCAGATGGACCGACGGAAGGACGGATGGACAGATGGACGGACAGACGGATGGACAGACGGACGGACAGACGGAAGGACAGACACAACCGCTTACTCTTTTATATATAGTAGGATCGTTTTTCAAGAATCGAGAAGCTAGACCTCTCACTTACATTGACAAAGCTCGACTACTTATATCTCTAGAAAATGTCTTTCTCAAGTTAAATATGTGCAACAAATTTTTATATTATGTCCCCTTGATAAAGTATTTTCCAATTATAGAATTGTCTGCAAAAAACAAGAGATGGAAAATCTAAACAATTCTTCAAGCAATAATATATCACATCACAAGTGTCTGTCAAGCCTGTCATGCGGTCCGTCTGTTCACCGTTCTCTTCCGTGCCCTGTATTTGCTGCTAGGACAGACTCTACATTCGCATCCGTTGGTTCTTCGGTTTATCGGACAGCTCAGAACCTTGTGGCGGGTTCAGACTAAACTTCAATTTCAACAAAGCCACCACGAAAGGTAAATCTGGTGGACGTGTCTGGTGCCAGTTGTAGTCGATCTGCTGCTAATTGATCGTGTTTTCTCGCATCGCTGACCTCCCACGATGGCGCCTTCAAAGACTGCTGTGCAGAAGACCGGTGACGAAAGCGAGGCGGGATTCGACTCAAACGAAGTTGCAGCAGCACTGGAGAAACTGCACGCAGATAAGAAGACACCGTTGTTCTTAAAGACGCTTATAAGTCATATGTTCAGCGTCCAGAAGCAGCTCTGCACTGTTCTTGCGAAAAACCAAGAGCTGCAGGAGCAGATCTCTTGTTTGCGAGAGGAAAATATGGCCCTAAAAAGCGCGTTGGCTGAAGCAGGAAAGAGTGAATCATCTCGATCGTTTCATAGAGCCACGGCTAATGTGATGTCGCTAGTAGAGGAGAAAGAAAGACAACGATCAGTTTTTATTTCTGGTATTCCAGAATCAAAGGACCCCAAGTCTACCGAAAGGGCTCTGCATGATCTCGACTTTGTTAAGAACATTCTCAACCATCTTGAGATTGAATGTGTCCCCCAAATAACATATAGACTTGGCAAACCTCAAGTTGATCGTCCCCGTCTTGTAAAGGTTCTGTTACCTAACACGTTCTATAAATCTCTCATCCTTAGAAGGGCTCCACGATTGCGTTCTTTTTCCTCCAAGGGCGTATATATATATACGGCCCTCACTTACGAAGGAGGAGAGAGAGCGCAATCGAGAAGCCAGGTTATCGCGTCGTGTCTCTCACGACGTGTCAGCTGTTAACTCCCAAAGGACTCAACTCAATATGTTTTCGGTAAACTCATAAAACCTCTCCGGACACCTGTCAATAATCTTAAATGCCTTTATTGCAATGTGCGATCACTCCAGAAGAATATTTTCCCATTTCGAATTACCTTAAGAAAATTAAATTGTGATTAAGTTGTTTTAACAGAGACATGGTTAAATGAATTTATTGAAACTGGTCCAGTTCTTGGTGATTTGTGCAGCAAATATTCTTATGTAAGATGTGATAGGACAAGTAAAAGAGGTGGTGGGGTTCTTATCCTTATTAGGCTTCCAATTGTTTTTGAGACCATATGGAGTGAATCAGTGGCTGATGGCTTTGAACTACTTTCTTGTGATTTGAAGCTGCCCCAGGCTTTATTAAGGCTGATTGCTATTTATAGGGCACCTAGCGCTCCTATCAACTACACACTCCAATTGATCAAGACAATAAGCGATCCCTGCTCTTCCGAATCACAGTGTGTGATTATGGACGATTTCAATCTCCCAGACATTGACTGGTCCAGGAGTTTTCCCTCCGGTATCAGCATGGTCTCGAAACGTTTTGTGGAGATGTGCATATCATGCAAGCTCCACCAAAATGTTTCAAAACCAACTCGGAACGACAATGTCTTAGACCTCATTCTTAGTAGTGAGGCACGCCTGGTTAAAAATGTTGAAAATCTTCCACCAAGTGGATCCAGTGATCAATCAAGTATTTTCTTTACCATTGATCGTCTCATAAACAGGTCAGCATTTCGCCTGAGAAGGTCATTTCATAAGGTTAACTATTCCCATATTTGTCAGTTTCTACTGCCACTGGATTGGAGAATGCTCCTTGAGGGATACCATTCCGTTAATGACAAATATGAGTTCTTCCTATCTGTATTGCATAGTTGCATTCAAGAGTTCGTGCCCTTGGAAAGACTGCCTCTCAACTACTGTAAGCTGCCACCCAACTTGGCCAGAATTTTTGAGCAAAGACAAAAAAGGTGGATGAAATATCAAACTTATCAAAGTGAGTACAATTTTAGCCATTTCAAAGCTTTGAGCGATAGGTTTGATCGACTTCTGAATAGGTATCACAAATATGTTGAAAGAAAAATTCTTGAAAGACCCAATAAAACATCTCTTTATACCTTATTAAATTCTGTGCTAAAGCGACCTGAACGAATCCCACCTCTGAAGGATCCCGCTGGACTATCAGCAGTATCTGACAGGTCTAAGGCTTCCATGCTCACCAAACACTTCCAAAAATCCTTCTCGGTGTCCCTTCCAAATAATGGTGCTTTAGATACCGTGAGCCCTGTTCACAGTATGGAAAGTTCGATATGGTTCTACAAGGAAGAAATCTACGAGGCATTGTCTTCCTTACCTGCAATCTTTACCGTTACTCCGGATGAAGTGCCACCTTATTTTATACAAAAAATTGCCAAAGAGATATCGTTCCCATTGGAGCACATATTTAACGCGAGTTATATGTTAGGAGAAGTCCCTGCTCGTTGGAAACACGCTTTTGTTACTCCGATCCCAAAGAAAGAACCTCACAATCATGCTAGCAATTATCGCCCCATAAGCATCACTTCCGTTTTAGCTAGAATATTCGAAAGGAAACTGAAATGTGCTCTGGTAACCCATACAGAATCAAATTCCCTAATTCAACCAATCAGCATGGTTTTCGCGCAGGAAGGTCTACTGAAACATTAATGTTGTCAGCGTTAAATGACTGGACGAGAGCTCTTGATAAAAGGATTGATGTAGACGTTATTTACTTCGACTTTATGAAAGCTTTTGACAATGTTCCATCGAATAAGTTGATACTCCAGCTAACGAAAATCGGCGTTCATCCAAGGATAACTAATTGGATAAAAAACTTTATAACTGAAAGATCTTTTCAAGTTAAGGTCAATGACTCTTTTTCCGAATCCCTTCCAGTTACTCGTGGAGTTTCTCAAGGAGGCGTACTCTCACCAGTCCTTTTTATTATCTACACTGCCGAAATTCCCTCCCTGATTGATGAATACGATGTCACTTGCAAAATGTTTGCAGATGACATAAAAATATACAAGAACATTGTTGAGGAGGACGACCACGTTGCTCTCCAAACTGCAATTAACGCAGTTGCGGATTGGTCAACAATGTGGGATCTGCCGTTATCAAGGGAAAAAACCAAAGTTTTTCATCTGGGACAGCAATCCAACAGAAATACCTATAGACTTGGTGGAGTAGAACTCAATAGCACAGTTTCATTGCGTGACCTAGGTTTCATTTTAGACAATAAGCTTTCCTTCAGAGAGCATTGCGAACATACGGCAAAGAGAGCTGAAAGAGTTGTGCATAATATTTTTAAATCTCTAAGAACGAACTCAGTAGTACACTTATTACGTGCATACAAGACCTATGTGCGGCCTATACTAGAGTGTGGTACTGCTGTGTTTAGTCCTAATACCAAGCGAGAAATCGCCAGATTGGAAGCGGTACAAAACAGTTTTACAAGAAAGCTCTGGATAAGAGTACATGGATATGACTACAATAGCATCCTCTTGGCATCTGACAGAAATAAACTCTTTAATTTACCCTCTCTCGCCTGTCGCAGAAAAAAATATGATTTAGTCACAATTTATAAGATGATAAATGCTACTGTGGGTCTTTCTGTAAATGACTTCTATTCAGTTTCTTATTCCAACATTAAAGGTGGCCCATGGAAAATCCAAATTCCTACAGCTAATATTAATATCAGATCTACTTTCTTCACAAACAGAGCAGGCACTGAATTCCTGAAATTAACAAAAAAATTTGTGCTTCCAAATTCCTTGTGGCAATATCAAACGATTATTGACAGGTATCTGAAAGAAGTACTTTGTCCTCCTTAGTACTTTGTTTTCTTTGATCACATTGCTTCACTAATCATGCCATCATTGGTTCTGTTCTTGATGTTCTCAATGTTCTGTTTTGTTTCTCGTATTGTGTTGTTTTTGCGTGGGCTTCCACGTATACATAATTAAATAAATAAATAAATAAATATACAGATCCGATCCAATAATGATGTTCTCGATATTGTAGCCACGCATAATGCATTTATTTCCAGTATTAATTTAACCCAAAATTGTGACGGAACTATACTTCTGATGTACTGCATCCTAAACTTTATAAGTGTCCGATAAAATTCAAATTCATAACGGCGCTTCAAATAGTAGTGTTAAACCATTTGCTGTTAAAGTAATGGCAATTCTATCTCATTTCCATAAACATTTTAAAAACTGTGCCTACAACGCTTACTGCAATACTGGTTGTCTAAAGAATTTTTGGTCCATCAACTACGTAAACATTTCCAACCAAATCTGTTCCATCCAAGACATTAACCTTAAACTCTACTCAGCTGATTTTGTGGATATGTTTACTACATGATATAATTAACAGAAAGGTCACAAAAATAATTAATATATGTTTTACAAACACTAATAAAAGCTTTCTGATAGTGGATAACTAAAAAGCTTTTTATGGTAGCCCTCTTTCTAATAATGACAAACATAGATCCTATAGAGAACAAGAAATGACAAAATAGATCAAATAGAAACATAGTCTTCATGATTGACTATTTATTACAAAACTGATATTGTAAACTAGGTGGAACTCTATATAAGCAACATAAAGACGTTCCACAAGAAGGTAATGCTAGTCCAATGATTGCTGATTTAGCCCTTTCCTTTTTCGAATATAAATACGCTAAAAAATACATTAATTGACAAAGTTTTCTGTCAATTCAGATATATGGATGATATACTTATTGTGCATAATCTTGAAGAAACTGGGTTAGACCATATCATTTCTGAAACCTATGAAAATTGTCTTGAAGTTAATAAGACTCATATTAATATACACCAGTGCAATTTTCTAGACTTATCATTAAAATAGTGAACGATTGCATTTTCGCTAAGCAATACAATAAAACCGATTATATTCCTTTTAGCGTAAACAGATTTTCTCATAATAGTTCGTAAACTAGCAACTCCCTTAAAAGAGGAATAATTTTAACAGGACTTTACAAATATCACGATGCTGAAACAGAGAGAAACAGGCGACTTTATTGGTAGACTTTGCAATTTGATTACCTCCTTGCTTCAATTACAGTACAGCAAAGATCTAATTCTTCAATCCATAGTCAAAGGTATGCTTAAATACAAAAGTGTCGCTTACAAATACGAACTTGTAGATTCTCAAAAAATACATATCGGTTCGTTAAGCAACTTATCAGCAAATGTCTATGTGACTTCATATCCTTTCATTTTGATTTAGTTTTTGCCTCTGGCCCAGGTATAATAATTGCCTGCTTTTCTGTAGAAACAGTGACCTTATACGAATATATTGCTACAGACGTCGACCTTCCCTGTAGGCCCTCCCGAGCTCGACCTCTGTACGATCAGGTCCCATAGGCAATGCCCGCCCCTTCGGTCCTTTTTTGGTATAAAAACACATGGTAATTCTAGTATTGCTTTCACTACATGCCCTACTGATTATTCTCCTGGAACATTTGAATTCTTTCACTTCTTTACTTTAGTAATTATATCGTGTATAAAGCTTAGAGATGAAACAGGACATAACTACTACTAAAATCCTCTACCAAAATGGCTTCTTGCACCCGAAACAACTCCATTCTCCTATAAGCCTAACGGCTTCGCTGGTTTACGCAACACGGGGTCCATCATTTATCAACGCATGCGGCACGCAGTCGGCAGCGCGCCTGTGGCCATACGGAACTTGTGAGATCCGTCTAGCGAATTTGGTTCTCACCAGGGTTGCGTTAAATTTTTTTCGGTAAACTTTTAACACCATTTTTAACGAAAAATTTTCGTGTTAAAATCGGTAAATAATATACACGTACTGCTAATATTAATAATAATCCTACTTAAGCAGTATTTTAGTATGCAAATAGCCATATTTTTTGATCTCCTTCGACTCCATCTACATGGAAGTCATACCATTTCCACGTCAAATTGGACATTTTTCACGTCAAACTGGACACTCTTCTAAGCTGACCTAAGACTTTTCAAATCAAAGCGAACACTTCCAAATTGAAACGAGCTTCTTCTACATTAAACTAGAAGATCTCCAAAAATGTTAGAAATTTTTTGTTGAAGGAAAATTTTAGTATAACTTTCTCTGAAGTTTTAATTCACTTTCCAATGAGAGAGTACGTAGTTTGAAACTTTATTTTTTCAGGAAAATAGTGATTTAAAGCGTATTTTGAAGAGCGAAAAGGCGACTATTTTTTGCGCCAAAACAGAGATTGCGCCGTGCCCCGTCCGAAACTTCGCGATTTTTATTCGAGATTGATAGCAAAATTTCGGCTTGCATGCAGTTTTGCTCGTGCAAACAGTACAACATAAAGAATTTTCAAAACACACATATCCTAGTTTTCTTACTGCATGCATGTAATATTTACACTAACAATCAAACAAACGCTGCGTTGAACTTTTTGTGTGCATGGCGCGATCCAGTCTTTTGACGCACGACATGATCGCTGCCTTGCTGCGCCTCAACACAAGATTTTTTTTCTCAAAAATAGAATTTTTATTAGGTTGGCAACTAATTTCGTGGACTCTCAAGAATCTTCAGCAAAACTATTTATTAACAAATAACAAATGACAATCTTTAATCAAAATAAGATTCCTCGGAACGCAGAAGTGCTTCCCATTCATCAGGTTGCTGGTCTATCCCACGGCCATAGAATTATTGTGCTTTCAAGGCCAAGAATCTTTGGAGGTGTATTTTGACCCACTCCGCATTAATAAATCGTTTTCCAACCAAGAAGTACTGCACCGAACTAAAGATGTGGTAGTCGCTCGGCGCAAGGTCTGGTCTGTAATGTAGATGAGTTTGACGCTCCCAGTCAAAGTCTTCTATTTTTTGAGGCGTGTGGTTTGCTACGTTCTCTCCGTTTGGTGGTGGCAAGAAGGTTTTAACTTCTGGGAGCTCATTAAGAACGGTTCCAGCATTAATGCTGAAATCTTCTCTTCTCGGCCTGGCCGTGCGCAGGCTGAACTCCGCTAGAATCGGTTCAGACAGATTTTCAGGAGCGGAATCATCTTTCAGCAAGATAACGCCAAATCACACGTCGCGAATCGGATGCTTCAAAAAACCGTAGACCTTGGCTGGGAGTGTCTAACTCACCCACCTTACAGCCCAGGCTGTGCGCCAGGTGAACAGTACCTTTATAGCTCGCTGCAGCACTTCTTGGTTGGAGGACGATTAATTAATTTGGACCAGGTCAAAATGCACCTCCAATGATTCTTGACTTCAAATCACAACAATTCTATAGCTGTGGGATGGGCCAGGTAGCTGATAAATGGGAAGCAGTCCCGCGTTCCAACAGATCTTACTTTGACTGAAAACTATTATTTGTTATTTGTTTATGAACACTTTGGTTGAAGGCACTTGAGAGTCTACGAAGTTAGTTGCCAACCTAATATAAAATTATTGCACTCATTCGGCAGCTGAAGTAAAAGAATTTCAAAAAAGTTATTCTAAGTTTTCCTTGAACAAAAATTTATTTTAACCATCTTGTAGCGTCTTTAGTTTAACCTGCAAAAAGCTCGTCTCGATGTGGAGGACGTTCATTTTGATTTCAGAGTTCATAGGCCAGCTTAGAAGAGTGTCCAATTTGACGCGAAAAGTGTCCAATTTTATTTGAAAAGTGTCCAATTCGGTTTGAAGTGTCCAATTTGGTTTTACAAGTGTCCAATTCGACGTGAAAATGGTATGGCTATGACTCCATCTTCACAACAAATAACATCAACATCTATCATCAACAAAACTGTTGTCGCCTCTACCACCTGTCATCCCGTTGATCATCGAGTTGCTCGAGCGGGCGCCGTCAGCGTCTCCACTCGTCTCTGCGGTGTCCCAGAGTGCTGCAATGGATCCTGCTCGCTCGAGGGACACGAGGAGCGTCATATCGGTCGTTCAGTGCTTTCACGAAGAAGTCCGACAAATGCCTCGTTGGGCGTCCTGGTTTTCTCTTGACAGCGGAATCCAGTTCGTGAGGACCCTTGCCCGGCGCGGGTCTGAGAAGGGCATCGCATGGCCGGTCCACCTAATTTTCGACGTCCTGGCCCATACGACAGCGTCTCTGATCGTCGAATGTCGACAAAGCTCGGGACTCCGAAGGCCTTCTCTCACTTGGGTGAGTCGTGTCACTCCGAGCATCGCCCTCTCGATTCCTCGCCTCTCCGCGATGTTTGCGGTGTTAACCCTGCTTTCGTATGGCCCAGGTCTTTATGGCGTAAGTCAGAGTAGGCAGAACAGTGGAGTCGAATAGGTGGGCACGGATTCGGAGGTTCTTCGTTTCCTTCGCGACTTCTCGACGTTCTTGAAAACTCTTCAAGCCACTCTCTTCCTCCTGGTCTGTTCTGGCACTAGGTCGATGACGGCGTATAGACGCAAGCAAACAAATGGTTAAGGAGCAAGAAAATGCCAAAATACGCGGACGATATCGATTCCTGTTTCCACTGATTCAAGTAACTAGAGCGTTTCCTCGGTATCGCAACGATACTGCGAAAGCTCATACGAAAAACTTGTCCCAAATGCATTATCATGAAGAAGCTACATTTTGAGAATGGTGCGTAAAATGTCGTTAATGCAATTTAACGGAAATTTTCGTCGTTAAATTTCGTTAAACATTATTAACGAAAGATGCGGGTAAATCCGGTAAATCGGTAAATCGTTAATCGTTAAACACACACCCTGGTTCACACATTTGTGGTCAGCGTTTCGAGCTCCTAACCCCACGAATTGTTATGGGAAGCTGAAGGAATTCCCTGGTTAGCCAGTTTCCTGATGCTTCTTGCAGCATTTGGGTGAAGTTTGTCTCTGACGACCTTTCGAAGGGCAGAAGTTCTCGCAGCTTGTTGTGGCGAGAACACTATTATTTAGAAAAAGATGTGGGCATCACAGAACTAAAAGATACGTAAAAATGAATTACGTCTTAGCAAAGGACAAAAACGCGAAAACTATCCAAAATGGACATTCCACTTTGCTCGTAACACTCATGTGTACCGCCCCGTATATTGCCCTGAAGCCGCAGTCACTTATATATTCCTAAGGAGTTTGATGTTCCAGGTGACATCTGCGGTCTTACAATTGGAATAGCTCTGTTCGTGCGCTGCAGTCAGCGTATCCAAAGCGATCTAAAGCGACATAGTGAGGAACGAACCAGGAAGCAACAGACGGCTTAGCTGCTCTTTAGAAGCGTCGAAGAACAGTCATAAGATGTGCTACCAGCTTGCACTGGTTCATGCACTTGTGAAGAAACGTGCAGCTAGGCTTACTTGACTGCTAATGTGACTGCCACTTGCACGAATTGCCGGTGAAAACGCAAAAACGAAAAAGCGCATGATGCAACGCACTCACCCCTGCTGAAGCTGTACCCCGTATTTCAAGTAGCGGTTTTTCTTATCCAAAATTCCGCATAAAACTCTGAGGCAAAACTACTCCTATGGAGCGAACATAATGTATGGATAGCCACGTTATTTCTCGATCACGAAAAAAAAGCTTGTTTAAACAACCCCAAAACTCTTTGGCAGTTGAAAATTTTGAATAAGGGAAAAGTACTCGTGCTCACTGACAAGTACATCCAGCTATCGCTGATATCGTCATGTCTCCAAGTCGTTAATGAAAGAGGATGCATGGATAATTAACCGATCGTTGCGAAATTCATAGTCTTCTGCCGCCACTAAAGTTTTAAGGGTGTCCCAGTCGAAAAGCCACTTTCAGTTTTCCTAACCAACAGGTAACGTGGATACGCAGGTTTTGTTTCGTCGGAGAACGGCGCGATCCAATGTCAAATTTAGATGGGCGAGATGCCGCCTCCTAAGTGGAGGTTTAGCGAAGCCAAATTGCAAAAGACGAGAACTGTGCCGTGGGGACGCAAATCTTAGCAGCATTCACACACCGATCAAGTGTTGGACTACGCGATACGCTCGACACGCTTTTCTTCTGGACGCGTGTGCTGGTCTCCATAGAACGGATCGGTACCTGAGCGCTGGCGTTCAGCAAGGCGCTAGTAGTGCCTTCTGCAGCCGGGAATGTGATTTCGGCTGCGAATTCGAACCCGATCGCTAGATATCCAGTCATGAAGAAACTGTAAAGAATTAGCGTAAGAATTCTTATTAAATCGAGTGATCCGTTGGGCTAATGTGACATTCCTAGTCTCGGCACAAAGAATACCTTACCCGAGAACGAAAGCGTTCGCGAAGACCACAACCAGGGAGCCCAGGTCCAGCGTAAAAGTGAATGTAAGCATAGCGAGAAAGGAAAACAAGTAGTCGAGGAGGGTAGTGAGCCTGAAATGATACGGTTTGCACACACGCAATATCTTTCAGCTTACGTAAGTCCCGATATGGTTTCAGAAGTGGAGACGTACTTGAACCTCTTGAATTTGTCCAGTAGAAAACCGCCGACGACCGATCCGATCATTCCTGCGACGACGATCACGACTCCAATCTGACCAATGGCTACCGATTCGGTTGGATAGAAAGGCAGCACCATCTGCGCCAGTAGCGTCGACACTGCGTAGAATACCCCAGTGTTGATGCCTGAGACAGCAGTGTCGGTCCGGTGGTTTAGTAGGGGAGTAGAGGAAGCAGCACACTCTGTCGCAGAGATAGACCCAGGCTGCAGTCTCTAACTCCGATTCGTCGACGCACGAGCATGCGGGACACTCTAATCCGGCGTCTCACTCCGAGCTCTGCACCGCGAATGAGTTTCCAGTCCACTGGAGACGAGCATTCCCTTATAAGCTCGCGTTTCGCTTCTTATACAGCACCTCAGAATTTGTCATTTCCACTTGGAAAGTCCGGACGTCTAATAGTTTAACGGTGCGTAACTACCACAAGCATTCTCTCCATTGCGCTCAATATGAATAATAATCTCCATATCCTGTCATCTCGAAACGTGGGCATTACGTTTAATGTGTGTGGAACTATTTATTCCAAGCCTAGCGTTTATAACGCCACAATTCAGAGGCCCAAACATGGCCCGAGGCATTAAATCCATACAATACCCTAGTATAGGTCTCTGTCCGAAGTTCTTAGGAAAGCTGAAGGCATCGGTGAGACCACTTCCCGAGATGCAGCACCTTGCACTCTGTGTCAAAATCGTAGTTGTTACAGACGTCGACTTCACACTTGCTGAGGTGTTGGTAATTTATGGGTCGCCTACCAGCTAGTTGATATTTAACACGTATTCTTAGTGGCCTGTTAGCCGTCCCAATATGTATGCTTTATTTATTTGATTATTCAAGCCTGGGTTACAAAATCATCACACGCGCAAGAACTCGACCAAAATATCGTGAGAAGTTCTGGAGAATTACAGCGACAACCAGGTGTCTGAAACGAGACGTGGACATGTTAATGACATTTTCATCATCACCTATCAGTTGGTTGAGCTTCTTTTAATACCCTACAAATAGTATAATAAACCAACCCATTTTTGAGAAGTCGCCCAACGCAGGCGCTAATTGCACAGCCATTTATTATGCCCGGTTATCGTTGAGTCTCTTCCGAGCGAGTTGCTTTTAATGCTATCGGTAGGAATGTTGACTAGACTAACATCGTACAGCAACTGGCCGCGGGAAGCACATCATTCAATCGCCGCTGCAATTTGTCAAAAATCAGAGAGAGATACGACGGAACTTTACGCCCAAGGTCTCGACACTCAGCAGGTCTTCGGAGGTGTAGTCAAATCAGTAACCGTTTACCGCAACCACTGCAGAAGCTGATCGAAGAGATATATGCCGATTGTGAATGCGCTGCAAATACAGGCGCTTATAGAGGAAAACGGTGTCACGCTGTGGCGGGTGTAATTCTGAATTCACCGATTGGTGGAAGGAGGCCCATTGGTGACTGGCTTTCCTTCAGTATTACATCGAGATCTCGATTGAAATAGGCCTTCAAGTTTATCGTACTCAATCGTTGTTTGCACACTGATGGAGCTCCACATCAGCTCCATCTGTGTGCAAACAGGTCCCTTGTCGAAGACGTACGAGCAGTTGTGTAGTTTGACTCTGGGACCTCTTAAGGCCCCCACAGAGTTCTGCGGCAACGCCGCTCGTCGCTATGGTTAAGGACAGGGCAGGGACGCCGCCGGCGGCGAGCTCTGCGTCTCTGCCCTATGGTTAAGCATAGGGCCGCGGCGCTGCCGCAGAACTCTGTGGGGCCTTTTAGTCATCTTCCCCTAGTATTTTCAAGCTCATCCTCGCTACAGCGTGGCCGCATTCTGCTATACAAGTGCCGTATTATACACCAGACGCTCAAACGTCTGGTTGGGTGCTTCGCCCCAAACCCGGAGAATAGAACACCCCGACCGTCTTCTTGTCGTTTTTAGGCCTTTTCTCATTCATTAGAGTAAAAAAACTGGTTTTGCTAAATAAAATAGTATAGCGAGATACGGTAGGACAGAACCTTCAAAACTGCTCCTGTGGGGCCTACCCACCCTCTATCGCACGTAAGCGATTCACTCTCTGAAGCACTCGTAGCGTACATGACGAGAAACAGATAGAGAGCCTTAATCCGAAGTGATTATTCAGTAGAGACACAAATGAAATCAATTAGTATTGGTAGACCGCTCGATGCAGTTCACAGTCCGACGGGAATAACATTACACCGACTCATTTACTCATTCTCCCTACCCCCCCCCCCCTCACCCACTCCACCAATACCCCTTATTCGTGTGCCGGCAGAAAACGGGAGTGAGAATCAAGTACGTGCACACTCGTTGTCGCACGAAACCTTTAAAAAGTCATCTGAAAATCTCACGGATGCTTTGCAAAGTCTTGTTTGTGGCACGTCTTCAGGATCCGGATGCACATTGAGTAACGTCTGTGACACATTTGCTGAGTCCGGACGCATATGTCATGACGTCTACGACACGTCTTTTGCACCCCGACACACGTGGCACGACGTCTGTAGTACGTCTTCCGACGCCACGTTGGACGACACTGAGAGAAAATACTGGTCCTCTTATTGGTCCCTTTCACAGATCCCCTTCACTAGTCCCCTTTACTGGTCCCAATTTTGATGGTCCCCTTCATGTGCCACCTCACCGCGGTGAAGGGGTGAACATCACTTTGTGATGGCTAACGGCACAAACGGTCACGCAGTACGCGACGCTTGTCGTGTATGGGCGGCTCTCCTGTATCCCTGGCCAGGAACATGTGAGTAACAAGACCACCGGTACGGCTCAAACAACTAAACCCGCGCCCCAGTCCTCCGCGCGCCGGAGGTGGACTTCTACGACGTCGGTTGCATCCACCTCCGGCGAGGGGCCATCTAATCTCGGAGTTAAACTATCAGGACGTCATTGGAATCGGACTACCGGAAACTCCCTCCCACCACGACACGGAAACTGCCTATTCGTCTGCACTTATAACTGTCGTTCGATCGCATCTGAGCAGGATCTTCGGACACTGCTTTACAGAAGCCGCAACATCAAATACGACGTTATCGCCCTGCAGGAAACGAAAGGCAGAACGGAAACCATAAGAAGGACCGACCACAACGAGCTTCTCATTATCGGAGCAAAGGTGGACAGAAAGAATATTGGCGGAGTTGGATTTCTCGTCAATTCGACAGTGCACCACCTAGTAGACTCTTACAAGATCATCAGTCCGCGAGTAGCTGTTCTTCGTCTGGAAACCAAAGATCAAGGAACCATCTCCATCATAAATGGATATGCTCCAACATCTGCGGGCACAGATGAAGAAAAGGAGGAATTCTACAAGCTGCTCGAAAGGACTGTCAACGACGAGAAGAGCTACTACAAAGTTGTCGTTGGTGACTTTAACGCTATCGTCGGTACGAATGATCACGACGAATGGAGGCTAGGACCACATGGAACTTCCTCAAGGAACGAAAACGGAGAGCGCCTGATAGACTTCCTATCCGCGTGCCGTCTCTACCATGGAAATTCTATGTTTAAGAAGCCTTCAAACCGACGATGGACCTGGGAAAGCCCAAATGGAGAAACACGTTCGGAGATCGACCATGTTCTTACGAACAGACGCTGGAGTCGGTTCGACGTCTCCGTGCTGCCTTCATTTGACACCGGTTCGGATCACCGTCTTGTCCGTGCGAAGCTGACTCTCAAAAAGAGGATGTTCAAGCGTGACACCCATAAACCGGCACCGGTGAGGATCACCACATTCAAGTCTGAGGAGTTGGAATATGCGATAAAGTCGTATGATTGGAATCTTCTTGAAGATCCATCGGAAGACTACGACCTTCTCTCCAAAGGACTGCTGAAATGTGCTAGCAGCTCTTGCGAAGCCACATCGCCGTCTGCTTCAAGACTCAACGCACATGCGATTAAACTCTTGGAGCAAAGAAGAGCTGTGAAACTGGATCCTAATGCTTCCCATCTGGAAAAAGTCACCATCTCAAAGGCCTGTCGAATTGCAGTGAAGGAGTCCATTCAAGCCTACAGAAGATTGAAGCTGTTAGAAGCGGCTGGGAAAGGTTCAAGCATAAAGCGCTGCAAACGAGATCTCTGCGATCAGAAGGCAATAATGTCAGCCCTCGTGGATAAGGATGGAACAACGCAAACGTCTCGAAGAGCGATGGAGGCCATCGTTCAGGAATTCTACACAGATCTGTTCCGTTCTTCCATCACTGTCCCGAAATGCTTGATGCCACCAGCTGAGGAAGTACCTCCCATTCTGGAATCAGAAGTTGCTCATGCTATCAGAAGGATGAAGCTGGGCACTGCTCCCGGACCGGACGGCATTTCTGCTGATCTCCTTCGTGCGGGTGGCAGTGCCGTCTGCTCACTTCTTGCCAAGCACTTCAACCACTACCTTCGACTTGGTAGGATTCCGGACTCATGGAAGGAGTCGAAAACAGTTTTAATCTTCAAAAAAGGTCAGCAGGAGGATATCAACAACTATCGACCCATCAGTCTTCTCTCGGTTGTGTACAAGATCTTCACCAAGATACTGCTTAACCGCATGGAGCGTTGCTTGGATGAATATCAGCCAGTGGAGCAAGCAGGGTTTCGCAAGGATTTCTCCTGCATGGACCATATTCAGACTGTCTCACAGCTCATCGAAAGGAGCCGCGAATACCACCTCCCACTTGTTCTTGTCTTCGTGGATTATCGGAAAGCGTTCGACTCTGTGGAAATCAACGCCATTCTGAACGCCCTTGTGCACGCTGGTATACCGTCGCCCTACATCCGACTTCTCGACGAATGCTTCTCGAACACATCGACTACCATCCAGCTGTTCGATCGAAAGCTTAAAATTCCTATCGGGAAAGGAGTACGGCAGGGAGACACGATTTCTCCCAAGCTATTCACAGCGGCACTTCAGGATGCCATGAAAGACTTGAACTGGGACGATAAAGGCTACCTTGTCGACGGTAAACGGATCAGCAACCTTCGCTTCGCCGACGATATTGTTCTGATCTCTACCAGCACGGCAGAAGCCGAGGAAATGCTGAACGAGCTCAATGTGGCAGGTATGAAGATTGGATTGGACATGAATATGTCCAAGACACAATTTATGGTCAACCAGTGGTGTGACACGGGACTCGTAAGGTTAAATGGAGTCGCTCTGCAACAGGTCGACTCCTACGTCTATCTGGGAAGAGAGCTGAACATGGATAACGACCTCGCTCCTGAAATCGCCCGCAGGAGACGCGCAGCATGGGCAGCCTTCAGTTCGATTCGCGAAGTCACCGATCAGGTCAAGGATCCCGGCCTCAGGGCCTCGATATTCAACGCCTCTGTGCTGCCTGCGATGTGTTACGCGACGGAAACCTGGCCCGACAACAAGACAATCGCCAGAGCGATGCAAACTACGCATCGTGCACTGGAGAGATGTCTTCTAAGGACAAGCCTTCGTCAGCAATGGCAAGAAGGCCTACGAAGCTCGGAGCTACGGGAGAAGTCGCAATTAGCAGACCCGCTACAGTACATGAAGAAGTCCAAATATCGCTGGGCCGGACACCTGCTTCGACGAAAGGACGAAAGATGGAGTCTCCGTGTCACAGAATGGCTCCCGAGAGACCATAAGAGACCACTGGGACGACCGCCAACGCGATGGGCAGACTCATTCTCAAGATCTTTCAGAGAGCGGAGTCTGCCTCACTGGATGCAAGCAGCCAGAGATCGAGCGGTCTGGAAGAGTTGTGGTCCCCGCTGAGAAGACATCCAGCCGACAAAGGACCATCAAAGTAAGTAAGTAAGTAAGTATTTTGATGGTTCTATTACTGGAGCCTTTACTGAACCTCCTTAAATGGTCTTCCCTTTATTGGCTCCCTTACTGGTCCCCTCTTGGCTGGTCCCCCTATCCTTCAGCGAACTCCTTTACTGGTCCCACCCTCACTGGTCCCCCTTTTATTCATCAAACCTTTTCCGGTCCCCCCCCCCTTCACTGGACCCTTCTTCACTGGTCAACCTCCTACTGCTCCCTCCCCCCTTCAATGGACCCCTCCCCTCCTTCACCCGTCCCCCGTCATTGGACCCCTCCCCCTTCACCGGTCCCCCTTCACTGATCCCTTCTTCACTGGTCAACCTTTCACCGGTCCCCCTTCACTGGAGCCCTCCCCTTCACCGGTCCCCATTACTGGTTCCTTCCTCACCGGTCACCCTTCACTTGGTCCCTCTTCACTGGTCAACCTTCTACCGGTCCCCCTTACTGGACCCCCATCTTTCACCGGTCCCCATTACTGGCCCCACCTTCACTGGAAACACGTCGTGTGTATCCGGAACCCCTGGCGCGACATCGGTAAATCTGAATCCAGGCACCTGATGAACGACGTCGGTGACATGTCTTCTCAAGCCGGACGTGCTTTGCACAACATCGTTGACACGTCGTATGAATCCGGAACCCCTAGCGCGACATCGGTGACACGTCGTCTGAATCCGGACAGGCTTTTCGCAACATTGGTGACACCTCTTCTGAACCCAGGTACCTGATAAATGACGTCTGTGGCATGGCTTCTCAAGCCGGACGTGCTCTGCGTGACATCGTTGACATGTGTGAATCCGCAACCCCTGACGCAACGTCGGTTACACCTTTTCTCAACTCGGACGTCTTTGCGCGGCATTGGTGACGTGTCTTCTGAACCCAGACGCCTGTTGAACGACGTCGGTTACACCTCTTCTGAACTCGGACCCTCGCTTTCACGTCTTCGATGACACATGTTCGGAACTCGGATGCCCTTTGCGTGACAACGGCGACATGTTTTCTGACCCCTCTCAACACGACGTATGTAGGTGACATCTCACCTGAACCCGGATGGCTACTACTCGACGTTTACGGACAGGGCCAGACGGACAGACGGACGGACAGACGGAAGAACAGACACAACCGCCTATGTATAGTAGGATTGACCAGGACGTTCTTTGTGTGATATCGGTGACATGTCTTCTGAACCCGGACGCCTGTTGAGCGACGTCATCGGCATGTCTTCTGAACTCGACGTCCTTTCCGTGCCATCTGTGACCCGTCTTTTGAATCCGGACGTCTTCTGCACGACGTCGGTGACACTTCTCCTGACGCTCTCGACACGACGTGGGTGACACCTCATCTGGACCCGGGACACCTGTTACTCAACGTCTGTGAAAGGCCAGATGATCAGATGGATGGACAGACGGAAGGACCGACAACCGCTAACTCTCTTTTATATAGTAGGGCCTTCTACCACCATATTATTGAGTTTTCCGCAACTAATGTTTGGACATTAATGCGGAGCTGCCAGTGTCTATCCCTTGAGGCTCATCATGGAAAGCTATCTGACTATCAGTGGATTGATAAGTCCTCACCCAAGTGAGAGACTTACGATGTGAAGGTTCACATGCACGTCACTAACGTCACTGCGTTGAGAGTAACAAGATACTGAGCGTTTTCGAAGAAAGCTTTTAAAGAATAGTTCTGAGCGGCAGAGTGACAACGACAAGACTTTCTTACAAGAACACCACGTTAAATATTAAACGCACAATATATAGTATGCCCCCCATTCTATGTTGTACGTTTAATATTTAACGTGGTGTCTCCCCCTCCCCCCCCCAAAAAAAAAGACGAGAGGAAAAGCTGTGAAAGCACTCGATTTTGGTGCATCCACTAGCGATGACGCCTCGGCGGTCTTCTCTAGCGCATGTGAGGTTGAAAGCAGCTTTGAGCAAACACCATGTTTGAAGATTTCTGTTCGACAATGAGGTAACGATCGGCATTTCTGCACTCAGTTGGGATGCGCCACACAATTTGTAATTTTATTCATTTACTGTAATTTCATTTACTAGCAAATTGGTTGCAAATCGTTATTAAATGATCAATCATTAATGTTATAATCATAATCTATAACCATTAATGATTAATTAATCATTAATTTTCCTAATTATTATTCAGTCTGCATAGAACGATTGGAACAATAGTTTAGTTAGGCCTTGCAAACAGGTCTGGTACTATGTATTATAAACCAGACGTTCAACGAGCTGCCGGCCGCCAAGCGTCTGGTTGGGGCTTCGCCCCAACCCCGGAGAATAGAACACCCCGAACGTCTTCTTGTCCTCTTTAGCCCTTCTTTCATTCATTACAGTAAAGAAAACTGGTTTGGGTATATAGAATGGTATAGCAGAATACGGTAGAGCAAAATCTTCAACACTGCTCCTATGGTGCCTCACCCTCTATTGCACGTACGCGATTCATTCTCTTTATTATTATTTATTAATTATGGTCCCCTTTTAATGGTTCTATTAATGGACCCTTTACTGAACCCCCTTAACTGGTGTTCCCTTTATTGGCTCCCTTACTGGTTCCCCTTTGACTGGTCCTTCACTGGTACCCCATTTATTGGCCCCCTTCACTGCTCTCAATTACTGGTCCCACCTTCACTGGTTCCCCTTTATAGGTGAACCCTTTACAGGTCCCCACCTCCACCTTCACTGGGCTCCCCTACTTCACCGGTCCCATCCTCATTGGTCCCCTTTTACAGGTTCCTCTTCAGTGGTCCCCCCCTTTATTGTCACTCTTTTCCGGTTTACCCTTCACTGGTACCCCCCTCTTCGTCGGTCCCTACTTCTGCTCTCACCTTCACTGGTCCCCTCTTCACTGGTCCCCCTATCCTTCACTGGTCCCCCTTCACTAGACTCTACCCCCTCTTCACCGGTCCCCATTGCTGGTCCCACCATTACTGGTACCCCCTTTACCGGTCCCCTCTTCACTGGTCGCCCTTTATTGGTCAACCCTTTCCCGGTCCCTCCTTACCACCATCTTCACCGCTCCCCCATTACTGGTCTCACCTTGGCTGGTAACACGTCGTCAGAATCCGAACAGGCCCTTAACGACATCAGTGATACCTTTTCTGAACCCAGGCACCTGATGAAGGACGAAGGCGGCATGTCTTCTCGAGCGTCCTTTGCGTGACATCAGTTACACGTCTTCTCAACGCAGACACCCATTACGCGACATCAGTGAGACATCGTCTGAATCCGAACACCCCTTGCGCGACATCAGTGACACCTCTTCTCAACCTGGACGTCCTTTGCGCGACATTGGTCACATGTCTTCTAAACCCAGACGCCTGCTGAACGACGACGATAACACCTCTTCTGAACTCGGATGCTCGCTTTCACGACGTCGATGACACATGTTCGGAACTTTCGCTCATTCGCTGTGACGTCCATTCGCTCGCTGTGTCTCGCCGCGAGCGGCCTGTCAACCGGTCAACCGTCTTCAATTTCTCTCTTACCTACTACCTACTATAATACTAAAGCCGCTGCCTTCGCCTATGCCGACTAGCTGTGGCGCGGTGTGCAATTCGTCTTGAAGAAAAACGCCACCTACGGAGGTGAATTGCTTCGGTTGTTCTATCCGCCACCGCAAGACCGCGTATCGAATTGCTATCTGCGGAGTTTCTTGTGGCTGAGAAACTGTTTCACTATGAAATTCAACCGCCCTACTTGGTGCATCATAATGCTAGTAGCCGTTTTCTACAAAATATGAACACCCCCTTGTCCTCCGATCCTGTTCAAGTCCGCCGGCAGCCGTCTAAACGCCAGTGCGTCGATCTACAAAAGACACCGTCAACCCCTGGCGATTTGGATCAGCAAGTGCAATCCATTCTGAGGAACGAGTCTGTGTCGTTGCAGTTGAGGATGGTGATATAGATTCTTTTAGATGATAGGAGGCAATTGCGTCCAATGATGGCATTTCCGTGAAATGACAGACACTATATCTTCCCTTAGGGCTGAGATCACGGTTCTTATGACTACGTTGAGTTCCTATTCCATTCCCCGTCTCAGCATACTTCCCAGACGATGGAAATCGATAATCCTGTTAGTTCTTCTCCTCCTACGTCTACTACCTCGAATGAAGAAATGTGAAACCACAGATCGGGTAACGAGCATACCCGATCTGTGGTAATCGCCGGCTTAAATGAAAGCCAAGGTGAGCATTCTTCTTCTCGAGTTCTTCACGATTTTAACGCTGTGCGAAAGATCATGGTCTTCCTGTCAATCGATTGCTCTACTTTGTCAGTCTACCGTCTTGGCCGCTTTAATGCTAGCCATCCCCGCCTAGTTAAGGTTGTATTACCGGCCTCTTTCTTTGCCAAGCTGATGATAAGTCGCGCTCCTTGTTTGAGGTTGTTCAGGGTGGCCGGGCTGTTCATCAGAACTTCCCTCTCCAAAACAGAGAGGGATCGTTTGAGAGCAGAGCGACTGGCGCGGCGAATTCATCAGCAATCCTCATCTTCACAAGCTCAATCAGTCGATGTTCCTGCACCTAATAATGTTCCTGTGGATAGCAGCAATGTCACAGATCATAATAATTCATGCCCTTCTAACTCGTTAAACAAGTAAGGCATCGTCGGGCTCCATGTCGAAGTCTCCCATTCTCGTTCCTTTTGACTAACATCCGTTCAGTTTTTTTAAAAATCTTCATGCGCTTAAATGTATTTTGGGTGCTAATGATCTTGACGTCATCGCTCTAACTGAAACCTGGCTTTCTCCTGACCTCGGCATTGACTGCGCCCTTGGTGGACGACAGAGTCAGATTATGGTTTTCCAGTGTGATCGCCGAGGTAATAAAGGAGGTGGGGTGGTTTGTTTTGTAAGGAAAACGCTTTCATCTATATTAATTTTCCATTAATCCATACTCAATGGCTATGAAATTCTTTGTTGTGATGTCACGATACGCGCCTCCGTTGTACGGATTCTGCTTCTCTACAAAGCGCCATCTTTTCCTTCCGCTTTGTCCACCCAAATGTTCAAAGCATTGAGTGATCTTATTTCTTGTGACCATCCTTCGGTAGTTATAGGGGATTTCAACCTTCTTGACATTACTTGGACCAGCCCTAAGCCATTCGCCAAGCCCTGTCAATCCAAAGCCTTTCTTGACTTGTGCGAGTCGTATTCACTATTGCAATTAGTTGCAAAAGGAACCCTTGGTAGCAATGTGCTAGACCTCGTTCTTTGCAATCGTAGTAATATCATTTATGACGTATCGTTAGGGCCACCTGTCGGCACCAGCGATCATGCGGTAGTCACATTCAAGCTTAACATAGGCTAGCCGGCTTCGCCGGCGTCGGGTATGGTGAGCCATGTGGGGTCAGAAAGCCATCCCAACGTCGAGCCCGCTAGGGTCCCCACAACCCAGTGTCGGTTGCGGGCTTCGCCCGCACCTGACTCTAGCCGGGCGGGCCACGATAGGCTAGCCGGCTTCGCCGGCGTTGGGTATGGTGATATGGTGAGGTATCTTCCCTGGTAGTGGGGTAACGGTCAATGTAGGGCTGTAGACATAGAGGAAAATTGAACGCAAGAAATGCCATCTGCGATGCAAAATAATAGCAAAAAAGTGCAAAAAAGAGCAGCTGATGCTGCACAGCGGAATAGTATTCAATTTATTATGGAGTCGTAGCTTCCCTGGTAGTGGGGTGGTGGTAAAAGTATGGCGGCAAACCTAGAGGTAAATTGAAGTAAAAAAACGGCTTATGTGAGGCAAAATAGCAAAAAGGTGCAGAAGGGAGCAACCGGTTGACATACTACACAGTGGAAAAGGATTTGATTTCTGTAGTAGCAGCAACTCTGGTAGCGGGGTAGTGGTAAAAATATGGCGGTAAAAATAGTGGAAAGTTGCACCACACTAGAGAGCTGGGAAGGAACACTGAGGTATGACCACTAGACACTTATTGGGAAACCTCGTCATATGGTGGGTGTTCTGTGGTGCTGGCGTGTAGACCTCTTTCGAGACCTCTTTCGAAATGACCCAACGTCAGGCAGTCGATGGAAAGCAACAGTATTGGACAACTGTCAAGCGTTTGGTGTTGGACAACTGGCAACCGAACTCCAATCTTGGGTGATTAAACCGGTGAGGCTAGGCAGTATACGAAGTACGGGTGGCTAACATCGGACAAAAAATCCTACCTCTTTTATATATGGGGGGATAAGACTTAAATAAGACCCATTGTCGAGTATGGCACTGTTATCTTCAATCCTCATAAAAAGAAAATTATTGAAAAGCTGGAGAAATTACAGACCAGTTTTACGAGGAAGCTTTTTATAAGGATGTTGGGTTCTCGTATGATGGCATACCTCGACCAGCCCTTAGAAATATCGATCTAAAACTTCCAACGTTAGCTTGTCGTAGGAAGGAGTTCGATTTAATAATGGTTCACAAGATTTTGACCAAAACCTGTGGCATTGCACCTGGATTCCTGACTGCGCTCCCGTCCATTACGAGAGGCGGTGCGCTGAAGTTAATCGTACCGAAGGCCAGGCTCAGTTGTCGAGCACATTTCTTCGTAAACAGGGCAACATCTAGCTACATTAGAATTAGTAAAAAATCGTACAATTCCACAATCCTTATATGCATTCAAAACCTTTATCGAAAATCACCTGGATCCGTAATGCTGAACTTGCTTTATTTCCGTATGTTCTACTAAAATCTTACTTCTGCATTATCGTTTTATTCCTTTTTCGTTCAGCGTTGGTTTGTCTTGTAAAGTCTATTTATTTATTTATTTAATACGCCGCAAGACGGCGTGCACCACCAGACAGTCAGCCATAAAGGAAACACTCCAAGGAATCGAACACAAAAACCCAATAGTGATGGATAAAGGGTTTCAGTAGGAGAAACGAAACAAACAAAAATAATAAAATAACAAAGTCGTATAATATCACAGTCAACATGGGTTTCAATGTAATAAATAATAATAATAATAATAATAATAATAATAATAATAATAATAACAATAATAGCTCGGACGCCCTTTGCGTGACATTGGCGAACGTCTTCTGACCCCTCTCAACACGATGTAGGTGACACCACACAACTACAACCCCCCCCCATCCCCACACTTCCTCCCAACACACTCCTCCAGCACTTCTGTGCAAACAAATAAACACACACAGACAAACGACCGTTCTCGCTTATATAGTAGGATAGGATAGGACAGGATAGGATGAGACAATGCGGTTGTGGAACACTGGGTGGCTGGGAGCCAGGATCGAACTTTGATAGAAAGTTGATTCGCGAGCACGCCTCACAATCCCACTCCAAATGCGATCTTAAAAGAAGAAGTACTCATAGAGGGCAGCTGACTAGGAAAGGTTTGGAGGTCTGACATACGGTAGGCACGTAGTCAAACAAGAGCATCCATTCGGAGAATGCGCGGTGATCGAAGAACGAACACCTACTATTTACGATCCAAATAGGGTTCGGTGACACTTGAGTAATATCACTTTGTAACATTTTTGTTTGGCTTGGGTTTCGAACTCTAACAAATACCGCTCCACCGCTTCTCTTGGCAAATAAAAACTTTTAAAAGCTTTGCAACCCTGAAGCAGAACGTGGAACACTACTGCTCACTTTATGGACCTTCATCGTCGAGGTGCATCTTCCCTGCCCAGCGCTCCCACGTCTTTCGTCCGTTCCCATGCGACAGCTGCATTAAGGAGTTTTCCAGCGCCACCTCTGTTCAACGACGTTTTCGCTCATTTGGATGTGCTAATGGGAGCTTAATGCCTGGTGCTGCGCCACCTGCCGTCTTCGCCGTCTGACTAACACTGGATGATAAAGTCGGCTGATCAGAACGACGTCGTTGTGCAATCTCTGACGCGCAGTATTGCAGCTCGCAGATAGTGGAAGAGGTCGTCTCCTCAAGAGCGATTTTGCGTCGGAAACGATCCATACTAATGACAGTCGGAAGGGTGATTGTTGGGCGGATCCAGTGGAAGATCCGTCCAACAAGCACTCTAGCGGATCATTCCTCCAACTCACCGTATGTCACGAACAACAGCGCAAAGTTTCGGCTGGTCACGAGCTTGGCTAGCGTTCGCCAGAATTTAGAGTCAATCGCCTTCTCTTCTTGAGCGGTTATCTGAGCTCGACTAGGAGGAGTGGGTGGACGTGCCGAAAAAACTGAAAAGAAGGCATTTCCCAGCAGCGTTACAGCACAGAAGCACAGATGCAACTCACAGCATAGAATGACTGTGAAGATGGCAGTGTTCAAGGCTGCAGAGGAGAGGAAAAGCCTGTTCAGGTCGGAGGCGACCTGCTCTCGAGTGCCGTTGGAGACGAGCATCGGCGGGATGAGGAATCCGGCCGCGATTCCCAGCTGAATTGGGAATCACGATCGACGCCCACGCAGTGCCTCGTTCCTTCCCACCTGATTGCCGAATACGCCGGCTGCGCAAGCAGTCGACACCTCATTTGGTCCGAACCACACCGCTGCCAGTCGAGGTGGAATTCCCAGCGTGAACATCTGCGACGAGCCCACGATCGTCTGCCCTACGAATGTGATCCAGAAAGCGTCTGAAACAGAAGCTCTGAAGGACACTCCACGATCGTCCTAAGAGTCTCAGCGCCCTACTAGGATTTGTGGAGAAGACTCGGATCCAGGCACCGATGGCGTTTCCTGCTCCGCCCATCAGCACAGACATGCGCAGCCCATACTTGTCCAGCAGATACCTGGAACACTCCGCATGCGAATTGCTTGGGCGAATGAGCAGTCACAGATCATCGCCTGCTTCCTTCCGCACTTCCCCCCCCCCCCCAATGCTGCGATCAAGGCGAAACTTGCGAACAGCACACAATGCAGAATAGCTGAGGATCTGATACGTTGAAAACTCGTGGTTATGCAGTCTTTAGTCCTACGCACACTTTTGCGGCAGCCGCGTACGCAGCAGGGACCAAAACAGCCTCGCAGGAGGCACTCATCCCCAGCTTTGCAGTCCCACTCGATCGCCGAAGCGGTTTCATTATCATTATCACTATCAGTTTCCATTCTAGATCCCGCCACGATCAGCTAGAGCCCAGACAGAAACGTCGGCAGCAAAGCGGCCGCAGCAGCAATAATGCCTCGATGTATTACTGCCGCTGTCTCGTTTGCGGCTGCTGCTGCCGCATTGGCGGCACCGCGCCTGCCGCGTGGGCGGTACATCAGCGGCAGTCCGGACTGGGGTAGTTTTGCCTCGCGCGGCGATTCTGCGTCTCTGCCCTATGCTTAAAGATAGGGCTGCCGCGTTGCAGCAAATGTGTGCGTAGGGCTTTAGACATCCATCACATAATAGTGATCAGAAGGGTATGTCCGCTACAGAACCCGTCTCATTCGAAAATGGAGAAACTAATGCTAAGACGTGAAACTTCATAGCGGTGATTACTAGACAGTATTTGATAGGATGTAGCACAGTGTGCTCCCAACTCTAATATATCACGCATATACCAATAACACATCATATTAGCCGCACTACTCGTCCAGACTGAAGATCACAACGCTTCTGCTCTTCGCGTTTCTCCCGAAAAGCTAGGAAAGCATTTAAAGAGAAAGCACGTTTGCAAAGTAGTTATGGAATGTGATTGCAACATTGCATCGCCCCGGAATTCTCGATCAACTTGAAGACTGCAAGCTTGGCGGTACTCATCGATGCCTCTATCAGCCGATTGAACACTATATCTACAAATTCGCCCTTTCGCACATAAAAGACACTTTAGGTTTCCTGCATGTATTCCAAAGTCAGGACAAGATTTCTCTGCTTTCCTACTATATATAAAGCAGCAAGCGTGTGTGTGTGCGTGTGTGCGTGTGTCTGTCCGTCCGTCACACCTGAGTTGGGGCGCGGCAGCCGAACACGTCGGCGACCGTGCATGGCGAGCCGCAGAAGTGCCGAACACGTCGGCGACCGTGCATGGCGAGCCGCAGACGTGCCGAACACGTCGGCGACCGTGCATGGCGAGCCGCAGACATGCCGAACACGTTGGCGACCGTGCATGACGAGCCGTAGACGTGCCGAACACGTCGGCAACCGTGCATGGCGATGCCACAGAAGTACCGAACACGTCGGCAACCGTGCATGGCGAGCCGTAGACGTGCCGAACACGTCGGCAACCGTGCATGGCGAGCCGTAGACGTGCCGAACACGTCGGTGGCGCAAAACTTCGGCCCTGGGGGTAATCGAGGTTGCTGAACACGAATCTGAAGTCGAGCAATTGATATCGATCGATATTATCGATTTTTTGAGGATGACGTTCAAGCGGCACGAAACTACTAGACTTGAGCTCGATTAATCGGGCCGAATAATTGTTCGAGCGATTTCGAACAATTAATCGCTCGACTACTCGAAAATCGTAAATCTCTGTTGTTCGAACAATGTTCGAAATCGACTTTCGTGAAAAACCATTGTTCGAACATTGATCGAAATCGACTTTCGCGAAAAACCATTATTCGAACATTATTCGAAATCGACTTTCGCGAAAAACCATTATTCGAACATTGTTCGAAATCGACTTTCGCGAAAAACCATTATTCGAACATTGTTTGAAATCGACTTTCGCGAAAAACCATTATTCGAACATTATTCGAAATCGACTTTCGCGAAAAACCATTATTCGAACAATGTTCGAAATCGACTTTCGTGAAAAACCATTGTTCGAACATTGTTCGAAATCGACTTTCGAGAAAAACCATTATTCGAACATTATTCGAAATCGACTTTCGCGAAAAACCATTATTCGAACATTGTTCGAAATCGACTTTCGCGAAAAACCATTATTCGAACATTATTCGAAATCGACTTTCGAGAAAAACCATTATTCGAACATTACTCGAAATCGACTTTTGTGAAAAACCATTATTCGAACATTACTCGAAATCGACTTTCGCGAAAGCCCATTATTCGAACATTGTTCGAAATCGAACCTAGGAAGACACTGTTCGAACATTGTTCGAAATCGAAGATCGCGAAAGAGCATTGTTCGAATATTGTTCGAAGTCGAAGATCGCGAAAGAGCATTGTTCGAATATTGTTCGAAATCGAACAATGTTCGAACAATATTAAGAGTAAGCCGCCTGAGTATGGATCGTCTCCGTTCCTCGAAAAACCCATGTTCAAACTCGCTCCACTCTCGATATCATCGATAGAGTCGGGGCGCACTGGGAGTGCAGGCTGATTCGGCCAGATGGAAATGTGAATCTGTGATTTCGTTTCGAGGGTTTTCGCGGCCGACTCTCGATGTTGTTCGAACATTGTTCGATTTCTAACAACATTCGAACAATGCTTTTTCGCGATCTTCGATTTCGAACAATCTGCGATTTCAACTCGAGGGTTCTAAATCGAAAATCGCGAGGTTTTGTTCGAAGATAGTTTGACTGGCTTAGAAAGAGAGAGTTCGAATATAGGTGACAGTTAATTAGAATTAATGCTGTGTCACGATCGTTGGTGCTGAACATACCTAGGTGTTGAAATGACCGGTTTTGTCATTGTTATTATTCAGGGTTGATATTTCAGCTAAAAGCGCGTCTACGGTTCTCGATTTTTTCTGTTCTATAGGTACATTCTGACACTATTGATCACTTGTTTCGCGTTGTAACAGTCTTCCCAAATGTCTTTTTCAGAGCAGTTTTTCGAAACCGTGGAAGTAGTAAATTCGTGTTGTTTTCGAATATGTTACATCGTGGGAGCAAGGTGTCGCAGGCGGTCCGGAACATTAATGAGGTTTCCGGCGAGAATATGGATAGCGAACGAAACGTCGATGGTTCGAGAAGCTTTGATCTAGCGATTTTATTCTTGAAAATAAGCCACGTGGGAGAACTATGACCAAGGTGGATGACGATATATTGAAAGCTGTAGTGGAAGACGATACTTCGCAAACTACGCGTGAATTAACAGCAAAGTTCAAGGTCTCTCCTTACAACATTGGAAGAAGCAAATCGGCAAGTAAAGGTGTTGGATCAATGGGTGCCAAACGACTTGAGCAAGCAGCAGAAGTAGTGTCGTTTCGACGCGTGCCTTTCTTTGCTCTCACTGCGAAAATCCGAACCACTTTTACACCGCATTGTTACGTGTGATGAACAATGGATTCTACACGACAACCGTGAGCGCTTGGCACAATGGTTCGATAAAGATGAAGCCCCTACATTCCGAAAGCAACATCCACCAAAAAATTGATGGTGTCTGTTTGGTGGTCTACCTACGGAGTCATCCACTACAATTTCATGAGACCTGGTGAAGCGGGTCGGCATGAGGGGGACTTGCAAGACAACGCACACAACGTTGCTGAAACTGCAGAAGTTGGAAGTGGAACTTCTCATTTACCCACCGTATTCACCGGATCTTGCGCCATCTGACTGCCTCATCTTCCAAACATCACTTCACTGGACTACTTCTTGCAAAGCAAAAAATTCAATCCTCAAGTGGATGTGGAAAACGCGTTCTGTGATTTCATTGCTTCTCGCTCTCCACGCTTTTACGCTTCCGGCATCAAAAATTTATTGTTAAGATAACAGCGATGTGTTGATTGTTTAGATGCATATTATGATTGGTTACATTCCCTGTTTTTTGAGAAATAATAAATCAAAGTTCTAACTCAAAATCGGCCATTTCATACTTAATGGTCTAATATAATTCTCAGTTTTTATACTAGTCCTACTTCGTACTTTTCCTGTTCCTACTACTTCTTAATAATCCTATTCGGCTCAGTAATGCCCACTGAAGTTGGCTTTTATAACAGTAATTGTTCCAGCCCACATTTGAGAATCGTTTTACGGAAGCGTCCGTACTTGTTTCGTTTCCGCTACTTATATTCATCTGCGTTACTTCCATTTCAGAATTGATACCTTTCAAACTCGGATGGATTTCATGTCCTCATTCAGTACGGTGCCGCTAAATGAAGTAGAACAACTTTACTCTTCACCACATGTGCGCGCAATTTCGCGGCCCCGCGCGCTCTCTCTCCTTGAATGGCAACAGTTCGCCGTCTATCAGGTCTCCAATCCCGGGCATAGCAGTTTCCTTTGGATTCCTCTGCGTATCATTGCAAGCAAGCACTGAAGGTGCTTTTCGGGGTATTATGTCTCAACTATCACAACACATTCGATTTGCCGTCGATAACTCCCTCACGGACTGCAGAACACGTTGAGGTACCAAATTTCAGATGATATACGAATTTCTAAACACTGATAGTGTTCTCTGTTTAATTATTAGGCTGTGTACAAACGAACTGCTTTTTTCTTTTTTATCGCGCGGCTCAGCAGGCTCGGTAGCAGAGGGACGAATTTATTCGATTGTTCGACTTTCAAGAACAGCAAAAAATCGAGTTATTCGATTGTTCGGTTTTCGAAAACAGCAAAAAAATTGTTCGGTATTCGAAAATTTCAAAAAATCGAGTTATTCGATTGTTCGGCTTTCGAAAATTTCAAAAAATTGTTCCACTTTCGAAGATTTCAAAAAATCGAGTTATTCGATTGTTCGATTTTCGAAGACAGCGAAAAATCGAGTTATTCGATCGTTCGATTTTCGAGGACAGCGAAAAATCGAGTTATTCGATTGTTCGATTTTCGAGGATAGTGAAAAATCGAGTTATTCGATTGTTCGATTTTCGAAGACAGCGAAAAATCAAGTTATTCGATTGTTCGATTTTCGAAAGCAGCGAAAAATCGAGTTATTCGATTGTTCGATTTTCGAAAGCAGCGAAAAATCGAGTTATTCGATTGTTCGATTTTCGAAGACAGCGAAAAATCGAGTTATTCGATTGTTCGATTTTCGAAAGCAGCGAAAAATCGAGTTATTCGATTGTTCGACTTTCGAAAAAAAATGTCGAAAAGCTCAACCCTAGAAACTACGGCCCTGGGGGTAATCGAGGTCGTTGAAGACGAATCTGAAGTCGGATCAATCGATATCGATCGATATTATCGATTTTTTGAGGATGGCGCTCAAGTGGCGCGAAACTTCGGCCCTGGAGGTAATCGAGGTCGTTGAAGACGAATCTGAAGTCGGATCAGTCGATATCGATCGATATTATCGATTTTTTGAGGATGGCGCTCAAATGGCGCGAAACTTCGGCCCTGTAGTAATCGGGGCGCTGAACACGAATCTGACGTCGGATCAATCGATCCATCTCGATTAACATAAAGGTTAGAAGGCATAGGGAAGAATAGGAAACCCGTAGCGGCCATGGCGTCCTATTCTCGGGGTTTGGGGGCGAAGTCCCCAACCAGTCGTAGGCGGCCGCTAGGCCGACTTACGACTGGTAAGAGTAATAAGGGGCATAGCCCTTTTGGTAAAGCCTAGAGCAGCCACATCCCGCAGCATCACACGGGTGGCCAAAAGTACGTGCATGGCTTGCCAGCTTTGGATTTTCTCAATTTTTACAACGTTGTGCTTCCAAGGGTGACGCTGAAAAGTCTCGGCGATGTGGTGTCCTGCTGCCGAATCCCCTTCTTCAGACTGACGGCGGCGACGTAGAATGGTGAAATCTTAGTCGTGAATCCCCTGCACAGTATACAATGGATTCGAGTCCAAACCTTCGGATAATTAAATGGCTCCGATAACAACAAGTTTGCTACCACGGTAGGATGGTTCGGATAACGCCCATCTTTAAGACTTCGGAATTCAGGTATCCGATTTTTTAGTTTCTCAGTCTGAAGAAGGGGATGCTGCCGAATCCCCTTCTTCAGACTGACGGCGGCGACGTAGAATGGTGAAATCTTAGTCGTGAATCCCAAAAAGCTATGCATCAAAAGGAGTCAGCTTCTGTCAACGTGGTTCAGTAATCTCTTTATCCGTTGACAGAAGCTGACTCTTTTTAATGCATAGCTTTGAAAAACTAAAAAATTGGAAACCTGATTTCCGGAGATTTAAAAATGGCCGTTATCCGAATCATCCTACCGGGGTCGCAAAATTGTTCAGTAATCTCTTTATCCTTATCGACCGTAATACATACCGTAGCCAAGAGGCCACGAGCTGTTCTCGAGGGGCCTAAAATACGGTGGAAACATTACAGCAAACACATTCTCAAGAATCTTCCCATCAAAGAATGCTACCGAGACAGAGATAAGCGAACAAAGGTCGCCTTTGATCGCGACATTTTCCACTCTAGACACAAAGCATTCAGGACCTTCATAGTTCATCCCACTGCTCACACCATTTCTACATGCAGCATTCCTGCTTTTATTAAATAACATTGTGAACTTTAGAGGAGCCTTCTTATTCTAAACACCCAATGACATCTCGCTGCTCTTTTATTGTCCACTTTATCACACGAACTCGCTAGCAGATCCTTTTGGGCGATACCTCGGACTCCAAAACGGGCACTACTTGCGATACCCCACGCGCAGGGTCAAGCGTGAGGTTCGATTTTTGTCAAAAATTTTCGACTCCTCGCCCTTCTGGTACGGCTTTGGTAGGACTCTCTTGTCTCCATCACTGTTTATTTCTATTCTTGTGTCTATGCTTTTCAGCAACCGCCTTAATCTACCTGGAATTACTCAGCTTTTTATGCGATATCTGTGCCCGTAATAAATAGTTCTTTGCTGGTGTGGCTTCGACATTGCACAGACTTGTGCGCAACTTCGCTCACTGCAGAAGGTACGTTATGAGCACAGACCTGAATCTTTTAAAGTTTTGAATGCTGATGATTCTATGGTTAAAAATAACGATTTTCTGCTAGCAGTCTTTCAACCAGTCATAACCGTTTCAATTTCTGCTGATTCTTCCAAGATGTCAAGGAATCAACGCATTTTTCTACCAGAGGGAGCGACATCTGCGTTTGAAACTGTACTCCACGAAATTTCGAGTGCTAGTTGCCATTAGTGACTTAAGTGCTTTCTCCACAAAGATTTTTTGAGTCGGTGGGAGTCGCAATCGAAGGGTGGACTTGTCACGGAAATAATTTTGTCCCATCTGAAGGAAACAACGTAGAGAACGAAGCTTTGTCGCATAAAATTTCAAGCACCGGGTACCATACAATAAAAATCAATGTTGTTCTGTGTCAACCAAGTCGGATATCTGTGCGAGGTTGGTTCGACCTCGCACCGACCTCATCGGGTCACAGAAATAATCGTACTTTCGAAAAAGCCTATGGCTTTTATAACCGAAATATCTTTATGAATTGCTCTCATGTGCCCTCCAACAAAACTTGAAAACAGATAAAAACCGTTTTTCACGGTTATAAAAACAGAATAGGTCTGTTTGACTTTCGACAAAGGTCGACCAAAAGTCGATTCCCCTGCCTCGCATGAATACCTATTTTTAAAAACTGTTGGTAAAAAATCATTTTTGTTTTATTTTTCGAAAAGTCATTGGCTTTTCGAAATGCGTTAAACTTACCGAGTTACCAATCTGTTCGGACAGATATAAGGCTTGGTTGACGCAGAATTCCTTTGATTTTTTGTTGGACAACAAAAGGTGCATGAATTTTATGCCGTGAAATTTTGATCTCTCTGACGTTGTTTCCTGCAGATGGGAGAAAATTATTTCCGTGACAAGTCCATCCTTCGACTGCGACTCCCACCGACTCGAAGAGAGCATCAAAAAATCTTTGTGGAGGAAGCACTTAAGTCACTAATGGCAACTAGCACTCGAAATTTCATGGAGTACATTTTCAAACACAGATCTCGCTCCTTCAGGTAGAAGAATGTGTTGATTCCATGACATCCTTGAAGAATGAGCAGAAATTGAAGCGGGTCTGATTGCTTGGAAGGCTGCTACCAGAAAATCTTTATTTTTACCTGTAGAACCATCAGTATCCAAAACTTTAAAGGATTCAGTTTTGTGCTTATAACGTGTCTTCAACGGAGAGCGAAGCTGCGCGCGAGTCTCTACCTGCAAAGAAGTAATTATTACGAGGTACAAAAATCACACAAAAAAGCTGAAGAGTTCAAGACAGATAAAAAAACAGTGATGATGACAGAGAGTTTGTAGGAAATCCGGTCCGGAAGGGTGTGTCGTAAATTTTCGGCTAAAATCGAACACCTCCCTTATCCTTGCTTACGGTTGTGCATGCAGGCTTTTTAACGATCCCTAGAAGCTTATAGAAAGTTGGGAACAGGACGGTTCCACAGCGTCTAGTCTCTCACAAGGGAAGGGTCTGAAGCGTATGTCTGAACGGAGGGAGCGAGTCATATAAGGAGAATCCTCATCCCTCAAGTGGTTTGAAAATGTGTTTATTTTTTGCCAAGTCGCTAAACCCAAGGAGCAGGGGGTCACAATGGGATACGGCGCAGCACGCGTTTGGGGGTCTTGTACGCCCGCGATGCTTTTGCATCCAGTGGCTCGGAGCGCAGGTGGGTAGAGGGTTGACTCATGCGAGAGGGGTCAGGGCGCCTCTGCGTTGCTGCAGTTTTGAATTTCAACTGATTGGTAGAGATTTGGGGGATTCTGACGTCTATACTATTCTCAGACGTTTTCTGCGCATTTTCCAGCGGTACGTTGTGGTATTCAACATGGTGATGTATAAATGTTCAGCACCAGTGATACACAGGTACAAAGTGCATGAAGCACCACTAGGTACCTTACGGGTAGCGTATAAAAGCTACAGGCTCCTCATAGTCTGTTCCCATACATGGACCAAAGGCCTCGGGAAAAACCATCCTGCTCGGATTTTCAAAGGAGACCACGTTGTGACGTCGGAGGTGGTTCAAATGAGAAACAAGGTATGCGGATTCCGCAAATTAAGCTAAACGGCATCGATACACTCTTTTCCTCATGTCTGCCTGTCACATGGAAATCAGAGGCATGCTGAAGGTTTTCTAGAACCTAAAACCAACAATGTCCGCCGACGGTCGAATGCTAATCCACCTGCTCACGGTGAAGTGTGGCCCACCTATAGACAAGGAATCTTCGAGGGAAGAAATCAAGCTGGCCGAACGGATGGCCAGCATACTCAAGGCTTCGAAGCACGTCAACTTGAAGTTGACGAAGACGAACAGCTGGAAGTGGTGGAAGAAGAAGAGGAAGATTGGGATCCGCTAGCTGATGGAAGTGGAGAGGCAAGCAAACAGTGGGCATATGATAACGTTCTCGGGTGGAACTCTTGTTTGGGAGGAAAGGGTACGACTTCAATTGGATTTCGGTTGCGTGCTCATAACCATGGAGGAAGACACCGCGATTCACTACACAGGCACTTTGTACCTGTGTATCACTGGTGCTGAACATTTATCACCATGTTCAATACCACAGCGTACAGCTGGAAAATGCGCAGAAAACGTCTGAAAATGATATAAACGTCAAAATCCCCCAAATCTCAACCAATCAGTTGAAGTGCAAAAATGCAGCAGCGCAGAGGAACCAACCCCCTGGCCCCCTCGCACGAGTCAACCCTCTACCCACCCGCGCTGCGAGCCACTGGCTGCAGACGCACCACGGGCGTACAAGACCTCCAAACGAGTGCTGCGCCGTATCCCATTGTGACTCCCTACTCCTTGAGTTTAGCGACGAGCAAAAAATAAACACATTTTCAAACCAATTGAGGGATGAGGATTCTATATGACTCGCTCCCCAACCCCCCGTTCAGATATACGCTTCAGACCCTTCCCTTGTCAATGCTCTGCCAAAAGCTGCAGTTCAAAGGCTACTTCCCCATATTCGATCGCATGTAGAGGTGATCCTCCACCGCTCACGTTGTCAGCCGCCGTCTCGGGGTGAGAGAAGGGAGGGGGACGATCTGCCTGAAAGCGGCGCGGGCAAAGAGGCGTGACGCCTGCGGAGCCAATTGGTGTCGACTCGTCTCGTGACACCCGCCGCTCCGCGCTGTCCCAGACAGCCCTCGCCGCGGAGGGGAGGGTGACCTGGCCGACCACGGGAGTCCGCAGATCAGGTTTGGTGTGATTACAATCGATAGAGAGCTAAGAGGATCAGAGGGCTTGCAGTGGCAGTCCAGAAATTGGGTTGATCTGAACCCTACCATCTCCTGTACTAGAATTTCGAGCACTATCGAATGAGCCAGGAAGAATCTTGCCTCAATAACCCTTACAACAATTTTTTTCAGGCGCTGTTTAACTTTGGTGAAATATCAGTTTTTATTTATATCAGAATCAACTACGAGGCACACTTCCAGGCTACTGATGTGAACTTGACCATCTTCTGTATTAGAATTTCGATCTCTATCGAATGAGCCAGAAATTATACAGTCCAAGTAACCCTTAAGGCGACTTTGTAGGCGTTGTTTGTTTTCGTTAAATATCAGTTTTTATTCATATGAGAACTGATTGCGAGGCATGCTTCCAGGCTGAAATTGTGCGAAGGATTAAGTTATATGGACGAAAGACTCACTAAGAGAACTCCATGTGCTCAGCCTCTTTGAAAACGACATTATGATCCTTCAGTGCGTAAAGTACGTTTCCGGTTTGAAAGTGCACGACGAGTTCGATTTAACAGTCGATATGTGCGGTTCAGTGGATTTGTGCGAATGCGTAACAAAATAGAGAGAAGGGAGGAACGTGTTTATCTCTTGGTAGCCAGTAAGGTGAGTGCCTATGGTGGGTTGGAGACAGGCCCCGCCCCTGCCGTCGTCGTTGGCGGCGACACTGCCAGCGCGACGACAAAACAAGGACATGATACAATACACACTTGGTAATAAATACAGAAATAAATATGTGATCATGTCCTCGGGCGGTGACGCTGGTCGGCTGCTGCGGCGGCTGCTTGATCGTTGCTGGATGGCGTCGGCGTGGCAGTGGCAGGACGGCGACGGTGTGGCAGTGGCAGGACGACGAGGCAGCCGGCTGTGGAAGTGGCAGGACGGCGAGACGGCGGCGAGAGGCGACGAAGAGACCTCAGAATCGAGGTCGCTTCGCTGGTATAAACGGCTTCCTGTGAGTGCAAAGTAGGGCGTTGTGGTCCAGACCACAACTCCCACACTTCACATCACAGTCGTCCGCATGGGCCTCTTTCAGGCACCGCAGGCAGAGCTGCAGTCGCGATGCCTGCACCGTTCTTGACACGGTGTCAGGATATCGCGTGCACCGCGCCGTGTGATGGCTGTCGCGGTTCTCCTCAAACGTGCAGAAGGCACAGGACGAGCGCGGTGCACTGCGCTCCAGCTGTATTTTCATACCAGCTGAGAGCGCTTCCATCATGGTCTGCATCTTGTCCACCGCATCTTGCATCGCATCGAGCTTTGGGCCGACGTAGTGGAGAATGGTGGCCGCATCACAGGCGTCGATGTCTGCAGTCTGCTTGTCCGACGAGAGCGACATCTTGAAGATGCAATGCTGAGACTTCTGCGGCTTTTATACGCATTGGTTTGCCCTCCTCCTTTCGTTTTGCCTGTGGAGTAATTGTTGAGCGGCACCTTGAAAGGTAATGGGGCTCCACTAGTGAGTACTCTGGCCGTAGAACGGTTTATGATTGTTTATGATAGCCGTAAGGAATGACCAGATTGGCTTGATGCTTAGAGTGTTTACAGAAGGGTAAAGGCAGCCTAGAAGTTATCGTGTCTAAGCCTGTATGAGATGCGGTTGTTTCAATTGGCAGTGATGAGCGAGTCCTTCAACCCGCGAGGTATACGCGGCAGCCGTGACAGCCGTGACAGCCGCTGGCGAAGGTTTTGAATTGCATGCCCAACAATACCAAACAGACGGGTGTGCGAACTCTTTTTGGAGGCGATAGGTTACTTAAATATTAGGTACCAGCTTCCTATTTTTGGGTGGTGGCATGGAGCCTGTAAGGGTCCGGACCACAAGGAAGAAACTGAAGGTGAGAACGGTGGCGTTGCCGTGGGTTCGCGTCATAGAGAGGCTACCCAGTTTTGGAAGAGGCGGCTGGACCCGCGGGGCATACGCCGCAGCGATTCGCCTCGCAGCCACCTATATGGTTTGGCCACTTTGCACTTTCAATTCGGCGCTCCGACGACCGACTACTCGGCCTGCAGTCTCCAGCCACCTCGCTCGACGGAAGCCGGAGTCAGCACTTGGATGAGGGTACGTTTTGACGTATCGACTACTTTTTGAGATGTGCCTCATGCATGCGTGGGGCACATCGCTCGCCTATGGTTGCGTGCATTGATTTCGCAATCGCAGGCGAGCACAAAAAGAATTTTTGTTTACTGCAATGGGTACGTTATAGTGATCCGTATGGGGCTATAATCGATAAGAACAACCGATAATCGTTGGTGTGAGCGTGGCATTGAGCCCGCATTCTACCGACGGTGGGACGAATATTAGCATTTCTTTATAGTTAATTAGCATATATATGTGGAAGCAGTATGTACATATCTGGTGCCGTGACCCTCAAATTGGATTGCCTTTCGTTCTGACCCTGACTTTGCATAGGTACAAGACGCAGTACATGCAGTAGGAAAGTAGTTTCCACAAGATGTGAAGAGCTGTTGTAACTGCGCAGAGAGCTAGTTTCGCGATTGTAAGGAGGATTACTGGTCCTGCTAAGTAGGTGACTGCGCTTATCGCTATTACGGAAGTAAGCGCCCCTAGAGCAACTTTCCAATGATTTTGGATAGTACCGATTAGAGGATCGATATTTGGCATGGTTATCTCCGCGAACCATTGGTGTCGCAGTGCTACTCCGTGGGATGAAATTGGTAGGGTGTTCGGAGCGACGAGGTGGTCCTGTAGCAAGTCAAGGGACATAGGCCGAGGCTACAAAGCCGTTCTGTGTGGCAGTCCCAGGACCACCAGCGGTGTTGGCATAATCGTCTCAGAACGGTTCCGAGACGCGATTGCAAGCGTGGAACGTTTCAATGACCGCTTGATGAAGGTCGTAATCGCTGCAGAACGGCGGCGGTATCATCTTTTCTCTGCATATGCTCCACAGACTGGATGCTCTGAGCGAGCCAAGGATGAATTTTGGAGCCTGCTGGATGAGAAGACAGCAGAAGTGCCGTCACAAGACGTAATCATTGTCGCAGGTGACCTTAACGGGCACGTTGGCGCTGCGAAAGACGGGTACAGCTGTCATGGTGGTCTCGGTTTTGGTTCACGTAACGCCGATGGTGAGCGTATCCTCGAGTACGCGGAGTCGCACGACCTCACCATCGTGAACACCAGATTCCGAAAACGTGAATCCCACCTTATCTCATTCTACAGCGGAATTCTAAAACGCAGCTCGACTTTGTCCTTGTGCGAAATCGTGACCAAGGGCTTGTCACGGACGCGAAGGTCGTGCCGTATGAAACGGTCGCCACACAACACCGCCCACTTATCTGCACTATGAGGATCACACCACCGATGTTTAAGCAGGTCGAACGGAGCGGTCCGTCAAGAATTAAGTGGTGGCGACTGAAAGAGAATGAAGCAGCTGTTACTTCGCGCATTCGGTTGCCGATGGTCACGACAGTCGACGAGACATGGCAAATAGCAACCGACGCTATTCTCAATGCTGCGCGTTCCGAACTCGGCATTACGAAACCGGGACGGCGTAAGGTCGATAAGCAGACATGGCTGTGGACTAACGAAGTTAAGGAAAAAGTCCGAGAGAAGAAGAGATTGTACCACGCATTCCTCGGCGATAAGACAGCCGATAAATGGCGTCTGTATCAGAAAGCCAAGAAAGCCGCTAAAAAGGCGGTAGCCGTTGCAAGAGCCACTCATTACGATGATGTCAACAGGAAGCTTGAGGCGCGATGGCGAGCGATTTCTTTATCGACTCGCGAAGGTACGCCATCGCCAGACTGAGGATGTTGAGAAGTTCTTTGGCATCAACGATGAGAACGGTCATCTACTCATGGACCGCAAGATGGTTTTGAACCGATGGCGCACCTACTTCGAGGAAGTCTCGACAGTAGGTTTGCTCATCCAAGCATTCCATCTTCTCCTCCTGTATACGGTCCCGTTCAGAAAATCACCCTAGAGGAGGTAGAAGCGGTATTGAAGAAGATGAAGCCTCGTTGGGAGGTACTCATCGACCTCCATACCCACTGCTCTCACAACATTTGCCGAACAAACACGTTCCTCTTCTCTCTGCTTCTGTACTTATCCCCATAAACCCACTGAACAGCACAGCATTATTGATGCGAAACTCGTAAGCACGGTCCAGTGGGTCCAGAAGATCAATGCGGAGGAGACGGAAGCGGCCTTTAAGAATATGAAGCCAGTTAAAGCAATGCGTCCCGACGACTTATGACCTATGAAAGTCGAGGTGCGGGCACTCTGCTTAATGGCTAAGAAAGTTCTTCAACCAGGTGGTTGTTATGGAGGTAGCTGGTATTTGGCAGCAAAGCATGAAGACCCCGATTTGAAAGAATGATGGTTCTTCGGGCTGCACAAGTTACCGCCCAATTCCCTTGCTTTCGCACAGCATGAGAATCGCCAAACGAATTGTGGACGGAGTATGCGTGATATCGTCCAGCTTTTCACCAACAAATATAGCTTCGTATCCACCTGTGGCACCATCCTTTATATGTTGCTCGTTTTCTGGTGGAGAATTTGTTGCACCTGACTGCTATTGACCTAGACAAAGCACTTGATCGTGGATCGCGTGACGAACGCCTCACTACAGCATTTGTTGTTATTGTAAAAGGGTGTACTTGCGAAGAACCTACAAAGAGTTTTGCAGCATCGAAGCACGACCTGCTCTTACCGTGGTGGGACCCACGCCCCAGGGCGGTGCGAGACGCGTCAAGGGACGGCTGTCTTTATGCCGCCTGCTGTTTTCATGCCGTAAATATGACCACACTTCTCGTGCGGCATTCTGCTGCAGTACTATGGCCGGCGCAGAATGCTGCCGCAAAACTTTGCTGCAGGTGCGCAGAAAACGAGCGCAAGCTGGTTGTAGAGAAGTCAACAACAGATGAAGGTTACTTCTCTGGAAAACCTAATATCCACGTTCTCACACTAGATCTGCCGATATCCAACGGTAGGAAACAGCAACAGCCGCGCTTCACACTGGCTATAAAAGAAGGATCATGCCGAACATAGGAGGTTTTGCTTCCCACTCCCGTGGACCCGCCTCTGTTGCTCGCTCGACCGGTTCAAAAACACCCCTCCCTCTCCCTACAATGGAAGGTGTTCGCAATGGAGCACGCTCGCGCACCATCGCACAGTGAAGGCGACCACGCGGGAGAAGGCGTCGTGCATTTCGGCAGCTTCGAGAGGGAGGGTTCCATGACTTGTTGGTGCAATGCTTATGAGCAGACGACACAGCAGCACTGAAAGGCCATACTGTAGACTAGATTATATGCTAGAGCAAGACGACTATATTGATGCACTTCCTTACGAGGGTTTCTGTACTATTTCCTATGCGTGGATGAAGATGATGTGGAGGAGGTCGTGTGACCGAATTTAAGAAGTCGCCTGTTGTTGTTTTCTTAGCTTAATGATGGGCGGGAGGGCGCATGTAGCGCAGTCGGAGGAGGCGCGACTGTCGCGTGCACCCGATACCAGGTTCCTGGTTCGGATTTCCCGCCCAGGCCAACCAAGCCTTCCATCCCTCCGGGGTCGGTGAATTGGTACCAGACTTGTCTGGGAAGGGTAGAGCGCTGACTTGTTCATTGGCTGGCCACCGCAAGTCATTGTATGGCCAAATACGCATTCATGTCGCCTCCACGACATCCCGTAGAAGTAGAATGCGCTGGCGCATCCCAGAAGGGATTGAGTAACGCCGTACTTTATCCTTTATCCTTTTTAATGATGGGCGACTGTCAAGGAATATATTATTGACAGCCGATCATACGATATCATGCAATACAATATTCCGCCAAGGGATGAGTCATAAAATCGGGGGAAAATTACTGAAAATACCTAGACGTCTTCTACGTGCATGGAAACCTCAGCCCTGGGGTAATCGAGGTTGCTGAACATGAATAAGGAGTTCGTTTTCGAGATCTCGATCGCCATCAATCAATATTGATCAAAATGTCGATCTTTTGTGGATTTCGTTCAAGCGGTCCGAAACTTTAGCCCTGGGGGTAGTCGAGGTCGAGCGTGCTGTTCACGTGCGCTCCACGCTATCATCATCATCATCATCATCATCATACTATATAATAATTTGCTAAACGATGAGTCACAAAATAGGGCTGAAATTAGTCATAAAATCGGGTGGAAAAATCGGGAGGAAAATAGGGGGGGAAATTACGGAAAATACCTAGACCTCTTCTACGTGCCTGGAAACTTTAGCCCTAGGGGTAATCGAGGTGGCTGAACACGAATCTGAAGTTCGTTTTCGATGAATCGGTCGCCATCAATCAATATTGATCAAAATATCGATCTTTTGTGGATTTCGCTCAAGCGGTCCGAAACTTCAGCCCTGGGGTAATCGAGGTCGCTGAACACGAATCTGAAGTTCGTTTTCAAGGTATTGATTGCCATCAATCGATATTGATCAAAATATCGATCTTTTGTGGATTTCGCTCAAGCGGTCCGAAACTTCAACCATGGGGGTATTCGAGGTCGAGCGTGGTGTTCACGTGCGCTCCACGCTATCACCATGATCATCATCATCGTGCTATATAATAATCCGCTAGGCGATGAGGCATAAAATAGGGTGGAAATTAGTCATAAAATCGGGGGAAATAGGGAGAAAATTACTGAAAATACCTATACGTCTTCTACGTGCCTGGAAACTTCAGCCCTGGGGGTAATCGATGTCGCTGAACACAAATCAGGAGTTCGTTTTCGAGGTATCGATCGGCATCAATCGGTATTGATCAAAATATCGATCTTTTGTGGGTTTCGTTCAAGCGGTCCGAAACTTTAGCCCTGGGGTAGTCGAGGTCGCTCAACACGAAGCTGAAGTTCGTTTTTAAAGTTTCGATCGCCGTCAATTGACACTGATCAAATTACGGTGTGGCAAAATAGCGGGAAATATCCACACGTCTTCTACGTGCCAGGGGACTCACAAGACGTGTGGAATACGTTGCATCACGTGCCAAAGACGTCGCTCAACGTGTTTGGGGATTCAGGTGGACGTGCCGAAGGCGTCGTCCGATATGCCTGGGGATTCAGAAAGACGTCGTCCGCTAAGGGGATCATTGAGGGGAACCAGTACCAGTAATGGGGACCGTTTCACTAGGGGAGGACCAGTAGTGAGGAACCAATAGATCGCACTATCATACTATATACTGCACGTACTGGAGCCTTTTGTACTCCTATGTAGGGAAAAAGCTGTACAGGTAGAGTAACTAGCTTGATGTGATTGTCCTTAGCTTAGAGATACTGCAACATCGCGCGAAGCACGCAAGTGCGAGGCACGCCGATAGGCGTGACGGAGCACCTGTTATGACATCTTGAGCGGGTATGCATCATATCGCATGGATTGGGATCATGTGCCTAGTACGGAGCGTTCTAGCAGCGATCTTCGCCTTACACCACCAGCGCTGTTTGACCGCACGCAACATCCGCGATATCCTCTAGGTCTGTCAGCACCCATCCGTGATACGGGGATGGGCCGGCTGATGGAACCGGTTGAGCTGAAAACCTTACTAGTAACAATGTTTTAACATATTAGCTTAAGCCTTGAACGACTGGTAGAGAGGCTATATCTCGTTACAGGATGTTTTGTTGCGATCAAAACTCTTGCGCCAGGCGGACTCGAACCCGCATCTTCTCTCCGGGCAGCGATGTTCGCCTTACACCACCGACGCTGTTTGACCGCACGTAGAGTCCAGTGGCTGCTTTACGAGATGGTGGAAACGCAGACATTTGCCGCGCCTCTGTTTAAAGGGCGGGGGTAGAACGCCACTCCGCCGCCTACTCAGAAAATTTTGAACAAGTTACTTGCGCCTTTAGACTTCGACAAAAGTTACTTGCGACTTATCCCTCGCGGATAACTAACTTGCAAGGTTGCATCCAGGAATTTTAAACTTGCACGCAACTAGCTGCAGTGTAAACTTCCAAGAAACTTTCGCGCAAGCCAATGTTTCGCGCCTAATTGGTTTGAAACATTACGCACACGTTTTCACACGCGGCGTGTGAGGAACTCTGCCGACGCTGCTCTGGCGCGCCAGCCACTGGCCTGCCCTTGCTTCTGTCACCTTCCTTATTTCTTCTGTGTGTATGTGTGTGTTTGTGTTTCCGTTCGTCCCTCCGTTCGTCCCTCCGTTCGTCACAACTGGGGTGGGGCACGCACTGCGTACTGACCATACTCAACGGTTGATGGTGCTCAACAGCGTCCCGAAACTTCAGCCCTGGGGTAATCGAGGACGCTGAACGCGAATCTGAGGTTCGTTTTTGAAATATCGATCTTCATAAATCGATTTTGATCAAATTATCGATTTTCTGTGGATATCATTCAAGCGGGCCGAAACTTTAGCCTTGAGGTAATCGAGGTCGCTGGACACGAATCTAAAGTTCGCTTTCAAAGTATCGATCGCCATCAATCGATATTGATCAAATTATCGATTTTCTGTGGGTGTCGTCCAAGCGGTTCGAAACTTCAGCCATAGGAGTAATCGAGGTCGCTGAACACAAATCTGGAGTTCGTTTTCAAAGTATCGATATTGGTCAAATAGTCGATTTCTGTGGATGTCGTTTATTTTTTTAATTCTTTATAACTTACCCCTATTGACGTAGTTAAGGTGTTCTTCTTGAGGAAACCATGACATAAGTGGCAGCTACAATTAATGATGAGAAGCTGTTACCACGACGAAGCCGTTTAGAAGTTGTCAGTGCGGTCGAGAGGCCGCTCTGACGGCTGGTACGAAATAATTAAATAGAAATGAAATTATGCATTCTATTGGTTTGCCAGTTTCTACTTTTGTCATCAAAACCTTCTCAGAGTGTTGTAGTCATTCCAATGCGAATGAAGGGTTTAAGCAAGTCTAGAGAGGGTTGCATACTTACGTTCTTTTATAACATCCAGGGAACCCAAAACATGCTGACCTTCGCCTACCCTATTTATGCACTTGTGTTTCTTAAAAAAATATAAACCAATGAAGACATAGCTATAGCGACGTATTATTAGGCTAAGTACGATTTCGAATAGAAAGGAAATATTTCGATGAAAGGAGAAGAGGGTGCTAGTTTGGAAAGGTAGCTAGTGCCATGTTTATTTTCACGGTTTGGAGGGGAACGAACAACGTGAAAGGCTGTCTGAATTCATCAAGTCGACGAAAACCATCCAGTTCCAGAAGCCTCCCTCCCTACGATGAACCTCGGAATCGCCCCGTCCCTTCGGGCAGTCTGGCTGGCTGCCCGGAGTTCTTCGCCCGCACGACAGAGCCTGACTAGCTACCCGTGTTGTATGGAAGTCAAACACAGCAGCACTAAAGGGCCTCATTCCACTGACCCCGAAAGAGCCCCCATTTCTGCAGCGATGGGAAGGACGAGTACGGAGAGGCTGCTAAAATCTCAGGGCCTAACCAGGCTGCGCAAATTCAGAAGGTCTAGGATGACGATCTGTACTTACAACGCCCGCACACTTGCATCGGAAGCATCCGTCGAGGACCTGATGATGCAAGCCAAGAAGATCAAGTACGACGTCATCGGACTGACCGAGACGAGAAGACACCACCCCCTACACGCCGCCTACGACTCCGGAGAAGAACTGTTCCTCGGAACATGCGACAGCAGAGGAGTAGGCGGCGTTGGTGTCCTCGTCAACACGCACTTGGCCATGAACATCGATTCGTACGAGTCTCTGACAACCCGAATCGGACGTCTGCGACTGAGGCAATGTGCTCCGTGCCAGCTTTGACCGTATTCGTCGCGTATGCCCCAACATCCGACTACGACGACGAAGAGGTCGAAGCCTTCTACGTGGAGCTGGAGAAGTTCTATAAGGAAGATCACACCTTCTACAAGGTGATCGTCGGCGACTTCAACGCCAAGATCGGACCGCGAAGGTCGCCAGAAGAACTTCACACCGGAACCCACGGTTTGGAGTGGAACGAGCAAGGTGAAAGGCTGTCTGAGCTTATCATGTCGACCAAGACCATCCATGGAAAATCGCAGTTCCAGAAGCCTCCCTCCCTACGATGGACCTGGGAATCTCCCGGTGGCCAGTTCCACAACGAGATCGACCACATCATCTTCAATCGCTAGTGTTGCCTGACCGACGTCTCCGTTGTCCCCAAGTTCTATACGGGATCGGACCACCGCCTCCTTCGCGCGAGGTTTCGCTTTTCGCGTCAAGGAGAGAAGGCCGCGAAGTTCAAGAAGAGGAATCCCAGAACGACCATCAACTGGGACCTTTACACCTCTCTTGCCGGCCTTTGGGAAGGTACCGTCATGGACAACATCAACGAGGAATACGGCCGCTTCGTGCACCATTTCCGCGATAGTGTTAAGGGAGCCGAGAGCTTGAAGACCACCAAGAGAGGTCTGCCTCAGGAAAATCTCGAGCTGATCCACCCGCGTGGAGCAGCACGAGCGTCAGGCAACTAATGACCAACGCTCGAGCTTCCGAAGCTAAGCAGAGAGGCGATAAAGGAAGATCTTAATGAGAGAAGGGCGGAAGTGTTGGCTGAAGCTGCAGAGACAGGTTTGAGCACCCGCAATGCCCGGCGGAACTTCGCCAACTTCAAGACTAAGATGACCGCTATCCGACGTCCTGACGGAACCGTCACCTCTTCCAGAAGGACCAGAGACGGTCTTCTACGACTTATACTCCGATCTCTTCGATAGCCACGTTCACCTGCCTCCATGCCATCTTCCGCAGGATGGCTGCGTCGTCCCCTCTATTCTCCCTTCCGAGATCCGACACACCATCTCGTCGGTGAAGAAACGTACAGCACCCGGTCCCCACAGGATCAGACCCGAACACTTGAAGAACCTCCCGCCAACGCACATTAACACTCTGCCGCGGCTCTTCACATGCTACCTGTCGGAGTGCAACGTTCCATCTCAGTGGAAGACCAGCAGGACCGTCTTGCTGTACAAGAAGGGAGACGTGCACGGCATTAGCAACTATCGCCTGGTCTGTCTGCTTTCCGTAGTTTACAAGCTGTTCACTCGAGTCATCCTGAATAAGATAAGCCGAACGCTGGACGAAGGATAGCCATGCGAACAAACAGGATTTCGAAGATGATTCAGCACGAACGACCACATACACCATTACGAAGCTCAACGAATGTCGCGAGAGTACAAGCTTACGTTCATCGACCTGAAGAAGGCATTCGACACCGTCGCAATTGAAGCGGTCATCGACGCTCTGCTCACCCATGGGGTTCCTAGTCAGTACATCAGAGTCCTTCGAGAGCTGTACAGTGGATTCACGACCAAGATCTCACCATTCTGCAACGAAGTCGTCATCGACGTGAAGAGAGGAGTTTGGCAGGAGGATACCATATCCCCAAAGCTTTCTAGTGCCATCCTCGAAAACGTGTACGCGAACTAGAATAGGAAGACATGAGAGTGAAGGTCGACGACCGAAAACGGCACCATCTCCGGTTTGCTGACGACATCGTGCTCATAACACCGAGCATCAGCCAGGCGGAGCGAATGCTGACCAACTTCGATCGTGTATGTGGGAACGTTGGACTGCAGCTGAATCTTACGAAGACGATGTTCATGAGAAACGGACAAGTTTCTGATGCACCATTCTCATTAAGCACCTCCGAATGCTCCAGCTACATGTACCTGGGTCGCGAAGCCAACATGGTCAACGACCTAGCGCCAGAGCTGAGAAGAGGAGACGAGCGGCTTGGGAAGCTTTCCAGGGCGTCGAAGAAGTCGTTAAGAAGACGAAGAACGTCTGGCTCCGCGCCCACCTATTCGACTCCACCGTTCTTCCTGCCCTAACATACGTCTCAGAGGCCTGGCTATACGAAAGCTGGATGAACATGCGATCAGCGTCGAGCAGCGCGGAACCGAGAGGACGATGCTCGAAGAAACCCGATTCACGCAAGTGAGAGAAGGAGAGAAGGCCTCCGGAGTTCCGAGCTTCGCCGACGTTCAAAGATCAGAGACGCTGTCGCTTGGGCCAAGTTGTCGAAAAATGAATGAGGCGGCCACGTAATACGCTTCGCAGACACCCGCTGGACGAGAGCCGTTACGGACTGGATTCCGCGGGATCCGCGAGGACGCCCACTAACGCGTTGGTCGGACTTCTTCATGAAAGCCCTGAACGACCGATATGACGCTCTTCGTGTCCCTCGAGCTAGGGTGATCCATTGGAGCACTCTGGCACGCGACAGGAACGAATGGTGACGCTACTGGCGCCCGCTCGAGCAAGTCGGTGATCAATGGGACGACAGGCCAAACAGGTGATACAGTATCCCACTCTTCCTTCTTTATAACATAATAGGGCTATTTTCATGAGTTCCTTGGATTAGAATGTTGCTATTAAAAACAAACGTTTAAAAATGGAAATGAAGGTTAATGGTAGAGATTAGTGAAAACCTGATGTGTGACAGACTTGTATTGTAAGAAGGAGAAAAGCATTACTATAAGGCAGTGCAAGTCGGAAAAGGTGCCATTTCAGGATAAGGAGAGAATGTTAGCCTGGCCAGATATACCCTCCCTTCCACTCTAGGCTTGCACCATGCAGTGTTATTCAGTGGGAAGCAAAGGTCGAGTTTTATTTTTAGCCAAATTTGGCCGTTGGAAATCGTTATGCTATCGTTTATTTTATTATCGTTTATTACATTTTCACAAAAGGTAAAGGACCAAGGTCCATGTGAACGAATACATTTATAGTCCATTAGTTTAGATCTAAACTAGATTTATACTAGCGGAGGTTACCTATGATTTACAAGGGTGTTCGTGCAACTTACGCGAAATCTTCTGCTTGCTTGCAGCAGATTACGAATGATAGCAGGGGTCTTCGTGTAACTTACATGCCGCATTTGTGCTAGCTTGCAGCAGCTTGCGAATGACAAGCAAGGCTCTTCGTGTAACTTACTTGCGACATTTCTGCTAGCCTGCAGCAACTTACAAATGGCTAGTTTGAAGCAATCTATGACCCGCATGCAGCTTGCAAGTAACTTGTTCAAAATTTTCTGAGTAGTACCGGTATTCAGAAGGCGTGTCGCTGACGTTGTCCTGCGCGCGTTGGGATTCAGAGAACGCGAAATGCTTACAAACCAGATTTCACGATGAAGATGCATGGTGCAAGAAGCATGGCTTGGAGCAATAGGCTAGTTATGAAAAGAAGATAGTCAAAGGTGCCGCCATGAAAAGAGAGTTCACTCTATAACTTTTCCCTAGATGGACGACCTTACCTTTGCCAAAACAGTCCAAGATATCCTCCTACAAGTAAATTCTCTATGCATTCATTCCTAACGTACTCGCTCTCTATGACTGGTTGTTTTTAACTTTAAATTTTGACAAAGTCCAAAAAAGGACGGCCCAATCCTCTTTATAATCATAGAATCCAACACCTCCATTGGACAAATGTTCCTTGTCAGAAGTGATTCTCCGATATATTGGTCCTTATCAGGCTTGCTTTGGGCGCATGTAGCACAGTCAGAGGAGGTGCCTGCTGTCGCGTACGATATCAGGTTCCTGGATCGGGTTTCTCGCCCAGGGCAACAAATCCTTTTGGAGTAGGTGAATTGGTTCCACCATTGTCTGGGAGGTGCAAAGCTGACTTGTTCATCAGCTAGCCACCGCAAGTCATTGCTTGGCCAAATACGCATTCAGCATTCCTGTCGCCTTCACGACATCACGTAAAAGTAGAAGGCCTGACGCATCCCAAAAGGGATTGATTAGCGCCGTCCTTTGTCCTTTATAAGGCTTACTTCTCAGTTAAGAACGCTAGCACGTTACACTTTTAATGAGAGTAGCGGTAAGAAACTCAAATGTGATAGGTATTCATCCTAGCAGGAAGCAGTAAAGAGATGAAATCAGCAAAATCCGACACTACTTCGGAAGATTCCACCTTCAATCAGTAATTCTCTTCCTCTCGAAGCTGCAGCAGACAAGCCAAACGCACAGGACTCCTTGCCAGGCTCGAGCTTGAGGATCGTGAATCGAAGGTCGTACTGTGACGCAGTTTTGTTGTTTTTTTTTGGGGGGGGGGGAATCGTACTTTCCCGGTTTGGCAGAATATTCTATTTTTCAGATTTTTAGGTGACGTTTGTATCTCTTTTAAGTTGTTTTTTCCAGCTGTGGCTACGACAACGTACAGAATCACGTGCACCTTCGATTGCTGAAGCTGTAAGTATGGAAATAAATATAAAAAAGGTTTATGTGCTGGTAGTTCTACAACAAAATAGTTAAATTAAAAATAAAGATTTTCTGCCGGCAATGAGAGGTTTTCAATTTTTCAGAATTTTCCAGGATGCCATGGGTTGGACAATTCTATACCTGAGGGAGCGACATCTACGTCCAAAATTGCGTTGTATAAAATTTCAAGTGTTAATTACGAAGGTGGTCTACGTGCTTTCGCTACAAGATTTGTTGATTTTTCTCTTTGACTCGATGACGGAGGCGCATCTGAAGGATGGACTTCTCGCGGAAAAAATTCTACCTTCTGAAGGAAAGAACATCAGAGAGTGGAATTTTACCATATAAATCTTTAAGTCGTGATTACTACACCGTAAAAAAACAAGCTTCTGCTCAATGGTCTTCGATGTGATTAGGGCGGACCTCAGGTCGAGTTTGCACCGACGTCACTGGAGCGGACGTTCACAAAAATGATTATGACTTGGTAAGTTTTTCGAAATTTGAAGAGGCTAATAACTTTTTGAAAACTAGAGGAAATATGCTTTCTTGCCGTATAGGAAGCAGCTTTCCAGAATAAGATCTTCATGCGGAGGGGGGGGGGGGGTTGGGTTCGATTTTTGACCGAAAAAAAATGATAAGATTTTGAATAGATGACCATAACTCGGTAAATTTTTCGAGTTTTGAAAAGCCAATAACAAAACTAGAGAAAAATTGTTTTATTACCATATATGAAACAGTTTCCAAAAGAAGGAAACTTCATGCGGGGTAGGGAGGTTCGACTTCTGCACTTCTGTTCTGTAAATAGAAAATCGAACATCATCCCCCGCCCGCTAAAGATCAATTTTTCAAAAACTGTTTCATATATGGTAAGAAAGGGAAATTTTTCTAGTTTTTAAAAAGTTATTGGCTTTTTTCAAATTTTTGGAAACTTACCGAGTTATGGTCATTTATTCAAAATCTTTTCAATTTTTTCGGCCAAAAATCGAACCCTACCCATCACGCATGATTCTTGAAAGCTGCTTCTTATATGGTAAGAAAGCTTTTTTCTTCAATTCATTTAAAGCCACTGGCTTTTTTAAATTTCGAAAAACTTGCCGAGTTATACTCATTATTGACAGCGTCCAATTTTGCCACCCCAATGACGTCGCTGCAGGATCGACCCGAGCTCGATCCAACATCTTCGGCTCAGAAAACCATGATTTTTACACTGTGCGGGTCAAGAGTTGAAATTTTTGGGGCAGAATTTTAACTGTGTAGATGATCTCCTTTAAGGTAGGAATTAATTTTTCATGAAAAATGAGAATTTGGAATACAATCCGCCCTAACCATATCGAAGATTGCTGTGGAGAGGCTGTTTTTACTGTATAATAATCGTGACTTGAAATTTTATGTAAAACGATATCATTTTCTGATGTTCTTTCAATCAGAATGTAGATATTTTTCCACGAGAAGTTCATCCATCAGTTGCGTCTCCGTCATCGACTCGAAGAGTGGCTTAAAAGTTTTTGTAGGGAGTTCACTTAAAGCCCTGCGCCATGTCCTGCTTCGTCGACGCCGGTGCGGAAGCTCGCTCCATCGCGAACACTTGACCAATTCGTTTGCACGGGGGGGGGGGGGGAGATGTTTAAAATTTCTATCCTTCATCCATGGACACCCCCTCAGGCCTCAATTCCTCCTCCCCCCCCCCTCACTCTTCCCAGAGCAATATCGCGGTGCGACCTAGTGATAAGCTCCTTTATCGACTATTCATATCGATATAGGTACTCATCATATCGTGAACGATCCGTTATCCTTGCACCATATGTACTGTAAATAATCTACGCTGATAAAAATATGATCTTCAATGATATTGTAGCGTTCCAAGGATCCGAAAATGCATTGTAAGAGGCCGACGTCTGCTGGTCGGGTAAAAGGTTTTTGGCAATAAGTGAAAACGTTGTATAAGAAAGGTCGGGCAAGAATTCTGTGGCATATGTAAGCGAAACACTCGCAGAGGGAATACTTTGTCAGTTATTTCGAGTTCCCTATCTCCGTCGGCGTTCACCAAGGCTCTGCGGTTTCCCCGCTCCTTTTCGTCGTCGTAATGGATGCCACTTCGAAAACCCTTCAGAAGGCTACAATTTGAAAGCTGCTGTATGCAGATACTGTAGCGCTTGCCAGCGAAGACAAAGCCGATCTCGAGCAACAAGCGCAAACTTATTGCGGCAACATTCGGACTCGAGATGAACGTAAAAAATCGGAGTTGAATGCAGACGTAGATGAGGAAGGGGATGGGTTGACATCAGTGTCACTGCGCTCGTACGGGCGACAATTTTCAAGCACCTTGGATCTGCAATAGCGTCTGATGGTGGTCGGAAGCTCGGAGTTAACTCAAGCTCGAGCACTGCCCGGTCCAAACGGCAGTCAATAACAGAAGTTTTGTGCCACAGGAGGATAGCAGAACGCCCTAGATCGAAGAACTACAGAACCGTTACCCAGCTAGTAGGTACTGAGTGCTGGCCTGCAAACGTGGTGACTCAAACCAGCCTCAGCGTAGCAGAAACGAAAGTGCTGCGGTGAACACCGATGATACACGTCTGGATCGTATTCGCTACGATGCAATACCTCAGGAATTCGAACTCGCAGACAAGTCATCTGGGGCTCGCCTCCGCTCGTTAGTATGGAAGAGTGGAAAACAGGCAATAAAACGAGTTGCAAATCCTGAATGTACTTCGACAATTATGGAAATGCGAGCGAATCTCGACGGGTCGATCCGTTACAGCTGTCTATTAATGGTCGATCTATTCATCAGAAACAAGAATGCCGTCTTAGGTTCGAAAATCTGCTTCTCGGCCTCTTCTTCTGGCCGTTCTTCCTATGGTTTAGAAATTGTTCGAAAGAAGGCGACGCCTACGCAGTTTCCGTGAAGCAAACCTCTTTCACGATGCGCACCAACTCAACTGCCAAGACTTGCGTGTGGGTGCGTGCTGTAATATCTTGTTCCGCTTTGTGTGTCGAATATTCGAGATTTTGTATCGCGGAATCATACCAAAGCATGTCAGTTAAACGTCGGATGAAGCCAGTGCTTCTGTTTCGCAGAAGCTTCGAATCACCCGTCACTATCGAGTGAGGCTTTGTTGTCTTGGGGCGAAAACGAATCCAACACTTCGCACCGAAGTGGTCAGTACTTCTTTCCATCGGGGTGCTAGTGCTTTAAGAATTAACGATAGGGAAAGAAACGCTTGGTTGTGGGAGAACGCATCTGGACGTTAACTTGGGCAAGTCAGTATGCTCCGGGAAATCGTTCGAAGGACGACGTACCATTAGAGGGAGGAGTTTACGGAAACCTATGTGGTATAACAGTGCAAGGGCTTCAAGTTGGTGTTCTTCTCGGGCATAATGTGACTCAATATTGGGTGCTGACCCCTTCTATAAAAGTCATTGAAATCATAGAAAATACCGAACTCTCAACGGCGTTAACTTCCTAACGAATCTATGAACAAGGTTCAGATATATAAGAACGAAGGTATTTTTTGCTCAGTTGTTCATGATCACGAAGTCTTCATGAAGACCGCACCATAAATTTGGATATTTTCCCCCATCGCATCTTTTATTGGGAAGAGGTTCATGCACAGCCGTGACTTACATGCGCTTGTAGAACCGCTTTCTGACAACTCCGTTGCCTTCCATTTTCACAAGAAGGAACTCCTCTCCACCCTTATTAATGAAGGAATACTCGTAGGTTCCGTCCTTTGCCTCCTCCTTTTCAATGGGATTGTGTCGCTCGAACAGCACATCTATGTACAACCAGATCAAACGTCACCTTGTGTTTCGTCGAGTACAGTCCTTCGCCAACGAATTCTTTGCCGAGCTCCACACCCTCATAGTGCACGTTCTTCTTAGAAGTCAGGTTAGAATAGTCGAATTTGCCAGGCTTATCACTCTTCTTGGATTCTTTTTCAAACTTGGCAGAGGTCACCAATTTACGTGTGAACCATCCATAGCCTTTCGCCTCGAGATACTCGTCGAAGTTCTCGGAATGGTCGAGATCGAACTTCTCGTAGAACTTCTATGACAGCTCCTTCGCATTTGATGCAACAGGCACAGCGACAACGAACAAAATGAAGAAAAGGACGCACATTACGGAGGGCTAACACACCAATATTGTGTGATATTGATATTGTTGTACTACTTATCCCCACAAGTGTTCGCAATCCCCTGTCTATGTAAACAGTTGTGATAAAAATAGCTATGAAAAATATGAAAAAGGTAGTAAGGAGGGGTTCGAATAAAGATACATAGGGAGAACCGAGTCATGGCGTGCAATGTAGACCGCTATGAGAGAGGAATACATTCATGCTATTGAAGAACTAGTGCTTCCTAGGTACTTATGTACCAATCTTTCAACAATGTGGACGAAGACCCGTTGGTTTAGTCGGTAGTGTGCCACCGTATCTGTAGCCGATACAACGTTATTACCTCAGCTCATCGCACCGTGGGCAAGGCAGGACTCAAGGTGGGATTTCAGTAATCAATTCGGCCGGACAGTATTGTCTGAGGGAAAGCGCATGAATCAACTATAGCATCGACCGCATTTAGCGGTGCTTTGAGCTGTGGCTTTGTGAGAGACGTGCGCTGTCGAGTTGAGCTGAGCGAGTGAAAACACGGGCGAAGGACTCGGTTCTGGCTTGGAAGGCGGCTCCCACAGCACTCGCGGCATGGCAAACAGACTCACGCCGCTGGGATGAACAGCACGATGTAGGTGGCCATGTAGATCATGCTCGTCCAGTCGACGGCCGTGAAACTGGAAAGAGCAGTTCGTGTGGGACAGGCGGACCGAGATCTGGCGCGCTGCAGACCTGACTCCGTAGAACTCGGCGACGATCTGGGCGATGACGGAGTACATGATCCACTGGGCGCCGTTGGAGGCGCTCAGAAGCACGAACATCGCCAGCATTGCCCATCGCTTCCTGTACACCTTCGGCTCCCCATTCGGCTTTTCCATCTGAAATGCTACGGAGCATGAGAAAGCGCTTGTCGAGATGGAAGGAGGCAAAGCTAACATTGCCCACCGTTCACGCACTTCGAGTGCAAACGCGCGCAAAAACGTTTTGCAGGCGTCAAACAGCACTCCGAAGCAAAGCCGAGGCAAGCCTTCTGTCGCCACAATAAAGGGTTTTGACTCTTCACGCCCTGGGGCTCTAAGTCGCGAGCGTTTTGCCTGAGGGGCTTCCCTTGGTCAGCTAAGACGGGTTAGAAATTCCACAAGTCGCCGTGGCTGCTTTGAAATTTCCCAGGAAAGAAGTGAGTTCTCGTTGATGAGTGTGGATTTTTCTGGAGGCAGGCAATGTTTCCCCAACGAAGAGCAAGCGTGACTGAACTCAGATAGCCGGCGGCTTACTCCCTAACTGAAGGCTTGGCCTGGGGAGAGGGCAAAAGCAACGGCTCACCTGCAGCTCGTTTCCGACGCCCCTGTCGTGGCTGCTGTCGATAGTCGAACTGGTCGAAGACTTGTCCGCTGGATCGGGCGGAACCTCACTGACACGCCCACTCCCCGGCTGAAATCGTAGGAGGTGAATGGTGGGAGTGACTTGAGTAGAAGTCTGTTAAGCTAACCAGCAACAATTATCTGTAAATACGAGACGTCGGAAGGATTTTTGGATGCATGCAAGGTCAAGAGATCTTTTGGAAACTTCTCAAGCTTTCAATCGAACAATCGAAATAGTGGAAATCCACTGCTACCGTTGCCTATCGCCCCTTCTAAAAATCCTTCAGGTTCAGACCTGCATAAACTGAGATGGTGCTTATACTACATTAGAGAATTGTCTCAAAGGTCAGTCGGCCCTAAAAAGACGACCGTCATGCTTGGACAGACCACAATCGAAATAGTGGAAATCCATTGCTACCGTTGCCTATCGCCCCTTCTAAAAATTGTTGCTGAAATACCCAAGTGCGGGAACCACAGGAGCCAGACTTGCTTACAAGGAAAGGTTCCCAACAGGGTTGTGCGTTTTGGTTGAATCGTTAAATTTGGTTAAACAAGTATAAATAGCTACACGGTTTTTTTAATAGAAAAATGCCATTTGAATCGTTTTGTATACCATCTTCACGACAGACTGGCACTTTCAAGTAAAACTTTTGAAACTTCTGGAATTTTGACAACTTTTGAAATCAAGCTAAACACCTTCCAGATTAAAATGAACGATTTCCAAATTCATTACTAATTTATTAAAAATTATTGTCAACTGCTTTATTGCACTAAAATTATTGCCAACTAATTCTCATACTATAGTAGACTGTAATAACATTGGAAAAAATACCAAACAATAGGAAAGACTGTTGAAAATAACTTTTAATAATTTAATAATTTAAACTGGAAGGCGTTCGTTTTTATTTGGGAGTTGTTCAGCTTGGTTTCAAAAGTTGTCAAAATTCCAGAAGTTTAAAAACGTTTATTTAAAAGTGCCCAGTCTGTCGTGAGGATGGTACATAAAACGGGCCCACTTGCATTTTTCGACTGAAACAATACTATGCAGCGATAAAGCTTTTTAGCGAAATTTAACAATTTGATGGAACACCCCTGGTTCCCAACTCAAGTGAGCTTTTGCGATGCTATCTTGATAGGATGTAGGGAGCCCAGTCCAGAATTACAGTTGGATATTGCTAAACGCGTCTTTGAAGACCTGAAAAAGAGGTATGAAAACGTGTGCGCAACAGTCATCAACCTTTATGACACCACACAAGATGTGCCTCGGTGGCGCAGTCGGTGGAGTGCCGCGTCGTAGGAGCACACAGGGTTCTTGAGTTCGAGTCCGCGTACGGGCATTCCTTTTGCATATATTAGTTTGTTGTTATTACGCTTTCTCGTGATCACAGGAGACAATTCTAGGCGATCACTGCTTACAGCAAACCAAGGCTCCCTATTTGCGCCTTCGTGTGTGCTAGTTTTTCAACCTGCACCATATCATTTCTCTGGATATAAGAGATCTCACTGCCGTTCCCTTTTAGTCAACAGCTGTGGTGCAAAACTATGAAACAAGTACAACACAAGCGCGTGTCACACCAGCAGCACCTTAAAAAGTCGTTGAACGCGTAATCCGTGGGTGCAGAGAAGGGATCTGAGATCTTGGGTGAATATCGATTAACGAACTGCCACCCATGAAAAAACTAACGTATATGAAGGCGCAAGTAGCCAGACTTGGTTTGTTGTAAGCATTGATGGTCTAAGCTTGACTGCTGTGATCATGAGAAAGCCTAATAACAGCATTCTAATATGTGCAAAGATATTGGCAGTACGGGGACGAGAACTCAAAAGCCCGCCGGCGTGCTTCTATGAGGTGCTACTTCTGCCGACTGCGCAACCGAGACACATCTCGTGGGATGTCGTAGGGGTTAACGGGTGTTGCGTACAGCACGGTGTTCACACCTCTTTTTCAGGTCTTTAAAAAATCGTTCAGCAAAAAATAACTGTAATTCTGGACTCCGCTCAAGCAGCCCTACATGCTGTCAAAATAGCATTGTAAAAGCTCACCTTGAGTTGGAAACCTTTCCTTGATTGCATAGTGGGTTTGGTGAATGTTTCACGAGCGGGAGGTCTTGTGTTCGGTTCCTGCGTTGTGCTACTGTTTTGCATTATTGCAGACTTTATGGTGAAGCAATGTTGAAACGACCCTCGCGGAGTCTATCCCAAATATTCAGTGCGATTCAGGGCAACGGCTAGATCGAAAACTACCGAATCCTCGTGACACTCTTTGATGGTGTCATAAGCTTACAACTTCTTATCAAAAGATGCTGTGAAATGATCACACGAATAACTCCTCGTGGAGTAGGGGGACCTTGAAGTTACAATGGAATACGCCGCATCAGTTTGGGGGTCTTATAGGACAGTGATGCCTCTGCCGGCACTGGCTCCGGCCGCAGTGGATAGCACGTTGCTTCGTGCGAGCGAAATCCTCTGCGCTGCTGCGTTTTTCGTTTCAACTGATTGGTTGAGATTTGGGGGGTTCCGACGTCTATACCATTTTCAGACGGTTTCTGCGCATTTTCCCGGCTGTACGCTGTGGAGAGTACCTTTCTTGCGACTTGTTCATTGCTGACCGGTTTTCTAACCACAAGACAATGAGAAAGCTATTCAACATAATGATGTATAAACGCTCAACATCACGCACAAAGTGCATGATACAGAAGCACTGGTCAGTCACAATACGGACAGCGTATAAAACCTACAGGCTCCTCACAGTTTGCTTCTCTACATGGACCAATGACATCGGGAAAACCATCTTGCTCGGGTTTTCAAAGAGACCAGGATGTGACGTCGTATAGCCAGCTTTGAACCAGGCATAATCAACCAGCTTTTCCACGTGAGGATGGCACAGGATGACACCGTTTAGGTTAATTTGCGGGATCCACAGACCTCGTCTCTCTTTTAACCACCTCTGACGTCACATCCTGGTCTCTTTTGAAAATCGGAGCAGGATGGTTTTTTCCCGAGGTCATTGGTCCATGTATTGAAGCAAACTGTGAGGAGCCTGTAGCCTTTATACGCTGCCCTTATTGTGCCCAGAGCTGCTTCATGCACTTTGCACTGTGTATCACTGATGTTGAACATTTATGCATCATCATGTTGAATATCACAGCATTCAGCTTTAAGATTGGGCAAAAAACGTATGAAAATGGTGTAGACGTCGGAGTCCCACAAATCTCAACCAGTCAGTTGAAATGCAAAAATGCAGCAGCGCAGATGAACCGAACTCCCGACCTTCCTCGCATGAAGCAACGTCACTTCCACTGCGCTCGGAGCCGCTTGCTGGCAGAGGCATCACAGGCGTAAAGACCCCAAAGTGCTGCGCCGTATTCCATTGTAACTTCAAGGTCCCCCTACTCATTGGGTTTAACGGCTAGGCAAAAAATAAACACATTTTTATACTAATTGAGGTGCGGATTCCCCCTATAGGACTCGCCCCCCCCCCCCCTTCAGACCTACGCTTCATACTCTTCCCTTGTAAGGTCAAGACATCACCAAGGAACGAAGATCCACTAGTTTTTGATCTCTTCATTGTCTTGAATCGTTTAATTTGGGAGCTTTTTCCTCGCGGGTGGGAGCAAGGGAGAGCTAGTTTTTCGAATGCCACTTCCTCATTGTTTTATCTTTAAGATTGTAAAAGACCAAGACGCTGGCGCCACGCAGAAACCGAACCTATGAATCACCTGCCCTACCCGTCGCCTTTGCTGTTGACCATCGCTTGATACCCACAGAGGGCCCGGCGGCCCGCTGACTGCACCGATAACGCGGTCCCCGTGCTAGGACGGCTGTAACTCTGGGTTTCGATGGTGGGGAATCCAGCCGTGGTGGTCGTTTTTGGGAACTCGACCAACCATTCTTTCCGCTCCCGATAGAGACGAGACCATTTTCTACGTATGGTTCGGGCAGCAGCCTGACTGACTTTTCATGGGGAATTACTGCTCTCCATCATTTTTTACTGAAAGCGACTGCCGGAAATTTCAACGGAGCTTGTACTTATCCTTGCATGTGTGCTAGTTGTAGTCGCGTCTCCGTTATTGCCCTCGTTTATAGTGCACCATTTATTAACCGCTTTTCGTTCGAGCTGTTCAAGCAGTCATGGTCCTTCATAGAGAACAGGCTTTTTGCACTTCTATTTGTATGAAGAGTGGATAGGTACTTTCACACGTAGAAGAGGAATATTCGTTGCTATAGGTTCACTCCAATATCCAACTACGACGACGAAGATATCGAAGCCTTCTAGGTGGAGCTGGAGAAGTTCTATTGGGTTGATCGAAAAGTCTTGCAGTCTTGTATTGTAATATTGTTGTGCAACACTTGCACAACAATATTACAATACAATACAATATAATGTAAGATACAGAAACTCAGTCCACGATATATTCCCCATCCAAGACTAAGATACTGCCCCATCATTCAGGCAGCCTTTCAATTCTCTTCGGCCGGAATTCCGAGGGCTGTGAGGAAAAGAATTCAGAAACCTCCATTTTCAGATGACGTCGATCATCGAACTCCCTACCTCGAAGATGCTCCTTCAGAGCTCTGAACAGGTGGTAGTCAGAAGGAGCGAAATTTGGAGGGTACTGTGGATGGGGCAGAACTTTCCAGCCTAACTCCTGGATTTTCTCGCGACTCACTTTTGAGTCATGAGGATGCGCCTTTTCGTTCGTCGTCGGTCAGGAGGTAGATATTCTCCGGTTCTGGACATTTTTGGCGCATGGTGTTGGCCAGGCTCCGGAGCTGGGTAGCGTAGACAGATGCTTGACTATGGTCTCACTGTCCAGCAACTCCCAGTAAAGCATGCGTTCTGAGTCCCACCAGCAACATAGAAGAACCTTCTTTTCGTGGTATTTACGTTTCGGCTGTCTTGGAGCCGGTTCTCCGCGTGGAAGCCATTGACTCTTACGAGTGTGGTTAACATAAAGAACCAGCTTTCATCAACAGTAAAAATGTCCTTCAGAAAGTACTTTCTGTGCGGGCGAAGAAGCAGCGACTCAACACTGATTCGGCATGACATGTCAGAGTATCGCACTTTATGTGGTTCCCAAGACGACAAAACTCTGCGGTATGCAAGGATCTCCAGCTGCCTCACGACGGTGCTTTGCGTACAAGTGTCGGCGCCAATTCGTGAGTGGTTGAACTTGGCTTCACCTTGAAAGCTTCGTGCAAGTTGCCTTCTTCCACAACAGAGGAGCGTCCGGTACGAGGTCGACCTTCGAGAGAGATATCTCCAGCGTTGAAGCGCTGATACCAACGGGCCACTGTGGAATAGTGAATGATTTCCTCCTTGAATGCAGCGCACATGTTGGAGGTTGCAGTCAGTCCGGAATGGCCTTGCAGAAACTCGTAGTAGACGATAGGTCGTAGCATGCTACAGCTTATCGTTGACATTGTTGTTGTATTCGTACTCGACAAGGCCTTATATATAGCAGGACCTGGGAATTCCCCGGTGGCCAGTTCCACAACGAGATCGACCACATCATCTTGTCCGCAAGTATTGCCTGACCGACGTCTCCGTTGTCCCCTAGTTCTACACGGGATCGGACCACCGCCTCCTTCGCGCGAGGTTCCGGAGAGAAGGTCGTAAAGTTCAAGAAGTAGAGTTCCAGAACTAGGACATGCACATTTTTCTTGCCGGCCTTTGGGAAGATGCCGTCATGGACAACGTCGATGGAGAATACGACCGCTTCGTGCACCATCTCCACACGATAGTGCTAAGGGAGCCGAGAGCTTGAAGACCACCAAGAGGCGCCTGTCTCCGGAAACTCACGCCAACGTGGAGCAGCACGAGCGTCAGGCAACTACCAACTGACGTCCGAGTTTGCGAAGCTATGTAGAACGGCGATAAAGAAGATCTTAAGGAGAGAAGGGCGGAAATTTATTTATTTATTTATTTATTTATTTATTTATTTATTTATTTATTTATTTATTTGTTTATGAATACGTCAAAGGACGCGTCACATAAGGGAAAAACAGAAACGACAGCAGAAAGCAGACGAACGATCACAGCTAATCTTGGCGGATTTTCCATGGAAACAAGCGTCGTCCACCTATCAGTAGGTAAAAACACTGACAACAAGAACTCCAAAAAAACGAGAAAAAGGGGAGGTGCTTAGTGCGGAAGAAAGGGTAGGAAGGTAAAAAAAATAAGCGTCTGATTTTTAAAGACCTGAGCGGAGTTTAAGGCCTCCGTTGGAATACATAGGCAGCCGGTTTAAATAAATTAGATAAACCAGCCGTTGATGGGCAGCGCGTATATCGGCGAGGGCCAACGAAGAGCATGTCCCTAGACAGTCCTATAAAGTAGGCTTTCAATAGTATGTGAACAATTCCAAGCGGACCATAGTATATATTGGAACATGACACCTGTGGCCCTATGGAACGCCTTACGCAAGTTACCCAGCACGTAAGTTCAAAATAGCTCGTAAGCCTAGAAGATTCAGCAACGCCAGGTAGATAGCTGCCATAGGAGCCGTAATCGAATTAATAACAGGATGTTTCAACTCCGTAAAAAAAAAAACTAAAATACTAGATTAACAGGCCTTCAGCACTAAGTACCCTGAGAATAACTGGGCTAATCTGACGGTGAGTATAGCAGTCCTAAATTATATTAACAAAAAAAGGGAGACTGTCTGGTCACACTTGAACTTGAAATGTTGGTTGAAGCTGCATAATCAGCAGGGTTGAGCATATGCAATGCCCGCGGAAACTCCGCCAACTTTAAGATCAAGATGACCGCTCTTCGACGTCTTGATGGAACCGCCACTTCCTCCAGAAGGACCATGGAGAAGGTCGTCCACGATATCTTACTCCGACCTCTTCGATAGCCACGTCCACCTGCTCCCATGCCATCTTCAGCGGGATGGATACGTCGTCCCCTCCGTTCTGCCTTCCGAGATCCAACACGCCATTTCGTCGGTGAAGAAACGTACAGCACCCGGTCCTGACATTATCAGACCCGAACACCTGAAGAACCTCCCGCCAACCCTCATCAACACCCTGGCGCGCCTCTTCACGCGCTACCTGTCGGAGTGGAAGGTTCCGTGGAAGACCAGCAAGATCATCTTGGAGTAAAAGAAGGGAGAGGTGCACGACATTGGCAGCTAGCGCCCGATCTGTCTGTTGTCCGTAGTCTACAAGCTGTTCGCCGAGTCATCCTGGATAGGATCAACAGAACGCTGGACGAACTACAGCCATGCGCACAGGCAGGATTTCGGAGAGGATTCAGCGCTATCGACCATGTACACACATGGTCGATAGCGATGAATTGCGAAGCTCATCGAAGTGTCGCGAGAGTACAAGGTGCGGCTATTCCGTGCGTTCATCGACCTGAAAAAGGAATTCGACTCCGTCGAACCTGAAGCGGTCATCAACGCCCTGCTCATTCAGGTGTTCCTACTCAGTACATCAGAGTCCTTCGAGAGCTGTACAGTGGATTCACCACCAAGATCTCACCATTCTACAACGACGTCGTCATCGACGTAAAGAGCGGAGTTCGGCTGGGGGATACCATATCCCCGAAGCTCTTCAGCGCCAACCTCGAAAACATCATGCGCGAACTACTAAATAGAATGGGAAGACATGGGAGTGAAGGTCGACGATCGGCTACCAACTGCTCTTCGCTGACGACATCGTGCTCATAACACCGAGTGCCAGCCAGGCGGTGCGAATGTTCGCCGACTTCGATCGTGTATGTGGGAACGTTGGACTGCAGCTGAATCTTACGAAGACGATGTTCATGAGGAACGGACAAGTTTCCGATGCCCCATTCTCGCTCAAGGAAACGAACCCCTCCGAATGCTCCAGCTACGTCTATTTGGGTCGCGAAGTCAATATGGCCAACGACCTAGCGCCAGAGCTGGCAGGAGGAAACGAACGGCTTGGGGAGCTCAAAAGCGCCGAAGAAGTCGCAAAGACGAAGAACGTCCGACTCCTTGCACTCTTATTCGACTCTTTTTCGTACCCTAACATGCGCCTCAGAGACCTGGGCCATGCGAAAGCAGGATGAACATGCGATGAGCCTCGCGCAGCGTGGAATCGAAAAAACGATGCTCGAAGCGACCGGACTCACTCACACAGGTGAGAGTCCTCCAAAGCTCCGAGCTTCGACGACGTTCGAAGATATGAATCGCTGTCGCATGGGCCAAGTCGTCGAAAATCAGGTGGCCGGCCACGTAATGCGATTCGTAGACACCCGCTGGACGAGAGCCGTCACCGACTGGATTCCGCGAAATGTCAAGAGAACACCAAGACGCCCACCAGCGCGTCGATTGGACTTCTTCCTGAAAACCTCAACGACCGGTATGACGCTCTTCGTGTCCCTGGAGCAAGGAGGATCCTTGAAGTACTCTGGCACGCGACAGGGACGAATGGAGACGCTGCGCCCGCTCGAGCGAGTCAATGATTGACGGGACGACATGTGATGTAGGTGACAGGTGATACTTTCACTCTTTCATGGCTCTTCCTCAAATCTAATGCAATAAGTGCACCTTTCATGCTGCTGTATCTATGAAGCGCTTATACCACATGGCCGAGCGGAGCCAACTAACAGGCACTGCCTACACCATGTGAACGACAAAGATGTTCTCTGTTTCCCTTTTTGTCAGGTTTTGCGCGTCGCTTGAAATGCGGCGAATTGTGAGTATGCAATCTGACGCCATTTGTTGTCCACAATTTAAAATAAAAAAATTGTTAATCCTTCCGGGGATCGCCCTCGATAAAGAGCCTTTGGGCTCTCTTGTTAAGAGCGATCTCGGTCCGCTTGTCCCAGGGCTACATGGCGCGTCTCCGTGTGGTGGATAGGGGAATTAAACGCGAACCAAATGCGACCGGGTACTACCCAAAGACGGAAGTGGGATGCAGGGGTGGGCGCTTTGCTCCTGGTGTGTCGAGTCGTTGTGGGTGAGAGCGGCGTGGTACTGCACAGTGTACATGGATGTGTTCGCGCCTACGCGGATTGTATCTGTGTCGACCCGGCCAAAAGTTAGCGCTCGGTAGACTGGGAGTGCATGTAAGGCGATTCGAGGCCTACAGAAAAGTCTCGGCAGTGTGACAGGAGGTACACCCGCCCCCTGCTGGGAGGCGTGGCGTCCGGAGGTACACCGCTGTTCTGCGGACCGGCAACTTTTGTTTTGCGTGTCAAAGGTTCCGTAAAGCAGCCATTAGACTCTCGGTGAAGCCTAGGGGGCTGGGGTGGGTGAGCAAGAGAGATGGGCGGAAGATAGCACGCCCCCCCCCCCTCCCCCGCTCCACGACGTAACTCCAACGCGACGTCGTGCGCTAGCCGTACTCGACGTCCCAGCACTGAAACGCGGACGTGTGCTCGGTCACGCATGGTTCGCCAGGAAGTACGAATTTTTGTCAGTGCTCAAGCTTCTCAACTAGAAAGAACCGCCGAAGGGATGTGACACGATAGAGAACACGTAAAAACCAATTATAAATCAAAAGAATGTCAATGGAGTATTCAAGTTTTTGCCCATTTCCCCTCCCCCCCCCTCCCCACAATAAAAACTTACAAACACTTCCTTCCGAAACTTCTAGTTAGCAATCCCATGCCAGCTCTTGTTTCGAATTTTCCTCGCCAGATCCTTGAATGGTTCCCATCACTCATTGGTTCTCATTCCACCCGCACTTTGTTAACAACCGCTCCCACTTCCCTACCAGGAGACATCATCCGTCTCTCATGCATCCTTCCTTCTTCTACGCGGTCAACGTCGCCGGAACATACTTTTGCGCTCTAGCGCGCCCAGCAGCAAAACGCGGCCACCACGCGCGTATGACGTCACTGTCCGTCCCTGTCGGAAGCATTCGGACAGAGACAACTCGTCCAATTTCGTCGTGTACTCCAGTCACAGCACTAAAGGGCTTTATTTCCTGACCCGAAGGAGCTCCCACTTCCGTCGGGAACATGTGATAGCAGGACAGTAGGTGTGGTTGGTGTTCTCGCCAACATGCAGTGGGCCATGAACATAGAATTGTACGAATCGCTGACAGGCCTAATCGACTTCTGCGTTTGAAGCGATGTGTATCCAGCTTTGACTGTGTTCGTCGTGTATGATCTAACATCCGACTAAGTCGAAGAGGTCGAAACCCTTTTCGTGGAGCTGGAGAAGTTCTATAAGAAGATCACACCTTCTAAAGGGTGATCGTCGGTGGCTTCAACGCCGAGATCGGGCCACGAAGGTCTCCGAAAGAACTTCACATCGGAACCCACGGTTTGAGTGGAATCAGCAAGGCGAGAAACTATCTGAGTTCGCTATATCGACGAAGACCATCCATGTTCGAGAAGCCTCCCGCCCTACGACGGAGTTGGGAATCCCCGGTGGTCAGTTCCACAATGAGATCGACCACATCATCCTCAACCGCAGATATTGCCTCGCCGACGTCTCGTTGATCCCAAGTTCTTCACACGGTCTTCGGAGTTCTTCACGGTTCACGGGCCTCCTTTTCGCAAGGTTCCGGTTTTCATGTCAAAGAGAGAAGGCCAAGAAGTTCAATAAATTCAAGAGTTCAAGAGTTCTAGTTGTGGAGCTGGCCACCGGGGATTCCCAAGTCCATCGTAGGTCGTATACTTCGGACCGAATCGAATAATCTCGAATGAATAAAAAAGGATAAAGGATAAAGGACGGCGTTACTCAATCCCTTCTGGGATGCGCCAGCGCATTCTACTTCTACGGGATGTCGTGGAGGCGACATGAATGCGTATTTGGCCATACAATGACTTGCGGTGGCCAGCCGATGAACAAGTCAGCGCTCTATCCTTCCCAGACAAGTCTGGTACCAATTCACCGACCCCGGAGGGATGGAAGGCTTGGTTGGCCTGGGCGGGAAATCCGAACCAGGAGCCTGGTATCGGGTGAACGCGACAGTCGCGCCTCCTCCGACTGCGCTACACGCGCCCATCTCGAATGAATATTCGAATAAATTCGAATATTCGAATATTCATTATTCGAATATTCGGTGAGGTCCAAAATTCGAATATACTCATTATTCGAATATTCGATGAGGCCAAAAATTCGAAAATATTCATATTCGAATATTCGATGAGGCCCAAAATTCGAAAATATTCATTATTCGAATATTCGATGAGGCCCAAAATTCGAATATATTCGTTATTCGAATCTTCGACAAGGTCCAAGATTCGAATATATTCGTTATTCGACTATTCGACGTGCCCCAAAATTCGAATATATTCGAATATATTCGACGCTACTGAGATAGCCACGGATCTCCCTCGATAGAGAGCCTTCGGGCTCTCTTGTTAAGAAGGATCTCGGGCCGCTTGTCGCAGGGCCACGTGGCGCGTCCCCGGGTGGTGGATAGGGGAATTAAACGCGAACCAAATGCGACCGTGTACTGCCCAGAGACGCAGGTGGGATGCAGGGGATGGGCTCCTTGCTCCTGCTGTGTCGGGTCGATGCGTTCCTTGTGCGTGGGAGTGGAATGTTCATGCACAGTGTGCGTGGATGTGTTCGGTCGGATTGTAACTGTGTCGGCCCGGACAAAAGCTTGCACTCGATAGACTGGGAGTACATCGTAAGGCGATTCGGGGCCGCCTCAAAAGTCTCGCCCCGTCCCTTCGGGCAGTCTGGCTGGCTGCCCGGAGTTCTTCGCCCGCACGACAGAGCCTGACTAGCTACCCGTGTTGTATGGAAGTCAAACACAGCAGCACTAAAGGGCCTCATTCCACTGACCCCGAAAGAGCCCCCATTTCTGCAGCGATGGGAAGGACGAGTACGGAGAGGCTGCTAAAATCTCAGGGCCTAACCAGGCTGCGCAAATTGAGAAGGTCTAGGATGACGATCTGTACTTACAACGCCCGCACACTTGCATCGGAAGCATCCGTCGAGGACCTGATGATGCAAGCCAAGAAGATCAAGTACGACGTCATCGGACTGACCGAGACGAGAAGACACCACCCCCTACACGCCGCCTACGACTCCGGAGAAGAACTGTTCCTCGGAACATGCGACAGCAGAGGAGTAGGCGGCGTTGGTGTCCTCGTCAACACGCACTTGGCCATGAACATCGATTCGTACGAGTCTCTGACAACCCGAATCGGACGTCTGCGACTGAGGCAATGTGCTCCGTGCCAGCTTTGACCGTATTCGTCGCGTATGCCCCAACATCCGACTACGACGACGAAGAGGTCGAAGCCTTCTACGTGGAGCTGGAGAAGTTCTATAAGGAAGATCACACCTTCTACAAGGTGATCGTCGGCGACTTCAACGCCAAGATCGGACCGCGAAGGTCGCCAGAAGAACTTCACATCGGAACCCACGGTTTGGAGTGGAACGAGCAAGGTGAAAGGCTGTCTGAGCTTATCATGTCGACCAAGACCATCCATGGAAAATCGCAGTTCCAGAAGCCTCCCTCCCTACGATGGACCTGGGAATCTCCCGGTGGCCAGTTCCACAACGAGATCGACCACATCATCTTCAATCGCTAGTGTTGCCTGACCGACGTCTCCGTTGTCCCCAAGTTCTATACGGGATCGGACCACCGCCTCCTTCGCGCGAGGTTTCGCTTTTCGCGTCAAGGAGAGAAGGCCGCGAAGTTCAAGAAGAGGAATCCCAGAACGACCATCAACTGGGACCTTTACACCTCTCTTGCCGGCCTTTGGGAAGATGCCGTCATGGACAACGTCGATGAGGAATACGACCGCTTCGTGCACCATCTCCACGATAGTGCTAAGGGAGCCGAGAGCTTGAAGACCACCAAGAGGCGCCTGTCTCCGGAAACTACGCCAGCGTGGAGCAGCACGAGAGACAGGCAACTATCAGCTGACGTCCGAGCTTGCGAAGCTATGCAGAGCAGCGATAAAGGAAGATCTCAAGGAGAGAAGGGCGGAAGTGTTGGCTGAAGTAGCAGAGGCAGGGTTGAGCATCCGCAATGCCCGCCGAAACTTCCCCAACTTCAAGACCAAGATGACCGCTCTCCGACGTCCTGACGGAACCGTCACCTCTTCCAGAAGGACCATGGAGAAGGTCATCCACGACTTCTACTCCGATCTCTTCGATAGCCACGTCCACCTGACCCATGCCATCTTCCGCAGGATGGATACGTCGTTCCCTCTGTTCTCCCTTCCGAGATCCGACACGCCATCTCGTCGGTGAAGAAACGTACAGCACCCGGTCCCGACAGGATCAGACCCGAAAACCTGAAGAACCTCCCGCCAGCGCTCATCAACACCCTGGCGCAGCTCTTCGTGCGCTACCTGTCGGAGTGCAAGGTTCCATCCCAGTGGAAGACCAGCAAGACCGTCTTGCTGTACAAGAAGCGAGACGTGCATGACATTGGCAACTATCGCCCGATCTGCCTGCTGTCCGTAGTCTACAAGCTGTTCACTCGAGTCATCCTGAATAGGATCAGCAGAACGCTGGACGAAGGACAGCCACGCGAACAAGCAGGATTTCGGAGATGATTCAGCACGATCGACCACATACACACCATTACGAAGCTCATCGAAGTGTCGCGAGAGTATAAGCTGCCGCTGTGCCTTACGTTCATCGACCTGAAGAAGGCATTCGACTCCCTCGAGACTGAAGCGGTCCTCGACGCCCTGCTCACTCAGGGCGTTCCTACTCAGTACATCAGAGTCCTTCGAGAGCTGTACAGTGGATTCACGACCAAGATCTCACCATTCTACAACGACGTCGTCATCGACGTAAGGAGAGGGGTTCGGCAAGGGGATACCATATCCTCGAAGCTCTTCAGCGCCACCCTCGAAAACGTCATGCGCGAACTAGAATGGGAAGACATGGGAGTGAAGGTCGACGGCCAGCAGCTGCACCATATTCGTTTCGCTGACGACATCGTGCTCATAACACCAAGCATAAGCCAGGCGGAGCGAATGCTGGCCGACTTCGATCGTGTATGTGGGTACGTTGGACTGCAGCTTAATCTTACGAAGACGAGTTCATGAGGAACGGACAAGTTTCTGGTGCCCCATTCTCGCTCAGCGGAACGAACATCTCCGAATGCTCCAACTACGTGTATCTGGGTCGCGAAGTCAATATGGCCAACGACCTAGCGCCGGAGCTGAGCAGGAGGAAACGAGCGGCTTAGGGAGCTTTCAAGAGCGTCGAAGAAGTCGCGAAGAAGACGAAGAACGTCCGACTCCGTGCCCACCTATTCGACTCCACTGTTCTTCCTGCCCTAACATACGCCTCAGAGACCTGGGCTATACGAAAGCAGGATGAACACGCGATCAGCGTCGCGCAGCGTGGAATCGAGAGGACGATGCTCGGAGTGACACGACTCACGCAAGTGAGAGAAAGCCTCCGGAGTTCCGAGCTTCGCCGACGTTCGAAGGTCAGAGACGCTGTCGCGTGGGCCAAGTTGTCGAAAATTAGGTGGGCCGGCCACGTAATGCGCTTCGCAGACTCCCACTGGACGAGAGCCGTCACCGACTGGATTCCGCGGGATGTCAAGAGAACACCGGGACGCCCACCAACGCGTTGGTCGGACTTCTTCGTGAAAGCCCTGAACGACCGATATGACGCTCTTCGTGTCCCTCGAGCGAGGAGGATCCATTGGACCACTCTGGCACGCGACAGGGACGAATGGAGACGCTGCTGGCGCCCGCTCGAGCAAGTCGATGATCAACGGGACGACAGGTGATGCAGGTAATACTGAGATAGACTACTGGGAGTCAGTTTTTGCGCATTCTGGATATAACTCGCCTAAAGTCAGGTATATGAAAAACCAAGGTTTGAGCTCAGCAGCTCGAGCTCTATCGTTTGGTATACATATTTCATATGGAGCCATGAAAATATTCGAAATGGGAAACATGTTTAATTACCCAAGCGAAGGCCGACAAATGGACATGAGAAACATGAACGATGCGGCCAAGGTGGACCTCTGTCGAAAGTACTTCATCGTCGGTTTGTTTGGTCTACCGTTGGTGTGGCTTAGGAACACATCCTGGTTCTTTGATTGAGGCTTTCTTCGACCGCAATCACCGACCACCAATACCAATCGGAAGTATGCCACGCTGAGTGCCAAGGAGCGATCTTCTGGTTAATAGTAATATGTGTTTGGGAGACCATCTTCCAGTCGTACCGTTCGAGAAGTGTCGCATGGGCAGACTATTTGACATTCATTTTCTCAGTCGGAAGGGTATAGAGTGGCTGCTATCTCACCCCAAATTGCCACAGCATCATTCATCCTTCTCAAAGCCCTTTTCTGTGATTCACTTGTAGGAGACCTTATTTCTCAGCTTAACGGCGAGGTGTTTCCTCACTCAATTGTTGTTTTTTCTTGTCCGGGTTTGTAACATAAAACATCATATACATATTAACATAATGCCTTTAAATAACATGTTGTGTTTGAGATTACGTTTATTTCTGTATTTGCTTTACGAGGGTCATCAGAAGCCGTAGAATATCTACAATTTCAACCAAAGTATTCTTTATGGATAAATTTTGTGGCTAGAAGCCGTAGAATGTTTACAATTTCAACCAAAGTATTCGCTATTGATAAATTTTGTGGCACTATTTCAGTTGTGCGTTACGGTCGAAATTCATTAAGATTAGAAGAGTTTGGATTTGAAAATTGAAGATACGATCTTACAGAAGAATTTAGAAAAGGCATTTAGCCTAGGGCTCAATTTGACTTTCATTTCAAATACTTCTGTCGTATACTTCAGACCGAATCGAATAATTTCGAACGAATATTCGAATAAATTCGAATATTCGAATGTTCATTATTCGAATATTCGATGAGGCCCAAAATTCGAAAATATTCATTATTCGAATATTCGATGAGGCCCAAAATTCGAAAATATTCATTATTCGAATATTCGACGAGGCCCAAAATTCGAATATATTCATTATTCGAATATTCGACGAGGCCCAAAATTCGAATATATTCATTATTCGAATATTCGACAAGGTCCAAAATTCGAATATATTCATTATTCGAATATTCGACAAGGTCCAAAATTCGAATATATTCATTATGCGAATATTCGACAAGGTCCAAAATTCGAATATATCCATTATTCGAATATTCGGTTTTTCGTGAAACCGAATATATTCGATTATTCATTTATTCGAAAAAATTTTGGAAGGACACAAGTATAGTAGGTCTTCTGGAACTATGAGGTCCACTGACGGTATTGGTCGACAAGTCAGACAGCCTTTCACCTTGCTCGTTCCATGCTCGTTCCATTCCAAACCGTGGGTTCCTATGTGATGCTCTTCCGGCGACCTTTCTGGCCCGATCTTGGCGCTTCCGACGATCACCCTGTAGAAGGTGTGATCTTCCTTATAGAACCTCCCCAGCTCCACGTAAAAAGCTTCGACGACTTCCGCCACCACCGCAAGTCATTGTATGGCCAAATACGCATTCATGTCGCCTCCACGACATCCCGTAGAAGTAGAATGCGCTGGCACATCCCAAAAGGGATTGAGTAACGCCGTCCTTTATCCTTTATCCTTTAGCTCGTCCAAGGTGGTCTCAGCAACACGCCACGCTACCGTAATCGGGGACGGTGACGGGCGGCGGCGGACCGCTAACATAAATCAGGGAGACACCTAACGTATGAACCCATTTGGCGACTGTGGAGATTTTGCGAAAAAAAAAACACAACAACAAGTATAGCTGGTACAGCAAACAAGTAAGGGATACTGAGACACAACCTTTTCCCGGAAGTAAGCACTACAACAAAACAAAATCAAACTTCAATATCTTCAGTTGAGTTTGTTGTAGCCTCAATTGGCTGGCACCAAGGGTGTTAGGTACCAGCCACGTGAGGTTTGATGAAACTGATCGTGAGTTGAATCATTTCAATCAAGACCTTCAGCTTAACTGGTTCTATGCTGATATCAGCGGTCGGGTCATCCCGATATACGGCTGAGTGCTGATGGGTTCCACGAGGTGTGAATGTTGCGTTCGATAAAATAGTGCCGGTGGTGTAGTGGAGTAGAGCATTCCCGCCCGGTCAGCAGGAGGTGCAAGTTCATGTCCCGCCTGGCGCTAGAAGTTCAATACCTTCGTTTCTGTTTGTCCGTGTTAGTGATGCTTTTTTAAGGTAACCCCACCCTTGCTGGAACGGCTAGTACGATACAACCCCTCCCTCCCTCCTATCCGTCTACAATACATCATTTATAAAAATATTGCGTGCAATGCGCTTAAGAGGGGCATCCCATCCCTACTCGAACGCACGTGCTGCGTGAAGTAGCGCTGTTCACATTCTACAAAACCTGACGCGTACTCAATATACTCGTCCTTTTCGGATTTCGAATATTCGAATAATCGGCTAATCGAAAAAAGTCCAATATTCGATCAGTATGGCAGGTAGTCGTCGAGCTGTCGTGCCAAGATTGCCCATTCACCCACATTTATCTCCATCTGAAGGATGACTCCACAGCCTTCGGCTGTTTACATAAGGCTCTGAAGAAGGCGGTTACGCCGAAACGTAAGCCGAATAAACGTTCGATATCAATCTTGGCACGACAGCTCGACGACTACCTGCCATACTGTTCTAGGACATGCCGAGATTCAAGGACAGTCGCACATGGAATATCCAATATTCGAGTTATCCGTTTATTCGAATATTCGAAGGCTTCAAATATCGACTGTTCAAATATTCTTTATCAATCTCTTTACAAGTTAGTGGCACCCCTCTTTTGAGTTTGTTAGTTTGAGTTTCGCTTGAAATTTGGCGAATTCTGAGAACGCAATCTGAGTCGAATCCGATCGCCATCGATAAACAGACTTTGGGTTCTCTTGTTAAGAGCGGTATCGGTCCGCTTGTGGCAGGGCGCGCCTCCGGATGTTGGATAAAGGATAAAGGATAAAGGACGGCGTTAATCCCTTCTGGGATGCGCCAGCGCATTCTACTTCTACGGGATGTCGTGGAGGCGACATGAATGCGTATTTGGCCATACAATGACTTGCGGTGGCCAGCCGATGAACAAGTCAGCGCTTTATCCTTCCAGACAAGTCTGGTACCAATTCACCGACCCCGGAGGGATGGAAGGCTTGGTTGGCCTGGGCGGGAAATCCGAACCAGGAACCTGGTATCGGGTGCACGCGACAGTCGCGCCTCCTCCGACTGCGCTACACGCGCCCTTGGACGAGCTATAACGGATAAACGGAGTAGGCTGTGCGCCGCAGAGCAGACTTTATATCGTAGGATGTTGATTGAGGACTTTAATCGTTTGTTTGCCCTGCTTTCTCTTTGCATTTATGGTATTCACATGCATTGGGGCGTTGACTGACACATGGTTCGCCTTGTAATACACCTTAGCGAGGACAATAAAGGTGAATTAGCCACATTCATGCGGTAGTAAAGACTTTTGCTTTACATTTGTTGCTAAATCAGTAGCAGCGCGTCCAACTTTAAGTGAATTTTTGAGATTAGAAGATTTTCTCGCTTTTCCTTACCAGTTTGTGCTCACGAGTCTGACGTGATCCTAATCGATAAAATTAGACTTCGCGGTTCATAACTTTAAATATGAGCTTTCAGTTTTTCAGTAGAATCAGGCTAAGTACTTCCCTCAATTTAGATGTGTAACACCGGAGTGTTTCACCCGGGGGACGGATGTCTAGGGATGTGGCCTGAACCGGACAGAAGAATCGATTTATCTGGGCCTTATGGCACAGCAGAGGTCGGTCCATCTCTGCCGTGCCCACGTTCCTCCAGAGCCGGCCACTCGCCAGCTCGCACCGAAACAAGAATTAGGCAGGTGAAGACTCCAAGACCGGCCGCTTGCGACCTCGGCACCAATGAAGACTGAGCCCGGCGCGCACGGCCCCTTTATATAGAGTTGCGAAGGCCGGCCCCCTGAGTCACGCGCCGCCCCGTCGCCTCCGAATGGCTGGCGCTGGGCACAGGCGAGGCGGACGTCCATTGATCGATCCCGCAGCTGGGGAAACAACATATACTGGAATAACGAACAGAATTACTAGCAGAACACTAGATAGAACAACACCTATAACCTATAAATACACAAAGGATCACTTCTGCTAGGCCCCGCGCCTCGCCCGTTCTTCATAGATGCTAAATGAGTTCCGAACGCTGCACAAAGCTGCTCCTCGAAGTGAGCTAGAGAATAAGATGACGTTACTGGAGGAGAGCTCAGCTAAGGAGAATTGACTCACCGAGCGAATCACCGTCCTAGAACTTCAAAGCAGCAATACGCGCTTTGCTCTACTCGCCTCATCTCGTAGGGAAATCTCATCCGAGACGGGCCTACGGTAGCCGAGCGCGTCGCTCCGCCTGCTACAGTAGTGGAGGACATCTACGTCACGAACCCCATTCAAAGCCGCATGAAAGTAAAAAATTTTACACTGCACTGGTGTGTTCTACCCCAACGGTGAACTGAGCTAGGCCGCTTTTGATGTGAATGGGCACTCATATGTCTTCTTACCGAGGCGGCTAGCCTCCTAAGATGGCCCTCTGCAGGTCGCTATGCGCCTCATCTCCTTTCCGAGAAGCAAAAACAATGTGGCGCACCTGCCCATCGTCCTCTTTCGACATAAAGTGGATCTACAGAGTGCCTCACATACAGAGCGCCTACTGATAAAATAGTTTTTGTTTTTAACCGTATTTTATCAGTATCGATATATCCCTCTATCCTGCTTGTTTTCTCTTTCACATACTCTCATCTTTGAAAGAAAGTTTCCTAGCCATGGTAGCTGGAGCGAAGTCGCGCAAATAGGATGGGGGTCATCTCATAGAAAGGGTCACTAACACGAAAAAAAACCACAAGACACACTGGTAGTAAAGAAAAGGAACAAATAATGCTGTAGCTCTGTTCTGTGTTCTCCTCCGCGTCAGCGGAGAAAAGCACAGAGTTAGGCAGGAAAGAGACTTCAGGGTATGGCTCGAGTGACGCGCTAGTGTTAAAATTGCCTACATCTTGGAGCCGGACTCAACAATGACTTACAGCAATTTAACAGAGAAATTACAGCCGAAATCCCTGGTATCAAGCAGCACATTCAGGGATTTCGGCTGCAATTTCTATGTTCTGTAGTCCTAAAGTGCCATCAGCATCCGACTTTCTAGTATAATTGTTGTCCTTTTTTAGCACTGATGTCCCTGGCCGGGTGAACACTTCCAACGCCGCGATTCTGCGTGGTACTCGGCTGGTTGCACGGAATCGTCAGCAGCAACTACGTCGCGCCTGCCGCAACAGTGGCGGTCGGCATGCGCAATGGTCCCGAGTCCGTCGCGGGCATGGCGTGCCTTCTCGCGCCATGTGTGCAGTTTTGCGTGGACCATGGCCGGAGTGGGGTCGCGCGACATCGCGACAGGAGGTACACCCGCCTCCTGCTGGGGGACGTAGCGTTGGGAAGTACAGCCGCTGTTATGCGGACCGGAAACTTTTGTTTTGCGATCAGAGGTTTCGTAAGGTAGCCCCTAACTCTCGGTGAAGCCTAGGGGGTTGGGGGTGGGTCATCAAGGGGGATGAGAGGAAGATCGCACGCCTCCGCGATTCTTTCGCGGCGAAGAGTTTTGCAAAGCGTGCAAGGCCTTGCCGAGGAATGCCTTCGGCTTACCTGGAACTTCGGATACACAGCTAAGTCGACTGAAGGAGCTTGACACGTTGATTGCAAACATAAGGCAAGGATCAAATTTGTTAAATGGGTCTCTTGAGCGAGTTCTGGTCGGTCAAGGTTCGCGTCGTCACTTAATATGGTGTGCGCTTACCCGGCAAGTAGCTGTGGAGGCAGTGCAGAAAGGAGTTCGGCAAGGGTATTCCGTATTCCCAATGCCCTTCAGCCCCCTTGAAAAGGTCATGCGCGAACAAGAATGGGGAGACATGGGAGGAAATCTCTCAACATCGTGGACTTCTTCTTCTTCTTCTTCTTCTTCTTCTTCTTCTTCTTCTTCTTCTTCTTCAGCGTTTGTCCCGCATCGTTGCGGGGTCCGCTCTTCTGGTGTTACGACGCCACCTTTCCCGATCCTGCGCTTGATCAGGGTGGACACCAGCTGCTTTCATGTCCGTGTGTAACGTATCGGACCAACGCTGCTTCGGACGTCCTCTAGGCCGCTTTCCAGATACTTCCAACTCAAGGCCTATCTTGCGGACGCTGTCTTCTTTCCCACGCAGAACGTGGCCGTACCATCGCAAGCGAGCTTCGCGCATCTTGTTGGCTATCGGCGCGACACCGAACTTTTGCCGAATAGCATTATTTCGAATGCGGTCCATGCGCGTGACTCCAGCCGTCCAGCGCAGCATCTTCGTCTCCATGACGCTGAGGCGCGTTTCAGCTTCCCTGGTCGCAGGCCAACACTCAGCGCCGTACATCGCTACCGGGCGCACGACGGCTCTGTAAATCTTCGACTTCAGGTGCTCTGGTATCTTCCTATCGCAGAGCACACCAGTCAGCGAACGCCACTTGGACCAAGCTGCACTCACGCGTCAGTTCACTTCAACCATCAGACCGTTGTCAGACGCTATTGCTGATCCCAGGTATTTAAACACCGAAGTGCGTGCAAGTTCAGTACCGTTAATCTTAATGGAGCCGGACTCGTTCACGTCAGTCGTTAGGTACTCGGTCTTCTTGACGTTCAATTTGAGTCCGAACCTCGCCAGACGGTCGCACCAGCTTGCACCTGCCGCTCGAGATCGTCTTTCTCTTCGCAAGCGAGCATCACGTCATCAGCATAAAGCAGCGTCCATGGAACGGGCTGCTGAAGATCTCGCGTAATGGCATCCATGACGACAACAAAGAGGAGTGGAGAAAGCGCAGAACCCTGGTGCGCCCCAACAGAGATGGGAAACTCCATTGAGGTTCCAGCTGCAGCTTGCACTCTACTCTTTGGGCAAGAGTAGAGCATCCGCACCCACTCTATGAGTTCCTCAGGTACGTTGTGTTGTCGCAAGGAGTACCATATAACCTCACGCGGTACGCGGTCGAAGGCCTTCTCCAAGTCGAGAAAGGCGATATGCACCGGCTTCTGTCTCTCGCGATGCTTCTCCACCAGGAGGCGGGCGGCGTGTATAGCATCAATGGTCCCACAACCAGATACAAAACCGCACTTGTTGTCGGAGAGCTTGACGATTTCACGGATTCTTCTATCGAGGACTCGCTCGAAGATCTTCATGCTGTGCGAAACCAAGCGAATCGGACGGTAATTGCAGCAGTCTGCAGGACTGCCTTTCTTCTTCCAAATCGGAATCGTCGTACTGTTGTGCCAACACTCCGGTACTTTCTTCTCCTTTACTACCTGGTTGAAGAACTCAGCCAACCAGTCAGCAGGATACCAGAGCTTCGACTTCCAAACATCGGCTGTCAGATCATCCGGCCCTGTCGCCTCACCGGGCTTCATCTTCTTCAGAGCCGCTTCTGATTCCTCCACGGTGATCTTGTGAACGGGACCGTGAACAGAAGCCACAGAAGGGATGGCCGGATGAGGAAATTCCATAGTGGAAGTTTCCTCAAAGTAATCACGCCATCGCTTCAGCGCCTTTTTGCGGTCCGTCAGAAGATGACCGCTCTCATCATTGATGCCAACAAACTTTTCAATGTCCTCGGTTTGGTGATGGCGGGTCTTAGCAAGTCGGTACAAATACCGCTCACCATCGCGCGATTCGAGCTTTCGGTAGACGTCACCATAATTAGTGGCTTTCGCAACAGCCACGGCTTTCTTTGCTGCCTTCTTCGCCTTCTGATACTCCTGCCAGTTGTCGGCTGTTCTGTCGCCGAGAAACACATGATACAGCGACTTCTTCTCTCGAACCTTCGCTTTCACATCGTCTGTCCACAGCCATGCCTGCTTGTCGACCTTGCGTCGTCCAGGCTTCGTAGTGCCGAGTTCCAACCTTGCAGCTTGGCGTATCGCGTCGGTTGCTCTCTTCCAAGTTTCATCGACAGTCGTAACTGTCGGTAACCGCACGCGAGAAATCACAGCTGCTTCCTTCTCTTTCATTCGCCACCACTTGATTCTTGCAGCACCGCATCGCTAGACCTGCTTCAGCCTCGGAGAGGCGATCTTCAAAGTACAGATCAGCGGTCGGTGCTGTGGGGCGACCGTCTCATACGGCACGACCTTCGCGTCTGTGACAAGGCTCCGGTCGCGATCCTTCACAAGCACAAAGTCTATCTGAGACTTGGAGCTCCCACTATAATATGAGATGAGGTGGGAGTCGCGTTTTCGGAAAACGGTGTTCACAATGGTGAGGCTATGCGATTCCGCATACTCAAGAATACGCTCACCATCGGCGTTACGAGACTCGTATCCGAAACCACCATGACAGCTGTACCCGTCCTTCGCAGCACCTACGTGCCCATTAAGGTCACCAGCGACTATGATGACATCTTTCGACGGTACCTCTGCTGTCTTCTCATCAAGCAGGTTCCAAAACTCATCCTTGGCTTGATCGGAGCAGCCAGTCTGCGGAGCATACGCAGAGAAGAAGTGATAGAGTCGCTCCTTAGCGGCGACAACGATCTTCATCAATCGATCGTCAAAGCGCTCGACGCTTACAATCGAGTCACGAAATCGTTCGGAGACGATTATTCCGACACCGCTGGTGGTCCTGGGACTTCCACATAGAACGGCCTTGAAACCACGTCCTATGTCCCTTGACTTGCGGCAGGACCACCTCGTCTCCTGCACCGCACAGAAATCAACTCTTCTTCGCTCCAGTGCTTCAACCAACTCGCACGAGCGGCCCGTCAACGTACCCACATTCAGCGTAGCCACGCGGGTCCTGCTTACGTTACGGGACTTTCGGACTAGCTCAGTTGCCCCCCGATGCCGTCCTCGCATCAGGGACCCTCGCATACTTCTCACACTCGCTGGGCTCTGCGAGTGCGCGTCGGCTCCCGCGGACGCCGTAGCATTATCTCGAGAAACTTGACTTATCATACACCATGTGATGTGACATGGGTCTTCGTAAGCCGGCTTGTCACAAGGGCCTGTCGCCTGCATTGGAATGTCCGTGATTAGCTTAGCTCGCAGAGCGAGCAGTTTCCAGTGGCACCATGTGGAGGAACGGACGTCGCCACCAACATCGTGGACTACTATGCGAAGATATATCGAGAGCCGAACGTGGAAAGTTCGTTTGCATTTTTCTTATCAATTTTGAAACTGGAAGTTGTTCAATATTTATTGACAACGTTTCGGGCCTTATGCCCTTCTTCAGGTGTAAAATAATTGTGCTGTATATACCGCACATACAATACCGCTCAAATTCTTTGCAAAAAAGACGCTTTGCGACGGATTAATCCGTCACAAAGCGTCTTTTTTGCAAAGAATTTGAGCGGTATTGTATATGGTCCTTCATTCTAGTATCGTCTTCTTCTCAATTTTGAAACTCGAAGAAGGGCTTAAGGCCCAAATCGTTGTCCATAAATATTGAACAACTTCGAATTTTGAGAAGAAGACGATACTAGAATGAAGATCAGGCAATGATAGAAACATTTTCCCTCATACCTTAGTTAAGGGAGTTATTTGGGCTGCGGATCACTAGTCGGTATTTGAATTTCCGGTCTCAATGACGTGAACTCATGAATGATAGCGGTGGATCACTAAGCGTTCGTTCAAAATGTGTTGGACATGAGAGTAAAGGGCACCGGTGGCGAAAAGCCGCAAAGTGCAGAAGGCACACCATGGCCAAGGATCGAACCCACGATGCCACCACTTCGAAGCGAGGACGCAACTACTGCACCGCTGTCGCAGCTGCTAGCCGACATAGTCGCGCGCGATACGAACTGGCAACGCGAGATTTGACCGACCAGAGCTCGCTTAGGACGGTCATTCAGCAAACTTCGTCCACCTACCTGTATTCCACGTTCCAAGCTCCTTCATGCCGCGAAAACTCTGTTCGAAGTTCCATGAGAAGCTGAACGCAGGACCTGATTAGGGTGGACTCACGGCTGTTGACTAAGAGGCTCTGATAAGGGCTACAACGACACATTAGCCAAATGATCACCTACTCTTACCAGTTGAGCTTAACACCTGTGAATACATTTTATGTTATATTGAGCAAGCTACCGGGTGGGAAGGATTTCAGCATACGCCGTAAGAGGATAAAAGGATAATGGACGGCATTATTCAATATTTTTGAGATGCTCCACGCATTCTACTTCTAAGGGATGTCGTGGAGGCGATTTGAATGCGTGTTTGGCGATAGCATTACTTGGGGTGATCAGCCGATGAATAAGTCAACGTCTTATCCTTCACAGGTAAATCTGGTGCCAATTCACCGACCCAGGGCTGATGAAAGGCTTGGTTGGCCGGGGCGGGAGATCCGAACCAAGAACCTAATATCGGATGCACGCGACAGGCTGCACCTCCTCCAGCTGCGCTACACACGCCCTATACGCGGTACGTAAGTATATATTCAGTACATCGTAAGGCACTCCAAACCCTTTCTTTCGAACAACATGTAAAATGCAGGGCGACGACGACGATAATGTTTAAAAAAGGATTGACAACGGAGCAGATTTACTATTTACCCAGCCATCGAATTAGCTGTTCAGCAGAAATGTGGGCGTATTCTCTCTCAACTTAGAAAACACAATTTGTCGGACCTAATAAATTCACTCATACTCCGGAATATCGGACTAAATGTCAGATTTTAACCATTGTTGGTGAAGTTGGAGGTCAATGTTACACAATATAAAAAACACTCAGTGCTTTTTCGAATATTGCAAAGCTATAGAAAAACTGCTAACTGCCAACTACCGCTACAGTACACTCAAAACCTACGTACGATCTATAGACGAAAATGGCACGTTACTGTTCAAATCCAGCGAATAAGGACGATGTTGGCCTTCTTAAAAGTTTCGAAGTAACTTCACTATGAACAATCTGGAAAAGATCTATAACCTTCCCAGAAAGCCATGATAATGGTCTTCTCGGAAGATCATAGATCTTTTCCATGTAGTCCTCAACGGACTGCATTCAGACTCTTTAGAATTTCGTCACTGAAGAAAAAAAGAAAAATCGCTGATTTCATTATGATGTAAAAAAATTCTTGCAAATGATGTTTCCGTCGACCCAACAAAGTTATTTGACGAGTGCTGAAAAGATCAGTGAGAGGAAAGCTTAGCCTCCCAGAAATCGCAAACCAAATCTGACCTCCTCAAATCGCGAACGAGATCTGACCTCCTAACCTATCCCATTCCTTTCCGGGGACCTGCCAAAGCAAGGACTTCCTGGATGTGACCAATCCGTTCCAGTGGAGAAGAAGAGAAAAGCCTCAGCTGTAGCGTTGCCTCCTTGTGTCGGTTGATAGCAGTGCCCCTATGTGGATCATTTTCCGCGTTACTGGAGCATTGTAAACTATGCTGTAGGATGACCAGCCCGTCACCCTCCCCAAGCATGTTGGCGACCGAACTTCTTTCGATTTCCCGCCTCAACGAATTAGCTGACTGTTCAGCTTTGTACGTGGTGGTGAGTGGTCTATCTAGAAGATCCCTGCAATCGTCAGAGTGGTCGAGAGCAAGGGAATGCATTTAAACCCAGAAAAATTAAGTGAGGCACCTCCTCACCTGGGCACATGCTACGCAGTCGGGAGGATACCTAACATTCGCCAGGATCTATGAGACCTGCTAAGCACTGCATTGCTCATTGAATTTTCATTTCGCGTTGATTAATCAGGCGAGTCGCATGCTGACAAAGAGCCCACGCGAGCTGCCCGATAGTGCCGATTGCTAGATCCAGAGGGAACGGTCTAGCACCGACCTTTGTGCTCTATCCTTTGCTTTTCCGCGACTGCACTGTCTTCGATTTGGCATCAAACAAATACCGCAGTAAAATAACGAATATGAGTGGGCGGGAACTAGTTTTGATCCAGATCCAGGCTGAGAAAGAGGCACACTTGCAAATAATTGAGGTATTCCTTATAGAAGCGATCCTCTAAAAGCATATTCTCTCATTTTTCTAATTTCTGCTCCCGCTGATAACGATGATGCTTCTCGTAATATTAAAGCGCCGATCTTTTTTTAATAAAAATATGAATGGTGAAATTAAACTACGCTAAATTAACTGCTTATCGGCCGTGTTGCACAGCATGGAAATTCATTCCGATTTGTGGATTTTTTTAGTGAAACTCTCCTCTAATATAAGGAACCATTTATTTTTAGGGATGCACCGAACACTCCACTTCACCCTCTTGTATGTTACAACTCTTTGAGTGTGTGTTTGCCCTTCACAATGGCATCGGTGGGATGTAAGCTGTTACAACGATGTTTTGTTGCGATCAAAACTCTAGCGCTAGGCGGGACTCGAACCGCACCTCCTGCTGACCGGGCGGAAATGCTGTACGCCATTACATCACCGGCGCTGTTTGATCGAACGCAACATCCACACCTCGTTGGACCGATCAGCGTGGGATATGTGGGAATTTGGTAGAAAGCTAGTATTTTATCCATCCCAGATAATTCCGCGTTCGACGACCCTGGATCTTCGAATCCTGTCAAACAAAAATCGTGCTTCTTATCAAACTGTGGAGCGAACTTTAAGCAGGCTTTGTTTGACTGAAATTTCGGGGCAACCGGCTTCTTCATAGTATGGAAAAGACAGACGTCAGGAGGGTCATTCTACGCCGCTCTTCGCAATGGAGCGCAAGTTTTCAGTTTCAGGCATTTTCATGGCTCTATACGAAATATGTATAACAAACGATAGAGCTCGAGGTCCTGAGCACAAATAAGCCATCTATTCAAAAGTCGCGTCCTGTACTGTACTTGCCGCAGCTTTAAACAATAATAATAAAATAGGAGATCGAAGGTAAGACAACCGAACCGAACCTGTGGAAACAGCTTGGAGGCGGGCAAGTTGCTGTCGGATGGGGCAAGCGTTAGGCCTATGTTATACTTCGGCGACGCTGTTGTCGGCGACGTCGGCGACAGTGTTGAGCGGGCTGCTACGGACTGCGTGCACCAGCACTACGGACTGTCGACGACATTGCTGTTGTCGGCGACGCTGTTGTCGCCGACAACAGCAATGTCGTCGACAACAGCGTCGCCAAAGTATAACATAGGCCATAGTGAATAAGAACTTAAGCCAGCGGCTACGCGAAAACAACCGCGGAGTAGAGCTGCAAAGCCGTTTTGGTTTCACAGCTTGACGGGCTTGCTACTGTACTGTCGCTTGGTTGCTGTTCGACCGCGCTGAAGAAGTAGGAGTTTTGGTTGGCTTGGTCGCAGACCAAGATTGAGGTTGGTTCGGAAAGGCAGCCCAAACAAATAACGAACAGTCAGTAAGCAATAAATCTAGTTCTAAAATGTTTAGTGTCCTTTAACACATTTGCATAAACCTGGAGTGGCTGGTAGAGAGGCTATATATTGTTACGGGATGTTTTGTTGCGATCAAAACCCTTGCGCCAGGCGGGACTCGAACCCGCATCTTCTGCTTTCCGGGCAGCGATATTCGCCTTACACCACCGACGCTGTTTGACCGCACGTAACATCCGCCAACATCCGTGTTTAATGTCAAACATCATACCACGACTTTTCACGCGCATGTAAAAGTTTCTTTTACCCTTTTCTGCGTTTGTAAAGCTTAATGGAGGTTCTACAATAAGTGGGTTCCATCAAAATTTTCTCTCTGTTGCCTGTGTGGGCGATAAGAAGAAGAGGCGTTTTCTCGTATATTTTAAATCAATTTTAAGCCTCGTCCGTCTCCAAGCCAATCAAAGCTGCCACTCCTCTGAGCTCGGAGAATTGCTACCAATTTTTAAAGAATAGTTGCATGCTCTTTAAAGTGATCAAAGAGGAGCCGAGGTTGTTAAACAGACTCCTCTAGGCTGCAGGAATGCTCTTTGTGGATAGACAGGAGAAGATGGAGGAGTTGCTCCATGTTCTTGGTCTAAAGCTGGTAATTCGCAGTGTTAGACTCATTCACTTCCTTTTCGCTCACATCTGCCTCCCAGGACGACTTCCATTGCATTTCAAAACGCACTTCGTTAGTCTAGGTCAATTGCAGCTTTCAGATTTTCAAGGAAAGAGGTCGATCCACTAGCATTTCCACCCTACCTCTATTATCGGTAGGAAGAGAAATAAAACGCCTTGTAAAAAGTCCTTCCTATAATTTTCAATAACCAGTGTGGGAGCACCTCATAGTCTATCTACTTGTATTCAACAGTCAAGCTTTTGATCGTATTCGCGACTATTTTACACGTATTCACGACTAGTACTTTGATCATTATGAAAGCCCACCACAAGAAAGTTACTGTTACCACTCGCAATTAAATCTCACACAATGAATTCTTGAGATGGCAATAGAGCACAGAGTTCACTTCCACTTCCTCTTGTGATGAGTTCGGCATACCAGCTCCAATGTTAAGCGGCTTAGAGGAGGAAGTTTCAATAGGTAGCTGATCACAAAATGATGAAAAGACGCACGCACAATGCATTATCTCACCAGGACATATCTTTTGCTCGCATGGAACTTTGAAAAGACGCCCGAACCACGCGAATGAGCTTGAACTGCCGGTTACAAATATGTAGATCAAAATTCCTATGCGGCTCTCCTGTGCGAGTTCTGGCCGGCTAAAGTTCACCTTCTCGACTACTGGATGGAGACGTTGATGCAGTGAGGATGCAGTGTTACCTTGTCGGCGGGGCTAACAAGGAAGGCGTCTGGAGCGTACGTCTGAGAGGGAAAGCGAGTCACATTCGAAGATCTCCACCCTTCCGTGAGTATCGAAATGTGGTCTACTACAGAGTCGCCGCGGCGGCGCGGTGGCGGGGATTACACACTTGTATGCGCGCAGTGCCCGCTTCTGTAGAACATCCAACTGAGGCTGAGGTGATGTAGTGGTCGTGTATTTGTTTGAATAAGGGAAATGTTAAAGCTGGAGCAGCCACCTGCATCGTCGTCCGTTCAGAAAAGAGGCTTCTCTTCCCTTGATTGAATTTCAGGAATTTTCGCGGACATGTGGCATCATGGATCATGTCGAGGTCGAGACTTTACTTATGCTCTCGAAAAAATTTCGAGTATTCGAATGGTTTCGAATACCAAACATTTTCGAGCGTTCGAAATCGAATATATTCGGAAAACGTGTTTTTTCTGAATATTTGAATTCGAATACATTCGAAAAACACGATTTTTCGAATATTCGAATTCTAATATTCGATTCGAATAATCGAACTCGAATGAAAGATCAGGCGGCATGATAAACATGGTAGACATCAGATCAGAAGGAAAAATGTAAGCAACACTAATGGATCCCTTCCTAGTCAAGCACCAGGTTTTTATCGACAGGCCTCTCGTAAACCCCCTGTGCATCGTAAAAATGAGGAGGAGAACACATAGTAGGATCAAGAACTTCTGGAAGCGTCTAATTTCCTTGTTCACTAAAATACGATTTTTTTCTCCAAGGCGTACTTGTGTGTTGTAAAGTGTTTCTCACGGGAACAAATGAAAGGTTTTGAAGACATATGAGGGCGACACACTGCTTCAGCCACTGTAAACTTGAAGGTCACTTCAAAGCGATCATTTTCGGAATTGTTGGCTGACCGACTGTTCAAGAAAGTTCATGAAACAACGCTTTTGCCCAATGGCAGCTAGTGACGGACTGACTACAAAGTGGTATATGTAAATCTGTAACAATTCTGTCCTGCTCATCTGAGAACGTGAAATATCTGACTGCCAATTTTGCGGCCACAAAATGTATTACAGGTAGCTAGGAATAGGCCAGCCGTGAGGACCGGTCTCATTTCTTTCTGGTGATTCGCCCAAGTGGTAGAGACAGATATTTCTTAGTTGAAATGAACTTGTGAATGTAACTATTCCTCACCCAACATGATGATTAAGCGGTTAACTTAACACAAATCGATCGATAAATAACAGCCAGGTCTACACCCGCTGCCTTTTGCGAATCGATATTGATCGATATTATTGATAGCAGGGAAATTTTCTATCATCACCATTGATCGTTATTATTAATATTTTATTTTTGATCGATATTATTGAACGTATCCAGTGTGCGTTGTGATTCAGAAATCGTGTTACAGATGTTGTCCAATGCGCTAATGGATTCAGAAGACGTGCCACAGATATAAGTCAGAAGACGTGCCAGAGACCGATCAGGCAATCATTTGATTTCAGTTTCTCTGGCGATGACGATTAGGCGTCCCGAATCGGTCATTCGCCACTGCAGTGATTCTGCGTGGAAAATGTGCAGGTCAACATTGTGAGACGTTGTGGAAGTTTCGGGAAGTGACCAGAATCAATGAGGCGCTCAGTATCCCGGCACCGAGGCACTATCGCACCAGAGCTTTGGTTCAGAGACAGAAGTTTTGGAGGTCCTAGTTATGTACCTGAAAAATCGAGCAAGCCTCTTCAAAATACGTCAAAATACGTCGTTACACAAATTCTAGTTGGGCATTCGAATGACACCTTTCAAGTATTTGAATAAATTTGGCTTCCTGGGAAATTTTGAATATTCGGTTTCGAATACTGAAAATTTTCGAGCATTCGAAATCGAATATATTTGAAATACGCGGCTTTTCTGAATATTCGAATTCGAATACATTCGAAAAACAAGACATTTTGAGTATTCGAATTCAAATACATTCGAAAAACGTGATTTTTTTGAGTATTCGAATTCGAACATTCAAATTCCAATGAAAATCATTCGAATACGTATTCGAATAGGTCATTCGAGCGTAAGTATAGTCGAGAGAGAACAGACATATGCATGCTCAACATTAGTGGTGGCATTACAATCACCAAACAAGAGCTTATATTCCATTCTGAAATCGAAAGGAATTTGTGGATGACGGATTATCTATGGTGGCTCTACACTTCCGCAGAAATATCCGCTCTCTACCATCCTAGAAACTACCTAATACGGATGCACCTTGGCTGGGCAATTTCTAGCATGTGGATGAAGTCTGCACCACCGATCAGGAAGACCGATGTAGTCTCGAAACAGACGAGCACATGGCATAACCGTCACTGAACTCTCAGCTGCATGGCGACGTAGCATCATCATCATCATTTTCAGTAGCGTTTGTCCCGCTTGGTGGGGGGTCCGCTCTTCTGGTGTGGTGACGCCATTTCTCCCGATCAAATGCTTGATCGGGATGCACACCAGCTATCTTTAAGTCCAAGTGCAACGTGTCTAGCCAACGTTGCTTCGGGCGTCCTCTGGGCCGTTTTCCTGGCACTTCCAACTCAAGGCCTATCTTGCGGACGCTGTCTTCTTCCCCACGCAGAACGTGGCCGTACCATCGCAAGCGAGCTTCGCGCAACTTGTCAGCTATCGAGGCGACACCGAACCTCTGTCGCATGGTTTCATTGCGAACGCGGTCCAATCGAGTTACTCCAGCCGTCCACCTTAGCATTTTCGTCTCCATTACACTGAGGCGGCTTTCGATTTGCTTCGTCACAGGCCAGCACTCAGCACCGTACGTCGCTACTGGGCGGACGACTGCTCTATACACCTTTGACTTGAGGTACTCAGGAATTGTCTCGTCACAAAGCACCCCAGTCAACGAATGCCATTCGGACCAGGCTGCACTCACACGTGCGTTCACCTCCAACTTTAGACTGCCATCGGACGTGACTGTTGATTCAAGATACTTGAAAGATGTAACTCGTGAGAGCTCAGCACCATTGATTTTAATGGATCCATGCTCATTCACATCCGTCGTCAAGTATTCCGTCTTCTTGACGTTTAGCTTGAGTCCGAACAATGCTAAGCGATCGCACCACGCCTGTGCCTGTCGCTCGAGCTCTGCTTTGTCTTCGCATGCAAGCATGACGTCATCGGCATACAGCAGCGTCCAAGGAGCTGCCCTTTGGAGATCGCGTGTAACTGCATCCATGACGATCACGAAGAGCAGTGGGGAGAACGCAGATCCCTGGTGCACTCCGACAGAGATTGGAAACTCCATCGAGGTGCCCGCTGGTGCTCGCACTCGGCTTATTGGGCACGAGTAGAGGATGCGCACCCACTCAATAAGCTCTTCAGGGATACCATGTTGTCGCAACGCGTACCATATCACTTCCCGCAGAACGCGGTCGAAGGCCTTCTCCAAGTTCAGGAAGGCGAAATGCACCGGTTTCTGTTTCTCGCGGTGCTTCTCTAGCAGAAGACGAACGGCGTGTATGGCATCAACCGTCCTACAGCTGGTAACGAAACCACACTGATTATTGGAAAGCTGAACGACATCCCGATTACGTCCACCGACAATTCACTCAAAGGTTTTCATGGTGTGCGAAAGAAGGCGAATTGGACGGTAACTAGCACAGTCTGCAGGACTGCCCTTCTTCTTCCAAATCGGAATAGTCGTGCTTTGCTGCCAATCCTCAGGCACTTTCTTCTCAGCGACACCTGATTGAAAAACTCAGTCAGCCAGTCAGCAGGGCACCAGCCCTTCGACTTCCACAGGTCAGCTGGCAGGTCATCGGGACCAGTGGCTTTGCCTGACTTCATCTTCCTCAGGGCTGCTTCAGTTTCGCTCACTGTGATCTTCTGAACGGGACCGTATACAGGTGATGCAAAAGGAACAGCAGGATGTTCAAATTCTACATTCGAGATTTCCTCGAAGTAGTCGTGCCATCGCTTCACAGCCCTCTTACGATCCATCAGAAGATGACCGCTCTCGTCGTTAATGCCAAAGAACTTCTCAATGTCTTCTGCTTGGCGACAGCGAGCTTTGGCGAGGCGGTAAAGATAACGCTCGCCATCGCGCGTCTCCAGTTTTTCACTCACATCAGCGTAGTGTGCGGCTTTAGCAGCGGCCACTGCCTTCTTTGCCGCTTTCTTCGCTTCTCGATAATTCCACCAATTATGGACTGTTTTATCACCAATGAATACGTGATAAAACCGTTTCTTTTCTCGGACTTTCTCTCTGACATCATCAATCCACAGCCATGCCTGCTTGTCGACCCAGCGTCATCCAGGCTTCGTTGTGCCGAGTTCGAGGCGCGCAGCCCGACTTATCGCATCGGTAGCATCCTTCCAGGTTTCATCGACAGTTGTCACCGTCGGCAACCGAATGCGAGAAATAACTGCCGATTCTTTCTCTTTCAGTCGCCACAATTTGACTCTAGCCGTCCCGCATCGCTCAGCACGCTTACACCTCGGAGGTGTGATCTTCAGCGAGCAGATCAGTGGACGGTGTTGCGTGGCAACCGTCTCATACGGCACGGTCTTCGCGTCTGTGACAAGACCTTGGTTGCGACGCCTAACAAGGTCATAGTCAATCTGCGTTTTGGCGTTCCCGCTATAAAACGAGATGAGGTGGGAGTCACGCTTTTGAAACTTGGTGTTCACGATGGTGAGGTCGTGTGAGTCTGCATACTCAAGTATACGCTCACCATCGGCGTTGCGTGACTCATAGCCAAAACCACCATGACAGCTGTAAACATCTTTCGCTGCTCCGACGTGACCATTAAGGTCACCTGCCACAACAATTATGTCTTGTGACGGCACTTCCGCTGTCTTCTCATCAAGCAGGGACCAGAACTCGTCCTTGGTTTGCTCGGAGCAACCTGTCTGCGGAGCATACGCGGAAAAGAAATGACATCGTCGCTCTTCTACGGCGACCACAATCTTCATCAAGCGGTCACCGAAACGTTCTACGCTTGCAATCGCGTTGCGGAAACGCTCGGAGACGATCATACCGACACCGCTGGTGGTCCTGGGACTTCCACATAGAACGGCCTTGAAACCACGTCCTATGTCCCTTGACTTGCTGCAGGACCACCTCTTCTCCTGCACCGCACAGAAATCTATCTTTCTTCGCTCCAGTGCTTCTACCAACTCGCACGAGCGGCCCGTCAACGTACCCACATTCAACGTTGCTACGCGGGTCTTGCCTAGGTTACGGGACTTTCGGACTAGCTCAGTTGCCCTCCGATGCCGTCCTCGCATCAGGGACCCTCGCATACATACTTCTCACACTCGCCGGGCTTTGCGAGTGCGCGTCGGTTCCCGCGGACGCCGTAGCACTATCTCGAGAACTCTGAAACGTCATCGACCATATGATGTGGCACAGGATGTTCGTAGGCCGGCCTGTCACTAGGGCCTGTCGCCTGCATTCGATTGTCCGTGATTGGCTCGGCTCGCAAAAGCAAGCAGTTTCCAGTGGCACCACGTGGAGGAACGGACATCGCCACCGCATGGCGACGTAGCATTTGTTTATAAAGTTATTGCAGTCGTTAAAGCCTCTAGAACATACACGAACAAACATTCAAACGTTGATTTCACTTTGTAGCACATAATGCACACCCTTTGCAGGCACTTTAATTTTGCCCTCGCGCTCATTTATTCATTTCTTAGTAATGCTCTAACCAGTTTCAATAATAATAATAATAATAATAATAATAATAATAATATAAATTATTATTATTATTGTTATTAATAGAATAGTCAAACAATATTCCTCTCCAAATGTGAAGGATGGCCGTTTTACTTGGTGAGGTGTTTAGCGTTCATTACAAATCCGATGTTGAACGTTTTCGTTTCCGCGATGAGAGGAAAGCTGTGGAGAGACAATGCTTAGACAAATTGTCCCAGCAAGCGCAAGCGATCTAAGAAGGATCCACAAGCAGAGAGGGGAGAATGTCAAAGAGTGTGACGGAAAAACGGGACCATACATGAGAATACATTTATGAAACCAAGAGTTTAATATAGGAAAATACCGCCTTTGCGAGGATCCGAATATTGCGGTTGGAACAAAGAGACAGAGGTGAGATAGATGGGCTTCCACTTACCTCGTATTTCTCCTACATGTTATGGAAATCAAACAAAATAAACTGAAATTGAATAAGAATTCTTATGAAACCACACTTTGGCACTTCACATGGAGAAATAATAGGTTAACGGCACAGACGAAATGAGTGTGCAAACAATGGCCAGCATGAAGCGAAACCTCCATTGTAAAAAAGGGGAAGGGTGCTCAAAATAGTAGAGAAGGGTCTTTTCCAAGACTGGTTCCGGTGCATTGTTGGGTACTGTTAGATCTTGCCTGATTAAAACCCAATCGGCTGTTATGTCCCAGCACCAGCAGATCGTCACAACGGAATAGTTCCCCAAGCACATCCTATCCTCTGTAAATACTGAATCCTGTCGCCATCGCCCCAGAATGATGAACAATTTCACGCACATGGTAAGTTCCCTTCCCCGATGACCAAGGGCCTCATAAAGATTTCAGAGTCCTCGTTAAAACTCATGGTTCATCTGCTGAAGAAAGCTCACCCCGAGAAGAATAAATTGAGTGAATAGTCGCCGCAGTAGGAGCAGGCGGCTTCCGAATGGCGGAACAGTGGCTTCCATGCTGTTCTTGCTGCTCGACTGCATCAGCCTTAGAGGTCGTAATAATCCGTAACGTTCAGCGAGAAGGAAACGACTGTAGGCGCCGGCCACACGGCAGCGCTGTTATCACTGAACCAACACGGGCAGCACCACCCGAGCGCTCCGGCGGAAGCGGTGGCACCCCTGCGCGCTCGAGCGGTCTCGTTGATTCAACTCCGGTTCAGCCGCGAAAGAGACGAGACTGTTTTGGCCGTGCTGTGCCGAGCGGGGATCATCATCCTTTGGGACTCCCGTCCATAACTGGTCTTTTCCACCGCGGCGTTGCGCGACTCCCCCCACGGTCATGCCTCCTCCACAGGAGGGTCGCCTCAGGAGAGGCATGATTCGCCTGCCGTCGGAAGGCGTTCGAGGTTAACCGACTCGTCAATTGTAAGCAATAAGTACGTCATGCTGCATAATCCAAACATCATCCACAAGGAGATGCAAACGTCCCAACTAATTCACACCAACGGCTGAACAGAAAATTGCTAACCAGCGGGATGAACAGCCTACAAAAGCACTAAAAACGTGGGGGCTGAGGTCCATGTCATGGCGGCGGAAGTGGGCCATCCAACAAGGGAAGGTCTGGAGCGTATGTCTGAACGGGGAGAGCGAGTCGTATAGGAGGAATCCTCACCTCTCAGTGCAAAAATGTGTTTCTTTTTTGCCGAGTCGTTAAACCCAAGGACTAGGGGGTCCTTGAAGTCACTTTGGAATCGCCGCCTCACGAGTCCTGGGGTCTCTTGTACGCCCGCAATGCCTCTACCGGCAAGCGGCTCGGAGCACAGTGGATAGTGACGTTGCTTCATGGGAGGAAGGTCGGGGTCGACTCTCCTGGGATGCTAAGTTCTTGCATCCCGACTGGTTGGTTGAAATTTAAAGGATTCTGACATCCGTACCATTTTCGGAGCTTTTTCATGCAATTTTCCAGCCGTATGCTGTGGTATTCAACATAATGATGTAACACTTCAACATCAGCGATACACAGGCACAAAGTGCATGAAGCAGCACTGGTCGGACAGCGTATGAAAGCTACAGACTCCTCACAGTTTGCTTGCCTATATGGACCAATGACCTCGGAAAAACCATCCTGCTCGGATTTTCAAAGAGTTTAGGATGTGACGTCGTATAACCAGCTTTGAACCAGCCATGCGCAACCAGTTTTTCCGTATGAGGACTTGAGGAATTTGATACTCCCTTTGCATTCCTGAATTTGAAAGGCATATGTTATTTTCTTCAATGAATTGGATGTCGGTAACGGAAAGATTGACCGCATGAAAGCCATTCACTAATCTCGGTTTTGTTCGAAATGTGAAGTGCAGTTCTCTGCCATGAGCTGTAATCATTTTCATATCCACATGGTAAGACGTAAATGTCTCACTTACACCTCCTATACCTGTCATGAAACACATTTTAGAGCGATGTACTGAGAGGGCTAACGTTTCAGCGGCACCTTCTTCTATGAGGCTTGCATGGGCACCAGTGTCAAAAAAGAATGACGCCCTTTCATATGACTCATTGCGAGTGTTCCATATCATTCCCTTCGCGGTCATTAACACAGTTTGTGAGGTTTGCTGTCTGTTGAGCTGCGGTCGATGCATGACCACTAAACATCAAGGTACACATTTCAGTGCCAGTCATCTGGGTGTTGCTTGGCGCATACGGCATGGATGGCGCAGGACGAACAGGTGGACTTTGTTGCGCTACGTGCGTGTAGGTCTGACTTTGCGTCGGTATGAGTTGGCAGGGCGACACCGTGTGTTGTTGCGCTGTTACATTCTGGTTGCAAAGTGAACTGCCATGGGCCCTTCCGCATCGTGGGCAATTTGCCCTTGAGCAGTTGTTACTACTGTGGCCGCTGGCAAAACATTGCCAGCGTAGATAGCTTTCCACTACCTTCCGATTATCGTTTCTACGCGATCCAGGGTTTCTCCAACAGTTTAAGTGTCTCGTTCTGTGTTTTCTTTAAGAAATTCTTCGACCTCGTTTTTAGGGAGATTTTGAAGTATTGTTTCAATCCACACTGAGTCGTGCGTGTCAATTATGTTGTATCCTGAGGACACCATTTCACGATCAAGGAAGCGCAGTTCATCGAAGAGTATTTCAAATTCTCCTATGCTGTCTTTTGCCGGAGACAGATGGACGAGCCGCTAGATGATGCACACTTGTGCGGTTGTGATGTTGTCATATTTCTTTTTTAGAGTACTGACCATCCACTGGTAGTTTTCTGGGACAAGCTTAATACCTTTGATGACCATAGCTGCTTGCTCTACAAGGCTTCCTTTAAAAGTATCGTTTTTTTCCACCACATTCACTGTTCTATTGCTATGCACCATTGTTTCATATAGAGCCTAGTATTCTGCAAAGTCTGACTTTCCATCGAACATTGGTAGGGGAACTCTAGGGGCATCAGTGACCGAGTTCACTGCTGGTTTGAGGCGGTAGCGAAAGGCTCTACTGTATCAGCACACCTGGTAGCGGATCGTTTCGACCATCGCTTGTTGCAGCCATTTCACCTGCCGTGACAATAGGGAATTGAGACGCGTTGCATTACGCTGAAAGGTCCTCTGCGCTAGAAGCTTGCTCTTGTCCAGAAACTTCGTGTTCCGCTTCAAAAGTCGTTGCTTCTGATATGTTTCTCTGTAACATTTTTAGCTCATACTGCGTCTCGACGAGCCGCGTTCTCAGCGCGGAAAGCATCTTATCGGCCTCCTCAAGAATAGCGTCATAGGAAATCTCCTTCGCGATTGACTGCATTTCTTCAAGGAATTCTTTCCTCTCGGGCTTCGTCACATCTTGGTATTCTTTTTCAATGCTGTCAAGGACGGATAACACCGTAGATTTTTAGGAGTCTATCAAGGCAACAGCGTTTTGCAGTGAGCCTGACAGTTTTATGCACAAATCGCGTTTTTCTTCGATACATGGGGATACTTTGTCGCAGACGTGAGTGACACGAATGTTCTGAGTTGCGCCTGTAGGTGATAGCACGCGCGTGTAAGCGCTGATTTACGGAAGTAAAGCGACATCAGCATTCTGCTGTTTTGTTTGTGTTCCTTGTTTTTCAGGTGCGTTCAGAATCGCCTGAACCGGAGACGTGATCGGCCGCAGCCTGATCACTTGCCTGGCTTCTGCTTTGTCCGAATGGCAAGAAGTAGACAACGGGCATCACACTTAGTTCGTCTTGCCGATGCACCAGCTGTGCCTTCTAGCACGGTTAGGAACAAGAGTGGTTCAGTGGAAATTTCTATCTTTGGTAAATCGCCGCTCAGCGATTTACCAAAGATAGAAATTTCAACAGCAACAATGAGTGAAAAGCACCAGTAGACGCAGCCAGCGCTTTACATCGCGCTGATCGCGATAGGATTCGGCACACCAGCGACACTACCTTCATTGTCATTATAACAAAGCAGCTACCTGTAACTTCGACACTTACCTTCAGGCTGCTCTCCCTTTTTGGCAGATCAAAAGGAAAGTCGTGCACAATGACGTGTGAGTGAAATCGCTCCACAAGCGAACTCAGGCAATTGAAGAACCTCCGTCGGCTGGCTGAATCTGGTCGGTGAAACCCGAAGGTGTAGTCCGAATACTCAAGGTCTTGCCTCGCAGTATAGTAGCTTGAATTGCCACGTGGCAAATTTTAGGGAAAGAGTGTATCGATTAGATTACAGATTGTTATGTTAATGTGATTATATACCATTTTCAGTTCAAATTCAACGTTTTCGAAAGCAAATTCAATGTTTTCGAAATCAAATTCAATGTTTTCGAAATCAAATTCAATGTTTTCGAAAACGAATTCAACGTTTTCGAAATCAAATTCAACGTTCTTCTGGAATCTCCCCCGCATCATATTAGCCGTCCCTTCCACTCTGCAACAGGGCCAAATTTTGCAAGTTCATTGAAGAACTTTTGAGCCGAATTCGCGACAACGAAGAGATGAAAGGCACGTGGCTGATCAAGGACAACGCCAGGATTCACAAAGCGGGCGACCTGCGGACAATTATGGGACAATCATACACTTTAAAGTTTTTGTCGCCATACTCTTACATGCTTAATCCTACGGAAAACGCTTTTTCAAAAGTGAAGGCCACGGCGAGGCGCCTCCTAAGTAATCCTGTCGCGGAGAGGACGCTGGCCGAAGTTATTGAAGAGGGCGTTCATTCAGTATCGCAGCAAGAATGTGCAAACTACGTCCTCCACATGATGGCAAACATGACAGCAGCTGCAGCAGGGCAAAGATTCAACAGTACATGACTTACTTTCACTTGCTCATTGTGCTATTTTGAATAGTTATTGTTGTATTGCTGTATTGTTTATCATACTGTATGGTTGTATCGCTTAGTTTGCTCACTACTATGTTCTTGTGTCGCATCACTACTGAAGTGCCTGACTTGCTTTAGTTGTTAGTTGTTTCTAATTTTCGTTGGATAGCCTTTTCTGAATGTTTGAATTTTTTGAGAAGAAGTAAACATTGAAACGTACAGCTTGCAAAGAAGACGTTGAATTTGATTCCGAAAACATTGAATTTGATTTCGAAAACGCTGAATTCGTTTTCGAAAACATTGAATCTGATTTCGAAAACATTGAATTTGAACTGAAAATGGTATAGATTGTATCGCCGTTTAGGTCAGTCTGCGGGATCTGCAGACCTCGTTTCACATTTTAACCACCTCTGACGTCACATACTGGCCTTTTAAAAATCCGAGCAGGATGGTATTTCCCAAGGTTACTGGTCTGTGTAGGGAAACAAACTGCGAGGAGCCTATAGCTTCTATACGCTGTCCGACCAGTGCTGCTTCATGCACTTTGTGCCTGTGTATCGCGGTGTTGAAGGTTAGATTGTTATGTGAATACCACAGCAGGCAGCTGGAAAATTGCGCAAAAACTCTGAATATGGGTGTCAGAATCCTTCAAATCTCAGGGTCAGTTGAAAATCAAGAATGCAGCAGTGAAGGAAAATCGAACCCCGACCTTCCTCGCATGAAGCAACGTCACTATCAACTGGGCCCCGAGCAGCTTGTCGTTAGAGGCTTCGCCGGCGTACAAGAGACCCCAGAATTAAGGGATTATCTCGGACATTAAGGGTTTTCTTCCTATATGACTCGTTCTCCCCGTTCAGGCCTACGTTTCAGACTCTGCAGAACGAAACTAAACTCTTCAGTTAGTATGAAGGTGTGTTCACCTTCATACTAACTGAAGAAGTGTGCGGATCAAGGAAAAAGGCCCCACACACTTCTGCGGCAACGCCGCGCCTATCCTAAGCCATAGGGCAGGCACTTACAAGGGAACGGTCTGGAGCGTGTGTCCGAACGTGGGGAGCGGGTCATATAGGGAGAATCCTCATCCCTCAGTTAGTATAAAAAAGTGTTTATTTTTGCCATGTCGTTAAACCAGAGGAGTAGGGGATCCTTGAAGTCACAATGGAATACGGCGCATCACGAGTTTTCACGCCCGCGATGCCTGTGCCAGCAAGCGGCTCGGAGCGCAGTGGACGTGGGGTTGCTTTATGCGAGAGAGGTCGGGGGTCTGGTTCTTGGGCGCTGCTGCATTTTTGCATTTCGACTGACTGGTTGAGATTTAGGGATTCGGACGTCCGTTCCATTTTCAGACGTTTTTACGCCTAATTTTCCAGCTGAGTGCTGTCGTATTCAAAATGATGACGTAGAAATGTTCAACATCAGTGATACACAGGTACAAAGTGCATGAAGCAGCATTGGGCACAATAGGGCAGCGTACAAAGGCTATAGGCTCTCACAGTCTGTTTCCATACATGGACCAATGACCTCAGGAAAAACCATCCTGCTCGGATTTTCAAAAGAGACCAGGATGTGAAGTCGGAGGTGGTTAAAATGAGAAACGAGGTCTGTGGATCCCGCAAATTAACCTAAACGACATCGATACACTCCTTCCCTCATCTTTGCCTGTCACCTGGAAATCAGAGGTCTGCTGAAGGTTTTCTGAAACCTAACACCAACAATGTCCGCCGATGCTCGAGAGTTGATCCACTTGCTCACCCTGAAGTATGGCCAGGCTGCAAGAAAGGTACTCTCGGGAGACGATCAAGAGGTACACCCGTCCCTGCTGGGGAGCATGCGATCTTCCTCTCATCCCCTTGCTCACCCATCCCCAACCCCCTAGGGTTCACCAAGAGCCTAACGGTTGCCTTACGAAACCTTTGACATGCAAAACAAAAGTTTCCGGTCCTCAGAGGCCAGAATCCCCCAAGTCTCAACCAGCCAATTGAAATGAAAAATGCAGCAGCGCAGAAGAACCAAACCCGGACCTTCCTCGCATGAATAAACGTCACTATCCACTGTGCTCTGAGCCGCTTGCCGGCAGGGGCATCGCGGGCGTATAAGACCCCCAAACTCGTGAGACGTCGTTTTCCATTTCAAGGTTCCCGCACTCTTTGGGTTTAACGACTTGGCAAAAAATGAGCCGAGTTAGCCTAGTGGTTAGTAGTGTAGTTTCATGCACAAACGGTCACAGGTTCGACTCCAGGCTCCGGCACGCCATGCCCTGCAAAAATTGCAAAAATGGCAACGGTTCCTGCGTCAGGCCCAGGTTGACAGGCCGGCTGATGGAGAAACCTCGTCACAAAACCATGATCACAAGTCGCAATAGAACCAGTGTAAAGGCTAGGACGTCACCCGGAAGTGACGCACAGAACCCCCGCCGGAGTTCTGTTGTCAGTATGCGAGGGCTACCGAGGGCCGAACGACCTCTGCTAAAGAAGCTAGTTCGACTGGGTACTCTGAATGTGGAAACGCTGACCGGAAGATCTAGGAAAGTGGCTGACCTGATGAAGCGCAGAAGAATACAAGTCCTGTGCAGGAAACGCGATGGAAAGGGGCGAAAGCCAGGGAGACCGGAGAAGGGGTCAAGCTGTACTACAACGGAGAGGACACCAAGAGGAACGGGGTAGGGATAGCTGTCGCGGAGTCCCTCAAGGATTCAGTGGCGGCTGTCCAAAGAATAAACGACCGCATCATGTCACTGCGGCTGGACACGAAGGAGGGTTACTGGACCATCATGTCTGTCTACGCTCCGCAGACCGGATGCTCCGAGCACGACAAGGATGACTTCTACCTCTCGCTCGAGGAAGCCATAAGGTCCGCACCAGAAGGCGACTACCTCTCCATAGCAGGGGACATGAACGGGCATGTGGGGAGTGGCAGAAGAGGAGTGGAAAGGGTTCATGGAGGAGGAGGTTCCTTTAGGATCGGCCTGATAAACCCGGATGGAGAACGAATTCTGGATCTGGCTATCGCCCACGACCTGGCTGTCTGTAGCACCTTCTTCGCGAAGAAGGAGAGCCAGAAGGTGACCTATGCTAGCGGAGGAAGGACGGAAGTCGACCATATCCTGGTTCGAAGGGCTGCCCTGAAAACAGTCCGGGATGTGAAAGTCATTCCGGGAGAAGACGTGGCATCACAGCACAGACCCTTGGTAGTCGACCTTAGCATACCTCTACCCACCAGGCCCAAAGTGAGGACGGAACCCAGGATCCGATGGTGGAGACTGCAGGGTTCAGAGCGGAACGAGCTACGAAGGGCAGTGCTCGAAGCAGACCTTCCAGATCCAGCTGGTCCCGTGAATGAGACCTGGAGGAGGGTAGCTCAAACAATCCTGAGATGTGCCAAGGAAACCCTAGGAGAAACAAAGGGAGGAACCAGAGGGGATAAATTGGCATGGTTCTGGAACGAAGAGGTGCAGGCTGCGGTGAAGAGGAAGAAGGAGGCCTACAAGCTATGGCAGAAGACGAGGGCACCCGAGCATCTCACAGCCTACAGGGAGCTGAAGAGGCTGGCAAAAACAGCTGTAGCGAAGGCAAAGAACGCGGAAATGGATGCCCTGTACGAGAAACTAGACGGGCCAGAGGGAGAGAAGTTCGCCATCCGCCTGGCCAAGGCGCGTCATAGAGCTAGCCTCGACATTCGAGTAGTGAAGGCTGTGAAGAGTGCTGACGGTAGGGTGTTGCGGAAGCCGGTCGAGGTCAGAGAGAGAGAGATGGGAGTACTTCAAGGAACTCCTGAACGAAGAGTTCCCTCGTCGGGAAGCCGAGGAAGAAGAACCAACGGAAGGACCCATCCCACCCTGGACGCAAGAAGAGGTTCCCAAGGCCATAGGGAAGATGAAACTCGGAAGGCAGCAGGGCCTGACGGTGTGCCAGTAGAGGCTTGGAAGGTGCTCGAGGACCTCGGAATCAACTGGCTGACGCAGTCCCTCAACGGAATCACGAAAGAAGGTGAGATGCCGGATGACTGGAGGAACAGCACCATAGTCCCCATCTTCAAGCAAAAGCGAGACGCTTCCGAATGCTCCAACTACCGAGGGATCAAACTGACCTCACACACGATGAAGATCTACGAACGACTGGTCGACTCAAGACTGAGGTGACTCCCAGGTGCAGTGAGGCTTCATGCCTGAGAGGACCACCACAGACGCCATCTTCATCGCTCGTCAGGTGATGGAGAAATATCGGGAGAAACGAAAACCCTGCTACCTGGCATTCCTGGACCTGGAGAAGGCCTACGACAGGCTAACTCGGGCCGTAATCTGGAATGCCCTTCGAGGGAGGGGTGTTCCGGAACATCTGATCACGGTCATAAGGGACATGTACGAGGGCTCGAAAGCGGCGATACGAACTCCACACGGGGTGACAAGGAAAGTGGAATCACAGTGGGGGTACACCAAGGGTCGGCTCTGAGCCCGTTCCTCTTCCTGCTGACGCTTGACTCTATAGTGAACCACCTTGAGGAAGGCCCTCTCAGAACGATCCTCTACGCGGACGACATCGCCCTAGTAGCCGACAACCAGGAGGAGCTGGAGGAGAAGGTGCAACTGTGGCAGAGAGCCCTCGCAGACAACGGCCTACGGCTGAACGTGAAGAAGACGAAGTTCATCAGCTCTGAGCAGTGCGCTGGATCGATCCTAGATTGCCAAGGGGAGACGATCGAGAAGATGGAAGAATTCCGCTACCTCGGAAGTGACCTATCCGTGGAAGGAAGTGTGGACCAGGCTGGTTAGGGGACGGATAAACGCAGCCTGGCTCAAGTGGAGGGAGTCCACAGGGATCCTCTGCGACCGTAAATGCTCCAGGACGCTCAAAGGCAAGCTCTATAGAACAGTTGTGAGACCTGCCCTCCTCTACGGCAGTGAGTGCTGGGCCCTTGGTAAGGCGCAGGAGCGGCAACTGCACGCGGCGGAGATGAGGATGCTGAGGTGGGCATGTGGATGGACCCGTCGGGACAGGGTGCGAAACGAGGATGTTAGGGCAGTGATGAAGAGAGCCCCGATCCAGCTGAAGATGAGAGAGCAGCGCCTGAGGTGGTATGGACACGTCCTCAGAAGACGAGAGGATCACCCCACAAGATTGCCCCTAGATTTCGAGGCACCCGGAAAGCGTCCGAGAGAAGCCCCAAGGAAAGGTGGAAGGACGTCATCAAGAGAGATCTCGCCGAAGTCGGCGCCACGGCAGATGACGCTCCTGATAGGATGAGGTGGCGACAGATCACAAGAACAGCGGACCCTGCGACTGCGCGGGACTAAACGCTCAGGAGAAGAAGAAGAAGAATACTTGGCAAAAAATAAACACATTTTTATACTTATTGAGGGGTGGGGATGCTCCCTATATGACTCGCTCCCCCGTTCAGACATTCACTTCAGGCCCTTCCCTTGTGAGAGAGATGAAAGCTGTTTTGTGAGATGAAAGCTTTGACTTCCAATCCTTCGACCATTCAACCGTGTTATCAACAGCACCCTGCAGAAAATACTCGTCCTCAGGACATGTCAGTTCCCGATAAACCTTACAATTTACGCCATTTTTTGTAGCCATGAAAGTATATCCGAGATAGACACGATGAACAGGATATATAAGGGCAGTAGTACCCTTCCTTGCGGAAGATCGCCCGTGACATCACACATCTGACAAGGAGAGCCTCCAGAGTGGCGGTGAGCTCTTGCGATGCAATTTTTACAGGATGTAGGGTTCTGTGTGGGGAGTCCAGAACCATAGTTACTTTTTTCGGAATGCTCTTCTGTGCGAAAAAACGTTTGGACGCGTGAGCGCGAAGTTCATGGCGTCCTGCTGCCACCCGACCCGATGTGGTTGGTTGGCGTAGTAGTAGCGGGGTCGCTTCTCGGGCGCAAAGAGGGGTTTGATGGTTCGGTCTCCTGTGTCGCCACTGTTTTTGCACACATCGGATCGCTATTACTATTATGGATGCGTGATCACAGGAGTCGATATGTACAGATTAATGCTTTTAGTATTTAAACATAGCCTTTTTGGGCATTCATTTGAGAGGCTTTCATTCTGCTCAATGCATCGTATTTGCACCGTATCATTCTATTGGATCGCTAACATAAAAAAATTTCTTGCTCACATGAAGTAACTGTGTTTATTGCTGACAATGATAATCAACAATTATGATAAAGAACTATGAAACATTTTAAACATATTCGCTTATCACGCCAGCAGCATCTTGCAAACGTTAGAGACCAACAATCGTCCTCTCCCTGACAAGGCATCACTACTTCTTCTTCGTTGAAGGCATAATGGGTAGGCGTAAAGAAGGGCACCGGGTGACCATCATCATATCAAGCCGTTACCCAAGTGTATGCCAGACACGGGCAGAAAACCGGAGCGCAGAACTGCCGGTAGGTCTGGCTTATAATCTGCGATTGAACAAATCCGTGTGAAGGGAATCCAGTTCGTATGGTGTTCTATGTTATTTACTTTCTTTCAAGATGACGTTTCTGATGTGAGTAGCAAATTTCGAGTGACGCTGTACCACACAATCACCGGTGGCCTCTGCGTCCTTGCCCTATGTTGAAGGATAGGACTTCGGCAACCCCGCAGCCGAAGCCTTATCGCCGACGCCGCCGGAGCGGCAGCGGCGATAAGGCTCATGCACACTTCTGCGACACCGCGGCGCGGCAAGTAGGGCGACAGCTACATCCGCGAAATCCGGCGGTAGCGGCGCGGGCGCGTTAGAGCACCGTTTTAGCCCTAGTTTATACTTGCGCCGCCACGCGGCGCGGCACCACGATCGCCATAGATATCGATTTTTCGCGCCGCTCGGTCGATATCTATCCCGACCATCGTGCCGCGCCGCGCAGCGGCGCAAGTATAAACTAGGGCTTAGGCAACGGGACCGACGTCCCCGTGGATGCCGCGCCGCCAGGAATGGCTTGAACCATTCCAGCTTGCGGCACTCAGCGCGGCGTCGCCTGCGATAGCCGCCGCGACAGTCGCAAGAGTGTGCATGCCCCCTCCCTACGGCACGTGTCGCAGTTTCGCGCCGCGGCCGTCGCGGCCCTATGCTTCATCATGGCCGCGCCGCGCTGTCGCTGAAGTGTGCATGGGCCTATAATGATTCGCCGCTACAGCGGCGCGGGCAGACTGTCTGCGCTCTAGCCTTTCGATGAGTCATGCCGCTCAGCGGCGGCCATTAAGAAAGCAGGGGTTGCCGCTGAGCGGTGCGTGCGGAGAGCATAGGTGAGCTGCCAGCACACTTCTGCGGCAGGATTTTGGGTTCACTTCATAATTGCATCCGCCGCTGATTTGCCATCGATCTGCCGCCGCGGCGTTGTGCCTGCGCTCTAGCCGACCGCGGCAGGGATCGGGTAGAGCGCTGACAGAAGACGGAGAAGCGAATAGCAGCAGTGGTCCCGACTAGAAGGAGCACAGTGTCTCTGCCGCCTGCAGCCGTCGCTTGCCGCCGGCAAGACTCCAGTGTGCGTGAGTGGCATGGGTTCTGCCGGCCTCCACTTTTCGAAAAAGTGTACGAAGGTCTTTGGGCACACTGGATGCCCTAAATAGTTGTTTCGAGTCTTTTTTTTTTTTTGGAAATTTTGACCGTCCTTAATTATTTTCTTGCAGTGCCGAAGAAACATCTCCGGATGTGTATTTCTCTTCAAAAGCTGTCGCATAAGTGAGGAAAATATACACGACCATCAGAATTCGGAGACGCGCGTGCCCTACACGATTCCGCCCTGCCCGCGTTGCCCTATTTGGACGAGTTAAGGCCCCACACAGTTCTGCGGCAACGCGGCGGCCCTATGCTTAACCATAGGGCAGAGACGCAGAGATCGCCGCCGGCGGCGTCCCTGCCCTATCCTTAACCATAGCGGCGAGCGGCGTTGCCGCAGAATTCTGTGGGGGCCTTCAGTGGACCGCGAAAGCCGTGCCGCAGTTTGCGGATTCGTTAATTGGCATAACATCGTCCAAAAACCTAGTAGCTGATGGAAGCCGACTCGGGCGCGTTATCTCGTGGGAACTCCGAAGTCATCTTTTAGTCGGTTCGATTGTGGACTTGAGGTAAGGAGAATGTCGCTCTTCTCCTCTTCTCTTGGGATTCTCCAAATTTTCACCTTGTGGCAACAAGTGTGGAGAGCATCAATGAAGGAGAAGCACTAGATGCTGCAGTAAACTAGAAAATTTCCGCTGTCAGGAACAGGACAGGAGTCTGCAGACCCGATGACTAAGATTTTCTAGTGATCGTGAATATGCCAGCCTCGGTACTCTTTGTATCTTGCGCATATTTGTCATTGCAATAAGGTAATACATGAATCCTCTGAACGCATGGAACCGTTGTTAGTAGAATGTACATAATAGTTCAGTTCTGTTTTATCTCTAATCTCATCTCTGACAATAGAATTGTGAGTATATTTATTACTAACAGTATTTCTGAAGGAAGCGGCAGCATTATTTCTCCAAAGTTATTCTGCGCCATCACGCTGTTTCCGTGACTACATGTTTAATTGCTGCTTAGTCATTGTGAGCGATTTTAGACTAATATGTGCATTCCGAAGTGCAAAAAGGCCAACTCATGCTGACGCACAACTCCCCCTATAATGCGAATTTTCGACGATCCCGTCGTATGCTTTTTGACGGGAATGGATTTCCAGTGAAGAAAACCACTTCCGACGAGCTCTTGCCATCTCCGCCTACATCCTACTTCCTTACGTTTCCCTTGCCAGGCTTAAACTATTTGATTGGTTTGTTTAAATTTTATAGTGTGACATTCACACACTACATTGTTTAAACCCGAGAGTGCTGCACTTTTTGAAACCCTATTGGACACCACAATACCACTTCTTTTCGACATTTCTGCGTAGGCATTTCACTAGAACTAGACACACCCAGTTCTACTGACTCACATCAGTCCTCCACTGCACTGTCCTTCTTAGGTCGCCTCCTGCTATTGTATGTAGCGCTCAAATTGGTTCTGGCGTATTAGCCCGGGATTGAACATTAGGTACTATGAGATGACAATTCGACCATTGATTTTCAAGAGAGGTGGTCAAATATCAGGTGCTTTAAGGAAACACCTACATAGTTTAAAAATATTATTCATTATTATTTGTACGTAGTAATCCACGCAAAAAAACACAACAACAGAAATCAACCCAAAACACAGAGAATACGAGTAGAAAATAGGAGGATGCAATTAGTATGACACCATAATTGACCCATCTTCAATAGCTGACAGCTGACGCAGAGGTTCGCATACTAGGCTTGTTGGCAACTCTTGTCAACGTCTGATGGTGAGTAAGAGTGTCGAAATCAGCGTCAACTTGCACACGTATGAGGCAATGCGGTGGTGATGTGGGAGGACGGACTTCAGCGTAATTTGGAAAAGTGCTTCACTGTAAGAGTCACTGCCCTTACAAGGGAAGCTATGAAGCGTATGTCTGAACTGGGGGAGCGAGTCATGTAGGGAGAATCCCCACCCCTCAATTAGCATAAAGATGTGTTTATGTTTGCCAACTTGTTAAAACCAAGCAATAGGGGGCCCTTGAAGTCACAATGGAATATGGCGCATCACGAGTTTGGGGGTCTTGTACGCCCGCGATGCAGCTGTCGGCAAGCGGCTCGGAGCGCAGTGGAAGTGACGTTGCTTCATGCGAGGATATCGGGGTTTGGTTCTTCTGCTCTGCTGCGTTTTTGCATTTCAGCTGACTGGCTGAGATTTGGGGGACTCTGACGTCTATACCATTTTCAGACGTTTTTTGCCCAATTTTAAAGCTGTACGCTGTGGATAGTACCCTTCTTGCGACTTGTTTATTACTGACCGGATTTTTAACTACAACGTCTTCGTCAACCTCAAGTTGACGTGCTTAGAACTCCTTTAGTATGCTGGCCATCCGTTCGGCCAGCTTGATTTCTTCCCTCGTGGGTTCCTTATCTAAAGGTGAGCCACACTTCAGCGTGAGCAGGTAGATCACCACTCGAGCATCGGCAGACGTTGTCAGTGTTAGGTTTTAGAAAACCTCCAGCAGACCTCTGATTTCCAGGTGACAGACAAAGATGAGGGAAACAGTGTATCGATGCCGTTTAGGTTAATTTGCGGGATCCACAAACCTCATTTCTCACTTGAACCACCTCCGACGTCACATCTTGGTCTCTTTGGAAATCCGAACAGGACGGTTCTTCCCGAGGTCATCGGTCCATGTATGGAAACAAACTGTGAGGAGCCTTTATACGCTGCCAGTATTGTGCCTAGTGCAGCTTCATGCACTTTGTACCTGTGTATCACTGATGTTGAACATTTCTACATCATCATGTTGAACACCACAGCGTGCAGCTAGAAAATGCGCAGAAAACGTCTGAAAATGGTATAGACGTCAGAATCCCCGAAACCTCAAGCAGTCAATTGAAATAAAAAATGCAGCAGCACAGAAGAACCAAACCGCGACCTCGCTCGCATGAGTCAAGCCCCCAGGGGTGGGGATTCACCGTATATGACTCGCGCTCCACGTTCAGACATACGCTTCAGACCCTTCCATTGTTAGATGCGACACACACAGCGATTGTTGTTGCCAGCGCCTACCCGCAGACCTGACTCTGTGGGAAGGCTGGTTACCCTTTTTGAACACACAGATTAGGGTGACAAACGGTCAGTACAGTGTGAAATGGTACCGCAAGGGCAGCTCCAAGAATATCATCATCCATGCAAAATCGGCCCATCCTTCAGCTGTGATAGAGAACTGTGCTCCGAAACATGTTCAGAACAGCAGTTAGGATGTGTACGGGTGATGAGAGCGCGAAGAGTCCCGAATGTTAGCCTGCAGAATAGCTAACCTCAATGGGTACGAAGTGCGACGAAGCTGTGTGCAACACAGGCACAACGCTAACGCGTTTAGCAATAAAATTTGCCTTTCACTGCCTTTCATTTCGGATAAGGTCACTGCAGCTGTACGTCAATGCCTGTTGCGAGCGAGCTTGGATGCGGATGTTGTACTGGTTAACATCCCGAGAGACAACATTAGACGTCAGCTTGTTCGAAATCGGTTATACGATCGCGTATGTATAACGCAAGACTGCGTGATTTGTCCGTATGGAAGAACAGGAGACGGCGCGCAGAAAGGCGTCATTTACCAGATAGAGTGTTTAACCTGCGGTGAATTATATATTGGGGAAACTGGGAGGCTGCTGGGCATCCGCGTTAAGGAACATCTTGCTGGAAAGAGGAAACAAAGCTTGTTAACCCCGCTTGGAAAACACCGAAGGGAAGCCCACTCCGGTGACGATTTTAATGTGAAGTGCACAGTGTTGTATCATGAGAGGGAAATAGGGACCAGAAAAGCTCTTGAAGCCTTCTGGATTCACAGGCGCAATCCATCCATGAACAACAGGAACGAGTGCATCTCCATTACCAGTGAATTCTTGCCTTTTATCCCTTTGTGTGAGCTATGAGATGTCGTGTACTGCTTCGCATACATTCTCAATACCACCGTGCTCGGAGCAGTATACGACATATAGTATATATGTATGACCGGAAGAGTATGTCTCACTTGCTCCATGGCGACCAGTTGAGCCGGTTTCTTGGCACTGGTGGGATATCGGTGAGTTAGTTGGGGGCGGATGTGGTCTTTCTTCTTAACACTCCTAAGGACATGTTGTTCGTATAAGGGTAGACGCGACGTTTCTGACCCAATGAACTCTGCAGTTTTTTTTTTTTTTTTGCAAACATTTCGAGCTTCTTTCAGACCTTGAAAAAGACGAGTTCGTCGAAACGTCGGTCGCGATAAAGAAATTTATACCAAACCTGTCAGGCGAAGAAGAGCAAAGTATCGCGTTGATTTAAAGCATCTCCGATTTTTAAATAAAAATGTGTATTCAGGACAAACTGTTACTAACGACGGTTCATGGATACCATGCTTGCAAATGGATCCAGGAGCTCGTAAAGCATCGGCTTTTTCACATCCACTACTGTAGAGTCTAAACCACGTTCAAAGGCACCTAAAAATTCCAGTGGTGCGAAATCTAGCAATTGAGCTTCGTCGCTTCCAACACCTGTTGGGCAACATGGCCTTGAACTTGAATGGCACCAATGAGTGCCATCAGCGTGAAGTGTGACCACAATCGAGACAGTCCCACAGAGAGGGTGCAGAAGGTGGCACTCATGGCTGCTGCATGTTCTAGGGGTTCCTTAACTCTCCCTGAAAGCCTTTGACTGAACAACCACCGTACATGTTCAGCATAGCTGTCTTGCGAGCAGTGTAGTGCAGGTCTTCAACGATTGATGTTGGTGCTCAAAATGGAAGAGGAAACACAGGCGAACAATATAATACGGTGAGAGAACGGGTTAGAATGCTCATGTAGTGAAGTGTCAACGCTCTACGAGTGTACGAACAAGTGACGATCCAGAGGTTGGCCGAACTCCCGTTTGAGTCTGATCCACCGTGACAAGCAGCGCTAGAAATAGCGCTGGATTCATGATAGGTTCCCACAGAGTCAGGTCTGCGGGTAGGCGCTGGCAACAACAATCGCTGTGTGTGTCGCATCTAACAATGGAAGGGTCTGAAGCGTATGTCTGAACGTGGAGAGCGAGTCATATACGATGAATACCCACCCCTGGGGGCTTGACTCATGCGAGCGAGGTCGCGGATTTGGTTCTTCTGTGCTGCTGCATTTTTTCATTACAATTGACTGCTTGAGATTTCGGGGATTCTGACGTCTATACCATTTTCAGACGTTTTCTGCGCATTTTCTAGCTGCACGCTGTGGTGTTCAACATGAAGATGTAGAAATGTTCAACATCAGTGATACACAGGTACAAAGTGCATGAAGCTGCACTAGGCACAATACTGGCAGCGTATAAAGGCTCCTCACAGTTTGTTTCCATACAGGACCGATGACCTCGGGAAGAACCGTCCTGCTCGGATTTTCAAAGAGACCAAGATGTGACGTCGGAGGTGGTTCAAGTGAGAAATGAGGTCTGTGGATCCCGCAAATTAACCTAAACGGCATCGATACACTGTTTCCCTCATCTTTGTCTGTCACCTGGAAATCAGAGGTCTGCTGGAGGTTTTCTAAAACCTAACACTGACAACGTCTGCCGATGCTCGAGTGGTGATCTACCTGCTCACGCTGAAGTGTGGCTCACCTTTAGATAAGGAACCCACGAGGGAAGAAATCAAGCTAGCCGAACGGATGGCCAGCATACTAAAGGAGTTCTAAGCACGTCAACTTGAGGTTGACGAAGACGTTGTAGTTAAAAATCCGGTCAGTAATAAACAAGTCGCAAGAAGGGTACTATCCACAGCGTACAGCTTTAAAATTGGGCAAAAAACGTCTGAAAATGGTATAGACGTCAGAGTCCCCCAAATCTCAGCCAGTCAGCTGAAATGCAAAAACGCAGCAGAGCAGAAGAACCAAACCCCGATATCCTCGCATGAAGCAACGTCACTTCCACTGCGCTCCGAGCCGCTTGCCGACAGCTGCATCGCGGGCGTACAAGACCCCCAAACTCGTGATGCGCCATATTCCATTGTGACTTCAAGGGCCCCCTATTGCTTGGTTTTAACAAGTTGGCAAGCATAAACACATCTTTATGCTAATTGAGGGGTGGGGATTCTCCCTACATGACTCGCTCCCCCAGTTCAGACATACGCTTCATAGCTTCCCTTGTAAGGGCAGTGACTCTTACAGTGAAGCACTTTTCCAAATTACGCTGAAGTCCGTCCTCCCACATCATCACCGCATTGCCTCATACCTGTGCAAGCTGACGCTGACGAGGCTCGATTTCGACACTCTTACTCACCATCAGACGTTGCCAAGAGTTGCCAACAAGCCTAGTATGCGAACCTCTGCGTCAGCTGTCAGCTATTGAAGATGTGATCTGTAGTATTGAGAGACTTCAGAATTCCTTGGTACAAAACCGGCAGACGGAGCGCGGCAACCCGTTAGGGCCTTGGCGGTGGCACGAAATTCTGCCAAATCTTCATGTCGATATAAGTGCCGGATATCATATCGTGGGTATTTAAGCATTTAAGCTATTATACTTCCCTTGTCCAAACTCTGCCAAACAGAAGCCAATAGCAACACTTCCTGAGGTCGGAGTCAGCTTCAGACTCTTGTCATCGGGAGTTCTCCGCGTGTTTCATGAACATGTGCGCAAGAGGCAACGAAGTTGACACTCGACCAATAGGAAGGTTTCAGGGGATCTATCCGAGTTACCAAAGTGGCAATTTCTCTCGCAATGTCTTACAAGGGAACTGTATGAACGGGAACAGCAAGAACGAGTACTACCAGAATCTCCATCCTCCAAATAGTGACAGAACATGTTTTGTTTTTGCCGAATCCCTGAGGAAACGAGTAGGAGGGTGTAATGCTTAATGGTCCGCAGAGCGAACTTACCACGGCGGCGCAAGATACTGGCGCAGTGGTAGAGGAGCTGCCTCATGACCGTGAGATCGAAAGTTCGGTTCCCATGATTCGTCGCGTATTTGAACTTTTACCATAGTATCAGATTTCCATAGAGATTCCCGTATCTGAACTTGTTTTTGGAGTTTGCTACGGTAAGATGTTTTTACTACTTATTATTTGTCGACATCTCGTAATTCAACAGCAATGTCCGAAATATGCAAAATGCGTTTACATGTGTAACTTTTACTCCAAAAAATTGTTCCCGTTGTCAATGTAAGAAATTTTGACGCAGGAACAACATGAAACAGCGGCAGAATGCCAGAAAAATGCTTCAAATGGAATTTATTAGTGTCCATGAGGTGAGTGCCACCAGTGTACTCACAGTGTAGGAGGGGACCTCATGATCTTTAACTCGACCTACCATCTTGATCAACATTATCGCCTCTGTTATGCTTACAAAGTCGCGCAGTCATAACAGGCTGCTGCCGCCAACACTGCCTCTACAATGTCTGCTAACCCTCGAGTGGTCATTCACCCACTGACACAGAAGTGCGGATCTCCACTGCATGCTGTCCCTTCGAGAGACGAGATGAAGCCGGCGGAAAGGATATCAATGGTCCTACAGGATTTCTAACTACGACAGCTGAGCTGGAAATCTACGAAGTGGAGAAGTTGGAGGAAGTGGAAGAAGGGGACCGAGAGTTGCAACCAGTAGAGGAGTGTGCCGGAGTCACGACGCCACCAACCAGTGAAGGCACTATCACGTTTCGAGAGGACAGATCATTTGTGAGGAAAAGATTTGGCTATACCGCAATTGTTATCCTATACAGTATCGGACGCGTCTTTTGAATAGACGCCGAAAAAACCGCACTTTTGCGGTTTTTGCGTCTTTTTGCTATAACTCGCCCAAAGTCATCCATTTGAAAAACCAAGAATGTATTTGAGCTCAGGAGATCGGACTGCATCGTTTGGTATATACATTTCATATGAAAGATCAAAAATATGAAAGGTATGAAAGGTCAAAATTGAAAACTTGCGCTCCGTTGAGAAAGCTGGCCGCGGACGAGTTGTCGGCCGCAAAGCGTAGAAAACCGTAGCACGCTCACAATTTTCTGAGAAACGCTTGGCGCCGTTCGACTCGTCTCTTCGAGATCTACACAAACCTGTATACAGCTTAAACCACCCCATTTTCGCAGTGGGTGGTCAAATATGACTGGAGCAGACTTTTGCTATTGGAGAAGCTTATATTCCAGGACTTGCATGTTCTCGGAGCATCTCAAGCATGGCGCAAAGTGCTTTCTCACGCCAGGAATCCTCTGAGAGTGCGCCGTGCACATGCATATAGGATCGAACCTATCAATCGAGGGGGAGGGGCAGTTTATAGAGTGGGCATTCCGGGAGTTTTATGAGAAATTCTCAGCCGCCCTACTCATGAATTGCTGTACTTTGTCCCGGCAAGACTTTGGAGTGCGCTGTAAACAATGTATATAGGATCGAACCTATCAACTAAGTGGGCGGCGCAACAACTTGAAGAGTGAGAGTTTGCGTAGTTTTACAGAAATTCCCAGCCGCCCTGCACAGGAATTGCTGTACTCTGTTCCGGCGACACTTTGGAGTGCGCTGTGCATAATGTATATAGGATCGAACCTATCAATGGACTGGGCGCGACGGCTCCAGGACCTAACTCCAACGCGACGTCGCGCGCTAGCCGCGTACGACGTCGCGGCGCTGAAACGCGGACGTGCGCTCGGTGACGCATGGTTACCCACGGAGCACGAAATGTTCTCAGTGTTTAAGCTCCCAGACCACATTTCTAGCAAGAAACTTGAAATCACACAGAATGTGATACGCAACAGTCTGCGGTATCACTGATGTCGGTGTTCGGATTCAGACGACGTGTCAATGATGTCGCGCAAAGCACGTCCGACGTGAGAAGACATGTCACCGACGTCGTTCATCAGGTGCCTGGGTTCAGAAGAGGTGTCACCAATGTCGCGGAAGGCCTTCCAGATTCAGGCGACGTGTCACCGATGTCGCGCAAAGCACGTTCGGGTTGAGAACACATGTCAACGACGTTGTTCAACAGGCGTCCGGGTTCGGAAGAGGTGTCACCGATGTCGCCCGAGGATTCCGGATTCAGACGACGTGTCACCGATGTCGCGCCAGGGTTCCGGATTCACACGACGTGTCAACGATGTCACGCAGAGCACGTCCGACGCGAGAAGACATGTCACCGACGTCGCTCATCAGGTGCCTGGATTCAGCAGAGGTGTCACCAATGTCGCGAAAGGTGTTCCAGATTCAGGCGACGTGTCACCGATGTCGAGCAAAGCACGTTCGGGTTGAGAACACATGTCAACGACGTTGTTCAACAGGCGTCCGGGTTCGGAAGAGGTGTCACCGATGTCGCCGAAGATTCCGGATTCAGACGATGTGTTTCCAGTGAAGTTGGACCAGTAATGGGGGACCGGCGAAGGATGGGGTTCCAGTAATGGGGACCGGTAAAGGATTGACCAATAAAGGAGGGACCAGTGAAGGTGGGACCAGCAATGGGGACCGGTGAGGGGGGGGATCCAGTGAAGGGGAACCGGTGAAGGAGGGGAAAGGGGTCCAGTGAAGATGGGACCGATGAGGAAGGGACCAGTAAAGGGGACCGGTGAAGGGGGGGGGGGGGAATGGTCCAGTGAAAGGGGATCGATAGAATGTTGACCAGTGAAGAGGGGACCAGTAATGGGGACCGGTGAGGTGGGGGAGGGGTCCAGTGAAGGGAGGACCGATAGAAGGTTGACCAGTGAAAGAGGCTACCAGGTGAAGGGTGACCGGTGAATGAGGGGAAGGGATCCAGTGAAGGGGGACCGGAAAAGGGTTGATGAATAAAAGGGGGACCAGTGAGGATGGGACCAGTAATGGGAATCGGTAAAGGATAAGATGACCAGCGAAGAGAGGACCAGTAAAGGGAGGTCCAGTGAAGGTGGGAGCAGTAGTAGGGACCGACGAAGGGGAGGGGGAACCAGTGAAGGTTGAACCGGAAAAGGGCCAACAATAAAGGGGAACCAGTGATAAGGGGCCCATTAAGGGGGAGGGGGGGAGGTCCAGTGAAGGTGATGGACCTGTTTTGCCCTATTCCGCTATACCATTCTTTATAGCAAAGCCAGTTTTTTTATTGAATGAGAGAAGGCCTAAAGAGGAGAAGAAGACGTTCGGGGTGTTCTATTCTCCGGGTTTGGGGCGAAGCCCCAACTAGACGTTTGGCGGCCGGCAGGCCGTTTAACGTCTGGTGCTCTAGTAAAGCGCCAAAGCACAGCAAAGTAACTTACGAATTGGCAAGATTACGGTGGTGCGAAAATGCAGGCAAACCTTGTGTGACACGATTTTTTCAGATTTCGGTCGACCGCTGCAGGTACACGAGGCGAGCTAAGGCATGCAAACTCGCGGACGAGCAAAGCACCAGATGGGGCTAAGGCAGTTTAGGCAGCTGGAAAGTTAGGAGCAGATTATCGTAAAGTGCCTTCGGTGTTTTGTTCGTCCGCGAGTTTGCATGCCGTTAGCTCTCCTCGTGTATCCGCAGCGGTCGACCGAAATCTGAAAAAATCGTGTCCCACAAGGTTTGCCTCCATTTTCGCACCGCTGTAACTTTTTCCAGTCTTAAGCTACGTCGCTATGTTTCAGCGCGCTTCTTGGACTTTCTACTGCCTACAAAATCCACAACTTCGAAGTCCGACGGAAGTACTTACAGCAGGGGAGAAGTTTCGATCAGGCAATCAAAATCTATCGATATTATCAATCATTTGGGTGGTACTTTCGGTTTTCCCTCACAAGGGGAGGGTCTGAAGCGTATGCTTGAACGGGGAGAGCGAGTCATATAGGGAGAAGCCTCATCCCTCAATTGGTTTGAAAATGTGTTTATTTTTGCCAAGTCGTTAAACCCAAAAAGTAGGGGTCACAACAGGATACGGCGCAGCACGCGTTTGGGGGTCTTGTACGCCCGCGATGGGTCCGAGGCTGGGTAGAGGGTTGACTCATGTGAAAGAGGTCAGGGGTTTGGCTCCTCTGCGCTGCTGCACTTTTGCATTGCAACTGATTGGTTTAGATTTGATGGATTCCGACGTCTATACCATTTTCAGAGGGCGCGTGTAGCGCAGTCATTGGAGGCGCGACTGTCGCGTGCACCCGATACCAGGTTCCTGGTTCGGATTTCCCGCCCAGGCCAACCAAGCCTTCCATCCCTCCGGGGTCGGTGAATTGGTACTAGACTTGTCTGGGAAGGATAAAGCGCTGACTTGTTCATCGGCTAACCAAGGCAAGTCATTGTATGGCTAAATACGCATTCAACTTGCCTCCACGACTTCCCGTAGAAGTAGAATGCGCTGGCGCATCCCAGAAGGGGTTGAGTAACGCCGTCCTTTATCCTTATCCTTCATACCATTTTCAGAGGTTTTCTACTCATTTTTCCAGCTGCTGTGGTATTCAACATAATTATGTATAAACGTTCAAGATCAGTGATACACGGGCACAACGTGCATGAAGAAGAAGCACTGGTCACAATACGGACGGCGTATGAAGGCTACAGGCTCCTCCTAGTCTGTTTCCATACATGGACCAATGACATCACGGAAAACCATATTGCTCGGATCTTCGAAAAAGACCAGGACGTGACGTCGCAAGTGGTTCAAATGAAGAAACCAGGTCTGTGGATCCCGCAAACTGACATAAACGGCCATCGATACACTCTTCCCCTCGTCTTTGCCTGTCTCTTGGAAATCAGAGGTCTACTGAAGGTTTTCTAAAACCTAACGCTAACAATGTCCGCCGATGGTCGAGTGGTGATCCACCTGCTCATGCTGAAGTATGGCCCGCCTTCAGACAAGGAACCTTCGAGAGAAGAAATCAAGCTGGCTTAAAAAATGGCCAGCATATTCAAGGACTTCGAAGACCGTCAACTTGATGTTGACGAAGACGAACAGCTGGTCCGCAAGATGAACTGATGGACGTGGAGAGGCAAGCAAGCAGTGAACATATGACGTTTTCGGGTGGAACAATTTCACTCCCACGTCATTGTGCACGACTTTCCTTTCGACCTGCAAAAAAGGGACAACATCCTGAAGGTAAGTGTCGAAGCTGCGGTAACTGCCGGTAGCTAAAGGAGGACGGACTTGCTATAATGACATTGAAGGTGGTGTCGATGGTGTACCTGTGAGAAGCCTGTAGCTTTTATACGCTGTCCGTGTTGTGACCTATGCTTCTGTTTCATGCACTTTGTGCCTGTGCATTGCTGGTGTTGCACGTTTATGTTTATGTTTATTACGCTTGCATAAGGCAATCGTTAAAAAGCAGTCAATGTACAACGACAACTGCGTGTATAAACTAACAAACAATGAAAACAAATAAAATCCAGAACAAAGAACTAGTCAGCAACAACGCCAGGATGCAAAGTCATGAAATCTCATTTCTAAGCAAGGCAATACCTACACGGCTTCTCATTGTGCCGGAGTTACGGGAGACTGAATATGTTTAGCAATTTTTAAGTACAAGCTGCCGGCTCTATATGTGAACGACGTGGCTCGTAGTCGGGTTCTGGGCGAGGAAGAGGTAACTTTTCAGGTTCCCCTCGTGTTAGAGATTTCTTCGTTTTAAAGAATTTACAACGCCCAGAAGCAGGTGTGAAGTTCAGCAGTTTATGTACAAGACACACACTCGAGTTCTTTGCGACGAGATTCTAGGGTCGGTATACCGAGATATTTGTTTCTAATTGAAGCTTTTGGTACTCGCGAGTATAGGAAGCTATTTGTTCGAAGGAGAACTTTTCGAGTGAAATTGTTTTGTACCTTCTCCATTCTGTGTATGTCCTTTTTCTTATAAGGAGAGAGGCACTAGATTCAACAAGAGGGCGTACGTAGATTTTGTATACCTTAAGTAGAATGGATTTATTCTTAGTAGTTAAAGCCCTAAAGATGTTCGACGTTCGTAGCATGGCTGAGTTACAAACCTCTCGGATATGCTTCCCAAAATCTAGATTATTATCATAATGAAAGCACAGGTCTTTAACAGAGTCCACAGCTGCTAACGTACACCCGTTTATGTAGTACGTATATGGATGGGTTGATGTACCGGAATTTAGGTGCAAAACAACAGTTTGTTGTGGAGAGAGAGGAAGCTGCCATCTATCTGCCCAACTCGCCAACAAATCTATTGCATTCTGCATCAAACAAACGTCCTCGTGCCTTGTTATAGTTCTATAGATCTTCACATCGTCAGCATACATTTTCATAGTAACATCGCATTGCTGCACAATATTTGGAAGCTCTGCAGTATAAATGTTGAAGAGTATAGGAGAGAGTACCGCTCCTTGTGGAACACCACTTTCTACCCACCTTACGCTTGAAAAAGAATTCTCAACCTTGACCTGAAACGTTCTACCAGTGAGATACTGAGCAATCCACTTAATTACAATGGGGTGGAACTTATATCTCTCTAGTTTGACAACCAACTTTTGGTGAGACACTCTATCAAATGCCTTAGCAAAGTCAAAGTAAACGACATCACATCTGTGCTTTCTGTCCACTGCTTCCGTCCAGTCATGTAGACATTCTAAGAGATTGGTTTGAATAGACCTGCCAGAAGAAAAGCCATGCCGGTTCGGTGGAAAAATGCCATTGGCATTAATGTGGATAAGCATGTGCTCCTTAAACACCTTCTCAAAAAGCCTACAGAACACAGATGTAATGCTCAACGCCCGGTACTTTTCAGGATTGCTAGCTGGCTCTTTTTTAAGAATCGGGGTGACGAAGCAGTGCTTCCAACGTTGAGGAATCTCGCTATACATTAGTGATTGATTAAAGATGTAGGAAAGAGGACCACATATGACAGCAGCCACCCTCATAATGAAATATAAAGGTACCAAATCCGGGGTCATCGACGAAGAGTTAGACCACTTATTAAAGAGCTCATAAAGTTGATTCGCACCAAACCACGGAATATCTTTCATCGACTCAAGAGGATGTGGATTAAAATGCTCCTGAGTTCTTCCATCATCGTTTTGGAATATTTTCTCAAATTGATTTGCTAAAACATCAGCCTTCTCCATAGCGGAGGTTGCTATGATACCACCCTCGACCAGAGAACTGACTGAGCTCTTCTCACGAATTTGCTATTAATGAACGTGTAGAACCTACGAATGTTATTAGACTCAACAGTTTTTTTCTCTAAATAATTATTGTATTTTTTAAGATGGGCCGAAAATTTTTCATTATACGTTTTGTATAGGTTCCAGTTCTCGGTACGCTTTGCCTCAACAAACAAGCATTCATGATGAGATAGCATGTTTTGTAAATGTTTAGGAAGAATGGTAGTCTTTAATGAAGAAACCACTTTGAAAGGGACGTATGTTTCGATACATGTTTGAAGTATGGATAGAAAAAGCTCATACTTTTCATTTACACTGTTCCTGGATTCAAGAAGCTCCCTCCATCTCACTTGGGCTAAAGCTGTGCACACTTCATCAAAGTTGCACTGGGAATATACTCTGCGATAAACTAGTGTTGAAGCGACAGCCTCGCATCTTATGTCAAATGTTATGCTATTATGATCGCTCATGCCTAACGGTGAGCAAACATTTACATGTTCAATACGATTTTTGGAGCTGGAGAACACCAAGTCAAGTATATTTAGACCTCTAGTGGGCTGTGTTACGAATTGGGTGAAGTCGTGACAGAAGACAAAATCATGTAAGGCAGTAGCACCAAACGTATTAGGCTTATTGTAGGGATGGAAATCAGGAATATTGAACTCACCTACAATGACGACATGTTTATCATTTGCTGCTAAATCGCTCAAAACCTTAAAAAGTTGCTCCGTCTTAACAGCCGAGCAGGAAGGTGTTCTATAAACAACTATCATTCGAAAACTTGAATTGTCGTAAGAAATGCCGCCGCAAAGTACCTCATGCGTCCTCTACAGATTCTTTATAAACAAAAGAAAAAGAAAACCTGCGACTAATAACCAACATTACGCCTCCACCTTTTTTGTTCGGTCGATCACAGCGATATATATCATAATCTAGGGATAAGCTACCCAACACAGATGGTGTGCCATGGCTTGGCTTGAGCCATGTTTCGGAAAAGGCATACACATCATAGTTGTTTGCTAAAACCAAGCTGACATAGCTTGAGTTTCTTGCAACACATCTAACGTTGGAGTATAGTACTTTCAAAACATCATAGAAGGCCCGAGGAGTGAATATCAGTTTCCCTGAGACCCAGGTACAGATGAAGCCGCGTTTGTGGATACAGATTGAGTGCATGGCTCGCTCAGGACAGTGCCCGGCGGCGGTGCCCCGGTTCCGCCTCCAGACGTAGCCATACGCTCTTCCCGTTTCCGCTTTCGTTGTTCTGGCGTGAGCGATTTGCGAAGAAAAACGGCTCCGCCAGGGAAAAGGGTAGGCGAGGAGCCCGTAATACGGCAAAGCGCTGGAACAAACGGGCCGGTAACACCACTTTCAGTAGTCGGTCACGTCCCTGGTTGGGCCGACCTAAACGATATACAGTAACCGGATTACATTCCACGCCTAGAAAATCAAAGGCGTTACAAGCACTTTGGTAATTATACGCAACTCTCTCCCTAGTATTTGACGATTTCAGCTCCGGCACTCCGCCTACGACAACTGAGCGGAGCCTTTCAACTTCCTCAAAAGGCAGTGGAGACTTAACATGAACATAGGCTATAGCACCATTAGGAGATTGAGGGTTCAAGAGCTTTCTGGTCACATTTATTGCTGACAGCAGAGAGTTCCTGTTTCAGCCGCTCATTCTCACCACGTGGAGCGCTTATCTCGCGTGCCATGGCGTCGAGAACTTTCCTTACCACCACAGGAACACGCGCAGACTTCGAGAGCTCCTTTAGCTGGCCCTGAAGTTCCGGCGAGAGAGAGCCCGATTCGTTAAAAGCGTCAGACACCGCGTCGATCATCTCGATTCCTCGATCGTTCTTTGACGGTGGCAATCGAAATAACACCAGGTACTCACTCGCCACAATGAGTAGCACAGCAACGAATAGAAGTTGTTGTTAGCTGTAGGTGGGTCAGAGCGAAGTGATTTGCCATGGACATCATTATGTTGAGTAGCTTTCTCATTGCCTTGTGGTTAAAAAACCGGTCAGTAATAAACAAGTGGCAAGAAAGTTACTCTCCACGGCGTACAGCTGGAAAATTAGGCAAAAAACATCTGAAAGATGTCAGAATCCTTCAAATTTCAATCAACCATATAAAATGCAAAAATGCAGCAGAGCAGGAAAGTCGAACCCCCGACTTCCCACCCATGAAGCAGCGTCTCTATCCGCCGCCCTACGAGCCACTTGCCGGCAGAAGCATCGCGGGTGTACAAGACCCACGAATTCTATTGTAACTACAAGGACCCCCTACTCCTTGTGTTTAACGACTTGGCAAAAAATAAACACATTTTTATACTAATCGAGAGGTGGGATTCCCCACTCGCCCTCTCCTTTCAGATGTACGCTTCAGAACCTTGTCAGATTGCATACACACAATTCGGCCACTTTGAACGACGCGCGAATCAAAACATCGTTCTTATCGTAAAGTCACGATTCCCTGGTTTTCGAAGAGGAGTGGCCCTAACTTGTTAAGAAATTGATAAAGAATATTCGAATATTCGAAATTCGAAGCCTTCGAATATTCGAATAAACATCCTACTATATATAAAAGAGTAAGCGGTTGTGTTTGTCCTTCCGTCTGTCCTTCCGCCTGTAAGTCCGTCTGTCCGTCCGTCTGTCCATCCGTCTGTTCATCTGGCTTTTCGTAAACGTCGAGTTGTAGCCATCCGGGTTCAGGCAAGGTATGTCGTGTTGAGAGGGGTCGGAAGACGTGTCGCCGACGTCGCGCAAAGGACGTCCGGCTTGAGAAGGCATGTCACCGACGTCGTTCAACAGGCGTCTGGGTTCAGAAGACATGTCACCGATGTCGCGAAAGGCCCGTCCGGATTCAAACGACGTGTCACCGATGTCGCGCAAAGCACGTTCGGGTGAGAACACATGTCAACGTTGTTCAACAGGCGTCCGGGTTAAGAAGATGTGTCACCCGTGTCGCGCCAGGGGTTCCGGATTCACACGATGTGTTACCAATGAAGGTGGGACCAGTAATGGGGAACCGGTGAAGGATGGGGGTCCAGTAAGGGGGACCGGTAAAGGGTTGACCATTAAAAGAGGGACCAGTGAAGAGGGACCAGATGAAGGAGGGGAACGTTGAGGAAGGGACCATAAATGGGGAGCGGTGAAAGGGGGGGGAGAGGTGTCCAGCGAAAGAAGGACCGGTAGAAGGATGACTAGTGAAGAAGGGACCAGGTGAAGGAGGAGGGGGCGGTGAGGAAAGGACCAGTAATGGGACCGGTGAAGGGCGGGGGTGGGGGTCCAGTGAGGGTGGGACCAGTAAAATGGATCGGTGAAGGATAGGGGACCAGTAAAAGGAGATCCAGTGAAGGTGGGAGCAGTAGTAGGGACCGACGAAGGGGGGATCAATGAAGGGTAAGCCGGAAAAGCGCTGACAATAAAGGGGGACTAATGAAGAGGGACCAGTAATGGGGGAACCAGCGAGGGTGGGACCGGTGATGGAGGAGGGGTCCATTGAAAGGGACCTGTAAAGGGTTGACCAATAAAGAGGAGAGCAGTGAAGGTAATAGCGACAAGTAATGGGGAGCGGTGAAGGGGGAGGTCCCGTGAAGGGGACCAATAAATGGGGTACCAGTGAATTACCAGTCAAGAAGAGGGGACCAGTAAGGGAGCAATTAAAGGGATGACCATTTAAGGTGGTTCAGCAAAGGGTCCACTAATAGAACCAATAAAGGGGGACCAGTAAAGGGGAAGTGAAGTGAAGGGGACCAGTGAAAGAGACCAATAAGGGGACCAGTATTTTCTCTCAGTGTCGTCGAACGTGACGTCAGAAGACGTGGTACAGACGTCGTGCCACGTGTGTCGGGGTGCAAAAGACGTGTCGTAGAAGTCGTGACATATGCGTCCGGACTCAGCAAATGTGTTACAGACGTTATCCAATGTCTATCCGGGTCCAGAAGACGTGCCACAGACAATACTTTGCACAGCATCCGTGAGATTTTCAGATGGCTTTTTAAAAGCTTCGGGTAACAACGAGGATGTGCAACTTGATTCTCACTGCCGTTTTCTGCCGGCACATGGGTAAAAGGGTATCGGTGGAGTGGGTGGCAAGAATAAGTAAAGGAATCGGAGTAATGTTATTCCCGTCGGACTGTGAACTGCATCGAACGGTCTACCAACACCAATTGATTTCATTTGTGTTTCCGCAGAATAAGCACTTCGGATTGAAACGCTATCTATTCCTCACCATGTGTAGAACCAGTACCTCAGAGAATGAATCCGTAATGTACGATAGAGGGTGTATAGGCCCAATAGGAGCACTTTTGAAGATTCTGCCCTACCGTATCCCGATATACCATTCTATATAGAAAAACCAGTTTTTTTTTACTGTAGTGAATATGAGAAGGCCTAAGGAGGACAAGAAGACGGTCGGGGTGTTCTATTGTCCGGGCTTGGAGGCGAAGCCCTTAACCACACGTTTGGCGGCCCGCAGGCCGTTGAACGTCTGGTATTCGAATCTTACTACATAATCTTCGCTTAATCCGTCCGTCACGTTGTCAGTCACGGGGAGGGGGGACTGAAGCCAAGATATGCCCAGGACAGTGCGGCGTATACCAGCCGGGTTTTCTTTCAGCTTAACAATGGGCGATTGCCAGCGAACTGAAACCCCGGCGGCGGATCACCCAAGTTTACGATGTATTCAGCGAACAACGCGTCAGGGTACGAATGGGGATCAAGTGCAGAGCTTAGGGATTCAGAAGACGTGCTGAAGACGTCGTCCGACGTGCGGAGGGATTCAGATGACATGCTGAAGACGTCGTTCAACGTGCGTCGGGATTCAGAATACGGGCCGAAGACGTCGTCCAACGTGCGTCGGGATTCGGAAGACGTGCCGAAGACATCGTCCAACGTGCGTCGGGATTCAGAAGACGTGCCGAAGACGTCGTCCAACGTGCATGGCGAGCCGTAGACGTGCCGAACACGTCGGCAACGGTGCATGGAGAGCCGTAGACGTGCTGAACACGTCGGCAACCGTGCCTGGCGAGCCGTAGACGTGCCGAACACGTCGGCAACCGTGCCTGGCGAGCCGTTGACGTGCCGAACACGTCCGCAACCGTGCATGGCGAGCCATAGACGTGCTGAACACGTCGGCAACCGTGCCTGGCGAGCCGTTGACGTGCCGAACACGTCCGCAACCGTGCATGGCGAGCCGTAGACGTGCCGAACACGTCGGCAACCGTGCATGGCGAGCCGTAGACGTGCCGAACAGGTCGGCAACCGTGCCTGGCGAGCCGTTGACGTGCCGAACACGTCCGCAACCGTGCATGGCGAGCCGTAGACGTGCCGAACACGTCGGCAACCGTGCATGGCGAGCCGTAGACGTGCCGAACAGGTCGGCAACCGTGCCTGGCGAGCCGTTGACGTGCCGAACACGTCGGCAACCGTGCATGGCGAGCCGTAGACGTGCCGAACACGTCGGCGGTACAAACTTCAGGCCTGGGGGTAATCGAGGTCGCTGAACACGATGTGAAAGTCGACCGATCGATATCGATCGATATTATCGATTTTTTGAGGATGGCGTTCAAGCGGCACGAAACTTCGGCCCTGGGGGTAATCGAGGTCGCTGAACACGAATCTGAAGTCGAACAATCGATATCGATCGATGTTATCGATTTTTTGAGGATGGCGTTCAAGTGGCGCGAAACTTCGGCCTTGGGGGTAATCGAGGTCGCTGAACACGAATCTGAAGTCGACCAGTCGATATCGATCGATATTATCGATTTTTTGAGGATGACGTTCAAGCGGCACGAAACTTCGGCCCTGGGGGTAATCGAGGTCGCTGAACACGAATCTGAAGTCGACCAATCGATATCGATCGATGTTATCGATTCTTTGAGGATGGCGTTCAAGTGGCGCGAAACTTCGGCCTTGGGGGTAATCGAGGTCGCTGAACACGAATCTGAAGTCCACCAATCGATATCGAACGATATTATCGATTTTTGAGGATGGCGTTCAAGTGGCGCGAAACTTCGGCCTTGGGGGTAATCGAGGTCGCTGAACACGAATCTGAAGTCGACCAATCGATATCGAACGATATTATCGATTTTTGAGGATCACGTTGAGGAAGATCAGGCGATCCATCTCGTTTAACATAATGGTCAGAAGGCCTAGAGAAGAATAGGAAACCCGTTGCGGCCATGGCGTCCTATTCTCGGGGTTTGGGGGCGAAGCCCCCAACCAGTAGTAGGCGGCCGCTAGGCCGCCGAACGACTGGTAAAAGAATAATTCGAATATTGAACCTTCTCGAATATTCAAATAAATGAGCAGTTCGAATATTGGATTTTTTTCGAATAGTCGAATATACGAATGTTCGAAATTCGAAAAGGATAAAGGTATAGTGTGCACGAAACAAGGGGAGCGAGAGGAGTCATGTAAGCTGGGCTCCAATATTGCGCGTCTCAAAACAACGACAACTGATCGAGCACAACATGGTACGTTACAATCTTCTCAGAGGGTAGAGCCTGCCTCCAGCTACCTTCCATTTCTGATCAAGCTGTAGAAGCCGTGTGTCAGTGCCTGTTTCGGACAGATTTGAACAACTATAATATGCTGTTGTAATTAACACCCAAGGGAGAATATCGAGTGGATATTAGTTCTTAACCATTCCCATGACCGCACTTCTATAACGGATCTGTACTTATGGAAGTAACGGAGGCTGTGCTCAAAAGAGGGTGGTATAGCAAATTCAGTGTTTGATCTAAAATGGATTGCAATGCTTTAGGAAACAGGCAGGTGCTAAGTGCTTGCATCAGAGAGCACACGCAATACCGCTCGCGTCGCACGGTCAAAAACACGTTGCGAAGGGTTAATCCGTCGCAAACCGTCGCGTACTCAAAACTCCTCCATATCAAGGTTCTTTGAGAAAAAGTGGACAGCTCTCGGTTCGCCTTCTCGAGATCTACACAGCCATTTGCACAACGTTACCGGTACTCCATTTCACCACAGGTGGTTCAAAATCTACTTAAACAGGCTTTTCCAATTGGAGCGGCTTATTTCCCAAGACACGTGCATATGCCTTCGAAGTTTCTCAGGCATGACGTACATTGCGACTAGCAGACTATTGTAGATGGTAAGCGAAGGCGAAGCTCATAAAGCCCACTGGCTAGACACCGCGGGAAAAACCCAAAGGACACGATTTTATCTCAAGTGCACGAAAATGTATAAAATGCAAATAATGAGTAATATTTAATTAGCTAGTAATCCTATCATCTACCACTATATAATTGAGTTAGCCTTTACGCGGGGCATCTCACGCAGGTTAGAAACCTATGTCGCGTAACCCCTATGCCGCGTAACAAGCGTCTGGAGTGAAAAGAAGTATCACCGACTCGTTTAACCAGCGGCCGCTTTCAGAATTCGGCATTATCCCTTCTTCTCTTCTTCTTCTTCTTCTTCTTCTTCTTCTTTTTCTTCTTCTTCTTATTCAGCGTTTGTCCCGCTTTTTTGCGGGGTCCGCTTTCCTGGAATACTGGCGCCACTTTTCCCGATCAAATGCCTGATCAGGGTGTAACCTAGCCATCTTCAAGTCCTGATGCAGCGTATCAAGCCAGCGCTGATTTAGTCTCCCTCGTGGCACTTTCCGGGCACCTCGAAGATTTGACTTTCGGACAGTGTCACCGCTTGCGTGAAGAACATGGGTGTGCCATCTCAGACGAGCTTCACGCAATTTCTCAACTATCGGGGTGACACCAAATCTTTGCCGAATGGAGTCGTTGGGCACACGGTCCAAACGCGTAACTCCGGCCGTCCACCGCAGCATCTTCGTTTCCATTACGCTGAGGCGCCTTTCAATTTCCTTGGTAACGGGCCAGCACTCGGCTCCGTAAATAGCTACAGGTCGAAAGACTGCTCTGTAGATCTTCGATTTAAGATGCTCTGGTATCTTCTCAGAGCACTCTTGTCAGAAAGCGCCACTTGGACCACGATGCACCCACGCGTGAATTGGCTTCAACGAGTAGACCACCATCGGACGCGATTGCTGATCCCAAGTACTTGAATACCGAAGTACGTGGCAGTTCAATGCCGTTTACCTTAATGGAGCTGGATTCATCTTCGTCAGTCGTCATATACTCGGTATTCTTGACATTAAGTTTGAGTCCAAATCTCTCCAAGCGATCACACCAAGTTTGTACCTGCCGCTGTAGATCAATCTTATCTTCGCTAGCAATCATTACATCATCAGCATAAAGCAACGTCCAAGGGGCTGGCTGCTGAAGATCACGCGATATGGTATCCATAACGACGATGAAGAGCCGAGGGGAGAACGCAGAACCTTGATGTACTCCGATAGAAATGGGAAACTCCATCGTGGTACCTGCTGGCGCTTGGACTCTACTCCACGGACAAGAGTAGAGTAGCCGCATCCACTCAATAAGCTCTTCGGGAACATTGCTGTCTTAAAGCATATCATATCACTTCACGCGGAACGCGATCGAAGACTATCTCCAAGTCGAAGGAGGCAAGATGCACCGGCTTCTGTTTCTCGCGGTGCTTTTCTATAAGTAGACGACGGCGTGTATGGCATCGATAGTTCCACAACCCAGGTACGAAGCCACACTGGATGCTACAAAGCTGGACGACGTCACGAATGCGTCCATCAACAATTCTCTCAACGATTTTCATGCTATGCGAAAGCAAACGAATTGGACAATAGCTTGTGCCGTCTGCCGGACTGCCCTTTTTTTCCAAATCAGAATCGTCGTGCTTCTCTGCCAAATATCGGGTACTTTCTCCTCCGCAACCACCTGGTTGAAGAACATCGTAAGCCACTAGTTGTGTACCAGGATTTGGACTTCCACAAATCGGCCGCCAGATCATCAGGGCCCGTTGCCTTGCCTGGCTTCATCTTCCATAAAGCAGCTTCTGTTTCCTCAACAGTGATTTTCTAAACGGGACCGTACACGGGAGGAGCAGAGGGATTGGCTGGGCGGGCAAACTCTACCGTCGAGATTTCCTCAAAGTAGTTTCGCCATCGATTCAAGGCCGTTTTGCGGTCCATTAGGAGATGGCCATTCTCATCGTTGATGCCAAATAATTTTTCAACATCTTCGATTTCTTCGCTTCCTGATACAAGCGCCATTTCTCGGCTGTCTTGTCGCTGAGGAATGCATGGTATAACCTCTTCTTCTCACAAACTTCTTCCTTAACCTCGTTAGTCCACAGGCATGACTGTCCATCGACCTTACGCCGTCCCGGTTTCGTAGGCCAGGTTCGGAGCGTGCCGCATCTAGCATGAGTTCGGTGGCACCCCTCTAGGTTTCTTCGACGGTCGTGACCTTCGGCAAGCGAATGCGAGATGTCACAGCTGGTTCATTCTCTTTCAATCGCCACCACTTAATTCTTGCTCGTCCGCAACGCTCGATCTGCCTAGTGCTCAGAGGAGCGATCTTCATAGTGCAGATCAGCGGTCGATGTTGCGTGGCGACCATCTCGTACGGCACGATCTTCGCGTCGGTGACTAGCCCTTGGTCTCGATTCCTCACAAGGACAAAGTCGATTTGCGTTTTAGTGTTCCCGCTATAAAACGAGATGAGGTGGGAGGCACGTTTTCGAAACTTCCTGTTCACGATAGTGAGATCGTGCGACTCTGCATACTCAAGTATGCGCTCACCATCGACGTTACGTGACCCGTATCCGAAACCACCATGACAGCAGTAACCGTCTTTTGTTGCTCCAACGTGACCATTAAGATCACCTGCAACAATCATTACGTCCAGTGACGGAACTTCTGCTGTATTCTCATCATAACAGGCTCCAAAACTCATCCTTGTATCTTTCGTAGCAACCAGTCTGCGGAGCATACTCAGAGAAGAGGCGATATATTCGCCGTTCAGCAGCTACAACGATCTTCATCAAGCCGTCGCTAAAACGCTCCACGCTTGCAATCGCGTCTCCGAAGCGTTCGGAGACGATTATACCAACACCGCTGGCGTCCTGGAACTGCCGCACAAACAGCCTTAAAGCCTCGGCCTACGTCCCTTGACTTGCTGCAGGACCACTCGTCTCCTGCACCGCACAGAAGTCAACCTTTCTTCGCCCCAGTGCCTCTGCCAACTCAAAGGAGCGGCCCGACAACGTACCTACATTCTGCGTTGCCACGGGGGTCCTGCTTACGTTACGGGACTTTCGGACTAGCTCAGTTGCCCCCCGATGCCGTCCTCGCATCAGGGACCCTTGCATACTTCTCACACTCGCCGGGCTTCGCGAGTGCGCGTCGGCTCACGCGGACGCCGTAGCATTATCTCGCGATACATGAAGCACCATCAACCATGTAATGTGACTTGGAATCTCCATAGTCCGGCCTGTCACAAGGGTCTGTCGCCTGCACTCGAGTGTTTGTGTTCGGCTCGACTCGCAAAAGCAGACAGTTCCCAGTGGCACCACGTGGAAGAACGGACATCGCCACCGGCATTATCCCATGTTGAACGGAAAATGTTACCAACGCGAGATACTCCTACGCGTCCTCACCGACATCCGCCAAGAGCATGCCGGCCACAAAGGGGGTGGTGGAGAAGAGAAGCAAAGGGACCTCTAGGGTGGACCAGGTGAGCGACCAGGAAGGAAAGGAACAACCTGGAGGAGAGACCAGGACGGGGAAACCAGCAAGAAGAGACCAGTAGGGAGGGGAGAGGGGTCAATAGTGGAAACAAGGAAGTGGGCCAGGAGATGGGACCAGGAGGATGGGGGGGGGGGGGGGGGAGGAAGGCCAGTAAAGGCGGACCAGCAATGCGATCCAGTAAGGCGAAACAACTGAGGGGGAACCTGAAGTCCAAATTCGGAAGACGTGTCAACGATATACGGCAGCGCAAGCTGTTGGGCTTGAAAACAGTTGCGGAGGAGCAACCTGGGGCAGAACTACTACTCAGCACAAACCAATGGCGTTACTGGACCGTCCGGAGGAAATGTCTATGATGAACGTACGGAAGTGGTGATCGGCTCGATGCAAATAAAGTATGCATGATCCTGGATGTTAGCGAATTTGCAACATCATTGACCTACTTTCCGTAGGTCAATGATGTTGCAAAGTCGCGCGAAGCGCGCAAGTGCGAGACACGCCGTTTGGCGCATCGGAGCACTTGTGTATAGCATTAAAGAATTAGCGTCCATCCTTCCGTCTCTCCGTCCGTCTGTCCGTTCATACCTGGCCCTTCATAGACGTCGAGTAACAGGCGTCCGGGTTCAGACAAGGTGTCACCGACGTTGTTCAACAGTTGTTCAACAGGGGGTTCAGAAGACTTGCTACCGATGTCGCGCAATGGGTGTCCCGGTTCAGAAGAAGTGCCACACATGTCGCAGGAGACGAGCGTTCTACCCCCTCGTCCCCCTGGCCCGCCCACCCACAACCCCCTGGGCTTGCTCTAGAGTCCAGTGGCTACCTTACGAGATAGTGGAGACGCAGACATTTGCAACGCCTCTGTTTAAAGGGCGGGGGTAGAACGCCTCTCCGCCCATGTCACGCAAGCGATGTTCGGATTCCGAGCACGTGTAAGGGCCTCTACAGAGTCTCGCGGCAGCACCCCGAGAACTCGTCCATATCGCTCCCGCCGCAGTGGGACCCATGCTGCCACTGTGGTGGAAGCCGCGGAGCGGACGAGTTGTCGCGGAGCAGTCGCACGCAAAGGTTCCCGAGGGCTGCCGCAGTTCACGGCGGCTCTCACCCGTAGCGCCAGGAGCTGCGGGTGAGGCCCGCCGGAGGGCGTGATAGATGGGTGTCCATTATGGTTCATCTATTCTAAACATTTATTCAAAACGAATCTACATGCTAGGGATATGGTAGGTTGGTGCATAATTTCTATCCATAAAGGAGCTTGACAACCAACAATATAATGACCGGTAGTGTCGACAAATGGAGGGTATGGAATCCTGCACTCAAAACGTAACGCAAAAAAACCTTACTACGATATTAGGTAACCTTAAGTGCACTGAAAATCTCCGTCGCCTTAAAGTCACAAGTTAGACGTCTGAGGCTTAAGGAAAACCTTTGCACAGAAATGCAACAACAAAGCAGACAGTTCTTTTTAGTATGAGCTATAACTGTACCGGACCTATCTCCCGGACTCAACAAGGCATCAGAGGGAATGCTGTCATCACAGGGGTTACCACATTATCTTCGAGCTGCTTATCAAGCGAAGAACTTTTAGAGAAAGTAGATCGACAAAAGCAAGCGCAAAATGGCACAGAACTGTTGAGTTATAAGAAGTGTTCTATTAGATTTCGGGGCTTAGATTCAAGAGCTCCTAACTTGACTTAGAAAACGCTTCTTCACAAAAGAAAAAGCGTTTTGCTTACTACATCTTTGACATTCCCAGAGGTCGCAACTGCCGGCAAAAGTACGCAGTACTGCGTATAGTAACACTCGCAGCGCCGCACCACCCGCCGTTGTCATGGCGGGTCCGCGACACCCGCAAGACTCTGCTGCTGGCCTAATGGTGGACCACTGAAGGGGAAACCAGTAAGCGGGGAACCAGCGAAGAGGGGTCCAGTAATGGGGAACCAGCAAAAGGGGAATTCTGTGAAGGTGGAGCCAGTATTGGGAACCAGTGAAAGGGAGATCAGTAAAGGGGAAGAAGAGTAAAGGGGAAACCAGTAATGGTGGGAACAGTAATGGAGGACCAGTTAAGGCCGTAATAGAATTGGTCGAGTAACACCCTCTTCTTAAAATGCGGGAATTAATCGATAAGTCACCATAGTATTGTGAATGATTGCAATTATCTGCAAGCTTGCAAACAGAATCGCGACGAGCGTACCTATTCCCTCAACGTCACGTGGATGAGTCCGCGACCATATCACTAGACTACCCGATCACCATAGCAATTGGGTGAACATATACCTATCCTACTGCCATCCAGGTTGGTCGACTGCATATGGGACCCGGATGAAGGTAAATGCATTTTCGTATTTCTGAGGCAGAGGCGCTTCCGTCCGTATGCAGCACTTCAGCTGTACAGATCTACCGCTTGGATAGTCTCCTTCTAAGGCTTGTCAACCAAAGAAATGCAGAATATTGTACTTCCGTATGCTCTGCCTGATAAGTCCGGCAGCAAAACACCGACTCCGAAGGGATAGAAAACTTGCTTGGATGGGACCCGAACCAAGACCTTTGTTTCGTGGTGCACATGATAGCCGGCTCCTCCGGATAGACTGTCATGCACTATTTGTCCCAGAATAAAAGTAGTCTAAAAACACTTGGAACACAACACACAACACACGGCACTTGGACACAATAGAGAAGAGATGCAGGGGTAGTGCGAGCTCTTTTTTGACAATAAGAACCATATCATGGGCGCATAAATGAATCTGAATAGAACGGGAGATCTTCAAATGAGGAGATTCTGACGCCATCACCTCTCACTCTAACAGGTGCTAGTAAATTCATATTAACATAACCACGTAGCAACATTGTACGAAAGGCGGCATGTTGTGCGCCCTTTCCTTCAAATTTTAGAAACCCGTTCAAAAAGAAGTACTAATCTGGAGATGAGAGGACAACAATTCTATCGCTTTAAAATCGAGAACTTAGCAAGGCTGTGTCAAGTGGCGAGTTACCTAGATTTAGGTGTTTCGGGCATTGTGGCAGCAACAGCGCCGCGTCGCTTTTCAGATAAACTGGTACTGGGCAACGATCTCCGCGTAATCCGAACTCCACGGAGTGAGTACCGCGAACAATGCATTTCACGACGGAGAGCCGTCCACGTTGGCATGCTGGGGATTTGGAATACCGGATATCAACTTCTGTGGCCTTCCGTGCAGCGTGGTCGTGGCGGCTATTCCACGGTATCGCCTGTGTTTCAGGCGATATCGAGGAAATGCTGGATAATCCACCACCACTACTTGACCAGATTTGATCAACCTGGGCAATGGTGCAGCCCCAAGTCCTTTGTACGACAGAGCCATCAACCCTCAAACCTAAGGGCTTGTAAATGGCGTGACTTTCAGCCCCACGGACCGATCCTTTGTGCACGTTGCGGAACTCGCGGAATTTGAAGAGGCGCTGCACTTCTGACCTCCGGATGCAAAGCTCCCGCTCAACACACGAGACGGTGTCCAGTTGCGAAGATCGAAACCGCTTTGATCATCCACTCTGCGCCAGGTACTCGGAATAGAAATCGGACATGTCCTAGTGGGGGGGGGGGGCACTTCACTGAGTCTCTCTGAAAACTGCGATAAAGTGTAAACTGAACTATTTCACAAGGGCAGCACACTGGGCTAGCCTATGGGAAGGCCTTTCCTTGGAAGTTCTTAGATGGGCAGCCATCCGTGTTCGCGTTTGCCTCGTATGCCCCTCCTACTAGGATAGACTTATGAAACTTAAGAAAGCGTTCTTGATGCTACGGTTGGGACACGTTTCCTCTTCAAAACTTACTTCCTCCTCGAAGAATTCGACTGGCCCGCTTGAAGCACAGGTTTAAATGAAAGCATAACAGCACGAACACGGATGCAGTGTGAACCAGCTGGAGCCGTCATTTATAATATTTGTATTCCAAAACGATGCTCGACGATTGGGAATTACGACGTGGAAAATAAACGTTTGCCCTAGTCGGAGAAACGCGGATTGCGGCCGCTCGAAGTTTTCCCTTTACACGTTTCTCAACGCATTTATGGTATCCGTTCATGTGGATGCACTCTTGCGCAGCTTGAAGAGCATAGACGTAATTAAAAGCCTTACTGGAGACTATCCCAACGCTAAATCTGAGTTCGGAAGTAGTGAATACGGACAGGAGCGGCTCTGCGTTCGAAATACGAAAACACGATCACATCGCCCCGATCGGTGCGAACAATAGAGTTTTCGCCGAATACAGGCTGGGTGCAGTGGCCTCTCACACTAGGGCTTTGCTTCGTCCTAAGCGACGGTGACCGGTGGTCTAGAATGGCCGACTCATAGGAAGGAGACCGAGAGTTCGAATGCGCGCCTGTGGTTTCGTGTCATCACCTGTATCACCTGTCGTCCCGTTGATCACCGACTTGCTCCAGCAGCGTCTCCATTCGTCCCTGTTGCATGCCAGAGTGCTCCAATGGATCCTCCTCGCTCGAGGGACGCGAAGAGCGTCATATCGGTCGTTCAGGGATTTCACGAAGAAGTCCGACCAACGCGTTGGTGGGCGTCCTGGTGTTCTATTGACATCCCGCGGAATCCAGTCGGTGATGGCTCTCGTCCAGTGGGTGTCAGCGAAGCGCATTACGTGGCCGGCCCACCAAATTTCCGACAACTTGTCCCACGCAACAGCTTCTCTGATCTTCGAACGTCGGCGAAGCTCGGAACTCCGGAGGAATTCTCTTACTTGGGTGAGTCGTGTCACTCCGAGCACCGTCTTCTCGATTCCACGCTGCGCGACGCTGATCGCGTGTTCATCCTGCTTTCATATAGCCCAGGTCTCTGAGGCGTATGTTAGGGCAGGAAGAACAGTGGAGTCGAATAGCTAGGCACGGAGTCGGACGCTCTTCGTCTTCTTCGCGACATCTTCGACGCTCTTGAAAGCTCCCCAAGTCGCTCGTTTCCTCCTGCTCAGCTCCGGCGCTAGGTCGTTGGCCATATTGACTTCGCGGCCCAGATATACCGTCTTCGTAAGACTCAGCTGCACTCCAACGTTCCCACATACGCGATCGAAGTCGGCCAGCATTCGCTGTGACGGTTTCGTCAGGACGTAGGAGGGCCATCATCTTGGTCTTCAAGGCGACTAAGTTACGGCGGGTATTGCGGATGCTCAACCCTGCCTCTGCAGTTTCAGGCAACACTTCCGTCCTTCTCTCCCTTCTCTCGTTAAGATCCTCCTTTATCGTCGCTCTGCATAGCCTTGCAAACTCGGACGTCGGTTGGTAGTTGGCTGACGCTCGTGCTGCTCCACGCTGGCGTATCTGCTCGAGAGTTTCCGGAGATAGACGTCTCTTGGTGGTCTTCAAGCTCTCGGCTCCCTTAGCACTATCAGGGGGGGGGGAGTCCTCGTCGATGTTGTCCATTACGATACCTTCGCAAAAGCCAGCAGGAGAGGTGTACATGTACAGTTGATGATCGTTCTAGGGCTCATCTTCCTGAACTTTGCGGCCTTCTCTCCTTGACGCGAAATGCGGAACCTCGCGCAAAGGAGGCGGTGAACTTGGGGACAACGGAATCGTCGGTCAGGCAATACTTGCGGTTGAAGATGATGTGGTCGATCTCGTTGTGGAATTGGCCACCGGAGGATTCCCAGGCCCATCGTAGGGATGAGGCTTCTGGAACTGTGAGTATTGGTCGACATGATAAATTCAGACAGCCTTTCATCTTGCTCGTTCCAGTCTAAACCGTGAATTCCGATGTGGAGTTCTTCCGGCGACCTTCGTGGCCCGATCTTGGCGTTGGAGTCGCCGACGATCACCTTGTAGAAGGTGTGATCTTCCTTATAGAACTTCTCCAGTTCCACGTAGAAGGCTTCGATCTCTTCGTCGTCGGGGCATTCGCGACGAATACAGTCAAAGCTGGCACGGAGCCACATTGCTTCAGTCGCAGACGTCCGATTCGGGTTGTCAGAGACTCGTACGAATCGATGTTCATGGCCACTAACACCGCCTACTCCCCTGCTGTCGCATATCCCGAGGAACAGTTATTCTCCTGAGTCGTAGGCGGCGTGTAGGGGTGGTGTCTTCTCGTCTCGGTCAGTCCGATAACGTCGTACTTGATCTTCCTGGCTCGCATCATCAGGTCCTCGACGGATGCTTTCGATGCACGCGTGCGGGCGTTGTAGCTACAGATCGTCACTTAGTCCTTCTCAATTTGCGCAGCCTGGTCAGGCCCTGAGATTTTAGCAGCCTCTCCGTACTCGTCCTTCCCATCGCTGCAGAAATGGGGGCTCTATCGGGATCAAGGGAATGAGGCCCTTTGGGGCTGCTGTCTTTGGCTGGAGTGCACACTGTAGCTAGTCCGGCTCTGTCGTGTGGGCGAAGAACTCTGTGCAGCCAGCCAGACTGCCCGAAGGAACGGAACGAGACTTAAGGCGGCCTCGAGTCGCCTTACATGTACTTCAACTCTACCGAGTGCCAGCTTTTGTCCGGGCCGACACAGTTACAATCCGACCGAACACATCCACGCACACTGTACATGAACATTCCACTCCCACGCACAAGGAACGCGTCAACTCGGCACAGCAGGAGCAAGGAGTCCATCCTCTGCATCCCACCTGCGTCTCTGGGCAGTACACGGTTGCATTTGGTTCGCATTTGGTTCCCCTATCCACCACCCGGGTACACTCCAGGTGGCCCTGCGACAAGCGGCCCAAGATCCCTCTTAACAAGAGGGCCCGAAGGCTCTCTAACGAGGGAGATCCGTGGTTCCTATGCTATCGTACCATATGCTTACAAAAGTAAGGAATATTCTATTTAACAGCAATATTTTTGGGTTTCAATGCTTCCTTCCACTTGGTTGTAGAGGATAAAGTGTTACCCGTCCAATTTCGTCGTGTCGCCGTCTCGTTTGTTGTTTCACTCCGCCTACCAGGGATGAGCGGATAACGCAATTTTGAAACTCGGATAACGGATAGCGGACAATTTTGCCCAAATTGGCCGGATAACGGAAGAACGGATAACGAACAAACAAGAAAAGATAAAACTCCTTCTAAGTTGCGCCGGTGCAGACAGCTGATCATGAGCTTAACTATTTTTAAATTATAAAATATTCTTTACCAGTCTAGCGTTTTCGAGTGCAGTCACTACATTGACGACGCTCTATGAGATTTCCTGCCTACTTAGGTAAGAAGAGCTTAAGCCGTCCGAAGCACCTACTTCGCCAGGGCCGATGGAGTGCAACCAACCAAGTTTATCGGGGAGGAATAGAAGGAAGACCGCCAAGCTTTGAAGCCAAGACTGTTTTGCAATGCCATATTTTAGCCACCCGACCGATGTTTCGGTATAAAGCCTTCTTGAGTGTCCTGAGAAGACCATGAGAGCTTAAGGCCTATGTCATACCTCCGCTCACCCCGAGCGAAGCCTAATGATAAGCTCCCATATCGATCGCGCGAAGCGATGAGTCGATATGGGAGACTGATGACATGATAGCTGTCGTCCCCGCTTTTACTATTATGTCGGGTAGTGGGTGGTTTTATGCCGAAGATATTCATAAGCAGATAGCTGCCTGGCCGTCCTCCTTTTCTGAAACTCCAGATAATATCCCTTTAGTGACATAGGCCTAAGAAAATTATTCGTCCAAGGATCATTTCAAGTACGATTTACAGTTAACAAATTTTCATTTCTTTGCGATTTAAAAGATTGAGAGAAAACGAGACGGACGTAAGAGTCATTCACCTCTTATCCACTCACACTAATTTTGATCTACCAGGAACTTGCCCCCTTGCATCGGTTTCCGCAGGGTTAACTGGGTTTACCAAGCGCTCGCATGGTTCTTTTTTCAATTAAGGCTAAAATAGGCTCCTCGCATGAGTAATTCCTCCAACCCGTCATTGTATATACGTTTCGTCTTATAAAAAAGTCGGTTAGGCTCAAACTAAACAGAGTAATAAAGTATACATAAAATTTTGGTTCGACAGCTTGATGAGTAACACTACTGTTATTCGACAATCTGCCAAGATCGGAGGCACTTTAACGCGAGATTATCTGGGACGGATAAAACATTAGCTTTTTCATCAGCTAGTCACTGCAAACTATTGTGTAGGCCAAACAAAATGCCATTCATTCAAAGAATTGTGACATCCAAAAGAGTAGGAGCAGAATATCCGGCCTATCTCTGAAAGGGAATGGTATCTTATATAAGAGAAAACTTGCACTAGAACACTCACTGTAAAGGTGCTTCATTTGTAAGAAATCGGGGTTAGTCTGCATGCTTTGCGCCTGTTCCTATTCTGCTCGCATTCATACTGTGGCATTCGTCCCACGCTTTACAACAGCCTATCACTGTAAGGATACCATTGCCGGATGCAATCAAATCCAGCCCGTGAAAAACAAAGGTAGGATGCGAAGGTCGGCGCTTAAGAATTCTTCTTTGATGCGCTGGACCCTCCTCCTCTATTTATGTTATCGAGGCGCTTGTATTTTTCTCTGCTCTACACATGACTTACCGATAATCAGCTAAAAATGTTTAGTAAGTCTCACAAACGTTTTGTTGCTCGTTATCCGGCCATTTTGGGCCGGATAACGAGCAGCAAAACGGATAGGATAACGGATAAGAACTTGTAATTAGGTGAGGATGAGAATATTATAAACATGTCTGTGAGTTCATTCATGCCTTTAATGGTACGTAAGAAGCTGTTGCTAGTTGTGTTGTGTTTAATTTTATGTTTGTTGTAAGTTTTTGTGACCTGGTATTTGTTTATGTGACACCACTTATGTAATGCATGACTATGCTCATCTTTGATAAATAAATGAACAAATAATAAATGATCGCGCTTCAAGTGTTCTGACAAGGAAGGTCAATGAACGTCCCGTGGCAGTTTTCAAAGCGACCTATTGAGGAGTGTAAGGGGTTGTCCGGAAAGCACCGGGTAGTTGGTGGGTGGCATAAAACCACCCACCAACTACCCGACAGTAGCGGAATTACAGCGAACTCACAATTTGCTTGTTACCGATACAGTAACCAAAGCAGAACACCGAGGTGCGCTGCTCACGAGCCAGTAGCGGCGACTGGATGGCCGAGAGGGTGTGGGGCGGACTTTCGGGAAGAGAGTCATGGGTTCGGATCCGGGGGCTAGGATTCTGCATTGCTGGGCTTGCTTACTGTTATTTTGCCAAGTATAAATCGACCACGCGGAAACGTCTATCAGATTTGTGATCAGCGCCTCAATTAGCCTACAAGGCGAACTATGGGTGAAAATTGCTTTCGATCTCCAGAGTCGTTGGAGTACAAGTATCTACACCTTCGATTAACAGGAAGTGGTGGGGAGAACAATCAGCATCGTTCAAATCGTATCATACCGGTTGAAATAAGGATATAACGTCAGTATAGTACACTACGGTGTTCAAGATACACTTTACATCGGCAAAAGAGCGATGAGCAAGCCTAGCAATGCAGAATCCCAGCCCACGGATCCGAACCCATGACCCTCCTCCTGCAAGTCAGCCCCCACACCCACTTGACAACAACAATGTCGAAAGGAAGGTATTCAAAATAGTGACCGGAGGTGTTTCTACAGATTCCTCAACTCCAAACTGAATTATAAGCCTAGGGTGGGTGTTCTTAAATCAAGTGGAGGCGTTATGGCCAGAACTGACGACGATAAAGCTGAAATGCTTGCTGCTGTTTTTGAGCAATCTTTTACGCAGGATTCTTTTTCTGTTTCCCATCAGCCATCTGTCGTCCCCGCTTTTACTATTATTCGGGTAGTGGGTGGTTTTATGCCGAAGATATTCATAAGCAGATAGCTGCCTGGCCGTCCTCCTTTTCTGGAACTCCAGATAATATCCCTTTAGTTTTCTTCAAAAAGTTGCTCATGTTATTTCTCGGCCTTTGGAGTTCTTATTTAACTTAAGTTTTTTCAGGTCTGATGTACCTTCAAGGTGGAGATGCTCTCTTGTTAATCCTAATCCCAAAAAGGGTCGAAGCACCTCACCATTAAATTATCGCCCAATCAGCATTACCTCCATTTTTGCTAGGTTGTTTGAAAAAATTCTCAAAAAAGGATTGTGCAGCACCTTGAAGATCATAATGTCATTTCAACTCACCAACATGGGTTTCAGAAGGGCAGATCAACGACAACTGCTATGCTGCACTCACTAGATGATTGGACAGCGTATATGGGCGAAGGTACAGATGCCGACCGACGTAATTTATCCTGATTTTTGCAAAGCCTTCGTCAAAGTATCTCACTCCAAACTTCTTCGGGGATTAACAACTGTTGACATTCATCCCCGTATCGTCTCATGGATCAACCCGTTTCTATCCAATCGCACATTTATGGTGCGCATCAATTCTGGTTTTTTTCTAAGCCTAGAAGTGTCACGAGTGGGGTTCTTCAGGGTGGCGTTTTATCCCCCAATTCTATCCAACATATACACTTACGAGCTTCCCCACCTCCTTCTTGAAGCCGATGTCAGATGCGTTGCTTTAACAGATGACATAAAAATCTACAGACAGTTAACCCCCGCATCCGACCGTGTTAAGCTGCAAAATGCTGTCGATCTTGTGCCTGAGTGGTCACGCAATTGGATTTTCCCCTCTCTGCCGGAAAGGCTAAAGTGCTCCACCTTGGTACCGATAACCCATGCACACATATAGCGTTGGTAATGCACCGATTGGGAGCGTTGACCAGATAAGAGGTTTAGGATTTTTGGTTACGAAGGACATCAGCTTCGGCAGTCATTGTGAACAGATTGCAGCAAAAGCACAAGCAGTTATGCACAAAATTTTTCATGCTTTAACTACAAAAAGCAGTGATGTGCTTCTTTAGGCCTACACATCATACATCAGATCATTGCTTAAATACGGAACGGCTATTTTCAACCCATACAAATGTAAAGTAATTCAAAAACTCGAAAGAGTTTTGAACGGTTTCACCAGGAAACTCATGATCAGGGCAGTGGGTTTTCTCTATGACTGCATCCCACCTGTCAACGAAAGGAATCTAAACTTTGGTCTCCGGTCCTTGGCTTGGAGAAAAAAAAGTTGGACCTCCTTTTGTTACACAACATAGTTCATGGCCGGACATGTCTTCGCATAATTCAGTTTTGTACTATGAGGTCCTCTATAACTAGAGGAGGTACATCGAAAATTGTAGTGCCTATGGCTAAAAAATTGCAGGGTGCACTTCTTTATCAACAGCGCACTTCCATCGTACCTTAGTCTTAGCAGAAAAGGAGCAATTCCAGTGAGTATAAAGGCATTCAAGAAAGTAGTAGACAAAATTCTGGAACCATGACGGCATTCTCGCTTTCCTGTTCTCCTTCACACCAACTTCCTTCATCTTTATTTTCACTTAGTTGTTTTACGTTTTCTACTATGTTTTATCCTTCACTGTAATTGTTATGTTAGTGTCCGTTTTATGTTCGTGAAGTTGCACAGTCCGCAGTTTTGTTCTTATTTTATTCCTGAGTTGTTAGTTGTTACACATGGTGCATCCATGTAATAAACAAACAAACTTGGCCATCCAGTCGCCACCACCCGTTTCGTGAGCGCCGCACCTCAATTTTCCGCCTGGGTTGCTGTATATAAGTAAGCAAATTGTGAGTTCGCTGTAATTCCGCTACTGTTACAGCCCCAAACATTTTGCAGGTTAGATGCTAATCACGACATGGCAGTTCCAGACGCCGGTTTTGCTTTTTCGTCTCCCACTGAGGTGAAAGGTTTTTTGTAATTTTTGACCTACTCAGATGTCCGCAGGAAACTTGAAAACCACTATGGTGCTTCTCAGACAACCCCCTATAACCCTCAATAGGTCACTTTGAAAATTTCATGGGACGTTCAATGAGCTCCCTTATGAGTCAAGGAATCTACGTGGATGTGGTACAAAGCTGCTAAAAACCTAAATTTGTTCATCGTTCTCAAAAATCGACAAGAAATGCACAACGGACGCATTTTGAAAAGAAATCAATGACGTTCAGGGACGGGACGATTGACACAATGCTAGAGCAACTAGTGTACTGGAAACTCAGAGCTGGTGGCGAATGCCGTTCCCTCAGCGAAACACACAGCAACTGTGATGTTGCAGTCATCCAGTCGACGACGGAGACACTACGTCATTCATGAGGTGACAGACTGCGTCGGAGTTATTCTGCGCTACCTAACGTTCGAAAATCGCCCTACCACGCGAATGTCAAGTGGATGGCTCGGCGACTCACCGTGAATGTTGAACGGTAAGCCTTCGAATCAGCCGTGCGTTCGTAAAAGACAACAGTTCGAGACGGTGACAGTCACATGCCGTACCGAACGCTGCCAGTAACACGCACTCATTCAAAGGAAGCATTTCCATTTCGTGGAAGTTCAATCAAACATAGGGTCTTTCGCTACTAATCAGTAGCTTGTTCCAACCTGCAACTTGAAGCTCGAGGTCGCAAACAAACTCATCCCCAAAGTCAGACCTAAGATTGTACGCCATACATATGAAGAGCGCCGCACACGCCAGGTTCCTCCTATCTAGAAAAAGGCGAATGCGGAATAGGCATCTTCATCGCCACCAGCCCAGGCTACGGTCTGGAAGTTAAGCCGGCGCGAATATTATAAAGCAGGGTCTTCCATACCATTTCATGTCAGACTGCACACTCTGGCGCTTTTGAATTCAGACTGAACATCTTTCAAATCGAAACGTGTTTTTCCCACATGGAACCATAGACTCTCGAAAAAGATTAGAATGATTTTTTGTTCAATGAAACTTTAGTGTGACTTTCTTCGAAGCTTTAATTCTCTTGCCCAATAAGTGAACATACTGTTTTTATTTTAAAAATCTCTTTTCAAATAAAAATAATCGTTTCGAGCCTGCTTTAAAATGCGGTTAAAGGCAGTCAGTTTGTAGCGTTAAAAGAAGAGATTGCACTATGCCGTCGTTCAAGACGTCGCGATTTTATTCGATCTATAAGCAAAATTTATGTCTGCATAGAGTTTCACACCTGTAAACGATAGAACAAAAGAACAGTTGTAAGGAACACGCACATCCTCACTTTCATGCTTTGCAAATAAAATATCAATAAATAAATAAATATCAACATAATAAATAAAAATCGCAACGAGTCAGTCGAGTGCATGGCGCGATCGCTTCTTTTATCGCATCAATTAATTGCTGCCTTGTTTCGCTTTAAAACAAATTCCAATTTTTTATAGTTCTCGAAAAATAAAAAATTTATAAAATTATTACTCTCATTCGGGCAGTTGAACTAAAAAAATCAAAGAAAGTCATAACAAAATTTCCTTTAACTAAATAATATACTATCCATTTTGGAGAATATGCAGTTTAATCATTAAGAAGCTCGTTTCAATTTGGAAGACGTTCACTTTGATTTCAGAAGCATCACGTTTGTTTAGAACAGAGTACAAGCTAGCGTAAGAAGTGTCCAGTTTGATGTAAACGGTCTACAAGACGACGTGAAAACGGTAGATCTTGAAAAGCCGTCGGTACAAGTTGCGATCTGAAGTGCTTGAAAACTGTTCCTTTAAAACCATGTCAGATAGCTGACATCTGCCACAGAGTTTAAAACAGTGAAGTCGTGACTGCGAAATACTTTCTGCAGAGAGCTTGCTAAAGCGCTTCAAAGGTTCACGGCACACGCGCCTATCAAGGAAAGGTTCCCAACTCATGGTGAGCTTTTGTGATCCTATTTTGACAGAATGTAGTGCCCTGTGAGCGGAGTCCAGAACCACAGTCAGTTTTTGCTGAGAGCCTCTATGAAGACCTGAGAAGGAGGTCTGAAGGCGTCGCGCAACTACTATCAACCCCTACGGCACCCACGAGATGTGTCTCGGTGACGCAGCTGGAAAGAGCGTCGGCTAATAGAGGTAGCACCGGTGGAGTTTTGAGTTCGAGTCCGCGTGCTGCCAGGGTTTTTGCACATATTAGTTTGTTGATATTACGTTTTCTCACAATCCCAGGAGGCAATTTTAGACCATCAATGCTTGCAACAGATACACAACCAAGGCTGTCTATTTGCGCCTTCATATGTGCTAGTTTTTCAACTATTCACATCTGCACCACCATATCATACCGTATCACCAATGATGCCGTAATCGTAGTTGCACACAAATACGCTTATCCTTCTTCTTCTTCTTCTTCTTCTTCTTCTTCTTCTTCTTCTTCAGCGTTTGTCCCGCTTCGTGGCGGGGTCCGCTATTCTGGTGTCATGACGCCACCTTTCCCGATCCAGCGCTAGATCGGGATGGACACCAGCTACTTTCAAGTCCGTATGTAACGTATCAGCCCAGCGCTGCTTCGGGCGCCCTCTAGGCCGCTTTCCTATTACCTCGAAGTTAAGGCCTATCTTGCGGACGCTGTCTTCTTCTCCACGCAGAACGTGGCCGTACCATCGTAAGCGAGCTTCGCGCATCTTGTCAGTTATCGGCGCGACACCGAACTTCTGCCGAATAGCATCGTTTCGGATGCGGTCCATGCGCGTGACTCCTGCCGTCCAGCGCAGCATCTTCGTCTCCATGACGCTGAGGCGCGTTTCAACTTCCTTGGTCGCTGGCCAACACTCAGCGCCGTACATTGCTACCGGCCGGACGACTGCTCTGTAGATCTTCGACTTAAAGCGCTCTGGTATCTTCTTGTCGCAGAGCACGCCAGTCAACGAGCGCCACATGGACCAAGCTGCACTCACGCGTGAATTCACTTCGACCATCAGTTTGCCGTCAGACGCGACTGCTGATCCCAGGTACTTAAAGACCGCAGTGCGTGGAAGCTCGATGCCGTTAACCTTGATGGAGCTGGACTCGGTAACGTCCGTCGTTAAATACTCGGTCTTCTTCACGTTCAATCTGAGTCCAAACCGCTCCAAGCGATCACACCAAGCTTGCAACTCTCGCTCGAGTTCTCCTTTATCTTCGCTAGCGAGCATCACGTCATCGGCATGAAGCAACGTCCAAGGGACGGGCTTCTGAAGATCTCGTGTGATGGCATCCATGACGACAACAAAGAGGAGTGGGGAAAGCGCAGAACCCTGGTGTACTCCGACAGAGATGGGAAACTCCATCGAGGTCCCAGCTGCAGCTTGAACTCGACTCTTTGGACAAGAGTAGAGAATTCGCACCCACTCTATGAGCTCTTCAGGAACTCCATGTTGTCGCAGGGCGTACCATATCACTTCACGCGGTACGCGGTCAAAGGCCTTCTCCAAGTCGAGAAAGGCGATATGCACTGCCTTCTGTTTCTCGCGATGTTTCTCTATCAGGAGGCGAGTGGCGTGTATGGCATCAACGGTGCCACAACCAGCCACGAAGCCGCACTGATTGCTGGACAACTGGACGATGTCCCGAATTCGTCCATCGACAATTCGCTCAAAGATCTTCATGCTGTGCGGAAGCAAGCGAATCGGACGGTAATTGGAGCAGTCTGCAGGACTGCCCTTCTTCTTCCAAATTGGAATCGTCGTACTTTGACGCCAACACTCAGGCACTTTCTTCTCCGCCACAACCTGATTAAAGAACTTCGCCAACCACTCAGCAGGGTACCAGTACTTGGACTTCCATAAATCAGCTGCCACGTCATCGGGCCCAGTCGCTTTGCCTTGCCTCATCTTCTTCAAAGCCGCTTCAATCTCCTCCACGGTGATCTTCTGAACGGGGCCGTGGGTTGGAGCCGTGGAAGGGATGGCTGGATGAGGAAATTCTACTGTAGAGATTTCCTCAAAGTAGTCGCGCCATCGCTTCAATGCCTTCTTGCGGTCCGTAAGAAGATGGCCGTTCTCATCATTGATGCCGAAAAACTTCTCAATATCCTCGGTCTGCCGATGGCGATTCTTAGCAAGCCGGTACAGATACCGCTCGCCATCGCGTGACTCGAGCTTCTCGTTGACATCTCCATAATGAGTGGCTTTTGCAACAGCCACGGCCTTCTTTGCAGCTTTCCTCGCTTCTTGGTACTTCCGCCAGTTATCGGTCGTCTTTTCGCCGAGAAACACGTGATAAAGCGACTTCTTCTCTCGCACTTTTGCTTTCACGTTATCTGTCCACAGCCATGCCTGCTTGTCGACCTTCCGTCGCCCAGGCTTCGTAATGCCGAGTTCCGACTGTGCAGCTTGACGAATCGCGTCGGTCGTTCTCTTCCAAGTTTCGTCGACAGTCGTAACTGTCGGTAACCGCACGCGAGAAATCACAGCTGCTTCCTTCTCTCTCATTCGCCACCACTTGATTCTTGCAGCACCACATCGCTCGACCTGCTTCAGCCTCGGAGGGACAATCTTCAGAGTGCAGATCAGCGGTCGGTGCTGTGGGGCGACCGTCTCATACGGCACGATCTTCGCGTCTGTGACAAGACTCCGGTCGCGATCTCTCACAAGGACAAAGTCTATCTGAGACTTGGAGCTCCCACTGTAGTATGAGATAAGGTGCGAGTCGCGTTTTTGGAAGACGGTGTTCACAATGGTGAGGCTATGCAATTCCGCATACTCAAGAATGCGCTCACCATCGGCGTTACGTGATCCGTATCCGAAACCACCATGACAGCTGTACTCGTCTTTCGTAGCACCTACGTGCCCATTAAGGTCACCAGCGACTATGATGACATCTTTCGACGGTACCTCTGCTGTCTTCTCATCCAGCAGGTTCCAAAACTCATCCTTGGCTTGATCGGAGCAGCCAGTCTGCGGAGCATACGCAGAGAAGAAGTGATAGAGTCGCTCATTAGCGGCGACAACGATCTTCATCAATCGATCGTCAAAGCGCTCAACGCTTACAATCGAGTCACGAAATCGTTCGGAGACGATTATTCCGACACCACTGGTGGTCCTGGAACTTCCACATAGAACGGCCTTGAAGCCACGTCCTATGTCCCTTGACTTGCGGCAGGACCACCTCGTCTCCTGCACCGCACAGAAATCAACTCTTCTACGCTCCAGTGCTTCAACCAACTCGCACGAGCGGCCCGTCAACGTACCCACATTCAGCGTTGCCACGCGGGTCCTGCTTACGTTACGGGACATTCGGACTAGCTCAGTTGCCCCCCGATGCCGTCCTCGCATCAGGGACCCTCGCATACTTCTCACACTCGCCGGGCTCTGCGAGTGCGCGTCGGCTCCCGCGGACGCCGTAGCACTATCACGAAAAACTTGCAATGTCATGAACCATGCGATGTGACATGGGTGTTCGTAGGCCGGCCTGTCACAAGGGCCTGTCGCCTGCAATCGAATGTCCGTGTTCGGCTTAGCTCGCAGAGCGGGCAGTTTCCAGTGGCACCACGTGGAGGAACGGACATCGCCACCAAATACGCTTATCCTAAGGATAAAGGATAAGGATAAAGGACGGCGTTACTCAATCCCTTCTGGGATGCGCCAGCGCATTCTACTTCTACGGGATGTCGTGGAGGCGACATGAATGCGTATTTGGACATACAATGACTTGCGGTGGCCAGCCGATGAACAAGTCAGCGCTTTATCCTTCCCAGACAAGTCTGGTACCAATTCACCGACCCCGGAGGGATGGAAGGCTTGGTTGGCCTGGGCGGGAGATCCGAACCAGGAACCTGGTATCGGGTGCACACGACAGTCGTACCTCCTCCGACTGCGCTACACGCTTATCCTACATTTGAATATTATAAACTCGGCCATATCGGTACATAAGTGCACTAAAAATGTCGTTCTCACCTGAACATGTTGTCGGCCGACTACTTTCCACCTTCACTCCGGATTTCACTTCTCCGACAAGGAGAGAAATTGCGGTTGCGGATGCCATATAAGGACTCCTCCCGGAGGCCATTTATAGAGATATCGACTGCCAGGAAGAAGAGGGTGGTACAGGTTAGAGGAACTAGAACCAAAATGGCACCTTTCTACGCCTATCATCCAGTTGGTTTCATAGGTGTGTTTCGATGAGGAGGTGGATGTGATTGCAGATTATAAATAAGCCAGACCTACCGACAGTTCTGCGCTCCGGTGTTTCAGCCGTGTCTGTCATACGCGTGGGTGGCAGCTGGATACATCGACGTTCACCCAGGGCCCTTCTCTACACCCACGGATTACGCATTCAGCGAAGAATAGATGGTCATTCCTTGCCAGGGAGAACATTGTTTCTCATTGGCTTTTGTAAGATGCTGTTGGTGTGACAAGCGCTTGTGTTTTAGTTGATTCCTAGTTTTGCACCATAGCTGTTGAATAAAAGATAAATAATAATATAAGACTTTTTATTCCCAGAGAAATGATATGGCGCAGATATGAATAGTTGGAAAGCTAGCACATATGAAGGCGCAATTAGACAGCCTTGGTTTGTTGTAAGCATTGATAGTCTAAAATTACCTCCTGTGATCATAAGAAAGCGTAATAACAGCTAACTAAAACGTGCAAAAATGTTGGCAGCACACGGACTCGAACTGGAAAGCCCTCCGGTGCGCTCCTACGATGTGGCCTCTTACTGACTGCGAGGCACATGTGGGGTGTCGTAGATGTTGATGAGTGTTGCGCACACGCTTTCAGACCTCCTTTTCAGGTCTTCAAAAAAGCGTTCAGCAGAAACTGACTGTGGTTCTGGACTCCTCTCACAGGGTCCTACATCCTGTAAAAATAGTATCGCAAAAGCTCACCATGAGTTGGGAACCTTTCCTTGTAAGAATGTTTTTTCTGCTCTATAGCTTTTTCTAAGCAGGTGTTCCAAGAACCACCGCGTCTTCCACTATCGGCATACGAGCTACATGATCCTGGCTGAACGACGAGAGCGGTACACAATGTTTTAGTAACAAAATATAAAAGGAGGGGGTATGATTCAATTCATTTTCATTGAGTTTCAAGTGGCTGGAATTACGGTTGTAAGCTTTCATAACGATGTTTTGTACAAGCCGTGTCTGGCGTTAGAATCTGATCGCAACAAAACCTCGTTATTAGTGCAGTGGATATGACAAAACCCATATAGAAAGGAAGCACGCAAGGCCTGACAAAAAGCGTGAATAAACCAAATGGCCTCTCCGATCGAAGCCAATCGGAAGAACGGACGAATGAAAGTGATGTTGAATCCGTATATCGAGTTGAGAAGAGTCAGAGAAGCATCTAGAGCATCTGTCAGAGATGAGCGGTGTCATTGCTTTGCCGCTGGCTTCATTTCGATTCGAAACAGACCCATTGAGAGCACTCGTGGCCGGCCACACACAAGCGATAGAGCTGGAACGCACCTGAGAGCCTCAAGGTTCAGCTGAGGTCGTAGTGGGTAAGTAGCAAGCGGGCATGACGGCTGGGAGAAGTCACTACGTGAGCTGGCTCCCATCCAGCCGAACGATTCATTACGCACAGCTGTCGCCGCAGGGCATGGTGAGTTGTGAATTCGCAAGCTTTACACACAACCACAGCGCAGTTCCATGACCATTCCCCACCGATAGGCAAACTGACCCCGAGTGGTCGGCCAGTTCCTGGGCTGCCTTCAGCAACACCTGTGATCCCAGTTTGGCGGATCTAGCGAGTGATGAACAGCACGGTCTCACCGCTACCCTTAATCTGGTATAGTCCTTTACAGTCGCGCCTATTGCACAACTTGACTTTAATCGCAGATGCTTGCACTCTTTTCCTTTTGCTTGCAATCTAAACGTTTCCCCTTTCTCTTCCTGTTAGGAAGTTGGTCAAGTGGTAATGCCATTTTCACTCGGCTCTTTCAATTGTAGTTTGGACACGTCAACAATTAATCGTAAGATTAATTGTTGACGTGTCCAAACTTATTACAGACTTATTACGGCAGCGGCAACGCGACAGGAGGTACACCCGCTCCCTGCTGGGGGCGTGGCGTCAGGAGGTACAGCCGCTGTTCTGCGGACCGCAAACTTTTGTTTTGCGTGTCAAAGGTTTCAGAAGGCAGCCGTTAGACTCTCGGTGAAGCATAGGGAGTTGGGGGTGAGTGAGCAAGGTCGCACGCCCCATAGCAGGGGGGGGGGGAGTGTACCGTACCTCCTGACCGTCCCCACTTATTACAGTCTGGTTGGGTGCACAGCGTCCCCTTGTCGCCAAGACAGAGTATGGCAAACTACCCGTGTTGTTCATCGGCTGAGCGCAGCAGCACTAGAGCCCCCATTTTCGGAGCAGCGATCTGTGCGACGAGTACGGAGAGGGTATTTAGATATCAGGGCCTAACCAGAATCTGAGGACTAGAATGACGATCTGTACTTACGACGCCCCTGCGCCTGGGTTGCATCGTTGGTGTCTTCGTCAACAAGCAGTTAGCCATGAACATCGACTCGGTACAGTACCGGCCGCGTCTTTTGAATAGACGCTTTCGCGTCTTTTTGATATAACCCGCCTAAAATTCATTCATTTCAAAAACAAAGGATATATTTGAGCTCAGGAGTTCGAGCTCTATCGTTTGGTATGCATTGTTCATATGGAGCCATGAAAATGTTCGAAATTGAAAACTTGCGCTCCATTGCGAAGGGCGGTCACGGACGAGTATATCTCTCACAAGGCGAATGCGACGTCTGCGACTGAATCTATGCGGCTCCTCACCAGCTGTGACTGCGCTCGTCGTGTGCGCTCCAACCTCCAGATACGGTAAGGCCTTCTAGGTAGAGTTCAAGAAGCTGTAAGAAGGACCACATCTTCTACAAGGTGATCTTCGACAACTTAAGCACCAAGATCGAGCAGCGAAGGTCGCATGAGAAAGTACACATCGTCACCCGCAGTTTGACGTGGAAGGAGCGAGGTGAAAGATGGCCTGAATTAAATTTTTAAATACCACCCATGGAAACTCGCTGTTTCAGAAGTCTCCCATCCTACGATGAACGTAGAATCCCTGGTGTTCAGCTCCACAACAAGACAACAGTCCACATCATCTTCAGCCACAAGTATTTAGCTCGCCAGCGTCTCCGGTGTCCCCAAGTTCTACATGGGATCAGACCATCGCCACTTTCGCGCAATGTTTCGCTTTTACACCAGGAAGAGATCCAAAGATTTGAGAACAAGCGTCCCAGAGCGACCAGCAACTGGCACCCATACGACTTTCGTATTGGAAGACACGGTCACGACAACATCGCCGACGAATACGATCTCTTTGTGTTTAACCTCTACGGCAGTGCTAAAGGAGCCAAGAGCTTGGAGACCAGCAAGAGACGTCTGTCTCCGGAAACTGTCGAGTTGCCAGCGTTGCAGCATGAGCGTCGCGCAACTAACAGTTGATTCGAGCTTGCGCAGCTCTGCGGAGAGGCCACAAATGGAAGAGAAGGGTGCGAGTGTTGACTGAAGCTGCAGACCCGTGCACGAGCATCCGCAATGCCCGCTGGAACTTTGCCAACTTCAAAACCAAGATGACCGCTCTCCGACGCCCTGATGGAACCGCAACCTCTTCCACAAAATCAATGGAGAATGTCATACAGGCCTTCTACTCCGACCTCTCTGACAGCCACGTCCACCTGCGCCATGTTAGCGCAGAATAGAAGCGTCGTGCCCGTTGTCCACTCGAGATCCGACACGCCATTTCGACGGTGGGTGAAGAATCGTACATCACCCAACCCCATGCAATCAGACCTGAACACCTGAGCAACCTCCCGACAGTGCTCCCCGATGCGGTTCTTCATACGCTACGTCGGAGTGCGATGTTCTATCTCACTTCTTCTTCTTCTTCTTCTTCTTCTTCTTCTTCTTCTTCTTCAGCGTTTGTCCCGCTTCGAGGCGGGGTCCGCTATTCTGGTGTGGTGACGCCACTTTACGCGATCAAATGCTTGATCGGGATGGATACCAGCAACCTTTAGGTCCACATGCAACGTATCAAGCCATCGCTGCTTCGGCCGCCCTTTAGGCCGTTTTCCGGGCACATCTATGTTAAGGTGAATCTTCCTAACAGTATCACCACTAGCTCGAAGAACGTGGCCATACCACCGAAGGCGAGCTTCACGTAACTTGTCAGCAATTGGAGCGACACCAAACCTCTGGCGTATTTCATTGCGAATACGGTCCAGACGCGTAACACCAGCCGTCCATCGCAGCATTTTCGCCTCCATTACGCTGAGGCGAGTCTCAACCTCCTTGTTTGCAGGCCAGCACTCAGCTCCATACATCGCTACTGGTCGGACGATGGTTCTATAGATCTTCGATTTAAGGCGTTCCGGTATCTTCCTGTCGCATAAAACGCCTGTCATCGAGCGCCATTTGGACCACGCTGCGCTCACGCGCGAGTTCACCTCGAGCGTCAGACTACCATCAGACGCAATTGCAGATCCAAGGTACTTGAAATTTGTCGTTCGTACTAGCGCAGTGCCATTGATCTCAATGGACCCGGCTTCGTTTACGTCTGCCGTCAAGTACTCAGATTTTTTGACGTTTAGCTTGAGCCCGAACATCGCCAAGCGATCGTACCAAGCTTGCGCTTGTCGCTCGAGTTCGCTCTTCTCTTCGCTTGCAAGCATTACGTCATCTGCATACAGCAGCGTCAAGGGGGCAGGCTTCTGAAGGTCTCTCGAAATGGCATCCATTACGACAATGAATGGGAGCGGGGAAAGCGCAGAGCCCTGGTGAACACCAACGGAGATAGAAAACTCCGCCGATGTGCCGGCTGGCGCTCGCACACTACTCTTTGGACCAGAGTAAAGTATGCGCACCCACTCAATAAGCTCTTCGGGAACACCGTGTTGTCGTAAGGCGTACCATATAACCTCACGCGGTAGACGATCAAATGCTTTCTCTATGTCGAGAAAAGCTATGTGCAGCGGCTTCTGCTTTTCGCGATGTCTCTCTACCAGAAGACGAGCAGCATGTATGGCATCGATGGTGCCGCTGCCCGCTACGAAGCCACATTGATTGGTGGAAAGTTGGACGATATCGCGAATACGTCCATCTACAATTCGCTCGAAGATTTTCATGCTGTGCGAGAGCAAGCGAATTGGACGGTAATTTGTGCAGTCCGCAGGACTGCCCTTCTTCTTCCATATCGGGATCGTCGTGCTTTCCTGCCAACTACCAGGTACCTTCTTTTCCGTAACAACCTAGTTGAAAAACTTCGCTAGCCACTCAGCAGGACTCCAGCACCTCAACTTCCATAGGTCGGCCGCTATATCATCGGGGCCCGTTGCTTCGCCTGGCTTCATCATCTTCAAAGCCGCTTCCGTCTCCTCCACAGTGATTTTCTTCACAGGACCGTGCGTAGGAGGGGCGCAAGGGATGGGCGGGCAAACTCTTCTGTCGAAATTCTCTCGAAGTAGTCATGCCATCGTTTCATAGCCCTCTTGCGGTTCGTCAGTAGATGGCCATTCTCATCGTTGATGCCCAAGAATTTCTCGATGTCCTCGGCCTGACGATGGTGTGCCTTGGCAAGTCGATAAAGATGTCGTTCACCATCGCGCGTCTCGAGTTTATCGCTGAGATCATCATAATGGACGGCTTTTGCAACGGCTACGGCCTTCTTTGCCGCTTTCTTCGCCTCCTGGTACATACGCCATTTGTCTGCAGTCTTGTCGCGCAGGAACGCGTGATATAATTTTTTCTTCTCTCGGACTTTTTCTCTTACGTCGTTAGTCCACAGCCACGCCAGCTTCTCGATCTTGCGGCGTCCAGGCTTAGTCATGCCTAATTCAGAGCATGCAACTTGTAAAATCGTATCGGTTGCATTTTTCCACGTTTCGTCGACGGTTGTCACCGTCGGCAACCGAATACGAGAAACAAAAGCTGCAGCGTTTTCCCTCAATCGCCACCACTTGATTCTCGGTGGACCGCATCGCTCGACATGCCTCAGCCTCGGAGGGGCGAACTTAAGAGTGCATATCAGCGGACGGTGCTGTGTGGCGACAGTCTCGTACGGCACCACCTTCGCATCTGTAACCAGCTTTCGATCGCGATGCTTCACAAGGATGAAGTCGATCTGTGTCTTGGTGCTCCCGCTATAGAACGACACCAGATGGGAGTCACGCTTTCGAAATATGGTGTTCGCGATGATGAGGTTATGCGAGTCCGCATACTCCAGGATTCGCTCACCATCAGCGTTACGTGCTCCATATCCGAAACCGCCGTGACAGCTGCGACCATCTTTCGCAGTCCCCACATGACCGTTGAGGTCACCTGCGATAACGACAGCGTCTTCTGACGGTACCTCTGCTGTCTTCTCATCAAGCAGCGTCCAAAACTCATCCTTGGCTCTCTCAGAGCAGCCTGCCTGCGGAGCGTATACAGAGAAGAAATGATACATACGCTGTTCAGCAGCGACTACGACCTTCATCAAGCGGTCATTAAAACGTTCCACGCTTATAATCGCGTCTCGGAAACGTTCGGAGACGATTACACCAACTCCGCTGGTGGTCCTGGGACTGCCGCACAGAATGGCCTTGAAGCCTCGGCCTATGTCCCTCGACTTACAACAGGACCACCTCGTCTCCTGTACCGCACATAAGTCGATTCGTCTTCGCTCCAGTGCTTCTGCCAACTCGCACGACCGGCGCGTCGACGTACCCACATTCAGCGTAGCTACGCGGGTCTTGCCTACGTTACGGGACTTTCGGACTAGCTCAGTTTCCCCCCGATGCCGTCCTCGCATCAGGGACCCTCGCATACTTCTCACACTCGCCGGGCTCTGCGAGTGCGCGTCGGCTCCCGCGGACGCCGTAGCATTATCTCGATACTCGCTTAACGTCATCAACCATGTGATGTGACATGGGATCTCCATAGGCCGGCCTGTCACTAGGGCCTGTCGCCTGCACTCGAATGTTCGTGATTAGCTTAGCTCGCAGAGGCGAACAGTTTCCAGTGGCACCACGTGGAGGAACGGACATCGCCACCGATGTTCTATCTCACTAAGTCCAAATAATGGGAATCCAGAATTGCAGCTGCCCTCTGCTAAAAGAAAAGGTTTTGTTCGAAACTATGAAGCACGGTGTCTTCGGTATCAGCGGGCAGCAGGCCGCGTTGTGGCTGCGTTGTGAAACATCCGGCGACGACATCGACGAGCTCAGGGAAGTGGGTAGGGCAGCAGCTTTGCAGTAGGAGGGTCACGGGTTTAGCTACTGCGCTGTGGATTTGCTTTGCATTATTGTAGTCTTCATGCTGAAGCAACCAAGAAGTGTCTTTCGTTCGTCCCCAATAAAAACGATTTAAGCCAAAGTATACAGCGAAAAACTAACGATTCCTTGTAACCTTTTTTTGATATCATAACTTTTGAGGTCCTCATTTAAACGATAGAGAGGAAATTCTTTCAACATAAGTGTCATTGATCATATTATTAAGTGCTCGTCCTGTCACAGGTAAATGAAAGGCTAGGTGCAAGGCTGAAGGCTGATTAGAGATTTGGGATAGCCACCCTGTGGTGAGGCCTCCCGATTTTGGCAGGCCAGGAATTTCATTTTGCAATTTCGACACCAATATTCGTAAACAGCATTCAGAGCTCTTTCTAATGACCCTAGTCTCAACTTGAAGTTCCATGAAAAGTCGAAACCCTTCCCTAGTTTAGAAAGACTTTCTCTGAGACGTCTTTCGGTTTCCATTTAGGCGCCTTCTATACTTGCACCGCAGCGCGGCCAGGCGTGATGGTTGTCATAGCTATCGATTTTTCGCGCCGCCCGACGGCGCCGCTTCACTTTCATACTCCGCCGCCTCAGAACACCACATTTGATGGAATTTCGGGTTACGGTATTAGGCGAATCGCTCTGCTGGAGGGAAGAGCGCGGCGCGGCGCGATCAGTTGCGGCGGACTCGGTGTGGAGTGAGAGGTTTCACACCGGAATGAATCATTTTGCTATGCCTGCTTTGTTTTGGTTTCCCAACCAACAGAACAGAAAGGGTGTAGACAAAGTGATCACGCTATTCCACTTTCAGGACTCCAGAGCTCGAGGAGAGGTCGAAAAGGCTTTTTCGACCCAACATCGCCCAGGGAGGGGGGGAAGGAGTTATTTAGGGTGCTCACCGCGAACCCGACACCCGTTTTTTGTACTACGCTGGAGCTTAGGCAAATTGGGTGACCATGACTTTAGTCACCCCTAACTAACGTAACCTAAGAAGCGAGTGGAGATTTGTAGACATTCCCGAAGTTTCCCTACTACGCTAGAGGTATGTTTAGTGCACAACGACCCCGGAATGTCCATATGAGAGAGAATTCTCACTGCTTCTCGACGATGAGTACCATCCAGCAGTTTTACTTTTGAACACGCAAATGTTGCGAATGGCAGACAAATCCTTTCTGTTTTGGTTCTCTAATGACGCATGGACCGTTTCTCTCGTCATCCTTGGCTCACGGTCCGTAGTAAGCAGGAGCTCGTGGACGCGCGTTGCTGACGCTCTCCTTTCTGACTGCAATCGCGCAGCAGAGCGCCAATTTCGGAGCGCGGCACGGCCAGTCGCGTCGCGCCACGAATTGATACGCCGCGCCGCGGCGAGAGCATAAAAGGTGCCTTAGCCCTAGTTTATACTTGCGCCGCCACGCGGCGCGGCACCACAATCGTTATAGATATCGATTTTTCGCGCCGCCCGGTCGATATCTATCCCAACCAAAGTGCCGCGCCGCGCAGCGGCGCAAGTATAAACTGGGGCTCAGGCCTATGGTATACTCCCGCGTCGCTCCAGCGACGGGAGTGGGGCAACTGTCAACGGCGCGCCTTCGCTCCAGTGGCGGAGGGTGTAGTGGGGCTCGGTTGTCAGTTGACGCGCCATCGCTCCCGCGATGCGTCGCAGAGGGGTGTTATAGGCCTGAGTTATACTCCCGCGGAAGCATCCGCGGAAGGGCAGGAATCGCGCCGAGACTCCTCACCTGGCTAATCGCCGCGCCTCGCCACGCCCGCCTCCGCCGTGCACCATTGGTCCGCGGACGTTCCGCGGATGCTCCCGCGGGAGTATAACAGAGGCCATACCTCCGCGTCGCGGGAGTGAAACATACTCCCGTGCGGCGGCCGTCGCAGCCCGTCGCTCGTCGCAGTGCATGCAATGCGACGAGCGACGGGCGGCGGCCGTCGCAGCCCGTCGCTCGTCGCAGTGCATGCAATGCGACGAGCGACGGGTTGCGATGGTCGCGGAGGGGGGAGCGCTTGTCGTGCACTATTCTATGCACTTCCGCTCACTTATTTCGACACTTCCTTGGTTCGTGGCCATACCACAGAAATTTCAACACACGTCTGGTGATGTTGGGTGGTCATGTGATGTATCTGTTGTTCTCCTTGTAGGGTTTTCGTCATGGCTAGACTCATTTTGTTTTTTTTTCGACGGCTTGAACGGCTAGCTTTTTGAGGAGATATTTTTCTAGGCCGTTTTTCCTACTTTTGTGCCGATCCTCGCATTTATTCCGCCTCTGAATTTCCTCGCCGGCACCGAGATCTACATTTATGTGCCGGACAAGTCACAGAGAGGTTCTGTTGACATGTCTGGCACAGAAATGTGCCAATTGAACGGCTAGTAATCTCCAAGTTCTCTCTTCGTAAAACTCGGCATTTTTCTTAGTCAATCAATATTGCTGTGCCAAACGAGGTTAGGTGGATCAGTTTTATTGAGCGGCCTAACGTTTCGACCTGTTCGTCGTCTTCAGAGGCCTAAAAGTGGCTCAAGACTTTAGATTTGTTACTTACCCGACCAAGCGCCTTACCCCACCCCTTTCCGACATCGTCCTAGGTGCCAAAACGAAAAACCCAATGCATGAAAAATAAACAGCGGAGCATGTTCCTTTGTCTTCCTTTTATTTCTGATAATATCACTTCTGCCATACAGCAGAGCATAGTTCGGGCTCAGCTAGAAGATGATGTTGTGCTTGTAAACATCCCGAATGACAACATCAAGAAGCAGCTAGTCCGAAATAGGCTCTACGATAGGGAGTGTATATCAGAAAACTGTGTTGTATGTCCCTACAATAAGTTGGGGGATTGCGCCAAAGCTGGTGCAGTGTATCAACTTGAATGTGGGACTTGCAATCAAATATACATCGGGGAACCCGGAAGGGTACTGGCAGTTCGCATTAAAGAACACCTGGCTAATAAAAGGCGTGGTATTTTATCCAGTCCGTTAGGCAAGCACAGGGTTGAGGGGCATGGAGGAACCGACTTTGATGTTAAGTGCACGGTTCTGACGTTTGAGACCGACATTTCGTCTAGGAAAGCGTTGGAAGCATTCTGGATTTCCGCAAGGAATCCAGCACTGAATAGTCGAAATGAGTGTCCCTCGATTACTAGTGACTTCTTGCCATTCCTTTCGCATTGTGAGCTATAGAACGACCGGTGGTGATATGAGTGTCCTTACGAATGACACTGGTATACTCAGTATAATCAGCGCGAATGACACAGTATGTCTCAGTCACCATTCCACTACTAACAGCAGCGGTAGCGACGTCGCTCCGCTTCAACGGTGGATCAGCGGGTGAGTTTATTTTTCCTGCATTGGGTTTTTCGTTTTGGCACCTAGAACGATGTCGGAAAGGGGGGGGGGGGTAAGGCGCTTGGTCGGGTAAGTAACAAATCTAAAGTCTTGAACCACTTTTAGGCCTCTGAAGACGACGAACAGGTCGAAACGTTAGGCCGCTCAATAAAACTGATCCACCTAACCTCGTTTGGCACAGCAGTATTGATTGAACGGCTAGTTTTTTTGAGGAGATATTTTTGTAGACTGTTTTTTCCCACGTTTGTCCGATTCTCGCATTTCAAAACTGGGCATCAATTTGGACGATTCTGTGCTGGACACGTCACGAGAACCCACCCTCTCGTGTCGTGTCGAGCACAGAAACATCGGTTTCCGTGCCTGTGGATGGGATCAGAAGCGAAATAAACGCATGAGTGGGCACAGGCATGGCGGAAACCCCCCTAGCAACGAACGAAATACCTTCGAAAACAAAAATCCTACAAACGGAAAAAACGCGAAATCACGAACGAGACGGTTGAGAAAACAAGAAATCCAGGGAAAAAATGCACTGGATCAGCTGATTCGCTAAAATTCTGCAAAAGTCTCCGTCTGCAGAACTGCGTGAACTATGTCAGCCTCAGCGATGGCGACGGCTCGCGACGCGCATCGCGAGCCGTCGCGTCGCTGTGCACTCCCGCATCACTGCAGCGGATGGGAGTATACCATAGGCCTTAAGCCCAGTTTATACCTCGACGCCGAGCGACGCGACGCCACGTATTGTGGCCACATTGATCGGGTGACGCGATCGATCAATTTGGCCACAATGCGTGACGTCGCGTCGCTCGGCGTCGGAAGTATAAACGGGGTCTTAGGCACACCGCTGGCGGGCAGGCGGCAGCGATAGCCATCTTGGTGCGTGTGGTCGCGCGGTGGAGTGGACGAAATTCCCCGACCTTCATGCCAACACCGTCATACGTTTGGAAATGGTGTGAAACTTGAACCGTAATATAAACAGAATGAAAGCTGGAAGGCACCAGGGAGTAAATGTAGTCGTGACAAGATTTTATTTATTTATTTATTTATTTGTACGTGTACAATCATGCAGGTTGAAACAAAACAAAAATAAACAAAAGGAAACATGTTAGTGATTAGAATAACAAAAATAGCGATAACTGGCACAAACGCGAATAATTGATAAGCTCTTAAGAAGTTTCCTGAACATGCCGGTCAATGAGCCTTTTGTATTGCCTCAGTGAATTTGGCATAACGATTTTCTTTGACAACTTTTGGAACTCAGAGCCAGTCCGATGTGTAAAAAATGCCAACACTACATTAGTTCTAGCCCCTGGTATTTGTATCTTACTAGGGAAGGGTTCCGACCTCCAATGGAACTTCAAGTTGAGACCAGGATCATTAGAAAGAGCTCGGAATGCTGATTACGAGTATGGGTGTCGAAATTGCAAAATGAAACTCCTAAGCGAGTTATGGCCTGCCGGAATCGGGTACACTCACCATAGGCTGGCCATGCGACGCACCGGGCGCGTGAGTGGTGAGTCATCAGGGCTCCATGAGAAGGGCCATCCAGCTGCGACGAAGGCGCAGAAGTAGTGCTCATGCTATTCGGGTGCGACGTCGTTGGTTCGGTTCCCGTTGCTGCCGCTTTTTTTGCAATTCATAATTTATCTTCGAAATGACCTTTTGTCCTGAATTATGACACGTGTCTGATTAAATAGCCTGGAAAACTACCATACACCTTTGTAAAAATGTTTGAAGGCAAAAAACTGCTATCATGACATTTTTATTTACTATTTTGCACAAAAAAAACTACTAAATAACAATAACTAGAGGTGTTTCTAGCAACATTGGCATTCATGGAAAAAAGCAAAAAATGTGTGAAGCAAAAAGGTAAGTAGAATGAATGATGTGGAAGCCCAGAATGTCTCTGATCTATTGCTTGCACTCACTATGTCCTTTTCATGAGCAAAGGTGATGTCCATTCTTCTCGCTGAATTTGGGGCGCCCGAGGTAATAAAAATGTCACCATAGCAGTTTTTTGCCTTCAAGCATGTTTACAAACATGTATGGTAGCTTTCCCGGCTATTTAATTAGACACGTGTCATAATTCAGAACAAAAGGTCATTTCGAAGATAAATTAAAATTTGCAAAGGAACCGGCGGCAACGGACACCGAACCGGCGACGTCGCACCCGACGAGCGAGAGCACTACCCCTGCGCCACCGCCGCAGCTGGTTGGCCCTTCGTACGGAGCCCCGATGACTCACCACTCTCGCGCCCGGTGTGTCGCACAGCCAGCCTGAGGTGAGGCCCCCGATTTCGGCAGGCCATAACTCGCTCAGGAGTTTCACTTTGCAATTTTGACACATATATTCGTAATCAGCATTCCGAGCTCTTTCTAATGATCCTGGTCTCAACATGAAGTTCCGTTGGCGGTCGAAACCCTTCCCTAGTTAGTTTTACCAACTCTAGTGCTGGAAGGTGATACAATATAGAAATCTCGGAGACGAAGGCCCAAAATACCATTTATCAACTTAAAGATTGTGATCAAATCATATCGTGTTCTACGGCTAGCGAGAAACTGCAGCTTGAAAATCTTGTGTCTTACTGCGTCGGGTGAAATGGTAGTATAAACGCATCCATGTACTCTTATCCAGAGCTTTCTTATGAAGCTGTTTTGCACGGACTCTGCTTAGCAATGTCACGCTTATACTTAGCACTAAACACGGTCGTGCCATATTCAAGCACAGACCTGACATATGCTTTGTAGCCTAGCAGCATGTGATGATTGAATTTATTTTTAATGACTTAAAGATGGTATGCACATTCCTATCCCCTCTTTTTGCAATGTTCACTAAACGAAAGTGTTGAGTCTAGAGTAAATCCCAAGTCTCGTAAAGTAGTTGCACTGCTAAGCTAAGCTTCACCAAGGTGATAGACCTTCTGTTGATTTGCTCGCCAAGGTGTAGTACTTGAGACTTTTGAGCTGATAGCGGGAAATCCACCTTGCTGATCAGCCTACAATAGCATTAGTTGCAGACTGAAGAGCAACATAGTCCTCCACACCGACGTTTTTTTGTAAATTCTTATATAATCCGCAAATACTTTGCAGGAGACATCATACTGATCAATCAAGTAGGGAACCTCAAATGTGGAAATGTTGAAAAGAATTGGAGAGAGAACACCTCCTTGAGGGGATCCACTAGTAACTAGAAGAGGTTCGGAAAGTGATTCGTTAACTCTAACTTGGAAAGATCCATTTGTTATAAAGTTTCTTTTCCTAGGAGTTATTCTAGAATGGACGCCTATGCTTTCAAGTCCGAAGATAAGCTTGTTCAGTGGAACTTAATCGAAAGCCTTCATAAAAAGACAACGTCTACATCAATTCTTTCATCGAGAGCTTGGGTCCATTCATTTAATGTTGACAACGCTAATGTCACAGTAGACCTACCGGTTCGAAAGCCATGCTGATTTTCTCGAATCAGTGAGTTAGATTCCAGATAACCCACTAGAGCCGATTTCAACTTTCCCTCGAATACCCTAGCGAAAACTGAAGTGATGCTTATGGGACGATAGTTTCCAAAAAAATGGCGCGGCATTTTCTTTTGGATCGGAGAAATGAAGGCATGTTTCCATAGAGCAAGTACTTCACGTAACATATAGCTAGCATTAAATATATGCTCTAGTGGATAGGATATGGCAATGGAAATCCTGCGGATGAAATACAACGGAACTTCATCCTGAGTTAAGGTATGTGTCGCAGGTAAGCTAGATAACTCGTTGTAAATTTCCTCCTCGTAAAACCAAACTGAGTTTTCCATAGTGCAGGGAGAGCTCATTGTATTAATGCAGTCATTTTTGACAGGGCAGATTAAATATGATTTTCGAAAACTCTAGCTAGTATTATTCTAGTTAGTAGTTGCCTTTGCCAAATCAGTTACTGCTGAGAAGCCCGCTTCATCTTTCAATGTTAGGATCCATTTTGGACGCTTCGCCACAGAATTTAAACGCTTGTGAAGATTTGTTTTACCTGGGCTTTCAAGAAGCTTCCTTCCCACATATTTGTGGTTCCTAAGCAAGAGTGTTGTGGCCTAAGTCGCGTAATCGCAACACTTAGTCATCCAGCTGAAGGCGTAGCCTATTCATCGACTGATAGAGGCACTTGCTGTGTGTAGGGAGGACCGTGAAGGCTTCCATTTTCGATTTGTTGTCTTGATTTCGTGTAGAGCTTTGAAATAAATTGCAGAGAAATGGAGTGAAAGGTGAAGAAAAGAACGGCTGTCACAAAGGGTCTATTGACTTAGTAGGTGGAGAATAATCCTTTAAGAGAGACAATAGGATGAAATAACGACCCAGGAGAGCATCTAGTGGTTACTGCGTTTTTCCACAGATTCTCCACCGTGTCACACCCGCTCGATGCCGTTCTCGCAGAGCATTCCTTGCTGCTCTACTGCATTGTCCGCTGTGATAGGAAAGCTCCTACTGTTAAAAGACTTTTTAAGTGAACCTTTATAGGCGTTGAGAAGATGGTTTCCGACATTCTTACGCATTTTCCTTTGAATACTTGGCCTTGTTATCAAGCCTTGGAAGTTTTTAAGGATAGCTGAGACGCCGGATTTTTGCCGGTTCAAAAACTGGTCATTGGAGCATCGATCGTAATTTTACTCTAAATTTTAATTTCGGTTACGACTTGATCGTCACCGCTCTCCAACTCGCTTATCATCGTCAAAGTATGGTGCCCTTCTCAAGCATTCTTTAGTAAGCACTACTAGGGAAGGGTTTTGTCCTACTATGGAACTTTAAGTTGCGACCAGGATCATTAAAAAGAGCTCGGAATGCTGATTACGAATATGGGTGTCAAAATTGCAAAATAAAACTCGTCGTTGAGAGAGGAATGGCCTGCCGGAATCGGGTACCCTCACCACAGGCTGGCCATGCGACACAGCTGGCGCGAGAGTGGTGAGTCATCGGGCTCCGTAAGAAGGCCCTCCACCTGCGGCGATGGCGCTGGAGTAGTGCTCCTGGTTGTCAGGTGCGACGTCGATGGTTCGGTTCTCGATGCTGCAGTTCTCTTTGCAAATCATAATTGCCCTTCGAAGCGACCTTTTATTCCGAATTATGACATGCGTCTGATTAAATAGCCGGGAAAACTAACATACACGCTTCCAAAATGCTTGGGATCGAAACCCTTCCCAAGTAAGAAGCCTTGTATTTTTTCAGCCACAAGTTGTAGCGCAGGTATGCCACTGTTTCCGTTTCCTTGTGCAAGCCAAAAGGCAAATTGTCAGGTGGTTTCGTGGCGGGACCATAATGGCGCACTGAAGCCTCGTGCATACTTCCCGTCGCCGCGATGGAATCGCGGCGATGAGTTTTGCAGAGCGACGCAAAATGATGTGGATTCCCCAGTGCTCGTCGCATCGCTCACGCTCCGTAAGGTAGCGCGACGGCGGTCCACCCAGGACCAACGCTAAACTCCGCGCGCGGCGCGAAAAAGTATGACATGCCCGCGATGGGAGCGTGAAGCCATCGCGCATACCAGCCGCCACTGTTGCGGCGACCGCGGCGAAGTTTAACATGACTATTCGGCCGCGCGCGGTGGAATCGTCGTGAACTGAGCACTACGACAGCATCACGGCGATGGAACTATGCTCCCGGCCTGAAAGCGGCGTGGGCAAAGACCAGGGACGCCTGTAAAGCGGGAGGAGGCGTCCACCAGCGCTGCGAGCAACGATACTCGTTCGGGGTGGGGGACATTCTGCATGAAAGCGGCGCGGGCAAAGACGCGGGACAGTTTAGCGTCGACTTGCACCGTGACCTCCGCCCCTTCGTACTCAGCCACACAGCCCTCGCCGCGGAGGCGATGGTGACGAGCACGGTAGACAGATTTGGTGTGATTACAATCGATAGAGGGATAGGAGGCCCATACGGCTTGCACTGGCAGACCAGAAATTGGGATTGATCTGAACCCTACCATGTCCTATGATAGAATTTTGAGCACTATCGAATGAGCTAGAAAAGAATCTTGCCTCAATATCTCTTACAACAATTATTTTCAGGCGCTATTTAACTTTCGTTAAATATCAGCTTTTATTTATATCAGATTTAACTACGAGGCAGGCTTCCAGGCTACTGATGTGAACTCTACCATCTCCTGCATTAGAATTTCGATCTCTATCGAATGAGCCAGAAATTATCTATCTAAATAACCCTTAAGGCGGCTTTTTAGGCATTGTTTATTCTCGTTAGATATCAGATTTTATTTATATCAGAATTAATTGCGACGCATGCTTCCAGGCTGAAATTGCGTGAGGAATACAATTCGATTTTTGGAAACGACATGCTTAAGCATGTTCACAGTCTGAAATCGCCCGAGTTCGATTTGATAGTCAGTAGACCTCCTAAGAGACAATTCAGAAGCCGAGTTGAAAGTTTGTTGCTCAGATGTGAAATTGGTTGAATAGTATGATTGTTTGTAAGTATTGTCTTATTCTTTGTATGTTTTCATCCCTGTGTCTTTTTTGTGATCGCTTCTGTGTTTGTTTTCTAACGTATTGCCTTATGCAATCGCAATAGAACAATAACAATAAAAATAAGAACACCTAAGTACTCTAGTTTTCTCAAAGCATTTCATGAGTGGTTCCTAACTCGTTAATTGGTGGAGGTGACATTGGCTATGCTTGCAGGTATACTGCCTGTGCGACGCGAGCCCAAAATACCGCTAGAAGCCACAAACGTCTGGACGAGCAATTTGAAGTATTGTGTGGTGGAATTTGTTCCCGGTGAACTTTTAGATTTGAACCGCCTATCCAGTCTTAGTCTCGATATACAAATATGGTGTGCGCATTATAAAGTTCCATAGAAAAATCAGTTACGAAATGCTAAAGAGATGCCATGATGACTCTAACGCTTTAGACTTCTGTTAAAAGATCTCTCGTCTATCTAATTGGAATCCTCGTGCAATTTTAGCCAGGAAGCATGCCTCACACTTAATCCTGGTATATGTGAATAAAAACCGATATTTAGCGAAAAATAAACAGCGCCTGGAAAAAAATCACTTTAAGAGTTACTGAGGTAGGATTCTTTTCTGACTCATTCGATAGAGATCGAAATTCTAATACAAGAGATGTTTAAGTTCACATCAGTAGCCTGGAAGCCTGCCTCGTAGTTGATTCTGATATAAATAAAAACTGATATTTAACGAAAGTTAAACAGCGCCTGAAAAAATTGTAGAAGGGGTTGTTGAGGCGATTCTTCCTCAGCTTATTCGACTGAGCTCGATATCCTAATATAGAAGATGCTAGGGTTCAGCTCAACCCCAATTTCTGGACTGCCACTGCAGGCCGTCCGAGCCTCCTATCCCTCTATCCGTTGTAATCACACCAAATCTGGGCGACCTACAGTCTCCCATAGTTGGCTGGGTCACCATCGCCTCCGCGGCGATGGCTGTCTGGCTCACTGCAAAGCGGCGGGTGTCACGGCGTGAGTCGACGCTAAACTGTCCCCCGTCTTTGCCCGCGCCGCTTTCATGCAGAATGTCCCCCACCCCGAACGAGTATCGTTGCTCGCAGCGCTGGTGGGCGCCTCCTCCCGCTTTACAACGGTTCTACAGGGGCGGGGGAGGGGGAAGAACGCCACTCCAGCACCTTCACCGAATTCCATTGCAACAGTGGACAAATCGCAGACTCCACGATTTATTGAGTTTCAAAACGTCAACAATGAAACAGTTTCCATGATACAAGAATAAAGGCTTCACATTCAGGAATTGGTTGGTAGAAGACAAACAAAAGCAACAACAGATTGCAGAGCTAAACAAACTAACTTACGCAGGTGTAAAAAAAATATACAGAATGAATCAAAACATGAGGGCTGTTCAGAGGTCGACGCCACGACAATGCATCATTTCACTCTCGGAGAGCAACAAATTGCTGAAACGTCTCCAGAACATTGGGATCGATGTCTGAGCTAGAGAACAGCTCCCGTCGAAGATCATCGGTGAACTCGTGCAGATCGGCGCCGTGCTGCAATATACTCGTTGGAATGCGTTTCAAAAAGTATTGAGGGATCTGGGCTGCACAGATTACCACCTCCACAGGGGCACTGACAAGGGAAGTATCTCAACGGTGCGCCGGAACGGCAAGAACGAATACTATAGAAAGAGTCTCCGTCCTCCAAGTAGTAACAGAACGCGTTTTGTAAATTGTAATGGTTAACGGCACGCAGGGTCGAGCTTGCCACGGCGGCGCAAGGAACTGGTGTCGTGGACTGGGTGGGTCAATGGCAAAGGCACTGCTTCATGATTTTGCAGCTTTTGACACGCCACGGATGCTTTGTCAAATCATGGAGACCTCGTTCCGGGGAACAACACGCGAAAAACCGTAGCTTAATGTGACGCTAATAGGACACTTGAACCGATCCGGTCCATTTGGCCAGTGATTTCCTTCATCTGCCAAATAGTACTTTTTTATTTTTCCACAATTGAAGCCTTTTATTTTGTTTGGTCGTTTCGGTTGTTTTTAACTCGTTTTTAAACGTTTTCCTTCGTTTCTGTCCCATTGTGTTCCTTTCTCTTGCTGGTGAGCCACGGAACACTGGAATATAGCGTGTTCTCCATGAGCGCATAAACAAATAATTAAATAAATAAATAAATAATCGTGACGTCGAGGGTTCGGTTCCCGAGCTACGTCGCATTTTTGACTTTTACGATAGTATCGGATTTCGATAGAGATTTCAATATCTGAACTTTTTTGGAGTTTGCTGCGGTAAGATGTCTACACTACTTATTCGTTATCGACATCTCGTGATGCACCAGAAATGTCCCAAAAATGCAAAGCACGATTATATCTACCACTATGTAATTGAGTTAGCTGCCCGCCCTGTAGATGATGAGGCGTACCTCGCGCGGGCAACGTTTGCCGTTCAACATGGATGTTGTTGCAGCAGAGGAAGAGCAGTCTCCTCCTGCTTCACACAACGGCGTCTACACGCGTTTCTGAAGGCCTGAATCCAGAAGGCGAGTCCCCTTCGTCGCACCACAACCGTCTGGAGTGAGAAGAAGCGACAAGGAAGGAAGCAGAGGTCACACCTCGTCGTACGACGACCGGTCGCATTCAGAACTCAGCATTATTCCGTGTTGAACGGAAAAACTTCACACGCGCGAGGTACGCCTCTGCGTACGTCGCGCAGGCAACGTTTGCCTTCAACATAGGATTTTGTTGCAGCAGAGGAAGCGCAGCCTTCTGCTTGACACAACGGCGTCTGCGCGCGTTTCTGAGCGCCTGGACCCAGAAGCCGGGTTCCCTACGTCACGTAATAAACGTCGGAAGTCAGAAGAGGTGACATCGTCCTACGAGCGATCTATCTATCTACCCCCCTATATCATTGAGTTAGCGGTCGATGACGTTTGAGTGATCTAAACTAAGTGAGATACGCCGCATCATCCACAGCGAGGGCGGCCGAGTGATCTAACCTAATTGAAATACGCCGCATCATCTACACCGCGGGAAAGATTTGCTATTGAAGGTGGGATGTTGCTGCAGCAGGGGAAGCGCAGCCTTTTACTGCTTAAAACAACAGCATTTCGGCCGCTTCAGCATGAGAAGACCAGTAAAGGGTAAGAGTAGAAGGGGGACTTGGGTGGAGAACCGACAGCGATCAGGAGGGAGCGACCTGGAGGAGGCATCGGGATGGAGGGAGGGTCGATAGAGGGACCAATGAAGCAGGCCAGGAGGTGGCACCAAGAAAGGTTTAGGCAATAAGGAGGGACCAGTAGGGAGTTACCAATCAGGCGGGGGAGCAGTAAGGGGTATATGTCGCGTAGGTGAGCAGCATTGATAGATGCGAACGCCTAAACCAATCAGACCGCATGGAATGGGCATGCCATTCAGAGAGGACATATACAGTTGGTACCCTTATGTGCTGGCATGTGTTGTCCTGTGCTCTGTTTGGTTACAATTTGCTGACGTGCTCCCACCTACCAATGCTGCTCATCTATGCGACATGTACCCAGTAAGGAGGATCAGGAAGGGGATCCATTATCAGTAAGTGAGACCGGATTTAAAAGATGTGACACCGATGTCGCGCATGGGCAAGAAATCTGCCATATGCATAGCCTCTTCATGCTCGACACTGCGGCGACTGCGAACGCTTCCGAGCTTCTGGTTTCGAACGGGTCTTTTGAGCTTCTGGATCCAGAAGACGGTCCCCCCACGTCGCTCATCAAGCGTCCTGATTCTGAATACGTGTCACCGACGTCTGCAGTGAGCATGGGAGGACCACTAAGGAGGTGGTGGAGAAGGGCAGTAAGGGGGCCTCCAGGGTGGACCACTAGAGTGACCAGGAAGGAAAGGAACAACCTGGAGGAGGGGCCAGGAGGGGGAAACCAGTAAGAAGAGTTAAGTAGGGGCTTAATAGAGGATACAAAGAAGTGGGCCGGAGTTGGGAATAGGAAGATGGGGGACTAAAGAGGGGAGGGGAGACCAGTAAAGGCGGACCAGCAATTAGATCCAGTAAGAAGAAACGATTGAAGTGAGACCTGGCTTCGGATGACATGGCAACGTTATCTGGGAACGCTCGCTCTTGAGCATGAAAACGGTTGCGGAGGAGCAACTTGAGGGACAGAAGTACTGCGCAGCACAAACCAATGACGTTAATGGCCGGTAAGGGGAGAATGTCTATGATGAATGCACGGAAGTGGTGAACGGCTTGATGCCAATGAAGTACGCAGCAGATCCTAGATGTTAGCGGATTTCAAGTTTTACAAAAACTACTTTACGTAGATTAGTGCTCTATATTTCACAGTCTTTAATTGTAAAATGAAGGCACGGCAAGGTAAAAGGACAAGCGAATTTCTAGTGGTCTTGAACACGAGTATTTAGAGCACGCTTTTAGTATTTCACCTTGCCACATAGTTTGCGAGTGCTTTTGATTTTTTTCTTCATTATTTTTTTTGTAAGTTGTTTGTGTTTTGTTTATCTTTTGCTGTTTTTTTTTTGATAGTACTGGATCAGGTTTTAGATAGTTAACGATGTGATTGAGTTTATGCGCACCTTTGAGTGCAGTAAATAAATAAACAAATAAATTAGTGATACTGCAAAGTCGCGCGAAGCGCGCAAGTGCGAGACACGCCGTTAGGCGTGTCGGAGCACTTCTATGAAATATTTATGAAATGCCTTCAACACCAATGATACCCAGGCCAGGGTCAAGCGTGGGGTTTGATTTTTGCCGAAAATTTACAACCCCCTCCCAGAGTGGATCTGGTACGACCCCCTCCTTTGTGTAGACCACCGCTTTATTCCCTATCCGCATTGAATTTTTTAAAGATTTCCATGCAATTTTTGTACCCTTTAATAGGTCCTTCTTTCCAGGTGCAGCTTCCACTGTGTCAGATTAGTTCAAGAAAGAGTGTTACTGAGTAACTGTTTAATTTAGTAATTTGTTAGAAAAGACGCTGATAAAGGTTTTGTGTATGAATCCTTTGATAATAACATTTTGTTTATTTACAGTTGAAAATAAAGCGCTTTTGAGAGCAGTTGTCGAATTAATCACAATGTGTTCAACTTTTCAGGCTTTCCGAGCATCTCGTGGACACGGCACATTTTTGTACGTGAAGGAGCAACATCTGCATTCGAAATTGTACTCTACACAATGCCGAGTGTTAATTTCTAAAGCTGACTTAAGTTATCCACGTTAGTTTATCCACAAAATTTTTCAGACACTCTCGGAAGCGCTGACGGAATGGCAGCAGGAGGATGGACTTGTCTCGGAACTAATCTTCTCTCTTCTGCATGAAAGAGCATCAGAATGTGGAGCTGTACTCAATAAAATTTTGAGCCACAGTTTGACACACTGTAATAAAACCTGTTTTTCTGAAACGATCCACTGTATGAACAGACGCTCCGATTTGTATGATTTGCCGAAATTTTTTGACACTGTTAATTACATGGAGGCCGCTATTTTTACAGCCTGCTTTGTAAAGCGTAGGATCCACACTTCTTATAGTTTTAAAAGCTTTGTGAATTTTTCAGAGACGTCGAACAACCTCCGAAATATGGTAGGTTACTTGGATCCATTGCGTTCTCCGATCATCTGAGGATGGTCTTCTCGCGCAAAAATTTTCTATCTTCTGAAGGAAAGAACACACGAGAGTGAAATTGTGCTTCATGGAATTTTATGTCATGAATATTACACAGTAAAAAGCCAAGCTTCTTCGCAGCGATCTCCGATGACTAGGACGGATCGTATTTGAATTTTTCGTTTTTCAAGAAAAATCCATTAATTTTTACTTGAAACAGATCACGCAACAGTTGAAGTCTGGACACAGAAAGTTTTAAGTCTTGTTAAATGCACAGTGTGAAAATCATAATTTTTTGAAACGAACAGATTTAATCAATCCCTGGTCGACATGGCACCGATGTCATAGGAGCGACGAAATTCGACGTTCACAAAAATGACCATAACTCGGTAGGTTTCTGAAAATTTGAAAAAACCAATGGCTTTTTAAAAACTAGAAAAAAGTGCTTTCATACACTATAAAAATCTTTATTCAAAAACTAGACCTTCATACGGGGCGGAGGCATTCGATTTTTGTGCGAAAAAAAATTGAAGAATAACTCGGTTCATTTTTTGAAATTCAAAAATACCAATTGCTTTTTGAAAAATAGAGAAAGGATGCTTTCTAACCGTATAGAAACCAGTCTCCAAAAAAGGGGTCTCCATACGGGGCGGGGGATCGATTTTTGGTACGTATTTCTGCAACAATGGACCAGAAATCGAACTGCACTGCCCCCTATGAAGACCTTCCTGTTGAAAACTGGTTCCCACATGGTTAGAAAGCGCTTTTCCTCTAGTTTTCAAAAAGCTATTAACTCTTTTAAAATTCGAAAAACTTACTTACAATTTTCTATACAAAATCTCTTCAGTTTTTTTCACACAAAAATCGAAGGCCTCCGCCCCGTATGAAGACCTAGTTTTTGAAAACAGATTATTATACTGTATGAAAGCACTTTTGTTCTAGTTTCCGGGAAGTCATTGGTTTTTCAAATTTTGAGAAACTTACCGAGTTGTAGTCATTTTTGTGAACGTCGAATTTCGTCGCTCCTATGACGTCGGTGCCATATCGACCAGGTGACGATCCACTCTATTCGCTTCAGAAAACTATGATTTTCACACTGTGCATAACTGTGTGGGTGATCTTCTTCAGGTAAAAATTAATGAATTTTTCTTTTGAAAAACGACAATTTCAAATATGATCCGCCCTAATCATCGAGGATCGCTGTGAAGAAGCTCAGCTTTTTCCTATGTAATATTCATGCTTTAAAATTCCACGAAGTACAATTTCACTCTCGTGTGTTCTTTCCCCCAGAGAATAAATTTTTTCGCGGGAAGACCATCTTCAGTGGCGATCGATGATATCGGAGAACGCAATGGCTCTACGTAACCTACCATATTCCGGAGTTTGTTCGACGTCTCTTAAAAGTTCACAGAGCCCTTAAAACTATAAGAAGTATGGATTCTACGCATTATAACGCAGAATCCATGCTTCCATGTGATTAACGGTGTCAAAAATTTTCGCCAAATGATACAAATCGAAGCGTCTGTTCATACAGAGGATCGTTCCAGAAAAACAGGTTTTGTTACCATGTGACAAACTGTGGATTAAAATTTTATTGGGTACAACTTCACTTTCTGATGCTGTTACTTGCAGGAGAGAGAAAATTAGTTCCGTGACAAATCCATCCTCCGGTTGCCATTCGGTCATCGCTTAGAAAAGCGCTTCCAAAAACCTTGCAGGAAAAGCGCTTCCAAAAACCTTGCAGGAAAAGCGCTTCCAAAAACCTTGCAGGAAAAGCGCTTAATTTTTTTTTGAGTAATCGACACTTCGAATTTTATAGACTGCAATTTAGGACGTAGATGTCGCTCGTCCAGGCAGAAAAGTGTCGCGCCCATGACTTCCTGTAAAAAACATCTGAGAAAATGGAAACTTCTCATTGACTCCAAATCTGGGTACAGAAAATCTTTATTTTTAACAAGTAATAGAATCATTATTTGAAACTTTTTTATATTAATTTTACAACTTCGCGGGACGAAGGAGAGACTCCACGCCTTAGTAGACATTCCTGGAAAAAACAACTTATTAAGGATTAAAAACATCGCCTAAAAACCCGAAAAATGAGACAGAATTCTCTGCCAAGACCGGAAGAGTACGACCCCCCTCCAGACGACGCCACAGCACGACCCCCCCCCCCTGCGACTCCCGAACCTCAAGCTTGACCCTGACCCAGGCACAACTTGCATAAAACAGTAAGACCGATGACAGTATGCGCAACATATGAAAGCCCAAGTTCCTTCACATCCTGACTCATCACATGGACCGCGGTCTTCCAGGAATGTCATTCCACTCGGGTTTTCGAAGGAACCAGAATGTGTCCTCAACGTGCCAGCTTTGTACCATGCGAACCCAATCAGCCTTTCTAGGCGAAGATGAATAACAGTCGATACACCAGTGAGACGATCTTCAAATTTACAAATGGCTGAAACTCGTGGTCCGCTTCTTCCACTACCTCTAACTTCTCCACTTCGTAGATTTCCAGCTCAGCTGTCGTAGTTAGAAATCCTGTAGGACCCTTGCATCCTTTCCACCAGCTTCATCTCGTCCATCGAAGGGACAGCATCCAGTGGAGATACACACTTCAGTGTCAGTAGGTAAGTAACCACTCGAGGGTTAGTAGACATTGTAGAGGTGTTCTTACAAGGAGAGCCCCCAAAATGGCGATGAACTTTTGCGGTGGAATTTTTACAGGATGTAGGGTCCCGTGTGGGATATCCAAAACCATAGTTACCTTTTCGGAATGCTCTTCTGTGGTCGAAAAATTCGTGTGGACGCGTGAGCGAAGTTCATGACGCCCTGCTGCACCCCAGCCGAATGTGGTCGGTTGGCGTAGTGGTAGTGCAGTTGCTTCACAGGGGCAAAGTCATGCATTCGATTTCTCCTTGTAATGGTGTTTTTGTATTTTGCGATTTATCGTCAGTGGGACTCTCTATCCCCATTTCCAACACATTTTTGAATAAATACGTGGCAACAAATGTCCTTTATGTCCATCGAATCCAACGAGCTCTTTGAAAGTGGAAACGTGAGAGTTCTTCACTTTCAGGTTAAGCAAGTCAAAACTGATGCCAGATTCATGATCGGCACCCGAAATAACCCCCATGCACAAAGTTTGGGCGAAATTGGTGCATCCGACCTCACAACCCTCACTTACTCACACCTTCTCTAACCTGTCATGAGAAAATGGGAAATCCAGAGACCTATGTCAGATTTATGATTAGCACTCCAAGTAACACCCGTAACCGAAATATGAATAATTTTTTTTCGACCTCGCTAGTACAGTGCATGGGTCCCTTTTGATTTTCGAACAGTCAAGCTATTGCAAGACGAGGTGTTGTAGATAGCAAATTCTATTATGTTCTATACATGGATGGAGTCACAAACGTAGTAGCCAACTGGTAAGAATATCTAATGATGTACCAACCTTCTTCAACAATGATGAAGGACTGAAAAAGTATGCAAGCGAAATACACTGCTCAAAAACTGAACATTTATGCTTCTCTCTACCACCCGTTGAAAAAAAGGACGTAGTAGCACCTTTCCACTTTCAAAGAGCTTGATGAACGTGAACGACATTTGTTGCCATGTTTTTTTTTTCAAAATTGTATCGGAAATGGGGATAAAGAGTCCCACTGACGATAAATCGCAAACTGGAAAAACGCCAGTACAAATGGGAATCGAACCCACGACCATGCACCTGTGAAGCCACAACACTACTATTGCCCCCACCCAGTCCACGACACCAATTCCTTGCGCCGCCGTGGTAAGCTCGACTCTGCGGACTCTTAGGCGCCTTTTATACTCTCGCTCCGAATTTGACGTGCGGCTAGAAGATTGCAGTTAGAAACGCGAGCGACAGCGACGCGCGGCCACGAGCTTCAGCGTACTACGCTCCGTGCCCCATGACGAATCACGGAGGAGACGGTTTATGAGTCATTGGAGTACCAAAACAAAAAGTATTCGTCTGGCTGATCAGCGGAATGCATCTTGCCAATATTAGTGGTGGGATTCCTGTGGGGAGCGAAGAGCCCTTTCTTACTGCTGGATAGAAGTCGTCCGCTCAATCTAGGGTAGAAATTGGTGAGTTGAATCCCTGCAATGCAATTGGTACTAGACGACCCTTATTTCGCAACATGTGCGTGTTCAAAAGTAAAACTGCTGGATGGTACTCATCGTCGAGAACCACTCAGAATTCTCTCTCGTATGGCCATTCCGGGATCATTGTGTACTAAGCATATCTTTAGCGTAGTAGGTGAAACTTTGTCAATGTCTAAAAAAACTCCATTTCCTTTCCAGGTTACAGAAGGTACGGGTGGCTAAGGTCATGGTCACTGATTTTGCCCAAACTCCAGCATAGTACGAAAACGGATGTTAGATTCGTGATCAGCACACCAAATAGCCCCATAGGTGAAGTTTGGGCGAAATCGGTGATTATGACACTGACAGCCTTGGTCACCCGAACCTACCGTAATCAATTTTAACGGATGTCAGATTCGTGATCAACACCCTAAATACCCCCCACCCCCCCCCCCGAAGTTTGGTTGACTCCCCTACCCTCTACCCCTCTACCTCTGGAGTCCTGAAAGTACAATAGTGCCACCATTTTGTTACATTCTTTTGATTCTGTTGATTGGGTAACCTAAACAGAAAAGCCAAAGCAAAACGGTTCACCCCGGTGAGAAATTCCCCACTCCACACCGAGTCCGCCGCAGCTGATCGCGCCGGGCTCAATACAGACTAGCGGAGCAGGGGGCTCGAGTTTCTTCTGCACACCATATATAGTAAATATGATAGCTCTTCTGTCACCCTGAGTAGCTATCCTGGTTCAGCCTTACCTATGCAAATATATTACATTCTGAACTGCCCACAATTTAGTCAACCTGAAGAAAAACAGAGCTATTCTATCCCATGAGGGAGTTCAGCACCATACATGTTTCGCCAAGCTTCACTTCCTAGGTGTCCCACTATTAGGCGGGCAGTGTACGCCCATGACTATCAACGTGTGAAAGTATGACGATTTTGTCCAGTACTCTAACCAGGGAATGCCGTCAGCTTCCCATGGAACTTCGGATTGAGACCTATATCACGTGAAAGAGCTCGACACGCTGATCACAGATGTGTAGACCAAATTTGCTAAGTGGATCTCCTAAGCGAGTTATGGCCGGCGAAAGCCGCGATGTCGTTCATTTGTTAGGCCAGCAGCAGAGTCTTGCGGGTACCGCGGGCCCGCCATGACAACGGCGGGTGGTGCGGCCCCGCAACGCAATACTGCGTACTTTTGCCGGGAGAAACGAAGAAATACAGAATGGATTTCGGCGGCATTGGATTATTTCAGCTCGTTTGAACGTTTCGTAAGAAATGCTTCTGATTTTTTGTCTATTGAGTGTTTAGAGTGTACGACCTTTTTCGAAAAGGTTCGTCCGAAGACACATAGGTGGCGAAACGGAGCATTTTTTGAAGAAGAAAAATGTTTCGTTTTATATTTTCCGCTTAAATTGCCTTATTGTTGGTTTTTCTGCAGGTTTATATATACACATCGAAGTATATCGCATTAATGCGTAGCACGGTGAATAGGCCTCAAGGGAACTTTCGTAAACCAGTCCCAATGCATACAATATATAGAACACGGCATAGTTCAGATAGCATTTTTGAATCAGAAGAATGTGCTGGAGGCAGCCGTCGGTAATGTGGTAATGAGAAAATATAAGGGCGTAAAGCTTTGAAGACAGTGATGGCTTGTCGTTACAAGAAAGCTGAAGCACTCGGCCTTTAAAAACCCAAAGCCACCACTGAGAGGATCGAAGGAACTTATGCACAACTACATAAGAATAACAGACTCCTTCAAGTCGTAAACACATTCAATGCATCAAAACCATTCTGTTCCAAAGAGTCTTGGAGCTGACATAAAAAATACAATGAGAAAAGAACTTAGGATGAAGCAATAGGACGGCGCAAGAAATCCTGTTCAAGTTACTCCACGCATTTCACTCCTACGGGATCTCGCGGCATACCGTGAAGGCAATGATGATGAAAAGAACAGCATTTTACCCCCTCCCCCGGGATAAAAACTATGGACGAAGCCCAAACCAAAAATCTCGATTCGTGGGAAAGCTTCCAATACAAAACCCCCTCCACCCAAGCTTCCAACGGTCGGAAACAAAAGAAAACCCCGCTCCCTCTATGCTTCCTATCCGGTCACGATCTCCGGCGGGTCTCACCCGCAGCTCCTGGCGCTGCGGGTGAGAGCCGCCGTGAACTGCGGCAACCCTCGAGGATCCTTGCATGCGGCGGCTCTGCGACAACTCGTCCGCGCTGCGGCTCCCACCACAGTGGCAGCGCGGGTCCCACTGCGGCGGAAGCGATTTGGACGAGTTCTCACGGTGCTGCCGCGAGACTCTGTAGAGGCCCTTAGGCGCGCTCAATCAGCGTTGGGCGCAGTATTGCGCGGAAATCAGCGGTTCGGCTATCAGCGCCGTCAGCAGCGGCGGCGACGCAGTGGTAGATGCTCGCTGCAAAGGATTGGGTTCATTGGTTCGGTTCCCGCCGCTGACGGGTTTATTGCATTTCGCGATCTATGTTCGACGAGCACCTATAATCTCATTTTTAGCACATTTTTGAGCGAACGGCTAGTGGCGACTTGCATTTACGTCTATTTGAAGACGGAACCGTGTTTCAGGTAAAATGTTTTATTCGTGACGTGAAGCAAGTCAGAAATTCAAATCAAAACAAAATACAAAGTAAAAATAAAATCAAAAATCAACAAAACTTAATAAACATAATAAATAAAAAGTAAAGGCACTAGTTAAAAGTTCCGACTCCACCGAAACGACTTCGGTCGAAAAAAAATTTTCGCTGAAACTTCGTCTAGGGGTTATTTGGGGTGCTGATCACGAATCTGACATCCGTTTTTCACGATTCGGTCGGAGACCACCCATACCGTTGCTACAACCGTTCGGCCGAAGTCGTTTTGGTGGAGTCGGAACTTTTAACTAGTGCCTTTACTTTTTATTTATTATGTTTATTAAGTTTTGTTGATTTTTGATTTTATTTTTACTTTTTATTTTGTTTTGATTTGAATTTCTGACTTGCTTCACGTCATAAAACATTTTACCTGAAACACGTTTCCGTCTTCAAATAGACGTAAATGCAAGTCGCCATAGCCGTTCGCTCAAAAATCTACCACTATATAATTGAGTTAGCTTCCCGCCCTGTAGATGATGAGGCGTATCTCACTCAGGTTAGAAACCTGGCTGAGATACGCCTCGCAGAACTACGCGCAATCACATGGAACCCCTTGCGACGCCTCTGCGTACCTCGCGCGGGCAACGTTCGCCGTTCAACATGGGATGTTGTTACAGCAAACAGCGCGTAGCCTCCTACTGCTTGACACAACGGCGTCGGCGCGCGTTTCTGAGTTCCCGAATCCAGATGACGGGTCCCTTTCGTTGCACAACAACCGTCTGGAGTCAGAAGAGGAGACACCGTCGTCCTGCGACTAGGGATCGCATTCAGAAATGAACATGAGATGCTGCTGCAGCAGAGGAAGCGCAGCCTCCCTCTGCTTGACACAACGGCGTCTGCGCGCGTTTCTGAGCGCCTGGATCAAGAAGACAGGTCCCCTTCGTTGCACAACAACCATCTGGAGTCAGAAGAAGCGAAAAGAAAGGAAGCTGAGGTCACATCGTCGTCGTACGACGACCGGCCGCACGCAGAACTCAGCATTATCCCATGTTGAACAGAAAACTTTACCCGCGCGAGGTACGCCTCTGGGCACCTCGCGCGGGCAACGTTTGCCGTTCAACATGGGATGTTGTTACAGCAGAAGAAACGCTTCTAAGTGCAGGGGAAGCACAGCGCTTTACTGCTTAACACAACAGCACCTACGCGCGTTTCTGAGAGTCCAGATTCAGGAGCCGACTTCGTGCCATTAGCATTAGATGACCAATAAAGGGGTAAGTGTAGAAGGGGACTTCGAAGGTGGAGAACCGACAGCGACCAGGAGGGGGCGACCTAAAGAAGGCATCAGGATGGTGGGGGTCGATAGCGGGAACAATGAAGCAGGCCAGGAGGTGGCACCAAGAAAGGTTCAGGGAATGAGGAGGGACCAGTAGGGAGTTACCAATCAAGGGGGGGGGGGGGCAGTAAGGAAGATCAGCAAGGGGATCCATTACCAGTAAGGGAGACCGGATTTAGAGGATGTGACACCGATGTCGCGCAATGGGCGTTCGCTCGCCGTCGTCGTGCCTACTTAATTGGGGTAGATTAGTAAGGTGGATCCCGGGGGGGGGGGAGGAATCTACCTGGAAGAAAGGACCTGGAGGCGGGACCAGGACGGGGAACCAACAAGAAGGGTGACGTCAGGGAATTCATACGAAGAACAAGGAATCTGCCATATGCATAGCCTCTTCATGCTCGACACAGCGGCGACTGTGCGCGCTTCCGAGTTTCTGGATTCGGAAGACGGCTCTTCTGAGCTTCTAGATCCAGAAGACGGACCCACTACGTCGCGCAACAAGCGTCCTGATTGTGAATACGTGTCACCGACGTCTGCATGGGAGAACCACCAAGGGGGTGGTGGAGAACGGCAGTAAGGGGAATCTCTAGGGTGGACCAGGAGAGCGACCAGGAAGGAAAGGAACAACCTGGAGGAGCACGAAACCAGCAAGAAGAGACCAGTAGGGGCTCAATAGTGGAAATAAAGAAGTGGACCAGGAGCTGGGGCCAGGAAGATGGGGAAGGACAGACCAGTAAAGGCGGACCAGCAGTTAGATCCAGTAAGAAGAAACGAGTAAGGAGGAACCTGGCTTCAGAAGACATGTCAACGATATCTGGAAACGCTAGCTGTTGAGCATGAGAACGGTTGCGGAGGAGCAATCTGAGGGACAGAAGTACTGCGCAGCACAAACCGATGACGTTAATGGCCGGTCCGGAGAGAATGTCTGTGGCATATGGCATACCTACGAGTCGCTCCAGCAATTGTCCGAATCGCTGCGCCTCGCAATCGCTGCAGCTGTGTTGGTCCGCGAAAGGCGGGCGTGGCGAGGTCGGCGATTGGCTAGATGTGGGATCCCGGAGCGATTGCCGCGGGAGCGAATCGGAGGTATGCCAGATGCGTATGATGAAGGTACCCAAGTAGTGAACGGCTTGATGCCGACAAAGCACGCACCAGGTCCTAGATGTTAGCGAATTTTAGGATTTACAAAAGCTGCTTTCCATAGGTCAGTGATGCTGTGAAGCCGCGCGAAGCGCGCAAGTGCGAGCACGCCTTTATGCGTGTCGGAGCACTTGTGTGCTAAAAATTAGATTATAGGTCCTCGTCGAAGATAGATCACATAATGCAATAAACCCGTCAGCGGCGGGAGCCAAACCAATGAACCCAATCCTTTGCAGCGAGCACTCTACCACTGCGCCACCGCCGCTGCTGACGGCGCTCATAGCCGAACCGCTGATTTCCGCGCAATACTGCGCCCAACGCTGATGGAGCGCGCCTAACACATGGCAGACATCGCGGCTTCCGCCGGCCATAGCTCGCTTTGGAGATCCATTTAGCAAATTTGGTCTACATATCTGTGATCAGCGTCTCGAGCTCTTTCACGTGATATAGGTCTCAATCCGAAGTTCCATGGGAAGCTGACGGCATTCCCTGGTAAGTAAAGCTAGAGCTCATCATTTCGTGTTGAAGAGAAGTTCTTCGCCGTCAAACCGCCACCGCCGTCATCCTCGGCGTACAACCGTATTACGCCCTCACGGCCGCGCATCGCTGACGCTCCGCTTTCTAACTGCAATCGCGCAGCGGCGCGGCTGGCCCGTCGCGGCGGAAGTGTAAAAGCCGCCTTAACCATTACAATTCCGGTACCTCCCACTCGTCTGCCTCAAGGATTCGACAAAACAAAACATGTTCTGTGACTCTATGGAGGACGGAGATTCCTCATATAGTATTCGTTCTTGTCGTTCCGGCGTACCGTTGCGACAGTTCCCTTGTGAGGAATTACTGAGCAAGAGGAACAAGAGGCATAACTCAGGCAAAGATTCGGTGTCTTGGCAGCTTCCAAAGCTCTAATGTTTAAGTAGCTCAAAGAGGTTAACGCGACTCCAGTTGGCAGCCGTTTCCCAACCAACTCTCTACAAAATGCCAACGTCAAGGAAACATTGAGTCTACAGCACTCTTGTAAATAGAAGTTGTTGTTCAAACAGAAGCACAATATGTAAAACGAATAACCTCAACATTAACCACGCTTGACCTAGGAAACTGGATCTTCCACTGACCACCTCTTCAGCAAGAATAAGAGAGCGAATAAAATCACTCAACGGGAATGCCAACCAAGTCACTTATCAACTTGAAAACCATAATTATATCATTCTTTCTTCTTCGATAGGTGTTTCCAGATTGAATTTCTAATTTCGCAGGGATTGTGAACTACATTTTTTAGGTGGACTGTTTATTCACCAGAGCACCACGTTTCGACGTTCCGTCGTCTTCGAGACCTAAAGGTGCCGTGAAGATTTAAATTTGCGCTCAACCGCCCTGCGCCTCAACAACTCTATAAATGTATGACCTACTATAATCACCACAAGGGGTGACGTGAGAGAAACGAACTCAGCTAGGTCCGCCGATAAGGGCGTGTGATCTCCCTCTGCCTGATGACCAGTGGGGTCATTCTACATTTCACAATCAGGCACAAAAGGCATGAAGTTACTTATTACAGCTAGACACTCATTTCTGCTATTCATTATTGGATTTCCTGTAAAAATCCAGAATTCTTCTAAAGCTTTTCGTGCTGAGATATCGTTCTCAATGGCTAATATACACATTTTACCTCATGGACGTCCCCGTCTGCACATCAATTCTATCGCTGTCGCATCAAGTGGGTCGGATCGCAATCCACGTCTTTTGCTGGCTGGATGTTCCTTTACGCGTACCGCCGGAGCTCTTCCTGTTTCCCAGCGTATTTTGCGTTATAGCTCAAGCAATCAATCTGATAAATTGCTCCAAATTCGAGCAATCTCCTAAACCACCGTTTGGACAAATAACGCAGCTGATTCTAAATCCACTCTGCAATAAGCACTACTTATTGCACAGTGGACTTCGAATCAGCTGCCGCCCAATGTTGCCCCAGGAATGTTCAAAAAGTGTGCAATAACGAGTGTACAGTCCTACAGCTGTGCAATAACGAGAACTCTTTGAAAGTCAACAGTAGCTTGTCAAAGATGAAGGGGAGGACGAAAGGAATCCTTTCAGCGCGGGATCGATCTCGATGATTGTTGTGAGACCTTCTCTGGTGACGTAGTACAGCGTAACCATGGCGTTATACCTAACACTACGTAGAATACGAGCGTCTTCGTTGACCGCAATGTTGCAGGCTATGCTGGTTGCGTGCTGCTTCTGGCCCGTATTACTGGGTCTACATTTCCAGTACACGCCTTCAGAGGACACTATTGATTGTTCAGTCCTTTAGTAACTGTGCAACCACTGTCCCCTCCAAAGCAGTAAAGCCACGTTGTCCCTATTGCTTTTGGCCACTATATCAGACGTTTCTAGTATCTGACTTTTAAGGACTGCAAAATCAAGGTGACCCTCTCTTTAAAGTCTTTGGACAAGCATATTGCCTTTAGTTTTGATGGGACTAGAATTAGAATGGCGAAGATCAAAGCAACGGAAAACCCGCTTCCTCGTTGTGGATTCTTAATCGCGTTGTTCACCTCTTCGCCTTGTTAAATCAGGACCATTCACTTATTCGCTTCAATTGTGAATAAAGCTATCCAGTGTTCTGTCGATTAACACCGCACTTCCTTTAAAGTATTCAAAGCAATATTGCACTGCAATCTGATAGCGCCGAACCGATATTTCCTGCTGGTTGGGTAAAAGTTAATTTTCCTTTTTTGGAAATGAATAGATGATGAGAGATTAAATCACGAAAGTAAATGCCAAGAAATTACTCGCAAACAACAGTGATGTAGCACTTACAGCCAAGAATATTTGCTTGAAACGTCCATTGATCCATGCAAAATAAGGAGTTCGGAAATCTGTGCCTTCTGTCTCGCAGTGTACAATGAACTCCGTCAGCAGCACTGAGAACTTCTGCAACAGAAAACGTCAGTAAACCGTCACACCTTGAAGTGCGCGGTTTCAGAAAGCGTCATGATGCCTTGGAAGCACCGATTACGGCTCTGGTAAGGTAAGACAATGCTTAAGAATGAATGAAGCGTCTGTTCAACTCACATGTAAGACGTCGAGGAAAAGTGACTTCTGGAAATCCTTCAGATTGTCGAGCTTCTTCTGCTGTTGCTCAAGTTCGTCCTGCTCGCGCGGCTTTCCGTCGTTGTCGTCCGTCACCTCAACGAATGACTTCCACTTCTATACTGCACCCTACAACCAGCTACATCGACACGAGAGCCCGGACCCACCTCGTCCCCACCGTCGTTTTTTCGCTTTTCGACTCTTCTCCGCAGAATCTGCACGTCGTGTGCAACCTTGTGAATGTGACGCGAAAGTCGTTCGAGTGCAGTGTTCAGCACCTCCCAAACCCACTGCCTAGAATATGAAGCAATGTTAAAGACGCATGTAGCGGCAAAAGGGCTGCGAAACTCCCACCTATCTGTCTCACTCCTGAGATTCTCACTAAAGATCCATGAGATCACCACACCGCAATCCAGTATTTGCATTTTAAGCATTTTGTCGACAAGGATAATCATGCGCTGAAATAGCAAGAACACCGTGTAAAGTCTGAAGGTAAGTGCAATCAATTGAGCCGAAAATTCGGGTTGTTATCCTAACAACCAAACCTATCAACCGGTTACCACACAAGCTTCGATACCAACAACAGCTACTCTGAAAATGTGCTCAGAACACTGGAAACTTCTAGTTCAGGGTGACACTATCAAATGTGGTTGTTTCCCACCACCCGGTGAGGCTCTTTGGTGAGGCTCTTCTTGGTGATTGTGAAAAACCACTAGCTTCTTGCAGCTCTTCAACCAAGGTACACTTCGTAAACAACACAACGTACGCTGGATTCGAGGTCGCCCCTCGTCACGAACACTAAGCAACCTCCTACCAGTCACCGTCTGTATCCTGACGTTGCTACTCACATGCTGTCAGCCGGAGTGCAAGATGAGCTCGAGGCCTTATCATTATTACTATTATCATTAATACTATTATATTATATTATATTATATTATATTATACTACAGCCCCCCCCCCCCGTTATAACGCCTCCAGATAAGACGCGACTCTTAGACGCCAATACAAACCAACTCCGCTTAGGACGTGTCGTGTCGGATATAACACTATTCTCGTTGTAGCGCGGTTCTCAGAGGAATTCTGCGTTCAAAATGACTCCCGTTGTGGGGGGCGAGGGAGAGGGTCAGGGCTCAGCTTTGGTCCCACACATAAAATGAAGGCGAGCAAGATGTTGACTACGTTTGTGATCAGACCTACCCTTCTATTGCCTCGTTCATGATGACGAAAAGCACCCGTGCAACAGTGTATTAGACACAAATCAACGTTTTTTTGTGTGGCCTTCGTTCTTAGTTAGTTCGGCACATGCGATACTTCCGTAGTCCGTATGTCGTATGTTGAAAGTTTTGCTCTATCAGGAACAAAAGATGTCGGTTCAAACGCAGACTTCTCAGCCTCAAAGCTTACGATTAGAGAAGCCTGAACAGTGGCTATACGCACGAGTCCTTAAGCATGTTTTGTTGCGGTCAAAGTTATGGCGCTAGCCGAGACTCGCACACGCACCTTCTGCTTTCCGCATAGGATTACAGGAGCAGCGTTATTTGATCCCATGCAGCATCCCGATACCATGGATGAATGGTGACAGACCATTGCAAAAAGGATACTGCGGATGTGGCGAACGACATAACAGGTAGTGTAGTGCGCTAACATAATGTCCGGAATGCAGAGAGTGCGGGTTCGAGTCCCGTGTAACCCCCTTTGGTCGTAACGAAAGATCTTGCAACATCAGGTCACATAATTTTGTTGTTGTTGTTTTGATCAAGTCTAGCTTCTCGGCCGCACCGACAGCTTCTTGACGGCTTCGCCGTGGCAATAACATATCATCCCGTCGGGGACGGTTTTCTCGGATTGTGGATGGTGGACTTGCTGCAGCCGAGCGTCGTCACCAGTTCACGGGTGGTGGCTTCAGGCTTCTCCTTGATACAGCGACGGACTTCGTCATCATCCACCGTAGAAGGCATCCCGCTGTGCTCCCTCTCCTCGAGGCTCGTGTCGCCGCTCTCGAAACGACTGAACCAGCGCCTGACTGTGCGTTGGGACACTGCATCCTCCTTGCACGCTCTGAAGATGTTGGTGACCGCGGTGCCCGTGTCGTTGCCCAGCAGCCACTCGTAGTACACGAACGTACGAATTCGACCTTGGTCCATTTTAGCTTGTACTGGTAGCTAGACGCGGCGACTGCGCCTTATATACTCCTAGCGTGGAACTCTGGAGAACCTTCTAGAAGGTTTTTACACTTGCCTGATATTATAACACTTCTAAGGAAAATCATAGAATTTTGAAAATTTTCGGACAGGAATTATTGGACAGCCTGGTATCTCCCTAATGCAGGCATTTGGACGTTCGATGAAACACACTCGGTTAATGCTAAGTTTGCTGATTTTTTTTGCGGCATGACTACCTTAGAAGGGAAGGGTCTGAAGCGTATGTCTGAACGGGGAGAGCGAGTCATATAAGGAGAATCCCCACCCCTCAGTTAGTACAAAAATAAGTTTCTTTTTTTCCAAGTCGTTAAACCTAATGAGTAGGAGGTCTTTGAAGATACAATGGAATATGGCGCATCACGAGTTTGGGGGTCTTGTACGCCCGCGATGCAGCTGCCGGCAAGCGGCTCGGAGCGCTGTGGAAGTGATGTTGCTTTATGCGAGGAAGGTCGGGGGTTCGGTTCTTCGGCGATGCTGCATTTTTGCATGTCCTCTTTGTGAACGTTGTCCATTCTTCGATTTTTTTTCTAACTTGCCCCAATCGAAGTAGTTAAGATGTTCTTCCTGAGGAAACCATGACATGGGTGGCAGCTACAATAGATGATGAGAAGTTATTACCATGGCGAAGCCGTCAAGAAGACGTGGGTACGGCCCAGAGACCGCACTGACGGCTGGTGGTTTATAAGATGGTAACTGGTATGTTAGGCATTTCAGTCCAAGAGTTCCGTTTCTTCTTGTAACACGAGAGGTGGCCGGTGGAAGATCAGAACTCCAATGGCAAAATGCAATGTAAGATTAGGTTACTTTACTAATAGAACAGGAACCAAGTTTTTGAAGCTTCCAAAGAAAAACGTTCTTCCTAACTCTTTGAGGCAGTAGAAAAGGCTCGTTGACAGATATCTCCAGGACGCTCTTATCTTACAATGGAAGAGTCCGAAGCCTATGTCTGAACGGGGGAGCGAGTCATATAGGAAGAGTCCTCACCCCTCAATTGGTTTGAAATTGTGTTTATTTTTTGCCAAGTCGCTAAACCCATGGAGTAGGGGGTCCTTGATGTCACAATAGAATACTGCGCATCACGAGTTTGGGGTCGTGTACGCCCGCGATGGCTCTGCCGTCAAGCGGCTGGAGCATCGTGGAAGTGGGATTGCTTCATGCGAGAAAGGTCGGTGGTTTGGTTCTTGTGCGCTGCTGCATTTTTGCATTTCAACTGACTGGTTGAGATTTGGGGGACTCCGAGGTCCATTCCATTCTCAGACTTCTTTTTTTTTGCCCAATTTCCCAGCTGAATGCGTGGTATACAAAACGATGATGTATAAATATTCAACTTCAGTGATACGCAGGTACAAAGTGCATGAATCAGCTTTGGGCACAATACGGGCAGCGTATAAAGGCAATAGGCTACTCACAATCTGTTTCCATACATGGACCAAAGGCCTCTGGAAAAACCATCCTGCTCGGATTTTCAAAGGAGACCAGGATGTGACATCGGAGGTGGTTAACACGAGAAACGAGGTCCGTGGATCCTACAAATTAACCTAAATGGCATTAGACATTTTTTTCTCATCTTTGCCTGTCACCTGGAAATCAGAGGTCTGCTGGAGGTTTTCTAAAACCTAACACCGACAATGTCTGCCGATGCTCGAGTGGTGATCTACTTGCTCACGCTGAAGTGTGGCTCACCTTTGGATAAGGAACCCACGAGGGAATAAATCAAGCTGGCCGAACAGATGGCCAACATACTAAAGGACTTCGAAGCACGTCAACTCGAAGCTAACGAAGACGTTGTGGTTAAAAAACCGCTCAGTAATGAACAAGTCGCAAGAAAGGTACTCACCATAGGGTATAGCTGGAAAATGCACAGAAAACGTACGAAAATGGTATAGACATCAGAATCCCCAAATCTTTCACCAGTGAGTTGAAATGCAAAAATGCAGTAGCGCACAAGAACCAAACTGCCGACCTTCCTCGCATGAAGCAACGTCACTTCCACTGCGCTCCGAGCCGCTTGATGGTAGAGGCATTGCAGGCGTACAAGACCCCCAAACTCGTGATGCGCCGTATTCCATTGTGACTTCAAGTTCCCCTACTCCTTGGGTCTAACGAGTTGACAAAAAAAAAGAAACACATTTCAGACATACGCTTCAGACCCATCCCTTGTTAGATCTAGGGTTCATTCAACTTCTACATAACCATCCTTGAAACATGTGCTGACGAGGCTATGCAAAAGATGTTGAACCACTTCACACGCTTTCAACCTAACAACTTCAGCTTACCATCTCCACATATTCTAGAAGATCGCCTGATCGTCGTATGAGATGATCTAAAAACGAAACAACAAAACAGTCCCGCTGTAAATTTCCAGACCGCTTCGGAAGATTTACAGCTGCGCGAAGCAGACTTCAAAAAGATCCCTAGAGCCTCACAGAAGATAGGTAGGCACCTATCATAACGATTGAAATATACTTTCTCCGCACAGAACTGCTAACCGTTCTGAGAAGTGAACCACCATCGCTCGCATTTGTCGACGCTCCGTTTGAGATGAGTCCGCGCTTCATTTCTTCAAACATTAGAAGTGTTAACATAAATTCAAGTCCGTGGAATTCCCAAGTGTGTATTACCTGAGAAGAGATGTGGCTGATGCAAAAGCTTCTAATCTCCGTAAAAAGGTGGTATCTGACTCGAATTATGAGTTCTTAAACGTAGTAACCGAAATGTGACGATGAATGCAATCTAATGTGCGACCAAAGTAGTTGTCGAGGTAAGCGCTGTATAAAGGGATGACAACCAACCAATACGAACAATTAAGCGTTAGCAAAGCTACATTAACGTTTGTCCCCTCCACCTCCACACCAACCAATGCTAGCAGGATGATGCTCCTGACAAAAAAGAGGGGTGAGCTCGGTACCCCATACAAATCTGCCTGCCACGTGCACACAAAACGACATTCAGTTGGCACCTCCAGAATGAGCTCAAAATGAAATTAAGGATATAATTGCAACCAAAGCTCTCCGATGACTCCTGGGAAAGCTGTGAGCATTAGCTAGGCATGCCTTTCTTAAAGGGTTCAATGAAGCGGAACACTATCAAGGGAGGCCCATGAAATTCCCCCAAAGATTCTCAACGTGACCTATATGGTCTTGTATAGCAGCGGACAAGGAACGCAGAATTGTGTTTCGCTTTTACTACGGGCCACTAGGTGATCAAAAATGGTAAAAAATGGTATCACTTCAGGGCGGCCAGATAAGGCCAACTGACCTGGAATGGCCCTGTCGTGCTCTAAACTTAACTGACAAAGGTCTGGAGCTCAAACTAAAGTTAGATTATTGTAATATGATAATTTCCTACGCTTCCTAGACGATACTGCAATGTGCATTCAAGTGATTCATTCGCAACGGCGGCGGCAGCAACTGGGTGGCCGAGTGGATAGCTTCCGCGGTCTTGCGGAAGGGGCGTCGAGGGTTCGGTTCCGGGATAGGTCCTGCTACTTGCTTTGTGGACTGCTCCCATTTTTGCAACTGAAGAGTACATTTTGGCTACCGTAGGTTATCGTATTATTGGCTAGTGGTGAATAAGGGTGACGAAGTCACGACTACCGATTTCACCCAGAATTTGCCTATGGGAATTATTTAAGCTGCTGACCACGAACCTGTCACTCTTTTTCTAAATTATCGCTTTGCTTGCACCACTTTCCATCAAAGGTTGAAGTCGAAGGTTGGAAAATAAGTCTGACCACATTGGAGAAAGAAGCGGTCCCACTAGCGTGGACAGCTTTACTCATCCATATCTACCGTAACCTGCCATATTATACCGAAATTTTAAAAATCCGTGAGCAGCACCCCAAATAACCCCGTGGGCGGTGTTTGGGCGAAATTTTCTCCCTCGTCCTTTTCTCCACCTCTGGAGTCTTGATCGGCAACAGTGCCGATTATTTTGCGTACATCCCTTTACTTACACATACCCATAGTAGCCTTCTGGCATCCATCGCTTCACCGAAAATGGTTGCCAGATTAATGATCTGCATCCCAAATAACCCTACAGATGAATTTCGGACGAAATTTTTTTTTCGACCTCTGGAGTCGAGGGAGTGAATCCAAATGCTCCTATCTGCAATGCCTCCGAGTATACATTGGATCCTATCGAAAATCTTCGGATAATTGGATGACTCGGATAATGGCGATTTTGCGGACCACAAATTTTTGGATGATTCGGATCGGGTTATCCGAATAGGATATCCGACAGTGATTCATTCGGATCCAATGTATACCTCCGACCCGTCTCTCGTAAGTGTATACGAGAGTGATGAGGAAGAAATACACAGCAAGGCGTCCAATCACACGAGGTGGAAGAACTGTACTTGGTAACATTTAGCTAAAAAGGTGAAAGTTGCGAGAAGAATACAAAGCAGTCTGTAAAAAAAAAACCGAAAAACGATAAGCATGCCGTGATGATGGCTCAAATCAATAATTGTCGATCGTGTTTGCAAATGAGGTGACAGCGAGAAACACTTAAAAAATTAATTGAGAACATTCAAAAGCGGTCATATGGGGACAGCATCTGACAAGAACTTCCTCAGCGAGACAAGCGTGGTTTAATGGACGTTCGACGCTACCCCACACGACAAAACTAGCTTCTTTCACATCTGACAACAGGTTGAAAGCGGGGTTAGGAAGCGAAGAAGGTACCCTACCGAAGCCAAAATGAACTCTTTATTTGCAAAATGGGAGCACTCCACAGAGCAAATCGCATGGACACCCCGAAATCGAACCCTCGACCCTTCTCTCGCAGGTGCGCCTCGCTATCCACTCGGCCATCCAGTCGCTACCAACACCGTTGCGAATGAATCACTTGAATGCACACTGCAGCTTCCTCTAGGAAGCGTAGGAAATTATCATATTACTAAATCTAAGTTTAAATTGAGCTCCAAGCCTTTTGTAAGTTAAGTTTAGAGCACGACAGGGGCATTCCAGGTGCCAATTTTGCCTTATCAGCCCGCCCTGAAGCGGTACGATTTTTTTGCCATTTTTGGACCACCCAGTGGCCCGTAGCAAAAACGAAACACAGTTCTGTGATCCTCGTTCGACGACACGATGAGGATCTTTGGGGGAAGTTCATGGGCCTCCCTTGTAAGAAAAATGAATGAATGTGTTCACCAAGTGGTTGTTTTGCCAGCACTGAAACAGGCAGCACAGCAACACCTCTTGCATCTCATCGGAAGTATCAGCGATGGTCTTCAACGTCGTGCAGTACCTAACAATTGGGAATGGTGACATATTGATATTAGCGGAAGGCAATAACAGCGGAAGTGCATACCTGGACAGGGCTACGAACGTATGGCTGAATGACTTTGCAGATGTCCTCATTAGAACCTGAAGGGAAAATACATGCCTAGGTATTTAAAACACTCAGAACTCAGTAAAGGCCCTTAACGAACAGCGAAAAATATTCCGAACAGGTCAGCGTCATAGCGGCCCTCCGAGTCACGAATCTCAGCCATTATTGTGTTGTCATCAGATCGATTTTGAATGAGAGTGATGAACTTCGCAGCGGCTTCGTAGCCAGGCTGATTCTCTACAACTCAGAGACATTGAGAACGAAGGTGGAGGGCAAAGTATTGTATCTTTGCGCTGTCAGTTAATTACCGTCATCAAACTTGAATATCACGTCCGGAGGAGGAGGAATTATAGCAGCAAAGGACTTGGGTAGGAACTCCTTCAGCTGTCCGTAGTAAGACAAACGACGACACCTTTCTATCACCTCACGCGCAAAAATCTTCTTAGCATCCCATCGGTCAGCCTTCAAAAAAGCACAGTGAGCTGTAACAAGAGATAAAACGTTCACAGGGTATAGGTAACAGTAGTTCTCACAGTGAGGCTGTCTTTCCAATCATTCCACGACCAACGAAAACCGAAATTGGATAAATGGAAGCTGAACCAGTCAACGAATCTGCAATGCTGTAAAATTATTGATGGCCACTTGAAGTCGACACCACCAACAACGAACCTGTCCAGACAGAGAGGCTGCATAGTGGCAGCTCGCTGGTAAAGCAGCTCGGCAGCTTGGGCCAACACCTGCGGCATCGTCGATGACTGTAACTTGCACAGATCCAGCAGCACTGGTCCTGCAATATTTTCTTGAGAAAGCCCTGTTCACTTTTTCTGCTAGCAGGAATCAAGAATAACGAAGTGACGGTGAAGACCCTTTCTGGCACCTTTCCATTATATTTAGTGAAGGCTAAATGTATAAAAGTTGTCATCAGAGGAAGGATTAGACCTAATAGCACTCCAGATATTACCTGTACTTCTTAAAGTACAGGTAATATCTGGGTGATCACCTTCGGGATCTTCCTGCTGCTGATACACGAAACACTCCCTTATAGTGTTCAAATTTTTGATATGCACAGACATTTCTTGTAACCGCCACATTTCCGAGAAATTCGGTAGCATTCCCATTTTTCCCAGTGAAGCCTCCACGTTATCTCCAGCTTTTCGGTGGCGATTGGCCATCTTATAAGTGTACTGACAACAACGGTTCCCATCTCGTGAAGATCACCAACTTTTCTCTGCCTTTAGCTGAGCAACCTTAATAGCTCGGCAGAAATTTCTTTGTAAACTTGCGGTGAATGCGGAGCTCGAATTCTAATGGTACATCTCCACAACTATCCGACCGACCAATCTAATAAACGTATGAAGTTCTGCTTGTGAGAACCAGAGAGAGGGAGTAAAATTATTTTGTATAAAGAATAATGATAAAGAACAAAGACGGTGTTAATCAGTCCCTCTTGGGAAATGCCACCGCACTCTATTCTATACTTCGCTCGAATAACCCATTCGAATAGGTATTCGAATTCGAATGCTCGAAAATTTTTGGTATTCGAAACCGTTCGAATAATCGAAGTTTTTGTCAGTGCATAAGTATACTCTATTCTACGGGATGTCTTGGACGCGATACTGACTTGTGGTAGTCAGCCGATGGACACTTAGTGTTTTAGTCACCCGAGTTTAGTTAGTGTTTTAGTATCGTTCCCAGACAGGTCTCGTACCAACTACTGCATTCCCTGATACATCAACATACATATAACATGGTGCATTAACCTTTGCCCTTCAAAAAACTCCACCAACTTCCACATAACCCTACGACAGTCCGGCTCCACACTACCATGAACTCACCGTAAAACCCTGTTGGTTGCGGAGGTACAGGAAGACGGAACAGCTGCGAGAACAACACCTCCAAAATCATGTAGCTAATTGGCACGTTGGAACCACGTGCGTAGTTTGTCAGTTCTTCCGCACTGGAAAAGAAATATTTATCTAAAGAAAAGCATAATAGAATCGTTAACATGCAAGCACCTCGACGAAGGACCTACGCAGCCAATCCCATATTATTCTTCTTTTCAACTAGTCATTATTTCGAAAATCCTAAGATGCTACTCGGATCGAAGTCAGCTTCTAACCATAAGAAAAAATGAAAAACGAAGGATGAGAACAAGGCTGTAGTGGAAGGCCTCACCATATCTTCCTATCTGTTGCGTTAAACTCGATGATCCAGTTAAGATCTTCTTCTATTAAAAATCTTTCAATAGAATGAGCTCCAGGAAGAACAGTACCCTGAAGCAAGACAAATATCCGCCATCAACTAAGGAAAATTGAATAATGGTCACTAAGGCCACTACAAGAAGATCCACATACATCTTCCGGACAATCCGCGTAGTCAAAAAGTCTAAACACCACCAACGGCAGGGGGTAGACCGATTCTTCTTTATGTACAGGTGGAGAAAAGCTGAAGAGTTACATTTTCCTCAACAACAAAAAAAGCATTACATGCGACAAAAAGACCTTGGCAGATTGTGCTGAAGTGCGTCCTGCAGTGCGGCATCAAACGCGACGTAGTGTCTCGCAATTTGCTTTTCCTTCCAACCGACGTCACGCAGAGACCTTACTTGAGCCAGGAGACAATCCAGGTAGTCCTCTTGCTCGTGAGGCGTGCTTGAGCTCCACACTTGGAGCATCTACAACAAAAACGCGGGTTTGCCTGGATGGGACACAGACAAAACTAGATATTCACCTTAAGATGCACTTTCCTCCGCCCCTCTACGTACTTGCCGGCACCTTCCAGGATGTTGTCGAGCTCTTCTTTTTTCTTCTCGCTCAACTCTAACCCAATCCATGGCAAGACTCGGAGAACAGCATAGGCGAACCAATCCGTTCGAGCCTAAACAAAGGAAAACTTCGCCTAAAGCTGTCCAAAACCGCGCCATAAATAGAAGCATAGAGAAGATTATCAATCCTGGCGTAATTCGTCACACATTATGAGCCTTTATGAGATCGAGGAGCAATACGCAACCACCCGATAGACGGACTGACTGAGGAGCCACTCCAAAGACGTGCATTTCAGCCTTTTCACAGATAAAAACTTAACGACCCTGCAAGATGAGAAACACGAAGACTATTTAGGATTTATATTTAACCGAAATAAGACTAATTGAGTAGCCAACCATAAAGCAGAAAACTCTGACAAGCCCTGCTGTCAGCCTATGCCTTCTAGTAGATATACTACTGCGTGGATCGCCCGGCTTGAAAGTGTGGCTCAACTGGAAACAAAGCATGTCAACAGCTCTACAATACATTGTTTAAGGAAAGCTGATCGGAAAGACTACTAAACAACCAAGCAGCAAAACGGAGAAAACTGTCCAACTTTACACAAGCGGTCGACGCGGTCAATATCGACACACAAGGAGCTAGTGCAGCATCCAACAGAAAGGGATAGTGCAAGAGCCTAACAAAGTCAGTTGCAACAGCACCGTTTCTGGTAATTTTCATGATCACCAAGCATGTGTTAGTATAGTGAGCAAGTGAAAGCATTGGTAGTAGCGTCCCTGATAAGGTTTTGCAAGCTGCAAGCCGAATAAGTATTTCTTCACTCCTATCTTTCCTTCATTACTTGTCGATTTGATCAACCATCCTAGCTGATGTGCGCTATTCTTTGTTCTCTACACGATGGTTTTGATTTCGCGTGCAACCCACAATAATCCAGGAACCAACACCCTAGACGCCATCTGAAATCCATCTTGAAATGCTTTGCTTTCTTTAGCTTTATACTAAGCAATCACACCCGTTCAAGCTCGAGGTAGTCGTCCTCGAGGCTGAGCGAATGTACTTGCCATTCGATTGACTGATATGAGACTGGAGGAGACGGAATGGAAAAGTGCTGTGGATATAAAGTTGCAGCGAAGAGAAGCGATCCAACGGTCTCTACTAGAAAGGAACATGAAGTTCTCTTCCACTACGTCTGGTGTTCCAGTTTCTTCCTATTGCAGATATTAATCGTTTTCTGGATAAACGTGCCCTGCTCCCCTGTGTTTAGCATAGTAGAGTCTGATGAGAAGGTCTGTTAAAAAAGAGTGTCTGATCGCGCTTTCTCATTGCAACATTCTTCTCTCACGCCCCAAATGAACTGTGATGACTGATTAGGGCGGGTTTGACGATTGGTTTGACGTACGTGTGTGGTCAATAACGTACGTGTGGTCAGCGACGACTGACTTCAAATTCACTTACCTGGGAATGCCTTCAGATTCCCATGGAACTTCGGACAGTGACGCGAGCAATGTGAAAGAGCTTGAAATGCTGTCACCCATACATATAAAAAATTCCTAAATGAGACTCCTAAGCGAGTTCTGGACGGGCAAAGTTCGCGTCGTCGACTTCATACCGCGCACACTTCAGGTCGTCGGTCGACTAGCAGTTGCAGCGGCGGTGCAGTAGTAGCGATCTCACTTCGAGGAAATGGGGCTATGGGTTCGGTTTCCCGCGAGCTGTTACTTTTGCATTTGGCGAAACCTCTCATTCTCATCTCCACCGTATCTTTGGATAAACGCTTGATAACATCTGTCATTTACGCTTTCCAAGCTCGTCGAAAGCAGACATAACCCCACACACGAAGTTTGGGGAGAAATGGTACTTTTGACCCCACCACTCTCACTTGCAGATACGTACCTTGACCTGCAATAAGAGACTATATTCAGAAACCTACGCCAGATTCGTGACCAGCATGCCAAACACGTCATTTCGCCGAAGTAATAGTGATTTTTTTGCCTCTGTGGCCGTACGATATTGGCGACTGGTTTTCAAACAGCCGAGTCGTTTCAAGATGAAAAGATTTTATAGATAACAAATTCTATTCTTTACATGAACGGAGTCAATAACGTACTAACTAGAAGGATAGCTATCGATATACGACGCTACTTCAGCAGCGATGGAAGAACGTGAAAAAATTGAGCAAAATATGCTGCTCACATCCTGAGCACTTATGCTTCTCTGTAATGCTCGTTCAAAGAAAAGTTGAACGTAGCAACGTCTATATTTTACTTGCTGTGTAGCCTACCCACAGCCTAACATACTCAATTCATATCGACTATAAATAGCTTCGCGGCTCGGTCACCAACCTTGATCGACAGTGGTGCCTGAACTCCGAAACCTACTCTCTGCTCAAGACCTAAACGCGGTTGGTATTTATGAGGTCAGAAGTACTAATTTAGTACTAATTTCGCCCCAACCTTTGTGCATGGGGTTATTCAGGGTGACAACCACGAATCTGGCATCTGTATTTGACTAAATTAACCCGGAAAGCAAAATTCGCGATTTCTTTACCTTCAAAGAGCACGGAGCACAAATGAGACTTGTTACCATGCGTTCCTTCAAAAACGTGTAGTACATGACGATAAAGGGTCTCACCAACGAAAAATCGGAAAATGCACAAAGCATAGCACTTCCAGGACTCGAACCCGTGACCCCACTGGTTCGAAGCGAGAACACTACCACTGCACCGCCACCGTAGTTTTTATTTAAATATTTTATAGGTGAACAATCACGCGAGCGCAGGGCTAAAACAAAAACAAAAAAGACAACATGATAATGAATAGGATAACACAAATAGCGATAACTAGACGATACATACACAAACACGATTGATTTTGGTAAATTGTTCAGAAGCTTCCCGGAGATAACGGTAAACAGCCCTTTTACATTACCACAGTGAGCTTGCGCAACGTTTTTCTTTGAAAACTTTAGGAACTCAGAACCAGCTGGATGAGTGAGAAATGCCGATTTTACATTAGTTCCAGCTCTTCGTATTTGTGTCCTACTTTAACCACCTCTAGCATTAGAAGGCGATAAGGAATAGCAATCACGGAGACGAAGGCCTAACGCCTGAGTTATAAATGGTAATTAGATCATATCATCTCCTACGACAATCAAGAGTCTGGAAATAGAAGATCTTGTTCCTTACGGAGGCCAGTGGAACGGTGGTGTAATCTCCGTGAAAGAAAGCTCTGGATAAGGTATAATCACGGCTGTGATTGCACTTTATCCAGAACTCTCATGTGAAAACAGTTTTAGACAGTTCTTCCTCCATTCTGGCTTCCCGATTTCACGCCCATACTTAGGGAAAGCGTCGTGGTAACATATTCAAGCACAGGTCTGATACAGGTTTTGTAGTTTTGTAGGCAACATGTGGATGATTGAATTTGTTTTTAATGACTTAAATATGTCATGCACAATCCGACCCTTTCCCTCTGCTACCAGTTCACAATATTCCTTAAAGGACAGTGCTGGTCTAGAAAAAAACCCTAATTCCCGTAAAATAGCTGTACTGCCAAGCTGGACTTCACCAAGTTGGTAGGATATACCTTTCTGTTGACTTGTTGTTCAAGGTGAAGTGCTTGGGATTCGTGGACCTGATAGAGGAAGACTCCTCCTTGCCGATCGGTCCAGAATCGCACTAATTGCTGATTGAATAGCAACATGGTTCGTACTGAGTGCGCGACATGAAGTCGGCACTTTGCCCGACCAGAACTTGCTCTGGGGAGCGCCTTGGAGCTTTCCATTAACTCATTGTCGACCGGGCGGCAAATCGCGTGTCTGGCGCGTGAGTCCGCCCGGACGCTGGAATCTCGTGAAAACACTACTTCACGATATTCCAAATGAAGTTTCCTCCCTAAGAGTTAGCCACACATTAGAGAAGGCCAGAACAGGTTTGAAGCAAAACATAAAAGATGTACCTGCTGCTGTAAAAAGGCCTGCAAAGAAAAGGGCGCACGTTTGCCACGAATCGTGCAAACAGGGTGACCACATGATGTAGCAGGCGTTTGATATTTTTTTCAAAATTTTTACAAGAAACACGACTAGTTATTTTTCCGCATCACCATTTTTACAAGATGTGGGCAGCTGTTTGTAAATAGTGCTGATCTTTTTGCAGCTTGAATAGTCTGTAGTGTTGCTTATTTGTTTTTATCAGTGCTTAGAAGTAAATGACTGTCAGACCACCGTGCAGCAACATTGCTAGGATTCAACATATCTAATGACCAGACGTTCAGCGGCCTATCGGCCGCCAAACGTCTGGTTGGAGGCTTCGTCCCCAAACTCTGAGATTAGAACATCGATCGCCTTTTCTTCTTTGAGCCTTCCCACTTTTATTGCAGTAAAAACTGATTTTCCTATATAGCGAGGTACGATGGGGCAGAAAATTCAAAACTGCTCATATGAAGTCTGTCCAGCTTCAATCGAACGTACGCGATTTATTCTCTGACGTACCCTTTCTCTACGTGGCGAAAGACGGATAGTGAGAATCCCAATTCAAAGTGATTAGCCTGAGGAGAAACATGAACAAAATTAATCAGTAATGGTCGACCGGTTAATATCGTTCACTGTCCAACGGCAGTGATACTCCTCCATTCCTTTAGTCACTACCCTGCCTTCTCTTCCCTCCTCCCCCCCCCCCCCCCCCCCCCACCTTACCCATGTGTCGACGGAATACAGAGAAATAGAGGTAGAGTCAAGCACGCGCATGCGCGTTACGCGAAGCATTTAAAAGGTGTGCTGAAAGTCCAACGAATGCTGAGCAAAGCTTGACTTTTAGCGCGTCTTCTGGTCCTGGACGCACGTTGTAGACGTCCATCTCACGTCTTCTGAATCAGGACGCATATCGCATAACGTCTGTGACAGATTTTGGGTGAGGGACGTTCTGCCTGAAAGCGGCGTGGGCAAAGACGCGGGACAGTGCCTGCGGAGCCAATTAGCGTCGACTCGCGCAGTGACACCCGCCGCTTTGCGCTCAGCCAGACAGCCCTCGCCGCAGAGGCGATGCTGACCCAGCCGACTACAGGAGCCTGTAGGTCGACCAGATTCCGTGTGATTACAATCGATAGAGAGATAGGAGGCTCAGACGGCTTGCCTTGGCAGCACAGAAATTGGGATTGATCTCAACCCTGCTATCTTCTATATTAGAATTTCGAGCTCTATCGAATGAGCCAGGAAAGAATCTTGCCTCAATAACCCCTACAACAATTTTTTTCAGGCGCTGTTTAACTTTCGTTAAATATCAGTTTCTATTTACATCAGAATCAAATACGAGGCATGCATCCAGGCTACTGATGTGAACTCTACCATCTCCTGTATTATATAGTGTCTAAATAATCCTTGAAGCGACTTCCTAGGCGTTGTTTGTCTTCGTTAAATATCAGTTTTTATTTATACCATGATTAATTGCGAGGCATGCTTCCATACTACTGATGTAAACCCTACCATCTCCTATACTAGAATTTCGAGCTCTATCGAATGATCCAGAAAAGAACCCTGCCTCAATGATCCTTAAAGCGATTTTTTTAATGCGCTGTTTATTTTCGAATGATATCGATTTCTATTCACATATATTAGGATTAAATTCGAGACATGCTTCCAGGCTAACAAAATTGCACGAGGATTTCAATTAGATAGACGAGAGATCTTTTAACAGAAGTTTAAAGCGTTAGTTTCAACATGACATCTCTCTAGCATTTCGTAACTTTTTTCTTTTTCTATGGAACTTTATAATGCACACATAACATATTTCGAGACAAAGACTGGATAAGTGCTTCATTGAACCTAATGTTGACAGAAAATAAATTTCATCACACAATACTTCAAATTGCTCGTAAAGTCCTTTGTGGCTTGTAGCAGTATTTTGACCTCGCGCCCACAGGCAATGTACCTGCATAGCCAATGTCTCATCCACCAATTAACGAGTTAGGAAACATTCATAAAATTTCTTGAGAAAACTGGAGTACTTTGGTGTTCTTAGGAGGTCTACCGACTGCCAAATCGAACTCATCGTGCAATTTAAAACTGGGAATATGCTCTACGCACTGAAGGATCATAATGTCGTTTTCAAAAAGGCTGAGCACTTTGGTGCTCTTAGAAGGTCTCTCGTCTATCTAGTTATATTCCTCACGCAATTTCAGCCTGGAAGCATGTCTGGCAAAAAATTCTGATATAAATAAAAACTGATATTTAAGGAAAGTAAACAACGCCTAAAAGTCGCCTTATGAGTTATTTAGACAGGGTAACTTCTAGCTCATTCGATAGAGATCGAAATTCTAATACAGGAGATGTAGAGTTCACATCAGTAGCCTTGAAGCATGCATGCCTCGTATTCAATTCTGATATAAATAAAAACTGATATTTAACGAGAGTTTAACAAAAATTTATAAATATTGTAAGGGTTATTGAGACAAGATTCTTTCCTGGTTCATTCGATAGAGCTGGAAATTCTGATATAGGAGATGGTAGGGTTCAGATCAATCCGAGTTTCCGGACTGCTAATGCAAGCCGTCTGAGCCTGCTATCCCTCTATGGATTGTAGTCGCACCAAATCTGGCCGACCTACAGGCTCCCGTGGTTGGCTGGGTCAGCATCGCCTCAGCAGCGAGGGCTCTCTGGCCGAGCGCGAAGCGGCGGGTGTCACTGCGCGAGTCGACGCTAATTGGCTCCGCAGGCACTGTCCCGCGTCTTTGCCCACGCCGCTTTCAGGCAGAACGTCCCCCTCCCACAGATTTTCTGAGTCCCAACGCACGTTTCTCGACGCTGCCACGACAAAATAACGGGTGTCTATGACATGTATACTGCATCCCGACGTACGTTGGACGATACTAAGAGAAAATACTGTTCATCTTTACTGCCCCACCCCCTTAGTAGTTCCCCTTTACTTGTCCCTCCCCCCTTTACTGGTCCTCTCTTACTGGTCCTCCTTTACTATTACCCTTTACCAGTGCCTCTTATTCTTCTGAATCCCAACGCACGTTGGACGACTTCTTCAGCGCGTCTTCCGAACCCTGTGCACGTTGTACGACGTCTGCGGCAGGCTTTCTGAATCGCTACGCACGTTGGACGACGTCATAAGCACTTCTTCTGAATCCCAACGCATGTTGGACGACATTGCGGCACGTCTTCTGAATCCCAACGCTCTGTACTTGATCTCCAGCCATACTCGGACGCGTTGCCCGCTGAGTATATCGTAAACTTGGGTGATCCTCCGCCAAGGATATCCTATTGCAGAGGAAGAAGCGTGTGGATGCCGCAAAAGAATTGCTGGACCCTCACAAGCAGGAACCATTTCTCCACCGACTGGCAATATGTAGTGAAAAGTGGATTTCCAATAGATAATCGTAAATGTTCTAACCAGTAGCATAAAGCAAAATAGAAGCCGCTGGCAACGCCTAAGCCTCACCCCCACAAGAAGGTGATGCTCTTCGTTCGATGGTATCGGGAAAGCGTTATCTTCTGAAAACGAGTGGTTCCAGCATTGATGCCGATGTCCTCTCTTCTTAACATGACCGCGTGCAGGCTGAACTCGGCCAGAATCGGTTACGACAGCTTTTCAGAAGTGGCAATATCCTTCAGCAGGATAAAACCCATACCACGCGTACTCTTCAAAATATTTAAGACCTTGATTGAGAGCGTCTAACTCATCCACCTTACAGCACAGACCGTGTGCCGAGTGAGTGTCACCTTTGCCGCTCGCTGCAGCACTCCTTGGTTGAAAGAAGATTTACCAATGTGGACCAGGCCAAAATGCACCTCCAAGGATTTTTCGCCTCAAAACCAAAAGAATCCTACGGCTGTATGATACATCAGCAACCTGATAAATAGGAAGAGGTTCTGCACTTCATCAGACCTTACTTCGATTAATGCTCGTTATTAATTATTTTTTGATAAACACTTTTGTTGAAGATGCTTGAGAGTCCACGAATTTAGTTGCCAACCTAATAATTAGCGTTTTAAGCTCTTTCACGTGGCACAGCTCTTCGTTCAAGCTCCAAGTTCTTGGGAACTCACCCGTTAGATCGACGGCGGCCAATTGCTACTGTCTCTCCCCGGGTCTCGTAACGAGTGCCCTGGATTTCACTTCGAAAACTGAGCGGATAATACCAACCTTCCTCTAGTTGTAAGCTTATCGGCTGTCCGAACATGAAGGGTTGACAAGAAGAAAGCCTTCCAGTTAAAACACAGGTATAAGCAATAACAAGAGCACCAACCTGTGGCACGTTTTCTTCAAATGCGGACTGCAGCAAGCTGTCGAGGAATTCCACGATGGAGCTCAGCGTGAGTACTCTGCTGTTACCCAGGTCGCACAGGAAAGTGATCTTAAAATATGGTTCAGTATGCCTCACTAAAATGGCCCAATACATGACAGCTATAAAATAGTTGTGTTGCAAACGTGAAGAAAACTTTCATTCCTAGAAACAGCTCATCCAAGATATTTCGAATAGGTTGGGACTTGAGCGACTGAAGCCAGCGATAATCACACAATAAAACCGACAATAAACATGGCTTGTTGAAAATCCTCCGCCTCTAGCTTCTCTTGCAGATCCGAGACCAACTTCTCCACAATCTAAAATAAGTTGCGCAGCATTCTAACATCGGAACTGTCAACGTTACATGGAAAGTCAAGCAGGAGTACTATAGGAAGAATCTCTATCCTCCAAAAAGCAACAAATCATGTTCTGATTTTGTCGAATCCTTGAGGCAAACGGGTAAGAAGCACTCAAGTTTTCCAATGCCCAACAACACTTAACGCACCGATAGCACGTGAGTGGCAGTCGAGAACTCGATGATGCGACAAGCAATGATAGAGGTGCTTCGTTATGAACGTGACGTCGAGGGTTCGATTCCTACACCCTGCCACTATTTCACTATCCAGTCTCCGTAGGCAAGTATCATTTGCACGTCATTAGGAGTTTGCTGCGCTTTTGATCTTTTTATTCTTACTCCCTCCATAGTCAGAATAATGTGATTCATTGCTAGTGCCCTAACTCTGTAAAACACGACGATCGAAACTTTCTCATCAATACAAGCGGTAATAAGGATAATAGCAAGAATTTTTTACATGAAAAAGTTGTGAAACAATGACAGGCGCGAATAGTAAGAAAACTGGGCACTGCTGTACTTCCACTACTCGAGAGATCCACGCAAAATTCCGCTAGTCTTGCCTAGTGGGTATTGGAGATCTGCTGACCATTTACCTACCACTCGGTTCTAACAATTTGACCAATGACGCTACGTTATAGCAAGCATGTGAGAAATAGGGCTGCGAGGTCAGAATAACCGATTTCCCCAAAACATTGGCTAGAAGAACTACTTGAGGCAGTGATCACGAATATGAGACTCGTCTTCGGTAATTATTCCAAACTGATCCTATTCTTGTGATCACTGCTCCGAATAACCCCACTAAACAAAGGTTTGCGACCTTTTCGACCCCTGAGCACGTAAAAGTTCAATAGTGCCAAAAACTACAACATATGTAATTTACCAGCCTTGATAAGGTTAGTGATGTCATAGTGTGATCACCGTACCCTCCCGGTTTTCGCAGAGGATTTTTTTCGCGTTTTTCAGCTTTTTAGGTGGTGTTTGCATCTCTCAATAAGTTGTTTTTTCGAGATATGGCTATGACAATGTGGAGACTCATGCGCAACTTCGTTTCCTAGAGCTACGAATATAGAAATGAATATTAAAAAAGTTTTGAATCCTGATGGTTCTGCAATTAAAAATAAAGTTTTCTGAAGGCACTGAGAGGTTTTCTTTTTTTTTCAGATTTTCCAGGATGTCATAACAGGACAGTTTTCTATATGAAGGAGCGACGTCTACGTCCAAAGCTGTAGTGTATAAAATTCCAGGTGCTAATTACGAAAGACGACTTAAGTGCCTTCCCTACAAGAATTTTTTTAAAGCGCTCCTCGGATAGATGACGGAATGGCAACCGAAGGATGGATTGGTCATGGAATTAATAATCCCTCTTCTGCAGAAAACATCGTCAGAAAGTGAAATTGTACTCTATAGCAGTTTAATCTCTGTTTGACACACAGAGATAAAACTTTTTTTTTCTGAAAGAATCATCTGTACGATCACGCGTGCCGATTTTGTATCCTTTTGCAAAAAAAAATCGATCCCCTAATCAAATGAAAGGTGCTCTTTTTAGAACCTGCTTTTCAAAGCATAGAGCCCACATTTCTTATAGTTTTTAAGGCTTAGGGAACTTTCAGAGGCCACAAAAAATCTCCGAGTTATGGCAGTTTACATGCGGCTACTGCATTCTTTAAAATCATCGATCGAAACTGAAGGATGGATGGACTTCTCGCGGAAAAATTTCTACCTTCTGAAGGAAAGAAAATCAGAGAGTGAAACAGTGTCGCAGAAAATTTTAAGTCACGATTAATATACAGTAAAAAACTAAGCTTCTTTGCAGCGATCTTCAATATGATTAGGGCGGATCTAGGCTATTTAGGGAGGATTCTAGTTTTTCATGATAAATTAATTATTTTCTACCTGAAGCAAACTACCCATACAGTTGAAATTCTGCCACAAAAAGTTTAAGCCTTGACCAATGCACAGTAAAAAATCATTTTAGCTTTTTCGAATTCCGAAAACTTTACGAGTTCAACCATTTTTTGTGAACGTCCAATTTTGTCGCTCCAATGACATGCTGCAAAATGAACCCGAGGTCGATCCAACCTGTTCTATTCGGAAAATCATGGTTTTTCATTATGTATTGATCAAGTCTTGAAACCTTTTGTGGCAGATGTTATGCTGTGTAGGTGGTCTGCTTCAGGTGGGAAATTATTAATTTTTCATGAAAACGAAAACTTAGAATACGATTCACCCTAGTAATATAGAGGACCGCTTTGGAGAAGCTTGGTTCCTTACTGTATAGTAATCACGGCTTCAACTTTTATATGGTGCAATTTCACAAAAAATCATACTTACATAATTTTTCAAAAATCATACTATATAATAATCCGCTAAGCGATGAGTCACACTATCGATCGACGCGATGAGTCATAAAATAGGGGAAATTACGGGGCACAAATTAAGGCAAGAAAATAGCGGAAAATACCAAGACGCCTTCTACGTGCCTGGCGACTCAGTAGACGAGCTGAACACATTGCCAAACGTGCCTGGCGACTCGGCAGACGTGCCGAACACGTCGGCAACCGTGCCAGGCGATGCAATAGACGTGCCGAACACGTCGGCGACCGTGCATGGCGAGCCGTAGACGTGCCGAACACGTCGCCAACTTCAGCCCTGGGGGTAATCGAGGTCGCTGAACATGATTATGAAGTTCGTTTTTGAAGTGTAGATCACCATCGATCGATGTCGATCAAATTATCGACTTTTTATGGATGTCGTCCAAGCGGTCCGAAACTTCAGCCCTGGGGGTAATCGAGGTCGCTGAATAGACGTCGGCAACCGTGCCTGGGCATTTAGATGATCATCGACAGAAGGCCTTCACAGCAAGGAAAAAAATCGATATTGATCGATATTATCGATTTTTTGCGGATGTCGTTCAAGCGGCACGAAACTTCAGCACTGGGGCTAATCGAGGTCGCTGAACAGGAATCTGAAGTCGACCAATCGATATCGATCGATATTATCGGCTTCCTGTGGGTGTCGTTCAAGCGACACGAAACATCAGCCCTGGAGCTAATCGAGGTCCTGACCGGTGGTTTCCTTCCAGATTTAACCGATCGGGGTGGAGGGGGGGGGGGGGGGGGGGGGGAGACACGCGGGTATTGTGGCTGTTCAATGGTTCCATTGACGCCCAATTAGCTACTGGTATTCCCAGTGTCTCTTCGAAGTGGAGACTGGCCGTTGGCTATTCCGCGGTACGAGGAACACAACTTAGATAGCACGTTTATGGTGAACACAAAATCAATGGTAAGGCAAACAGTGGAGCTGCTGGAGCCGTGTCTGAGATCCTTGTCGCTCGAATCTGCTCCTTATATGCACATCCGTTCATCAGGGCGTGGCTAAATTCAAATAGAAGAGTGGAAGACGGTGGGGCAGGCGATGACCTCTCCCGACGGTGGTGTATCCGCCGGTCATTCCACCGTGGGCACCGTCAACAGCATGGATTACGGTAGGGAAGTGAGCCCAACCCAACATGGGGGCCCTCTGGAAATAGGCGTTTCCACCACGCCGAACCAACACCTCCCGGGCTTTCCGCGCCTTCCGCGCATAGATTTCCTTTCACCGGAATATCATCAATCTCCTGAGGCACACTTACCAAGTGGTCGGAAGAAAGTCTATAATATTCTTCATTAACACCGACTGAAGCGATTAGAGCGGGATTCGCGCTTGCTTCTACAGTTCTGAGAGGACCCGACCGATCCTACCAATTCGGGATGTCGAGGCCTTCCCTCCTCTCCAGGGAGCTTCATGCAAACCCTGTTTCCGGGCTTAAAACGTCCAATTTTCCGGTTATTAGTCGTTCGTCGTAGTCCGACTTCATGTGGTCATTTGATAGGGTAACCCCATCTCTCGATCCCACATTGCAACAGGGTATCTTGACTGGCGTGACTTTGGTGTAACGAACACTCCTTTAGTAGCATTTGCTACCATCACCGGGCCTACCGCACTCCGAGGAAGGGCCTGCGTTGTAGAAAGATTAAGCTGGATGCCTAATGCACTTAGAACATTCGTTCCTAATAGAAGGGTAGCACTCCTGCCTTTCTGAACGTGCATGATTACTCGAGCTTTGCCAGCTCCATGGATCCTTACATCGGCTTTAACCATACCCAAGAAGTCCATTTGCGTACCTGATGCGTCAAACACTTTCCGCTTTTGGTCATTGCTAACCAATTCTACTTCCTTATCGATGTCGAAGCCTCGACTCTTCGCCAGTTTCAGAAGGCCTGCTGGAAGGATCGAGATTACCGATCCAGTATCTATTAGGGCTTCCACTTCGATTCCGAAGATCACCGCATTAACTAGGGTCGGTTTACCCACCGCACCAAGTGCTTGAACATCGCCTCTACCTCGGGCGCTCACTGCACCACACCATTCTTCAACGAATGTTGACATCGCTCTACTTGTCGAAGGCTCCCTAGTGGCTCGCCTATTTGACCTCTGCCCTGTTTCGCCAACGGGGTCATGTCTTGGGGGCGTCCTGGGACGGCAGTTTGCAGCGTAGTGGCCTTCCTTCCCACATTTGTAGCACTGCTGGGTTCTTCCCCCATGATTTGACGTTTCCTCCTCTTCACCAGATACACGCTTTTTGAAAAGTTTTGGTTCTTCCGAGGATTCGTATTTCCTAGGCTTCACTACGTGGGTCTTTTCCAGGCGAAGTGCAACGCCTTTGACCATTCCGTACGCCTTGTCACCATGTGCGTCGAGTGCCGCTAACATGTGATACGAATCCTTCTAGTCTTCCAAGATGGAGTACAACTTTGAAGCGAGATGGAAATCCCAACTATCGCTCGGGTGTATTTGCCTGGAAATTTCCTCCATGCGACAGCAAAAATCGCTAACCGATTCGCTGTTACCTATTGCAAGATTGTCCCAATCTCTCATCAGTTTCAACTTTTCGCAAGGGTTCCTTCGCGCTTCTTTAAGCGCGAGGACCACCCTGTTGAAACTGCCCTGCCTAACGCGGTCCGGTAGGCCTTTGTACGCGATCGTGCCGATCCTACTAGGTCATTCACCAGTATGTCGCGCCGATCCCGGTCTGACCACACTGTAGACGGATATTTCACATCTACTGAACGAAGGAAATCACTTAGTGAATTCTTTCCATCATACTTGACGATAGCCGCCACGCTCTGTGCTTTAAACACGTCCTTAAAAACACTGAGCATCCCATCGACAGGACGGGAAATGGCGCTAGCTTGTGAGCTCCCCTCACTACCGTATGCGCTTTGCATAGCTGCAGCGGACTCAGCTACTGTCGATCCGCTGGAGGAGCTCCGAGACGATTGTGTCAACCTCTCACTGGAGATTGACCTCTGGTGCCTCTCCCTCCTAACGTTCGTTGCGTGGAACGCAACCTGAGTGCTCTGAGCTGGCCCGTTCTTGACTTTCTTCAGTGTTGAGAGGTGTTTCCCGAGAGCTGACCAGTCAAATGGGCGTTTTTCCGCACCGCGAGAACAGTTCGCCGGCGATCCGCACGGTCGTTGTTCTCCTAGTTTTTGTCCGCTGTTCATCAGCCTGTTCGTGAGCTCACTCACTCGGTCTTGCAATTCGCTGTTTAGGGTCCTTAGAGTCTCCAAGGTTGATCCCCGTTCTTGCAATCGCAGCCTAATCGCGTCTGCTTCCAGACCTTGTGCTCTTACAACCGTAGCTACTTGCGAAGTCTCGCAGCCAAGTTCTGTCGCTAAACATTCCATTAGTGAGCTATTATGACCCGCAATTGGCAACACTGTGCGCAATTCTTCCGGTGTCATATTAATTTCCGCAAAAATGCTTGTCCAGCTTGGTTTTGGACTAATCTAGCCCTTTTCTTAGCGATGTCAACGGTACCGCGGACAGCATCCAGAATGTTCTGCTTCTTCTGAGCAGAAATGTTCCGGATTTGGTCGTCAAGTGTTTCATCTAACCGTGAGACAATATGGTCAAACGCGGCCTCTAATCGAGCATCGCCTTGACTCATATCGACTTCTGTCCTGGCATCCGTGGTGTTATCCACTGCCATTTGTACCGGACTGAGTGCTCGTTCCGCAGCAATGTTGCCGCTCCTTCTGCTCATGGCAGAAGGCGCCCGCACACTACGGTTATCTTGGCTAGTCGCTCCGACTTCGGTAGGATTGGCCCCCATGTGGCTGTTCAATGGTTCCATTGACGCCCAATTAGCTACTGGTATTCCCAGTGTCTCTTCGAAGTGGAGACTGGCCGTTGGCTATTCCGCGGTACGAGGAACACAACTTAGATAGCACGTTTATGGTGAACACAAAATCAATGGTAAGGCAAACAGTGGAGCTGCTGGAGCCGTGTCTGAGATCCTTGCCGCTCGAATCTGCTCTTTATATGCACATCCGTTCATCAGGGTGTGGCTAAATTCAAATAGAAGAGTGGAAGACGGTGGGGCAGGCGATGACCTCTCCCGACGGTGGTGTATCCACCGGTCATTCCACCGTGGGCACCGTCAACAGCATGGATTACGGTAGGGAAGTGAGCCCAACCCAACAGTATTATGGCCGAAGGAGTGCTCCACATCAGGTGGAAAGTTTCAATGTGGAGGCCAGTATCCATCGATATCATCGATCGAATGACCGGAGGTTTTCTCCCAGATTTAACCGATCGGGGTGGGGACGTTGAAGGGAAGGTTGAAGATGGAGGGAGGGAGGGGGAGCAAGCTGAACATACAAAAACGCGTGGCAGCCGCGGCGACTGCTGCGGCAAGCGCGACATCGAGATAGTGTGTGCTGCTACAGTTACGAAGTCTAACGCTCTTGTAACTGCATAAACTGCTTTGAATACCTCTGCTCAGCTACTTCAGGGTCCTCCGGTGCACTTAATTAGAGGAAATGGTTATTTTGGGTGAGAATTGGATGACCTAACCTAAGCAGCAGACAATTGCTGCTATTGTGAATCGATTTTGTGTTCTTTCATGGCACGAAGCTTCTTTTATAAAAGCCACATATCTAGATACAATACAGCATAACTCGGGAGTTTGTTAGAGCTTCGTTTCACCCATAACAGCCCACCCAGGAGCGACGCTTCAGTGGCGATTCATCGCGCGTGCGGCAGAGGACGCCGCGCGCGCGGCGAAAATTTGTATGCTCGTACTACCAGCCAGGGAGGGAGAGCTGGACGGCTTCATATCGAAGAACTACTCACCTGATCTTAAAGAAGGTAGACCAACGTTCGAAATTACTAAGGTTTTCAATACCTCTTTTTACTGCTAAGGTGCCAAGAAGGCTGCACAAGCGGAGCAGCTCCTTGAAGTGAGTGATCTTGGCTTAGTGACTCTCTAAGGTCGCGCGAAGCGCACAAGTGCGAAACATGCCGACAGGCGTGTCGGAGCACTTGTATTACATATTGAAAACGTGAATTAACGTTTTTCCAACAAATCATTTAAAAAATAATCAATCAATAGCATGCATGATTTCTTCTGTGAAAAAATCTCCACAGTGTCGATGCGACACCTGAAAAGAAGAACCTATTAAAGGGCACAAAAATCACATAAAATTTTGAAAATTTTAACACAAATAAAAAATGAAACGGTGATATAGACAGGACGGTTGTATCAAATTCGCTCTGAGAGGTGGGGAGGCACCCTCGTAAATTTTCGGTAAAAATCGAACCCCACGCTATACCATGCCTGTGTCTTTAATGAAAGATTTCTATATTTATAGACAACGTGATCGGTCCTACTGTTTTGTGCACTTTGTACCTGTCTACCGAATCGCACCCTCGGCGTCACGTTCATAAAGCAGCACCTCTACCACTACGCTGGTCTCCGGGCTACTCGCCCCCCGTGACGTAACAGTCGGCGTGCGAACGGAGTTTCGCACGACGTCTGGGGTCTCTCGCTGCCAACCGAATCTCTCACTCGCAGCCGGAGCCTCCACCTCTCCGTGCACTTTTGCACGTGGGTTCATGAGAATCCGTTTCACTTAGTGGCAGTAAACCATCTCCGGAGTGAGTTTAATTGGTGCCAGACGTGCCCAGGAATGGTGAAACACTGACTAGCCTTTTAACAGAAATCCATGAGTCCTTGGATTTGCAAAATATGCACTTGAGCTACGGTGATGATCCCAACGATGCGCCAGGCATTCTGCTTCGACAGTATCCCGTATTACCATACGGACACTGCTACGAGCATCTTAACCAGGGATAGGGGCTGGTCTATCATATTTGCCTTTAATAGAGAAGCCTGTACGTGATGGTAGCTTTTGTATCAGACATCAGGCCCTTATTTTCTGTGCTTGACGCCAGAAATTGAGTCCTGGGCGTTTTCAGATATCCAGCGGGTTCTTTCGAAGCGTTTATGGATATGCCTGGATCATGGGAAACATATGGCACATGGCTATAGATGCAAATTGACCAGAGGGGGGGGGGGGGGGGGGTCAACATGTACTCAATGGCTATTCCGCCTTGCCCCAAGCGCTGCATAGTGCTGTCCTACAGGGTGAGCCTCACTCCTTCATTATACGGAAGACCTTAGTGTTGGGGATGAGATGTTCATGAGCTCATTGAGAGGAAAGAGGCACATATGACCAATATTCTTCACTCCATTTAAGCTCTTTAGCTTTTCGGCCAGCTGCCCTAGGTTATCTACACTGACTGTGTATGTGTCGACTCTTTGACTCATGCCACTCCACAGCCGTAAAGACGGTAGGAAAAATCCTAGGAGCATTGGCAGACCTCTATTAAGAATATTATGAGGACATTCAGGTGTGGTTAGACCTGGAAGGTCCAAGAGAGGTGGAGAAAGAGCTTTCGTCCATCCTTAGACAGCTTTGGAGTGTAGTTCGAGAAGTTATCTGCTTGGAGCATTTGAGTCGTGCACCTTCACTCCTCCTTAAAAATCTTCCCCTCCTATGGTTGCTCGCAAATATTTCAATGTGACCTTCTAAGCGTGTCAACGCAACCGGCCTCTGCGTGATGTGGTCGGTACCAGTCCCTGTAGATTTCGTAAGCCGTCATCGTGCTTGGAGACTACCTCATGGCGGCCGTGAGCTCATGATTCACACGTGGACCAAGTATGGAGACATTCGCGCCCGCGTGCACTCTTTCGTCTGGAATCTCTCCTGCCGCGCTCGCAACCGCGGTCGCGGGGGCGAGTAGCCCCGCAACCCACTACGCTGCCCATGCCATACCGCTGGGCCCATGCGCCTACATGGCGTGGTCGAGCCGGCGCGTCTGACTCATTTGTTTTGAAAATTCGGTCAAAACAAAACATGTGTTAGTACTAAGAAGATGGGAATTCTTCCTTTAGGATTCGCTCTTGCAATATCGTCGTAAAACTGAGACAGTTCCCTGGTAAGGAGATAACCTTGACCTACCTCGCCTCCGAAATTGAAGTTCTTAGCGTTCAGTAGGCCAACTAAAGTAGAATATACCGTAATCTTGTCGGGAAGCTGACAAACGCTGAAAATGCTCAAGAAATGCACAAACAACAAAAATAAATATGGGTTGAAATTAACTCACCAGGAAAGTCTCTCAGGCGTATGTTTGAACTGCGAAAACGAATAGCACTGTGATAATCTCCGGGTGGATGCAAATGCTCACGATTTTGGGGGCGGGGACAACGGCGGCGGCTGCCGTTTCGGGCGAGTTGCTAGCCATTGCGGGAGAACGCGGGAGGACGTTTTTCGTAGCGTTATCTCGCGCCTTCCGCGCCACCGTGCTCTCTGCACGCAGCTCGCTCTCTGACACACTCACCGCCAACGTTTAGTACCACGCCACTCTAATCGACAGACCCCTCTTTCAGATATGTGCTCTCTCAGGACGGCAAATGAATGATAACAAATGACTGAACAACTGAGGAATTCAACCGATTCCTGAGAAACCTATTACTAAAACATACCATAAACATATGATTATGAGCCTTGAACTTGACCCACAGTAGACAAAAAAGGTTGAACCTCACGTTTTCGTTGTGTTTTAAAGAGTTGCGCCAGCACTTTGATGTTAGTTGTTAGTGGACATGCTTTCCAATGAAAACTAAATCTGATACACATCGTTTCAGTGATTGGTGTGGCATGTGCATGTTCTAGCATGTGTATTGGTTCTGCACAGTTCTTTTGAATTTGTGTGCTGGAGAACACTTCTGGCACGCACTGTTACAATGCTGTGTAACTACTGAACAGAATATAGGTTCCCAGTTCTGATCCCTTCATAACCGATAGCGCCTTAAAATTGTGGAAGCCCGTGTGTTCACTCTGCTTTCCTTAAAATTTGCCAATTGGCATATAATTGCACGTAATGAAATGCGGTCAGGAAGAATGAATGTCGTTCTTATGCACGTATCGGATCAAGCCCTCTGTGCTACATACTCCAATCCTTTACTAATAATTAATTACATTGGTATATGCGACACCACATGAGGCATAGTGAGTGTGCGAATATCCCGGGATTAGGAGTTGTTTTTTTATTGCCTATGTATGCACATTTGTCAAAACGACGAGGCCAATAAGTTGCAGCGGTCTTTTCGGCTAAGGGGTCAGATTGAAAGTAATCTAAACCTAAATGTGTTTACATAGGAGTAATTTCACCAAAAAACATGCAAAAGAAACAAAAATCCAACCCAATGCGTCCCACAATCATAATAATCAACTCCTTTCAAAACTTTCATTCTGTGTTAGTAAGCTCCATGTTCTATTCCAACAAAACGCTTTCGGGTGAAATTAGGCAGTGATTGCGCCTTGTAACGATCAGAGACATTTTCAGTTACATCAGCTGGCAATAGTAGACAACGAAATTATGCGTACCGCTACAAATACCAGCATATTAGAAACCTAAACCTACTATCACTGTCTTAAAACCTATCCCACAACTCACATAAAGTCATCAACCTACGAAAACTGCAATGAAAACAACACCGTAACCGTAACCTGCGCTCCCGAAAACCCTAGCGCACCTACTTCTACCTTGGGAACCACCTCTCTTATGCGTGAGACAGGCCTCGATCCTCTTGACTCAATCACCCAGCACGCTGGAATTACGTGAACAGCTGCCGCGACAGCTCGCCCTCGCGAGACTCCAGCGCTGGAGACCCCGCCCCAAAGTCGTGAGCATTCGTGCGCACCCATAATCTCCACCCTTTAAATAGTAGGAAGGAATCTTCCGTTTTTGCAGTGTTTAAATCCAAGGAGCTAGGGATCCTCAAAGTTTACTATGGGATCGCTTGCGCACGTGCAAAACTATCGTAATCGGCCGAAATCTCAAAAATGGATATCATGTTCGTGATCAGCGCCCCAGATAACCCCCTTAGGCAAAGTTTGGGTGACTTTTTTCTACCCTTTCTCAACCTCGACCAAGGAGCCGAGGGTCGTGAAAGTTCAATAGTGGCGCTTCAGATTTACCCTTGACAATCGCATACTCAAGGGAGCGTCATCTCATGTCACGACAAACCATCGTGATCAACTTTTTGAAAGATATCTCTGCACCCCTATCTTCAATAAAAAAGATCTCTCTATATGTAACATTTTCTAATTGGTCGCCTCACCAGAGGAGTTTCAAGACCAACGTGCCGCCCTCTAGCGATACATTAGAATATGACGGTGACCTATACTCGCTGACCTACGGGGACTGCAGTTGCTACCATCCCGCCATCATTAGCGTGTCTAGTTCATTAGTACACCTTCGACAGGCATTAGGGTACAACTGCCCTTCTTTGATCATGTGGGACACATGCTAGACGACATGAGATTGACTGGACAGCCATTCTTGGCTTGTGGACTGGTGCCATCATATGCTCTTCTAATTGCTTGATTTATGTCTACTTGGGAAGGTTCTTTCCCCCATGTAGCCAAGGGACCTATCAAAAATCAGGTGAAAATACAAAGTGTCGCATATAGAAGGAGCAGCTGATGAAAATCTCTCACTGAACAAGTACTTTTCAGCCTATAGTGGAATATATGCATAGGGAATGTTGGGAAGGTGAAAAGGGATGAACACTAAAAATGCAAAATTACTTCGATGTCAAGGAATCGAACACCCGACCCTGTGCCTACGATGCTCCGGCACTACCACAGAGCCCCCGAGCTGCTTGCCTCGACGACGGAGCCAGATGTATTTCACCATTTCTCTTATCTCCATGTGCAACACGCACGTACGTGTTAGATGCTGACAGTGCAATACATTCCTGGAAATTCCTGGGTGTTTAGGGGCCGTATTTCCTTGGGTTCAAGGACTTTGCAAAAATGGAACGTCCATTCCTACGAATTGAAGGGTGGAGAATCTACCTGTGGTTATCGTTTTGCCGTTCAAACCTACGTGCGAGTACACGCGATCCCATAGTTTCTATGAGGGTCCCTAGCTCCTAGGGTTCAAGGACTTTGCAGAAATGGAACATCCCTTCCTACAACTTGAGGGGTGGAGGAGATCGCAGTGGTATTCGTTTTCGTAGTTCAGACATACGCCTGAAAGACTTCCCTGATCAGCAAAATACCCTACAACTTACCAAAATGTTACAATTTCAATAATTTTCGTTCTATACTTATCGAGGTCAGATTCCAGAAGTGAGCACAGGCTCTCCAGATTACTTTCCAACGAAGAACTGCCTACCTGAAAGATGATGATCACGACCCTTTTCAAGGGAAATATACAAGCGAACAAAACTCACGCTCTCGTCCACCCTAATAATAACATTTTGCAGTCGACGCTCAACCTCGTCATACTCAGGCATTCCCCGCCGTCTCTTAGCGTCGATCTCGTAGTCTAAACTCGTATGTCGAACATATGCTTTAAAACCGGAACATGGATCGGATATTCTCTACATGTCAGTTGCCAAAAATGCTAAAGAGTACACAAATGCACTGGGAACAAACGTACCATCACTCATGCGCCTACGACGACTGCTCATTATGACAGGAACTGCTGGAATCAAGGAAGTGAAAATACCTGTTCAAGGTAGTGACTAGGAAAAACGTAAAACGCTATCAACACGCTTAAATACAGAACACGTGATACGATCGCATGGTGGAAGACAGCAGATTACCACGATATTAAACGAATTCACACAAAAGATGGATAGCTGAGGCGCAGCATTAGAACAGTTTATTCATAAACACAAAAATGAACTTCCTCCAGGATAAAAGCACTTTACTGATCGATCCCCAGTCAAGTATAACAATTCGAAAACAGCTGGAACTGGAGCAACTCTTCGAACGCTCACTGTCATCTGAATAGAGGAATAGTTTGCCTCAAGAACTCTTGGCCCGATGTATGAAGCGAGATAAGGCCTTTGGTACACTTCCTCCCGTATTAGCGATCTGGCTCTGCAAGCCTACGGCGACACCCGTTCAACGCAACGCAGTTTTCCTTCAGCCCTTCGAGGTTGTCAAAGAGACAATGCAGGTTGCGGGTCTACTCGCACCTCCGAGCGCGGTCGAGTAGGGCAGACTCCTGACGGAAGAGCCTGGCCTTTTCTGCGCTCTTCGCACTAGCGCACCCGTGCTAATACTGCCGGGGGGGGGGGGGTATCTTTTAAAACGATTATCGTAATCTATGTTTTTCTTTTTAAGAGAAAAGCTGTTAAAAGTTCGTCTTGCACTCCTCATGCTTTCACTCTACTTCATATCTTATGTTTATGTCTTATTAGGTTCGCTTAGAGGCAATAAGAAGCTTAGCCGGGGTTACCCTGTATTCACTGGTTATCCTCTTCCTTGGTAAGAAGCCCATTCACATCAACAGTAACCTCAATTCAGCACAGAGATAGAACACACCAGTGCTGCACAACATTTTTAATTTGGTGTAGCAAATTATGTCATGTAAAGCTGCCTTACATGCATCAGATTTGTGGAGAGTTCACCAAAATAAATCTACTGTTACTGTGAAGGACAAATGGGATACTAACGCCTTCTAATTACAAAAATCTAAGTATGAAAAGTAAATGTGCCTGGCTAGATACCCTCACTCATGATGTTGTCCTTAACAATCTGCTGATTTATTTCCTATCGACCAATGTGCCTAGGCATCACTAATTGACCTCTCGGACCCTCCATTGGTCGCTAAATAGCCGTCGGTCTCTTGCAATGATGAGGTCGCAAAACGCGGTTCTTAACAGAGAGCATTCAATAGCACACGTGTGTAAGGGAGCTATAATAGTAGTCAAAGAATTTTTTGATCAAGAGCAGAATAGATGACCCAGCTCCTACGGTTTCCCATGGAAATTGACTTTCTGTCTTCTTGAAATACATTAATTATACAGCAGAAAGGCATGTAAAAGTGCTGTCATTTTCTTCGAATGTTAGCAGGGAAACAATGGGTTTCCTAGTACATATCTCAAGCAACTCGTGTTAGGGCAGCATGCCCAGTTAGGTCAACAGTTCCTCACTTCCCACATTTAGATATACACCCGTCCCTATTTCCCAAAACATTGTGTGTCAAGTTCTTAACAGCTTCAATTCATTGAGACTCAAATGCTTGACGACCTGCTGTGGCGGTTCGAGCTGTTCATCATAGATTCCGTCTTTTTGATGTTTTTTTGTCAGCATAGGATTGGTGCGCTCGCAGAAGCGTTTGCAAGTTTAATTTGGGGGAATATAACACTCAGACTTGTAAGCAAACGATTTCAGTTAGAACAATTTTATACTCTTGGCTGCTTCAACTTGCTAAACATCGGTCCGTGTATCCTTACAAAGGCAATCTCCAAAGCTTCGCAAGTATCTCTCTAAACAAACCACTGTCGCAATGACATTCGACTACTACGGTTCTATCATGACAGCTTTACTGGTTCTGTCAGTTTCATTAATTTATCCAGCTTTCAAGAATAGTTGAATAAAATGCAGCAAAGAAGTCTTCCAGAGCAATAGTAGCTATTCGTCGCGATCGCGGCGGCGGTCGCCCGCGCGATGAAGTCACCGCGTCGGCCGGCGTGGACGTCGCGCTGAGCGGCATGATTCGCCGCGCCGCCGCGAACGCATCGTTTTAATAGTATCGCACCCAATACTGCCTTCATCATGGACTCCCTCCCTTGCCCAATGCGAGACTTCGCTCGCGACCATGGGAGACGGCGGCGAATGCGTGCCGGGAGGAATCACATGTGAACTGGTCCCCGAAAAATTCCGTCACGCGCGAGCGGCGAGTCAGATGAGCAGAGTGAGCGCAGCACAGATTGGGCTAGGGAAGGGACTCCGGGGTGTAGCGAGCAGGGAGGCGTGGAGTGCGCGAGACGGCACTACGAAAAACCGCGCGCCGCCTCGGCACCATGGCAAGCGGACCAGTTCTCCGGCAACGGCCGGGAGGAGGCGCATTCTCTGCGTCTCTCACCAGCGCGCGCTATTGCGCAAGGCCTTGGGCAATTCGAAGGTGGATGTTGAACCTCGACGGTTGGCTGCCGTTTGGATAGGGGGACGAGCGTTCTACCCCCTCGTCCCCTTGGCCCGCCCACCCCCAACTCCCTGGGCTTGCTCGAGAGTCCAGTGGCTGCCTTACGAGACAGTGGAGGCGCAGACATTTGCCATGCCTCTGTTTAAAGGGGGGGGGGGGTAGAACGCTACTCCGCCATTTGGATCGGCCGTTGGCGCGAAAGTCGCGTGCGCTGGCACTGGAGCACGAAAATCGATGCCCTTGCCAGTGATAGCAGATCCTTCGACATTATGCAGTTTATAAGGCCCTTGTTATACCATCGCTCACCTCGAGCGATGCTTAATGATGTGCTCCCATATTGATCGCGCCGCGCAGGCGATCGATATGGGAGCATATCATTAGGCGTCGCTCGGGGGAGCGATGGTATGACAAAGGCCTAAAGGCCCCCACAGAGTTCTGCGGCAACGCCGTTCGCCGCTATGGTTAATGATAGGGCAAGGACGCCGCCGGCGGCGAGCTCTGCGTCTCTGCCCTATGGTAAAGCATAGGGCCGCAGCGCTGCCGCAGAACTCTGGGGGCCTTTAAGGTTCCCTAAGGCCCCGTTTATACTTCGTCGCGGCGCGACGCGATGGCCACGCAATGAGGCCAAATTGATCGATCGCGTCGCACAATCAATATGGCCACTATACGTGGCGTCGCATCGCGCCGCGACGAAGTATAAACGGGGCCTAAGGCCAGCAGCAGAATCTTGTGGGTGCCGCGGACCCACCATGACAACGGCGCGTGGTGCGGCGCCGCGAGGGTTACTGGACGCAATGCTGCGTACTTTTGCGGGCTGAAGCGCTGAAAAGGTTGTCGCGATCTTTATTTGGTTGACAGTGTTCACGCTGCTTACATGAGACATCATATGTGTGTATGTGAATTTTTCAATTATTTTTGTTGCAAGGTGTCGTTTACAGGTGTGAAACTCCATGCAAACAGAAATTTTGCTATCAGTCGAATAAAAATCGCGACGTTTTGGATGAGGGCTTGGTGTCATCCTTTCTTCTAAAAATAAAAAACTGGCCGCCTTTCTGCTCTTTCAGACAAGTTCCAAACCATTATTTTTCCTCAAAAAGAAGAAATCTATAAAATCTCAAACACGGTGTTCACTTATTGGGCGCGTGAATTAAAACTTTAGAGACAATTATATTAAAATTTTCCTCGAACAAAAAATTATACTAAAATAAATATAATTATTAAAAAATTATAAATTACATAATAATATAATTGATAAATTATAAATAAATATAATTATAATATAATTATACTAAACTATACTTAATTCCTTGGAGAGTTTCTATTAGTTTAATGTAGAAAGAGCCCATTCGATTTGGAAGAATTTACTTTGATTTCAAATGTCTTGGGCTAGATTAGAGAGGAACGTAAACACAGCAGTCATAGCACTTGCATAATTCATTTTGAATTGTTCCCATATCGGACAGAAATCTGGCGCCGCCTTCAGTGCATTAAACCTACCGATACAACTATGTATATACCTGACGAGGAAAGTCAATAAAAGGTGACCGTGGAGTTTCATAACGCGACATATATAGGGTTGTTGGGCGTTGTCTGGGTAGCACCATAATGGTTTCCAAATTTCCTGCGGACCTCTGGGTAGGTCAAAAATTACAAAAAACTGTGGCGCTTCAGTGCGGCCTGATAACGCAAAACTGACACCTGGAATACCCTTGCCGTGCCCAGAAATGATCCTGCAAAAGGCTTGGAGATTCAATCATTGCTAGAACGTGAGATTTGGCAGATTCCCAATACAAGCGAGAGACATTCAGAGGAAGCATCGATCAGGAGAACCTCAGCGATTGGATGGCAGAGTGGATAACGCGGTGGATTTGCAGGAGAGCGACCAAGGGATCGACTCCGGGGCTTGGGATTATACATGGGTGGCGGAATTTTTTTGCATTTCTTCAATATAGAGTAGACTTTAGCCTAGCGCAGGGTACCGTATTCGCTTTTCTAATGCGCCCTTAACTTCTTGCAAAATGTGGTCCAAGCTAGCTTGCGTCGATTAGAGATACGCCGCTGGCCATTAAACCATGGTTCTCTTGTTGGGGGAAGTTCTCTTTAGATGCTATCCATGTATGATCGCTTTATTATGTTTTCTGCTAGTCTTGGAAGTGTGTCTCGTAACGACCTCAATGCGAGCATGATCGACAGCGACTACTTTGATCCATCACCAGGACGTGCTGATCGCTGCTCGGATTTCTATATTTCACTTTCTAGTCTTTTTTTTTTTTTTTTTTGAGAACGCTTTTCTTATGACTTCCACTAATTCTACCATCTGTGAACAAAACTGGGGTGTTTTATCCATCTCGCGTTATTGCTGCCTGTCTTTGTACCGACCACTCTTCCCTGCTCCCTGCTCCTGGGGTTCCGTTACACACGTGGGAGGGGGGGGGGGGGGGGCACAAGCACTCGTACAGCTGCAGGGTCGGAAAAAAGTTTCGCCAAAGTTCGTATAGGTTGTGGGTATTTAGGATACTGATCACGAATCTGGGATCCGTTTTTTGTTGCGGTAGATTACAGGATGAGATGTAAGGCTCCCGTCCCGACGACGGGAAGTATACCATCCACCTCATTGTCTGTCGACGACGATCCGCGGACAGCGCCTGACCACGAATTTAACATAGGCTTTTGTCTTTTAAATTCTGGAGTGCTGTTTTCACCTCAAAATGTGACCTTGGAAACAAGGTGTGGTTAGATGAAGAGACGGCGGTGCGTACGTTGTTTTTTCACAGTATCCACATCTACTTTAACCTGTATTCCACTGTTACACCGAAACAGATGCCAGACTCGTGATAAGCGCTCCAGATAACCGTCTAAACTAGGTTTGGACGAAGAATTTTTTTCAACCTTTCGAGCGGCTACAAGGGTGAGGCATTACAGATATGGACGAGTGCCCATATCTGTAATGCCTCACCCTTGTAGCCGCTAGAGTAGGGAGGAGCGGTCAAACGAGGCCGCTACGAGACACACTTCCAAGACTAGCAGAAAACATAATAAAGGGATCATACATGGATAGCATCTAAAGAGAACTTCCCCCAAAAAGACAAGCATGGTTTAATGGCCAACGGCGTATCTGTAATCGTCGAAAGCTATCTTGGACCACATATTGCAAGAGGTTAAGGACGCATTAGAAAAGCGAATACGGTACCCTGCTAGGGCTAAACTCCACTCTACATTGGATAAAAATGCAAAAAAGGCCGCTACCCATGCATAAGCCCAAGCTCCAGAATCGATCCCTTGGTCGCTCTCCTGCAAGTCCATCGCGTTATCCACTCGCCCATCGCATCGTTGAGGGCTTGCTGATGGATCCCTCCTCTGAATGTGCTTTCTCGCTTCTATTACGAATTTGCCAAATCTCACGTTCTAGCAATGATTGAAGCTCCAAACCTTTTGCAGGATCATTTCTGGCACGGCTAGGGTATTCCAGGTGTCAGTTTTGCGTTATCAGGCCGCACTGAACCGCCACAGTTTTTTGCAATTTTTGACCTACCCAGAGGTCCGCAGGAAATTTGGAAACCACTACGGTGCTTTCCTTATAGCACTATATAGGTCGCTTTATGAAACTCCACGGTCACCTCTTTGACCTTCCTCGTGAGCTCGATGGCGATTTTGTGAAAAACCATGAGTGCAGTAAAACGTGAATTCTGATCCAGCTGAAAGCGCACTGTTCTCATGAAAAGTGTGCCTTCACTATTTTGCTCCTCCCTTGTCGAAGAATTGAAAATGTTGACACTTAGCAATTTTACGAGTATTTAGGCTTTTAAGCACTTTCATTGACCTGCGTCATAGCTGTGAAAGGGCATTCATTGTCAACTTGTTCAACCGATCTGCTCATCAATAATGAGTACTTCTTTAAAAAGTTCTTCAGTACCGCTGTATAGGTAAAGGATAGAGCTTTGTACTAATCACTCCACCAACCATTCTGGGGGTTATCGTTCTCTCCGACTGCACAGTAAAATAGCGATGTTCACACGAGCTCACCGTAGGGCTCGTGTGAACATCGCTGTTTTACTAGCAAGAAGCCGTAAAAAAGAAATAGTTTGGTAAGAAAACTGAAGCTGAAAATAACACAGCAGTTAAATAAATATTGAATCATATCTGATTAACATTAGCAGAAAAAGCGGCGCAACTAGTGGAGGGGGGGGGGCAGTCCATCAGTACTCGAAAAAGTTACGGGTTTTTACCCGTTTGACCTAGGCCCCTCTCGGTTCAACTTGCATTACATGTACGTACGCGTACAATGGGGAAATTCCACGTCACCAAACCCGACTGCTATGCTCAAGGCGGTCGAAGCCAAGGACTGCCCCCTCGTCCACGTGTTGCGCCGAAAAAGCTTCAGGAAATTTAGTTGTACTGCACTACAGTTCAGGTGACTCTTACGATTTACGGTTTACGATTTACGAAATTTCGATTTTCATTTACGCACACCCCTGCTTGCGAAGTGTGAGCAGCCTCTTCAATGAGGGATTTGCAGCTTCGGCACGTCTCTCCTAGCCTCCGTTCGGGGTAATGCCACGCCCTCCCCGAAGCCGGGAGATCTTCACCGAGAATTGAGTAGGGGGAGAGGCGGAATGGAGCGCTTATTCAGCGATGAAGCGCATTCGTGTCGAATAGCTGAGATGGAGAACGTACGCGAAGGCAGAAAACGAAAGCGACCGTGATTGGGAGATGGATGTGTCGAAAGTGCGCCAGCGATACATGAAAGCGTATTCCCTGTTTTACTTTACCATCTTTTCTTGGTGTTGAACTACGTCCTATACATTCTGAACCGCAAAATCGGACCTGCTCTGTGATTACTCAATGTTTGATTGGTCCTTAAGGGCTTGTGAGTTGGAAAGGAGTGTGTTTCCAGCCACCATAAAGAAGCCTGTTAGTTCCAGCTACCATAAAGAAACCTGTTAGAAATGAACTCTAGGGACGTAGTAAATGATGCTGACGCGGAGGAGAGCACAGAACAGAGCTACACCATTGTTCGTTTGCTTTCTTTACTATTAGTGTGCCTTGTCTCGTTTTTTCATGTTGGTGAAACTTTTTATAAGGTGACCCCCCGGATCCTATTTGCGCCAACCCGTCCTATGTGTAGAAACTTCAAAGAGAAAGTTTCGCCGGAGTATATCGGAGGCGAAACAAGGTTATAAACGGCGGATATCAGGACCGGCTCACCGTAACCTTAGGCGTCGGGTGAGACGTCCTTTGTGCAATCGCAGAACTAGGCTAGGGAAGGAACTCCAGGGTGTCTGCCATGGAAGCTAGTCGTATGGCAACTGCTTTCGTCGCTCAGTGGAGTCCGCGGCTGGGTCCTTCGCTCTTCGAGCACCGCACTGTTCGATGCGCCGCATTGTTTCAGCCGTAGCGCGTCTAAGGACACAGGTCAACCAGGCGAGCGGAAAGGCGAGAGCGCAGAGAAGGAAACACTCATGCTTCGATCCGACGGCTGCCGGCCGAGTGACTCAGCGCGTGGGTGAGAGTGCCCTCTCTTCGCCTGCTTCTTCATAACCACTAGAAGCGTGCAGTGCAAGGAGTCTGCATTTCAAAGAGAAAGGGGTGGAACTTCCGTAGCTTACAGAAGTTCCCAAAGGTCACCAACAAACGTCTGGAAGCTGCTGCGCTTTGGATGATGCGCCAGACATCAATTAGTGAAGGCACGCAGGTCTAGCAAAATTGGATTTGTAAAAAGAAATTGGTGGAGACAACATTTGGGTCCTGTTTACATAATGGCAAGGTTTTCCAAGAAGCACAGCCAGTGGAAGACAGGAAGGAACAAACTTAAGTGGCTCATCCTCATGGTATTCTATTATTCGCCTCTCTTGGGCAGAACATTTGCGTTTGTGAACAGATGACAATCCTTAAGGCCGATCTCAGATCCTTAAGCTTCCTATTTTCTGGGAGCCTTACGTCTGTTTCTTTTTACAGACGATAGTGATGGAATATACTCATTTGCATACAGCAAGAAGCAATGAACTTTAGGATAAAACTTCTGAAAAAGGCCCTCCCTTTGAGGTAAAATCCAATATGTGTCCACACAGTAGTACAGTAATCGATCTCCGAAGCCTCGCCTTTTCGCCGGAACACTTGTTGCGAGTACTATTACCAATGTCCTTGGCGTGATATTCGTTTTAAAAAAAGTCGAAAAGGTAGGCCAAGACTATCCCATCGCATCAACGTTTCTGGTAAGACAGATCGCCTAATCGACATCACTTATTTGCGAAATAACGGCCCTCGTTCTGTCCTATCTCGCCTGCGGTAGAGAAGCGCGGGGGCACTCCGTTGTCTGGACTCTAGCGCAACGGTGGTGAGATGCAGCGAGGCAAGAGAGCGGGATCTCTAATCGAGAGGGCGCCGACGGCACGACGAAACCGCCAAAACATGCGTAAGGACACGGGAATCTCATGTAAATGCAGACCAGCTGTCCGGCGGGTATGACCGCGTCGAGCCCAACGCAATCTCTGCGTTCGATTAGAGCGCGCTAACCCCAAGGCGTTCCACTCATATGGGATCGTGCTACGGAACATCTGCGGTATTTGCGGCAGTTCGATCACGCAGATATGTTCTTAGAGGGACTGGCGATCATGGTTGGACTTCACTGATGGATGGTGGGTGGGTGCCATCCAAGCTACTCGTGTGGAAACTGCTTTTGTCGCTCAGGGAAAGTCGACAGCTAGATTCTGCGCTCTTCGAGCGCATAATCAGGGTAGGGAAGGGACTTCAGGGTGGGTGCCGTCCAAGCTGCTCGTGTGGAAACTGCTTTCGTCGCTCAGGCGGAGTCGGCAGCTGGATTCTGCGCACTTCGAGCGGCGAAGCGCTTACGGCTGGAAAAATGCGCAAAACACTCAAATTTGCTCACACGCCAAAGCTCCTCAGATCTCAAGTATCCGGTTGAAGTGCAAATGAACCACCACGCACGAGAACCGAACCCCCGACCTTCTTCGCATGGAGTGTCCCATCTACCACTGCACCCCAACTCGCTTGAGGCACGTGCCACCGCGAGCGCACAAGACATCTATCGAACTTGGCAACGTAGGCGCCGACACGCGATCTCTAAGGCCTATGGTATACTCCCGCGTCGCTCCAGCGATGGGCGCGGGGCAACTGTCAACGGCGCGCCTTCGCTGCAGTGGTGGACGGCGCAGTGGGGCGCGGTTGTCAGTTAGCGCGCCATCGCTCCCGCGATGCGTCGCAGAGGGGTGTTATACCTCCGCGTCGCGGGAGTGAAACATACTCCCGTGCGATGGTCGCGGAGGGGGGAGCGCTTGTCATGCCCTATTCTATGCACTTCCCCTCACTTATTTCGACACTTCCTTGTTTCGTGACCATACCACAGCAATTTCAACACACGTCTGGTGATGTTGGGTGGTCATGTGATGTCTCTGTTGTTCTTCTCGTAGAAATTTCGTCGTGGGTAGAGTCATTTTGGGTTTTTTCTGTGCCAAATGAACGGCAGCTTTTCGGATGAGATGATTTTCTAGGCCGTTTTCTCCCTCTTTTGTGCCGATTCTTGCATTTTTTTCGCCTGTGAACCTCCTCGACGGCACAGAAGTCCACATTTCTGTACCGGACAAGTCACAGGGAGGTTGCGAGTCTATGCATGGGAGACATGGGGGAACGGTGAGTGCCCGGATGTCGGATCCTGGGGGCTAGCCGGTCATATAGCTCCGAGAATTCTACCGGCGTTAGACGTGTGTATTCGTGAAATTGACTCTCATCCAGACTGCATAGGTAGCTGTTGAATGCGAGAAACTGAAGGTCCATATTCATCGCGTGGGCGTCTCGGACGTACATCCTGCGCACCTTTTTATTCTGGGCTTCCTCTGCCAAAGCGATGCAAAGAATAACTGCTTTTGGGCAATACTTCATGCTGCAAAAGGATTTTTGAGGGGTCGACAATCACAGGTTGCGGAATCCATAGACATAAGGGACTATATGAAAAGGGGTAGTACACACCGTTTTACACGGCACGAGACGCATCTTCTTCTTAATACGGCTTTGAAAACAGCGACATAGTCTCCTCCACTCATACCGTACCGCTTCTAAAAAGCAGACGTAAGACATAACATTCGACCCGTGCCTGTGGATAGCGTGAGGAACGAAAGAAATGCATGAATCGACACAGGCATGGCGGAAACCCCCCTTGTAAAACACCACTTTTGAAAAATTGGGCCACAGCTGGGACGTTTCCGTTCTGGACACGTCACGAGAAGCCTCTCGTGTCGTGTCGAGCACAGAAACGTGGGTTTCCGTGCCTGTGGATAGCATGAGGAACGAAAGAAATGCATGAATCGACGCAGGCATGGCGGAAACCCCCCTTGTAAAACACCACTTTTGAAAAATTGGGCCACAGCTGGGACGTTTCCGTGCTGGACACGTCACGAGAAGCCTCTCGTGTCGTGTCGAGCACAGAAACGTGGGTTTCCGTGCCTGTGGATAGCATGAGGAACGAAAGAAATGCATGAATCGACACAGGCATGGCGGAAACCCCCCTTGTAAAACACGACATCCACGAAATACCATTGAAAGCAACAACCATACGACGGCATACGGATCAGAAGGCGATAAAACGAGAAAAAACCCGAAACCACGAACGGAAATGCTGAAAAAACAAGGAATCCGGGAAAAAAATGCACTGAGTCAGCTGATTCGCCAAAATTCTGCAAAAGTCTCCGTCTGCAGAACTGCGTGAACTATGTCAGCCTCAGCGACGGCGACGGCTCGCGACGCGCATCGCGAGCCATCGCGTCGCTGTGCACTCCCGCGTCGCGGCAGCGGACGGGAGTATACCATAGGCCTAAAGCTGCGTGCACACTTTGCAGCGAACAGCGGGCAGTGGAATGTGGGCGGAGCTGTTCTCGCACACTGCGGCACTGTTGGACTGCGCCACGGCCGCACGCAGCGACAGTGAGGAATGCCCGGGTCATCCCTCGCTGCCACTGCCGCTCTGGTCTGCATTTACATGAGATCGGACACGGGTCAACCGGCGGCGGTACAGGATGTACGACGGCATGCGGAGGGGCGGCGCTAATTGCTCGAGGGGCGCTCATCGCGGACGATTTAACGCGCTCCGATGTAGGCCAGGGGTTACCAGCCATCAGCTGATATCACCAATGGGATCTACAGGAAGCGACTCTGTGTATTCTTTCTGATTTTCCCATTTTCATCGTTCGCTTTGTAGTCACTTGCTACTTCATGGAGGTTTCCTTGTGCTCCTGGCTACAAGGACCCTTCTTGATAAGCAAGATGATACAATGCCTTCGAATGGGTACTCAGTTAAGAGGTGAGTGATTAAACTGAAGCTAGATTAAACCAAATAAAACTTAAACTTGTATGTAAGCTGGCCGACTAGTTCTTGTTGGCGTTTGGAATTTATCCTCTTAGCTGTTTTAACTTTATCAAGTTTTGATATTTTTCATGAATTTACCACCTTATTTATCTTTAACCCTTCAGGTTTTAAGTGGAACTGTGATAGTTTTCCAACTAGCAGTGCCAGGTGCACGTCTAGAGTGCGGATCCATAGTGTCTTCCTAACGATTAGCTCGGAGCCCTTCCCTGATTGCGGCAGCCCAGATATCCTTCTTCATTTATAATTTCGATGTGAATGCGTCCAAGGTTCCTATTTCAAAAGTTTTGAACAAGCTCTTCGCGTTTTATTGCTTCGATAAAGTGGACCTTGCCTTAGACTTGCACCCTGTGCCATATTGGTCCCTCTATCGTCGTCGTCGACGATCCTAACCCCGTCATGTTATCGCCCCGCCCGTTACAGGCTGCGGAGGCGACCTCACTGTAGATAGAGTGCTCCTCTCCTGCTCACGAGAGCCCCATCTCGGCTCCTTTCTCCTCTCCCCGTGCTCCTTCCCCTTCTACCTTCTCCCTCTCACTATAGCCGCTGCTAGGCTACCGCTCTCCTATATATCTATCGTACCACTTATCATATTGCCTGCGGTAATAAACGTAGTAAACCAGTTACTGTCTGCTCGTTCTCTTCCTCTAAAAGCCACTGAACCACCTCTTCTGGGACACTAAGTCCTAACCGCCTCTATCACCCTCTATATTTTGGTGCATCGGCCTAACAAGCCTAAGTCTCCCGTGCCAAAGTGTGACAGCTTTGGGACCTGGAGCATAAAGTCGATCGAATATAAGATCGCATTCTCTGAATCCAAGAGAATAAGTCGTCTCGTATTCATTACCTAGACGCAAACCATTCCATTACGGAATAAAATCTCCCGTACGCAGTACCTGGAGTAAAAGTCCTCTCGTATTCATTACTTAGAGGCAAATCATTCCATAGAGGAATAAAATCTCCCGTACAAAGTACCTGGAGTAACTTCTCTTAAATTCAAGAATAAAAGTAAAAGTCGCGAAAAATGGCGCTTTACTTCCACAAAACCCCTATTATGCTGAGCTCTAAAGCGCTCTTTGACTTAGTAGTCCTTTACAAAGGCTACTTATCTGTGGTGGAATACCCTACGCCAGATGAAGAAAACTATGAGAAATCTCGGTCTAGAATAGCTCTTTTGCTAAACTTCCACGTTGGTGCCCTGTATTGGAGTAATTGCCGGCTTGTTCTCTGCGTTCGCCGGACGTCGTGACCCTTTGCGCTCCTCGCACCTTTTACGGTCCTTCGCACCTACATTGGCTGCCCTAATGAGACGCTTTAGGTGTCTTTTGCCTGCCTAAGAGGCGCCAAATGCTTGGGATTAAGTCTACAAAGCTTCTCAACTTATCAATCCCGGTACACGTTGGACAACGTTTCTGACATGCATTCTGAATCCAAACACACACTGTACGATGTCGATGACACGTTTTCTGAACGCCGACGCAAATTGGATGATGCCTATGACACATATTCTGAATCCCCACGCAAATAAGATGACGTCCTGACAGATCTTCTGAATCCAAACACAAACTGGATGATCTCAGTGACACGTCTTCTGAATCCCGACGCAAAATGGATGACGCTTGTGGCACGTCTTCTGAATCTGGACAAAAGACGTGACTCCCGATATAACTTAAAACCTTCTACTGCCTCGTTCTTAGACATGAGCAACACCCTTGCGGCAACGTATTAGATGCATATTGACGTTTTCGCGCGTGTGCGGCGTACATGTGTTGATTGTCGACAATGTGTCGAGCAAGGTGTAAGGGATCCTAAGCCACTTAGAAGCTGCCGTAGGTTGGAGGAATCGGTTTAAATTCACATTACTCACAACAATTGTTCACAGATTTGTCTTAAAATCACGCGCCTGGTATATGGGCTACCCACGTGCTGCTACAGCGTACTTTGTTGCGATGAAAACTCATGAGTCAGGCGGAATTCGAAGCCGCACCTTCTGCTGCTTAGCAGAATGCTATTGTTGTGTCGTCGCACGCAACATCACAGATGAATGTTAGTTGGATACTTAGCGGGCTTGTGCCATCGAATCTGCACATGCTTATAGAACAATCATAAAACACTATTTCTGTGCTCAGGAGAACTCACAGAACTAGACATGAGAAGGAACTCCGGGGTTTGGCAGATCTATCTTACCCGTTTTAAGATGCCTGCCCCTGCAGTGCGGGCACCAGTCCACTAACTACCGGTCACAACATCGCGAAATTTGTGGGCGATCAAACAGCAGTGGTGATGTAAAGAGATAGCAACCTTGTGCCCTCATGACTCTTCTCTCGGCCATCAATTGAGGTAGGTGAGGCAGAGAATCTGCACATGCTTATAGAACAATCATAAAACACTATTTCTGTGCTCAGGAGAACTCACAGAACTAGACATGAGAAGGAACTCCGGGGTTTGGCAGATCTATCTTACCCGTTTTAAGATGCCTGCCCCTGCAGTGCGGGCACCAGTCCACTAACTACCGGTCACAACATCGCGAAATTTGTGGGCGATCAAACAGCAGTGGTGATGTAAAGAGATAGCAACCTTGTGCCCTCATGACTCTTCTCTCGGCCATCAATTGAGGTAGGTGAGGCAGAGAATCTGCACATGCTTATAGAACAATCATAAAACACTATTTCTGTGCTCAGGAGAACTCACAGAACTAGACATGAGAAGGAACTCCGGGGTTTGGCAGATCTATCTTACCCGTTTTAAGATGCCTGCCCCTGCAGTGCGGGCACCAGTCCACTAACTACCGGTCACAACATCGCGAAATTTGTGGGCGATCAAACAGCAGTGGTGATGTAAAGAGATAGCAACCTTGTGCCCTCATGACTCTTCTCTCGGCCATCAATTGAGGTAGGTGAGGCAGAGAATCTGCACATGCTTATAGAACAATCATAAAACACTATTTCTGTGCTCAGGAGAACTCACAGAACTAGACATGAGAAGGAACTCCGGGGTTTGGCAGATCTATCTTACCCGTTTTAAGATGCCTGCCCCTGCAGTGCGGGCACCAGTCCACTAACTACCGGTCACAACATCGCGAAATTTGTGGGCGATCAAACAGCAGTGGTGATGTAAAGAGATAGCAACCTTGTGCCCTCATGACTCTTCTCTCGGCCATCAATTGAGGTAGGTGAGGCAGAGAAGAACTTAAGTGGTCCCGCAACGACCGCCGGAGTATTGTGGGAAAACTGGATCTTTGGCGGAAACTCGTCGCTACCCTTGGCTATTTAGTCGTGAGAAGTCAAGGATTTTGCTAGTCAAATCATTTTAAGTACATCACTTTCATATCCTGGTGGCTGAAAGAGAAGGGGCATATGACAACCCAACTGACCTTGTGAGAACAGCGGAAAACCTGGTTAACCATCCTCGAACAGGGATAAATGTGCGTCTCATGCAGCTTCTATTCGCTTACATCCTTTCATATCCTAGGTGTAAGCATTTCGGCTGTTTCCGTATGGTCGTTTGGTTGCTTTTTACCCTCGTTTGTCTTGTTTCCCATTAGTTTAAGAAACCGTTATAACCCATTGTAAACCTGGCAAGAGTATTCTATCAAACTTCTCTTGTAGTTTCAGGACACTGAAAATTGTGGTTTTAATAAAACGTCAACGGAATGAAGCTTAGGTTGACAGCTACGATTACTGTTCAACGGTTAATTCCAACAACTGGCGAACCTCTATTAATTGTAAAGGATAAAACACTGGGTTTCTCTCGACTGGTCACTGAAAGTCATTACGTACGATAAGTGCACTTGGAAGAGGTACTTCATCGCATAGCAGTTGAATACCTCGCACACTCTTAAAAGAGTGTGATTCATATGAATGTTTACCCTTTCCACTACAGTCGACTGGTTTCCAACACATACCATGGTGGAAACCCATATACCGAAAAGAAGAATGCATATACTTCTCATTTCAGAACCCGCTATGATCAAGTCGATAGCTTATGCTAAACGGCATGAAAATCGGCGATAGTGAGCTTGCTATTCGATAGGTTTTGTCGCGAATGTGTCGTAAGGGATGTTTAAGGCCGGATAAATTTACACCACCGGCGCTGTTTGACCGCACGTAACATCCGCGATATCCTCGAGGTCTCGAGGATGTTGCGTTCGATCAAACAGCGCCGGTGGTGTAAGGCGAACATCGCTGCCCGGAAAGCAGAAGATGCGGGTTCGAGTCCCGCCTGGGGCAATAGTTTTTATCGCAACAAAACATCCTGCAACAACATATAGCCTCTCTACCAGCCGCTCCAGGCTTAAGCAAATGTGCTCAAGCATTGTTACTAGTAAGGTCTTCAGCTTAACCGGTTCCATGCTGATATCAGCGGCCGGCCCATCACGTATCACGGGTGGGTGCTGACAGACCTCGAGGATATCGCGGATGTTACGTGCGGTCAAATAGCGCCGGTGGTGTAAGGCGAACATCGCTGCCCGGAAAGCAGAAGATGCGGGTTCGAGTCCCGCCTGGCGCAAGAGTTTTGATCGCAACAAAACATCCTGTAAGAATCAAATGCTGATATTAAATGACGGCAACGATAGAGTTCTAAAGCGAAACGCATTAACCCGAGGTGCTAAGCGGGCTGGTGCCCGCTGCACACCTGCAAGGTATCTTAAAACGGGTTTAGTTAGATCATCAAGACCCCGAGTTCCTTCCCTTGCCTGGTTAGGGAACGAACTCGGGGTCTTGATGATCTAACTAAACCCGTTTTAAGATACCTCCTCCGTGCCGCGTAGGAGAGCACAGAAGCCGTGTTTATGTGAGGATCCACGACCATGGCGCGGACACCAGCCCGCTAAATACCGACATGTACGAAGGATATGCAAGGGATTAATCCTCTGCCATCTCAAGCATATTGATCGGGCTGAGTTTGGAGGTCCTACGACGATCGTCCTGCAAACACTCGGTCATTTCTACGGAAAACTATCGCTAGTTGAATAGGTTTAGTAGCGAGTATTGAGTAGTCATGGTGGCTCCACACTCCCACAAGAGAACCCAGATTGCCGAAATGAATCCAGTTTAAAAACTTCTCGAAATCTGTTCATACTCGCGCTTATTCGCTGTACCTTCTCGTCGCTGTCATCGCTTGTGCATACTCGCAGGCGAGTATAGCGACAGCGCTAGCTTTGGAGCGCGTAATTCTCCGCCGCTAATGGTCGGAAGAGCGCGATATTTGCACACGTGTTCGTTTAATTCAATCCGTTAGCCAGTCAGTAGAGAGTTTTAACTTGATGGACAGAGAGTGGTAGTGTTCGCCTAGATGACGAGCATGTGTTTTTCCAAGATCCCTTCAGATTTTCATGCTTATTAGAAAAAAGATCGCACTGCTTATAGGATTCAGTTCAAACCACTACTATCCTTATCTATCGCAAAGACATAGGGTGACTGCTTCTATCGAAGCTTAGAAAAGGAGTATGAAGAGCAGGAAGGTTTCCTTATCACAGCGCCTAAATTGGACCGCATCCTACTTCTGCGCGAGAGGTAAATTACCATCACTCCGGACTGATTTCTGCTTCAGAATTTAACTTCTGTCTTCCACAATCGAGCTGTCACATTTTTGGTGAAGTGCTGCTTACACTGTCCACAACACTTGACGTCTGAAGTGGTGACTGCGTTCCGTAGCCTGAACCGTTTCTCAGCGCAGCGGGAAACTAGGTTACTGGAAACTCAGTGATGGAGAAGAGCAGGCACTTGTGCAAGTAACTTCGTCGGCAGCGTTAATAAGATGCCTGTACAATCAGTATCAACAATTTGCTCCTTTATTTCCCACAGTTGCTACTGTGATCGTTCATGGTTTGAACTGAATCCCTCTGCTGTTGATAAAATCATCGCTCAGTGCATATCTCTTCTAAAGGTTGATATCATATCACCCTTGTTCTCCAACGTCAAACCGACTTTTACACTACGAATGCAGTGAGGGCAGTCGTCTTATGGGGGGGGGGGGGGGCAGTTATTCGGTACACCGTGCTGCCCGCCGCCCACTTACCGCCCTGCGCGCGCCGCCCTATTTGGACAAGTTTGCTGGCGGGAAACCGTTGGCGTGACGTCCAAAAACCTAACAGCTGATAGAAGACGGTTGGGAAGCGCATCTCGGGGAACTCTGAAGTCATTTTCCAGTCGGTTCGGTTTTTGGAGGCAGTTGTGGAAAGGAGAACGTCGCTCGCTCTTCTCTCTAGATTCTTTCAATTTTCGCCACAATTCGTTAAATTTTCGCCTCAACTAGAGACTATGGGTGATTCCGGTCAGGAGTTCTACATTGAAAACTTATCTGTAATTGCGCGCACAACCGGCTCACCGTCCCCCTCTTTCCATGTGAAAGCAGGCACCCGGACATCTTGTCCTCCGCGCGCCCCTCGCCCCGCCCCTTTCTCAGAGAGGTGTATCCAACGACTCTCCGCCGTCTTGTGGCAGTTAGGTAGGACAGACAAGAACTCTTGTGGTCCCGAAACGACTGCCGGAGTACTGTAGGAAAACTTGTCCAATTCTTGGCGGAGAACTCGTTGCTACCCTTGGCTATTAGTCGCGTATTGAGTCCGGAGCGATGTAAGATCAGGCTTGCCTGGATGGGTCCCGAATTTTGAATCAAACTGGGATATAATACATGCGATAGCCGCCGCCTCCTCCCAGTTCGCTACACGCGGCTTTTATTCCAGGGATGTTGGTATGTCGTCATCCCTTTGGAAATTCGAATTATACGTCTGACCTCCAAATATCACTGTTACGTGATGTACCCTTCCCTCATTAGTACAAATATAGGTGTTCACGCTCTGATTCCTGTCTTGTCCCCTGACGGTTTCTCGAGTATTTGTTCATGTTTAACGCGTACGAGCAAGAATCCAGCGGAACTAAATGGCATTAACAGGAAATCTTCGCAAAAAATGACCATATAGTTCTGTAGTCGCCAATTGCTCTCTGCAAGGACCTTGTGAAACACATAAAGATCACAGTGCCCAAACTGGACCACTTCGGAGGTCAAAATGTATCACGATGCAATGCTATCAGTAGCGACGAGATTCTCTCAGTTTTCTTTTACTTCAGTGAAATTGAAATCGTGCGTTTAGATCCAGAGGAGGTGCTACAGACTCTATGCTTACTAGAACACCACGTTTTCAAACCGTTACTATAACATCATTCGTTGCGGGATCACCACGCATCCGGGTCGGTGATGGCATCATGCCAACTCCGCAGTAATCAGTAATGGAGCCACTGAACTATTGAATGTGGGAGCTTCATGCTGTGTGAGGCGACTCTCAATGGAAATTTGGAGAAGGGTCAGGCTGTGAAGATGCTCATGTTCTGCCACAACGCACCATGTGCTTGATGGCATGTTAGGTTACGTAGGTTTTCATAACACTCCACTATTGGGATGCGTCGAAGTTATGTAACACACAATGAGGGAACAATATGATCAGAAGAATAGGCAATGACCTCATCCTCTTCAGGACTGGAGTGTGTTTTCACTAGCTAATTGAGTATTGTAAAGGCTAGATGGTCAAGCATATGTCCAGTACACATAGTTAGATTAGGTATTATACTCCTGAAAGACAATTCGCACTTGCTAATCGCAAGTTGCTAAAACTGTCAGCGCATAGCGCAATTTACGGTATAGTAGTTTTTCAACTGTAAAGAAATGTGGGTACTAAGCGGACTGGACACCGCTGCACACCGGCAGGGTATCTAAAAGGGGGTAAGTTTGATCAACCACACCACGAAATTACTTCCCTTGCCTAGTTCTGTGCTCTCCTCTGCAGACGCGGAGGAGAGCACAGAAACCGTGTTTATGTTAGTGTTCCACGACCACGTGCAATCTCGAAGTGGGCACCGGTTCACTTAGTACCGAAATGTGTTTCTCCCAGAAAAACGATGCCCACTAGGTCAAGCAATACATTGCATTATGATGCATTTTGACCTCGGCGGTCAAAATGCATCATAATGCAATGTATCAGTTGCGAGAGGATGCTCTCAGCTCTTCTTTCACTTCAGTGATGTCACTATCTATAATACTAGACTCTATCACTCGACTAGATGCTGAATACATCGAGAAGTGCATCCCTCACTCCAGGCCAATTTTTACTTGAAAATTGAACTACCAGCCTTATACAATCAGGATAAACTCCGACATTTTTGCTGAAGTATTGGAGCAGGACGCCGACGAGGCGCAATATTTCATCTCCCTGCAGTCGGTGAATTGGTTGTAGATTTGCCTGGAAAGGACAAAACGCTCACTTGACCATCGAGTGGGTACCGCAGGTAATTGTATGGCTAGATACGCATTGAAGTCGCCTCCACGACACATTGTAGAAGTAGAATGCGTGGAGCATCCGGAAAGGGATTGAATAACGCCGTCCTTTATCCCTTTAACAGGGTTGAGCATATAAGGGATAGCATATATGATAACCTACCATATTCTAGGAATATTTGTGCGGTTTAGAAAATCGCCAACTGGCCAACTGCTGAAGTTCATACAAATAGCCAAAATTTAACTGGAAAGGCTCCGTTCCGTACCAGATGCTGCTATTATATTTGAATTTATTCATTCACTTGCGAATTGAATAGGGTGACCAGTTATTCGACCTCCATGGCAGCTGAGGCCTACGGCGTTACTCCCAGACTAGATGGGAGTTGCGATGTAAGTGCGACGTACGCGCAAGTAGGTTAATTGGACGCTATTGAGCTGCTAGGGATGCGCAAGGAATGGTAGCCTCCTTATAGGGGTCTTCTTTTTCGTATTAATCCATGGCAGAAAGGCACTGATAGCTTTCTAACTCAACAAGCCAAGATTTAGATCAAGGGGAAGGTCCCGGTTAACTTGAATTAATTCCCGTCGAAGCGTTTCCGTGCCAGGCAAAACATCAAATTTAAAAACTCCAGTATAATCTAATCAGGAGACATCCAGTGGCAGCTCTTCGGTATTCCTAGTGTAGCTCTTTGTTAGCCCTATAATAGGGAGACTGTTGTCAACATTCGCCTGTAAATCAATGTACTCCACAAAAAAGTGACTTTTCAATCCAAATTAAAGTTGAATTGGCGCATCTTTGTGGACAAGGGGTTGGACTAAATTGTCCGGTGAGTGGAACTTCAAAAGAGTTTAGTACGTTGTGACTGGTATCGCAGTGACCACTATCTTCGGATAAAATCTGCCGTTGAAGCACTGAAAAGTTACGAAGTTTGTACGTTCGTGGAGCATTTCATGCTGCTGCTAATGGTAAAAATTCCCGACTACTGCTAATAATCCAGTTGTGGAATGTGTGGTTTCCGTGGCTCTTAGATGCTCTCGCTTCCTTCGATCTTGGTTACTGTTTCATCCCCCTTTGAAGCAAATCCTACGCTATCAAAAAATGTACCACACATTCCTCCATCTTTTTAAATCCTTCGAAATCTGACCCGAAATAGCCGTTGCACACTCTCAAAACGAGGCGGCTCGTACGAGTGGGCGGGGCGTACGGCGCCTCCATGGCTGACTACGGGGGCGTGCCGAAATTTCGTACATCCTGACCGTCTCCCGCGATCTCTAACGTAGGAGGGCTCAGACAACAAAAGTCTCGGCGCAACACGCACTGTGGTTACGGTGAGCTGGTCCTGATATCCGCCGTTTATAATTGTCTCTTCTTAAAATATATCTCTCATTTATTTTATTCTCTGAGAGCAGGATTTCATTTTATTTTTCGGCTGGGTTAGTATTAAAACCGATGCTGATGCCTTCAATGCGCTGCGCGTTCGACATTTAACTGATACAGCTGAGGCTATCACCGTCTACGGTGATCCTCAGATCTATCGGGAGGTCAAGAGGGGAGAGCAACTGGCGCCGTACCCGCTTGGATGCAAGAGCCGGCCAGTGTTGTACATGTGCTGATTAGGGATGAGCGGATAACAACATTTTCAAACCCGGATAACGGATAACGGATAATTTTGCCCAAAAATCGCCGGATAACGGAAAAACGGATAACGAACAAACAACAAAAATAAAACTGGGCTTAAACTGCTCTAGTTTCATCAGCAGACTTTAAATGCAACTGCTGTCAAATAATAAGTCTTTTCTCACGAGTTTAATGGAGTTTTTTGAAACATGGTGCAGTCATTTTAACAAGGCCCTATGGGATTCTCACAAAACTTCAGTAAAAAGAAACACTCCTTTGTTGCCATCCAAACCGATGCTCAGTTCGATTTGCGAACCACAATTCCTTCACCAGGTTCCGCGAACAAGACCACTAAGCTGTGAAACTAAAACTGCTTTGCAAGCTCTACTCTGCTGATGTTTCGCCATGATCACCATAATCAAAGTCTGGAAAAGATAAGGAGAGATTGAGAATTTGTTCATCCAAGCACATTTCCGTAGTACAGTTTACAATTTTTCATGTTTTTGCCGTTAAAACGAATGGGAAGAACGAGACAAAGGATGCATAAAACAGCCCAACTGACAATATAGAAAGATTCATAAATCGCCCTTGGAGGGAGAGAATGTGGGACTCATTCACCTCTAATTCACTCACATTTCCTTCATTGAACAGCAACTTGCCGGCATTTGTAAGTTTCCATTGTTGGCCATTGTTGGATTGTTTTACTGATCAACTGTCGAGTTTTCTTTTTGAATTAAGGCTGTGACCAAACAGAATGATCCTTGAATGAATGGCTCCTCCGACGCCTCTTGACTTTTTTATGCTAGGCCGAAGCCGAATAAAGTCTCTATAACAATCTTGGTTTCGCAGCTTCACGAGGATCGATACTCTTTTTGACAGTATCCCAAGATCTAAGAAGAACGTGGAAAGAGATGGATGAAATACCAGCTTTCTACAGGCTAGCCACTACAAGCCATTTTGCAGTCCAAATGCAGAGAGATATAAAACTAGAAAAGCGGAAGTACCATAGAATGTCCCTGAAAGGCAGTCTGAAGCTAAAATGAAGCTCCAACATGCGCAGCGGGGAAACAGTTTAGTACAGTTCAATTGCACTATTTTGATTTTTAATATAGAGAATCAATTCCTTAGCATTACCGAGGTACCACCAGTACTAGCGTACAGGAAATGCTTTCAGAAAATCGTTTCTACAAACATACCTCAATAATTTGTAGGAGCTAGCTTTCTCCACTCATTTAGAAACCTGTGCCCATTTTGCTTGTATTCATTACTGCTCATTACTGTATGTGTTTAATGCGTTACAACAGTCTACCAGTAAAAACTAAAATACCTTTGCCGCATGCTACCTACACATTGCAATCGTGGAAGAGGGCGGTAAATTCGGCACTAAGCAATTCATCTTGGGATGTTCGAGGCCCTCCACTTGTGACCGTCAGTAATATTCAAGGCAGCTTGTACGCATTCTTGGTCTGCACATGGCTTGTGGCGACGAGCTCATGAACAAATCAATTCATAGTGGGATTCATAGATATATAGTATAAATGAACGACCCCGGAAGGATGGAAGTTAGACGTCTTTCCAACTACGTCACCTGTGCCTGAAGTCACCTCACTTTTCTAGATTTAAATGCTCTCTATTGTTGCTCGCGATCGTTCCTATGATTGTGAAGCTTCTACACAGCTATCCAATACCACGTCCAAACCTGAGTACCAGCTAATTTGTTGTTCGTTATCCGGCCCAAAATTGCCGGATAACGAACAACAAAACGGATAGGCCAAAAAAAAACGGAAACCGGATAACGGTTAACGGATAACGGTTAATCCGCTCATCCCTGGTGCTGATACCATAGCCTTGGACCTAGATGTCCTCTATAATGAGACGTTCACCTAGGAGAGCGGATCGAACCTACACGAATGGTCATCGCCGCGCTGCAATTAGCCGCTGCTGCGCCGTCATTGATCAGCGTCGCACGTGCGGAACCCCGTGCCGCGAACGCGACGACTACTTCTTGGGACTTTTCTTGAATCTCTCAGTGGTTTTGCCCAGCTATTTAGCCAACTCAGGTTCCCTTTCATCAGAAGGGCCACTGCTACCTTCTTAATAAGATGTGAAGAGGTAGGATAGGCTAATTGATCAGCTGGCAAGGAAATAGGACAGGATGCTAAATACGGGATCGAACAAATACCAAGGACCACTATGTCCAGGACTTGGAAATATTTTTGGAAAATGGATCCAAATTAATGGTGGAACCCTAGGGACAGAAATAAAGGTGGAACTGGATGCCAGTTTGTTGCAAAAAAGCATAAAAGGGTGGGTGCCGTCCAAGCTGCTCGTGTGGAAACTGCTTTCGTCGCTCAGGCGGAGTCGGCAGCTGGATTCTGCGCACTTCGAGCGGCGAAGCGCTTACGGCTGGAAAAATGCGCAAAACACTCAAATTTGCTCACACGCCAAAGCTCCTCAGATCTCAAGTATCCGGTTGAAGTGCAAATGAACCACCACGCACGAGAACCGAACCCCCGACCTTCTTCGCATGGAGTGTCCCATCTACCACTGCACCCCAACTCGCTTGAGGCACGTGCCACCGCGAGCGCACAAGACATCTATCGAACTTGGCAACGTAGGCGCCGACACGCGATCTCTAAGGCCTATGGTATACTCCCGCGTCGCTCCAGCGATGGGCGCGGGGCAACTGTCAACGGCGCGCCTTCGCTGCAGTGGTGGACGGCGCAGTGGGGCGCGGTTGTCAGTTAGCGCGCCATCGCTCCCGCGATGCGTCGCAGAGGGGTGTTATACCTCCGCGTCGCGGGAGTGAAACATACTCCCGTGCGATGGTCGCGGAGGGGGGAGCGCTTGTCATGCCCTATTCTATGCACTTCCCCTCACTTATTTCGACACTTCCTTGTTTCGTGACCATACCACAGCAATTTCAACACACGTCTGGTGATGTTGGGTGGTCATGTGATGTCTCTGTTGTTCTTCTCGTAGAAATTTCGTCGTGGGTAGAGTCATTTTGGGTTTTTTCTGTGCCAAATGAACGGCAGCTTTTCGGATGAGATGATTTTCTAGGCCGTTTTCTCCCTCTTTTGTGCCGATTCTTGCATTTTTTTCGCCTGTGAACCTCCTCGACGGCACAGAAGTCCACATTTCTGTACCGGACAAGTCACAGGGAGGTTGCGAGTCTATGCATGGGAGACATGGGGGAACGGTGAGTGCCCGGATGTCGGATCCTGGGGGCTAGCCGGTCATATAGCTCCGAGAATTCTACCGGCGTTAGACGTGTGTATTCGTGAAATTGACTCTCATCCAGACTGCATAGGTAGCTGTTGAATGCGAGAAACTGAAGGTCCATATTCATCGCGTGGGCGTCTCGGACGTACATCCTGCGCACCTTTTTATTCTGGGCTTCCTCTGCCAAAGCGATGCAAAGAATAACTGCTTTTGGGCAATACTTCATGCTGCAAAAGGATTTTTGAGGGGTCGACAATCACAGGTTGCGGAATCCATAGACATAAGGGACTATATGAAAAGGGGTAGTACACACCGTTTTACACGGCACGAGACGCATCTTCTTCTTAATACGGCTTTGAAAACAGCGACATAGTCTCCTCCACTCATACCGTACCGCTTCTAAAAAGCAGACGTAAGACATAACATTCGACCCGTGCCTGTGGATAGCGTGAGGAACGAAAGAAATGCATGAATCGACACAGGCATGGCGGAAACCCCCCTTGTAAAACACCACTTTTGAAAAATTGGGCCACAGCTGGGACGTTTCCGTTCTGGACACGTCACGAGAAGCCTCTCGTGTCGTGTCGAGCACAGAAACGTGGGTTTCCGTGCCTGTGGATAGCATGAGGAACGAAAGAAATGCATGAATCGACGCAGGCATGGCGGAAACCCCCCTTGTAAAACACCACTTTTGAAAAATTGGGCCACAGCTGGGACGTTTCCGTGCTGGACACGTCACGAGAAGCCTCTCGTGTCGTGTCGAGCACAGAAACGTGGGTTTCCGTGCCTGTGGATAGCATGAGGAACGAAAGAAATGCATGAATCGACACAGGCATGGCGGAAACCCCCCTTGTAAAACACGACATCCACGAAATACCATTGAAAGCAACAACCATACGACGGCATACGGATCAGAAGGCGATAAAACGAGAAAAAACCCGAAACCACGAACGGAAATGCTGAAAAAACAAGGAATCCGGGAAAAAAATGCACTGAGTCAGCTGATTCGCCAAAATTCTGCAAAAGTCTCCGTCTGCAGAACTGCGTGAACTATGTCAGCCTCAGCGACGGCGACGGCTCGCGACGCGCATCGCGAGCCATCGCGTCGCTGTGCACTCCCGCGTCGCGGCAGCGGACGGGAGTATACCATAGGCCTAAAGCTGCGTGCACACTTTGCAGCGAACAGCGGGCAGTGGAATGTGGGCGGAGCTGTTCTCGCACACTGCGGCACTGTTGGACTGCGCCACGGCCGCACGCAGCGACAGTGAGGAATGCCCGGGTCATCCCTCGCTGCCACTGCCGCTCTGGTCTGCATTTACATGAGATCGGACACGGGTCAACCGGCGGCGGTACAGGATGTACGACGGCATGCGGAGGGGCGGCGCTAATTGCTCGAGGGGCGCTCATCGCGGACGATTTAACGCGCTCCGATGTAGGCCAGGGGTTACCGGCGGCGGTACAGGATGTACGACGGCATGCGGAGGGGCGGCGCTAATTGCTCGAGGGGCGCTCATCGCGGACGATTTAACGCGCTCCGATGTAGGCCAGGGGTTACCAGCCATCAGCTGATATCACCAATGGGATCTACAGGAAGCGACTCTGTGTATTCTTTCTGATTTTCCCATTTTCATCGTTCGCTTTGTAGTCACTTGCTACTTCATGGAGGTTTCCTTGTGCTCCTGGCTACAAGGACCCTTCTTGATAAGCAAGATGATACAATGCCTTCGAATGGGTACTCAGTTAAGAGGTGAGTGATTAAACTGAAGCTAGATTAAACCAAATAAAACTTAAACTTGTATGTAAGCTGGCCGACTAGTTCTTGTTGGCGTTTGGAATTTATCCTCTTAGCTGTTTTAACTTTATCAAGTTTTGATATTTTTCATGAATTTACCACCTTATTTATCTTTAACCCTTCAGGTTTTAAGTGGAACTGTGATAGTTTTCCAACTAGCAGTGCCAGGTGCACGTCTAGAGTGCGGATCCATAGTGTCTTCCTAACGATTAGCTCGGAGCCCTTCCCTGATTGCGGCAGCCCAGATATCCTTCTTCATTTATAATTTCGATGTGAATGCGTCCAAGGTTCCTATTTCAAAAGTTTTGAACAAGCTCTTCGCGTTTTATTGCTTCGATAAAGTGGACCTTGCCTTAGACTTGCACCCTGTGCCATATTGGTCCCTCTATCGTCGTCGTCGACGATCCTAACCCCGTCATGTTATCGCCCCGCCCGTTACAGGCTGCGGAGGCGACCTCACTGTAGATAGAGTGCTCCTCTCCTGCTCACGAGAGCCCCATCTCGGCTCCTTTCTCCTCTCCCCGTGCTCCTTCCCCTTCTACCTTCTCCCTCTCACTATAGCCGCTGCTAGGCTACCGCTCTCCTATATATCTATCGTACCACTTATCATATTGCCTGCGGTAATAAACGTAGTAAACCAGTTACTGTCTGCTCGTTCTCTTCCTCTAAAAGCCACTGAACCACCTCTTCTGGGACACTAAGTCCTAACCGCCTCTATCACCCTCTATATTTTGGTGCATCGGCCTAACAAGCCTAAGTCTCCCGTGCCAAAGTGTGACAGCTTTGGGACCTGGAGCATAAAGTCGATCGAATATAAGATCGCATTCTCTGAATCCAAGAGAATAAGTCGTCTCGTATTCATTACCTAGACGCAAACCATTCCATTACGGAATAAAATCTCCCGTACGCAGTACCTGGAGTAAAAGTCCTCTCGTATTCATTACTTAGAGGCAAATCATTCCATAGAGGAATAAAATCTCCCGTACAAAGTACCTGGAGTAACTTCTCTTAAATTCAAGAATAAAAGTAAAAGTCGCGAAAAATGGCGCTTTACTTCCACAAAACCCCTATTATGCTGAGCTCTAAAGCGCTCTTTGACTTAGTAGTCCTTTACAAAGGCTACTTATCTGTGGTGGAATACCCTACGCCAGATGAAGAAAACTATGAGAAATCTCGGTCTAGAATAGCTCTTTTGCTAAACTTCCACGTTGGTGCCCTGTATTGGAGTAATTGCCGGCTTGTTCTCTGCGTTCGCCGGACGTCGTGACCCTTTGCGCTCCTCGCACCTTTTACGGTCCTTCGCACCTACATTGGCTGCCCTAATGAGACGCTTTAGGTGTCTTTTGCCTGCCTAAGAGGCGCCAAATGCTTGGGATTAAGTCTACAAAGCTTCTCAACTTATCAATCCCGGTACACGTTGGACAACGTTTCTGACATGCATTCTGAATCCAAACACACACTGTACGATGTCGATGACACGTTTTCTGAACGCCGACGCAAATTGGATGATGCCTATGACACATATTCTGAATCCCCACGCAAATAAGATGACGTCCTGACAGATCTTCTGAATCCAAACACAAACTGGATGATCTCAGTGACACGTCTTCTGAATCCCGACGCAAAATGGATGACGCTTGTGGCACGTCTTCTGAATCTGGACAAAAGACGTGACTCCCGATATAACTTAAAACCTTCTACTGCCTCGTTCTTAGACATGAGCAACACCCTTGCGGCAACGTATTAGATGCATATTGACGTTTTCGCGCGTGTGCGGCGTACATGTGTTGATTGTCGACAATGTGTCGAGCAAGGTGTAAGGGATCCTAAGCCACTTAGAAGCTGCCGTAGGTTGGAGGAATCGGTTTAAATTCACATTACTCACAACAATTGTTCACAGATTTGTCTTAAAATCACGCGCCTGGTATATGGGCTACCCACGTGCTGCTACAGCGTACTTTGTTGCGATGAAAACTCATGAGTCAGGCGGAATTCGAAGCCGCACCTTCTGCTGCTTAGCAGAATGCTATTGTTGTGTCGTCGCACGCAACATCACAGATGAATGTTAGTTGGATACTTAGCGGGCTTGTGCCATCGAATCTGCACATGCTTATAGAACAATCATAAAACACTATTTCTGTGCTCAGGAGAACTCACAGAACTAGACATGAGAAGGAACTCCGGGGTTTGGCAGATCTATCTTACCCGTTTTAAGATGCCTGCCCCTGCAGTGCGGGCACCAGTCCACTAACTACCGGTCACAACATCGCGAAATTTGTGGGCGATCAAACAGCAGTGGTGATGTAAAGAGATAGCAACCTTGTGCCCTCATGACTCTTCTCTCGGCCATCAATTGAGGTAGGTGAGGCAGAGAATCTGCACATGCTTATAGAACAATCATAAAACACTATTTCTGTGCTCAGGAGAACTCACAGAACTAGACATGAGAAGGAACTCCGGGGTTTGGCAGATCTATCTTACCCGTTTTAAGATGCCTGCCCCTGCAGTGCGGGCACCAGTCCACTAACTACCGGTCACAACATCGCGAAATTTGTGGGCGATCAAACAGCAGTGGTGATGTAAAGAGATAGCAACCTTGTGCCCTCATGACTCTTCTCTCGGCCATCAATTGAGGTAGGTGAGGCAGAGAATCTGCACATGCTTATAGAACAATCATAAAACACTATTTCTGTGCTCAGGAGAACTCACAGAACTAGACATGAGAAGGAACTCCGGGGTTTGGCAGATCTATCTTACCCGTTTTAAGATGCCTGCCCCTGCAGTGCGGGCACCAGTCCACTAACTACCGGTCACAACATCGCGAAATTTGTGGGCGATCAAACAGCAGTGGTGATGTAAAGAGATAGCAACCTTGTGCCCTCATGACTCTTCTCTCGGCCATCAATTGAGGTAGGTGAGGCAGAGAATCTGCACATGCTTATAGAACAATCATAAAACACTATTTCTGTGCTCAGGAGAACTCACAGAACTAGACATGAGAAGGAACTCCGGGGTTTGGCAGATCTATCTTACCCGTTTTAAGATGCCTGCCCCTGCAGTGCGGGCACCAGTCCACTAACTACCGGTCACAACATCGCGAAATTTGTGGGCGATCAAACAGCAGTGGTGATGTAAAGAGATAGCAACCTTGTGCCCTCATGACTCTTCTCTCGGCCATCAATTGAGGTAGGTGAGGCAGAGAATCTGCACATGCTTATAGAACAATCATAAAACACTATTTCTGTGCTCAGGAGAACTCACAGAACTAGACATGAGAAGGAACTCCGGGGTTTGGCAGATCTATCTTACCCGTTTTAAGATGCCTGCCCCTGCAGTGCGGGCACCAGTCCACTAACTACCGGTCACAACATCGCGAAATTTGTGGGCGATCAAACAGCAGTGGTGATGTAAAGAGATAGCAACCTTGTGCCCTCATGACTCTTCTCTCGGCCATCAATTGAGGTAGGTGAGGCAGAGAATCTGCACATGCTTATAGAACAATCATAAAACACTATTTCTGTGCTCAGGAGAACTCACAGAACTAGACATGAGAAGGAACTCCGGGGTTTGGCAGATCTATCTTACCCGTTTTAAGATGCCTGCCCCTGCAGTGCGGGCACCAGTCCACTAACTACCGGTCACAACATCGCGAAATTTGTGGGCGATCAAACAGCAGTGGTGATGTAAAGAGATAGCAACCTTGTGCCCTCATGACTCTTCTCTCGGCCATCAATTGAGGTAGGTGAGGCAGAGAAGAACTTAAGTGGTCCCGCAACGACCGCCGGAGTATTGTGGGAAAACTGGATCTTTGGCGGAAACTCGTCGCTACCCTTGGCTATTTAGTCGTGAGAAGTCAAGGATTTTGCTAGTCAAATCATTTTAAGTACATCACTTTCATATCCTGGTGGCTGAAAGAGAAGGGGCATATGACAACCCAACTGACCTTGTGAGAACAGCGGAAAACCTGGTTAACCATCCTCGAACAGGGATAAATGTGCGTCTCATGCAGCTTCTATTCGCTTACATCCTTTCATATCCTAGGTGTAAGCATTTCGGCTGTTTCCGTATGGTCGTTTGGTTGCTTTTTACCCTCGTTTGTCTTGTTTCCCATTAGTTTAAGAAACCGTTATAACCCATTGTAAACCTGGCAAGAGTATTCTATCAAACTTCTCTTGTAGTTTCAGGACACTGAAAATTGTGGTTTTAATAAAACGTCAACGGAATGAAGCTTAGGTTGACAGCTACGATTACTGTTCAACGGTTAATTCCAACAACTGGCGAACCTCTATTAATTGTAAAGGATAAAACACTGGGTTTCTCTCGACTGGTCACTGAAAGTCATTACGTACGATAAGTGCACTTGGAAGAGGTACTTCATCGCATAGCAGTTGAATACCTCGCACACTCTTAAAAGAGTGTGATTCATATGAATGTTTACCCTTTCCACTACAGTCGACTGGTTTCCAACACATACCATGGTGGAAACCCATATACCGAAAAGAAGAATGCATATACTTCTCATTTCAGAACCCGCTATGATCAAGTCGATAGCTTATGCTAAACGGCATGAAAATCGGCGATAGTGAGCTTGCTATTCGATAGGTTTTGTCGCGAATGTGTCGTAAGGGATGTTTAAGGCCGGATAAATTTACACCACCGGCGCTGTTTGACCGCACGTAACATCCGCGATATCCTCGAGGTCTCGAGGATGTTGCGTTCGATCAAACAGCGCCGGTGGTGTAAGGCGAACATCGCTGCCCGGAAAGCAGAAGATGCGGGTTCGAGTCCCGCCTGGGGCAATAGTTTTTATCGCAACAAAACATCCTGCAACAACATATAGCCTCTCTACCAGCCGCTCCAGGCTTAAGCAAATGTGCTCAAGCATTGTTACTAGTAAGGTCTTCAGCTTAACCGGTTCCATGCTGATATCAGCGGCCGGCCCATCACGTATCACGGGTGGGTGCTGACAGACCTCGAGGATATCGCGGATGTTACGTGCGGTCAAATAGCGCCGGTGGTGTAAGGCGAACATCGCTGCCCGGAAAGCAGAAGATGCGGGTTCGAGTCCCGCCTGGCGCAAGAGTTTTGATCGCAACAAAACATCCTGTAAGAATCAAATGCTGATATTAAATGACGGCAACGATAGAGTTCTAAAGCGAAACGCATTAACCCGAGGTGCTAAGCGGGCTGGTGCCCGCTGCACACCTGCAAGGTATCTTAAAACGGGTTTAGTTAGATCATCAAGACCCCGAGTTCCTTCCCTTGCCTGGTTAGGGAACGAACTCGGGGTCTTGATGATCTAACTAAACCCGTTTTAAGATACCTCCTCCGTGCCGCGTAGGAGAGCACAGAAGCCGTGTTTATGTGAGGATCCACGACCATGGCGCGGACACCAGCCCGCTAAATACCGACATGTACGAAGGATATGCAAGGGATTAATCCTCTGCCATCTCAAGCATATTGATCGGGCTGAGTTTGGAGGTCCTACGACGATCGTCCTGCAAACACTCGGTCATTTCTACGGAAAACTATCGCTAGTTGAATAGGTTTAGTAGCGAGTATTGAGTAGTCATGGTGGCTCCACACTCCCACAAGAGAACCCAGATTGCCGAAATGAATCCAGTTTAAAAACTTCTCGAAATCTGTTCATACTCGCGCTTATTCGCTGTACCTTCTCGTCGCTGTCATCGCTTGTGCATACTCGCAGGCGAGTATAGCGACAGCGCTAGCTTTGGAGCGCGTAATTCTCCGCCGCTAATGGTCGGAAGAGCGCGATATTTGCACACGTGTTCGTTTAATTCAATCCGTTAGCCAGTCAGTAGAGAGTTTTAACTTGATGGACAGAGAGTGGTAGTGTTCGCCTAGATGACGAGCATGTGTTTTTCCAAGATCCCTTCAGATTTTCATGCTTATTAGAAAAAAGATCGCACTGCTTATAGGATTCAGTTCAAACCACTACTATCCTTATCTATCGCAAAGACATAGGGTGACTGCTTCTATCGAAGCTTAGAAAAGGAGTATGAAGAGCAGGAAGGTTTCCTTATCACAGCGCCTAAATTGGACCGCATCCTACTTCTGCGCGAGAGGTAAATTACCATCACTCCGGACTGATTTCTGCTTCAGAATTTAACTTCTGTCTTCCACAATCGAGCTGTCACATTTTTGGTGAAGTGCTGCTTACACTGTCCACAACACTTGACGTCTGAAGTGGTGACTGCGTTCCGTAGCCTGAACCGTTTCTCAGCGCAGCGGGAAACTAGGTTACTGGAAACTCAGTGATGGAGAAGAGCAGGCACTTGTGCAAGTAACTTCGTCGGCAGCGTTAATAAGATGCCTGTACAATCAGTATCAACAATTTGCTCCTTTATTTCCCACAGTTGCTACTGTGATCGTTCATGGTTTGAACTGAATCCCTCTGCTGTTGATAAAATCATCGCTCAGTGCATATCTCTTCTAAAGGTTGATATCATATCACCCTTGTTCTCCAACGTCAAACCGACTTTTACACTACGAATGCAGTGAGGGCAGTCGTCTTATGGGGGGGGGGGGGGGCAGTTATTCGGTACACCGTGCTGCCCGCCGCCCACTTACCGCCCTGCGCGCGCCGCCCTATTTGGACAAGTTTGCTGGCGGGAAACCGTTGGCGTGACGTCCAAAAACCTAACAGCTGATAGAAGACGGTTGGGAAGCGCATCTCGGGGAACTCTGAAGTCATTTTCCAGTCGGTTCGGTTTTTGGAGGCGGTTGTGGAAAGGAGAACGTCGCTCGCTCTTCTCTCTAGATTCTTTCAATTTTCGCCACAATTCGTTAAATTTTCGCCTCAACTAGAGACTATGGGTGATTCCGGTCAGGAGTTCTACATTGAAAACTTATCTGTAATTGCGCGCACAACCGGCTCACCGTCCCCCTCTTTCCATGTGAAAGCAGGCACCCGGACATCTTGTCCTCCGCGCGCCCCTCGCCCCGCCCCTTTCTCAGAGAGGTGTATCCAACGACTCTCCGCCGTCTTGTGGCAGTTAGGTAGGACAGACAAGAACTCTTGTGGTCCCGAAACGACTGCCGGAGTACTGTAGGAAAACTTGTCCAATTCTTGGCGGAGAACTCGTTGCTACCCTTGGCTATTAGTCGCGTATTGAGTCCGGAGCGATGTAAGATCAGGCTTGCCTGGATGGGTCCCGAATTTTGAATCAAACTGGGATATAATACATGCGATAGCCGCCGCCTCCTCCCAGTTCGCTACACGCGGCTTTTATTCCAGGGATGTTGGTATGTCGTCATCCCTTTGGAAATTCGAATTATACGTCTGACCTCCAAATATCACTGTTACGTGATGTACCCTTCCCTCATTAGTACAAATATAGGTGTTCACGCTCTGATTCCTGTCTTGTCCCCTGACGGTTTCTCGAGTATTTGTTCATGTTTAACGCGTACGAGCAAGAATCCAGCGGAACTAAATGGCATTAACAGGAAATCTTCGCAAAAAATGACCATATAGTTCTGTAGTCGCCAATTGCTCTCTGCAAGGACCTTGTGAAACACATAAAGATCACAGTGCCCAAACTGGACCACTTCGGAGGTCAAAATGTATCACGATGCAATGCTATCAGTAGCGACGAGATTCTCTCAGTTTTCTTTTACTTCAGTGAAATTGAAATCGTGCGTTTAGATCCAGAGGAGGTGCTACAGACTCTATGCTTACTAGAACACCACGTTTTCAAACCGTTACTATAACATCATTCGTTGCGGGATCACCACGCATCCGGGTCGGTGATGGCATCATGCCAACTCCGCAGTAATCAGTAATGGAGCCACTGAACTATTGAATGTGGGAGCTTCATGCTGTGTGAGGCGACTCTCAATGGAAATTTGGAGAAGGGTCAGGCTGTGAAGATGCTCATGTTCTGCCACAACGCACCATGTGCTTGATGGCATGTTAGGTTACGTAGGTTTTCATAACACTCCACTATTGGGATGCGTCGAAGTTATGTAACACACAATGAGGGAACAATATGATCAGAAGAATAGGCAATGACCTCATCCTCTTCAGGACTGGAGTGTGTTTTCACTAGCTAATTGAGTATTGTAAAGGCTAGATGGTCAAGCATATGTCCAGTACACATAGTTAGATTAGGTATTATACTCCTGAAAGACAATTCGCACTTGCTAATCGCAAGTTGCTAAAACTGTCAGCGCATAGCGCAATTTACGGTATAGTAGTTTTTCAACTGTAAAGAAATGTGGGTACTAAGCGGACTGGACACCGCTGCACACCGGCAGGGTATCTAAAAGGGGGTAAGTTTGATCAACCACACCACGAAATTACTTCCCTTGCCTAGTTCTGTGCTCTCCTCTGCAGACGCGGAGGAGAGCACAGAAACCGTGTTTATGTTAGTGTTCCACGACCACGTGCAATCTCGAAGTGGGCACCGGTTCACTTAGTACCGAAATGTGTTTCTCCCAGAAAAACGATGCCCACTAGGTCAAGCAATACATTGCATTATGATGCATTTTGACCTCGGCGGTCAAAATGCATCATAATGCAATGTATCAGTTGCGAGAGGATGCTCTCAGCTCTTCTTTCACTTCAGTGATGTCACTATCTATAATACTAGACTCTATCACTCGACTAGATGCTGAATACATCGAGAAGTGCATCCCTCACTCCAGGCCAATTTTTACTTGAAAATTGAACTACCAGCCTTATACAATCAGGATAAACTCCGACATTTTTGCTGAAGTATTGGAGCAGGACGCCGACGAGGCGCAATATTTCATCTCCCTGCAGTCGGTGAATTGGTTGTAGATTTGCCTGGAAAGGACAAAACGCTCACTTGACCATCGAGTGGGTACCGCAGGTAATTGTATGGCTAGATACGCATTGAAGTCGCCTCCACGACACATCGTAGAAGTAGAATGCGTGGAGCATCCGGAAAGGGATTGAATAACGCCGTCCTTTATCCCTTTAACAGGGTTGAGCATATAAGGGATAGCATATATGATAACCTACCATATTCTAGGAATATTTGTGCGGTTTAGAAAATCGCCAACTGGCCAACTGCTGAAGTTCATACAAATAGCCAAAATTTAACTGGAAAGGCTCCGTTCCGTACCAGATGCTGCTATTATATTTGAATTTATTCATTCACTTGCGAATTGAATAGGGTGACCAGTTATTCGACCTCCATGGCAGCTGAGGCCTACGGCGTTACTCCCAGACTAGATGGGAGTTGCGATGTAAGTGCGACGTACGCGCAAGTAGGTTAATTGGACGCTATTGAGCTGCTAGGGATGCGCAAGGAATGGTAGCCTCCTTATAGGGGTCTTCTTTTTCGTATTAATCCATGGCAGAAAGGCACTGATAGCTTTCTAACTCAACAAGCCAAGATTTAGATCAAGGGGAAGGTCCCGGTTAACTTGAATTAATTCCCGTCGAAGCGTTTCCGTGCCAGGCAAAACATCAAATTTAAAAACTCCAGTATAATCTAATCAGGAGACATCCAGTGGCAGCTCTTCGGTATTCCTAGTGTAGCTCTTTGTTAGCCCTATAATAGGGAGACTGTTGTCAACATTCGCCTGTAAATCAATGTACTCCACAAAAAAGTGACTTTTCAATCCAAATTAAAGTTGAATTGGCGCATCTTTGTGGACAAGGGGTTGGACTAAATTGTCCGGTGAGTGGAACTTCAAAAGAGTTTAGTACGTTGTGACTGGTATCGCAGTGACCACTATCTTCGGATAAAATCTGCCGTTGAAGCACTGAAAAGTTACGAAGTTTGTACGTTCGTGGAGCATTTCATGCTGCTGCTAATGGTAAAAATTCCCGACTACTGCTAATAATCCAGTTGTGGAATGTGTGGTTTCCGTGGCTCTTAGATGCTCTCGCTTCCTTCGATCTTGGTTACTGTTTCATCCCCCTTTGAAGCAAATCCTACGCTATCAAAAAATGTACCACACATTCCTCCATCTTTTTAAATCCTTCGAAATCTGACCCGAAATAGCCGTTGCACACTCTCAAAACGAGGCGGCTCGTACGAGTGGGCGGGGCGTACGGCGCCTCCATGGCTGACTACGGGGGCGTGCCGAAATTTCGTACATCCTGACCGTCTCCCGCGATCTCTAACGTAGGAGGGCTCAGACAACAAAAGTCTCGGCGCAACACGCACTGTGGTTACGGTGAGCTGGTCCTGATATCCGCCGTTTATAATTGTCTCTTCTTAAAATATATCTCTCATTTATTTTATTCTCTGAGAGCAGGATTTCATTTTATTTTTCGGCTGGGTTAGTATTAAAACCGATGCTGATGCCTTCAATGCGCTGCGCGTTCGACATTTAACTGATACAGCTGAGGCTATCACCGTCTACGGTGATCCTCAGATCTATCGGGAGGTCAAGAGGGGAGAGCAACTGGCGCCGTACCCGCTTGGATGCAAGAGCCGGCCAGTGTTGTACATGTGCTGATTAGGGATGAGCGGATAACAACATTTTCAAACCCGGATAACGGATAACGGATAATTTTGCCCAAAAATCGCCGGATAACGGAAAAACGGATAACGAACAAACAACAAAAATAAAACTGGGCTTAAACTGCTCTAGTTTCATCAGCAGACTTTAAATGCAACTGCTGTCAAATAATAAGTCTTTTCTCACGAGTTTAATGGAGTTTTTTGAAACATGGTGCAGTCATTTTAACAAGGCCCTATGGGATTCTCACAAAACTTCAGTAAAAAGAAACACTCCTTTGTTGCCATCCAAACCGATGCTCAGTTCGATTTGCGAACCACAATTCCTTCACCAGGTTCCGCGAACAAGACCACTAAGCTGTGAAACTAAAACTGCTTTGCAAGCTCTACTCTGCTGATGTTTCGCCATGATCACCATAATCAAAGTCTGGAAAAGATAAGGAGAGATTGAGAATTTGTTCATCCAAGCACATTTCCGTAGTACAGTTTACAATTTTTCATGTTTTTGCCGTTAAAACGAATGGGAAGAACGAGACAAAGGATGCATAAAACAGCCCAACTGACAATATAGAAAGATTCATAAATCGCCCTTGGAGGGAGAGAATGTGGGACTCATTCACCTCTAATTCACTCACATTTCCTTCATTGAACAGCAACTTGCCGGCATTTGTAAGTTTCCATTGTTGGCCATTGTTGGATTGTTTTACTGATCAACTGTCGAGTTTTCTTTTTGAATTAAGGCTGTGACCAAACAGAATGATCCTTGAATGAATGGCTCCTCCGACGCCTCTTGACTTTTTTATGCTAGGCCGAAGCCGAATAAAGTCTCTATAACAATCTTGGTTTCGCAGCTTCACGAGGATCGATACTCTTTTTGACAGTATCCCAAGATCTAAGAAGAACGTGGAAAGAGATGGATGAAATACCAGCTTTCTACAGGCTAGCCACTACAAGCCATTTTGCAGTCCAAATGCAGAGAGATATAAAACTAGAAAAGCGGAAGTACCATAGAATGTCCCTGAAAGGCAGTCTGAAGCTAAAATGAAGCTCCAACATGCGCAGCGGGGAAACAGTTTAGTACAGTTCAATTGCACTATTTTGATTTTTAATATAGAGAATCAATTCCTTAGCATTACCGAGGTACCACCAGTACTAGCGTACAGGAAATGCTTTCAGAAAATCGTTTCTACAAACATACCTCAATAATTTGTAGGAGCTAGCTTTCTCCACTCATTTAGAAACCTGTGCCCATTTTGCTTGTATTCATTACTGCTCATTACTGTATGTGTTTAATGCGTTACAACAGTCTACCAGTAAAAACTAAAATACCTTTGCCGCATGCTACCTACACATTGCAATCGTGGAAGAGGGCGGTAAATTCGGCACTAAGCAATTCATCTTGGGATGTTCGAGGCCCTCCACTTGTGACCGTCAGTAATATTCAAGGCAGCTTGTACGCATTCTTGGTCTGCACATGGCTTGTGGCGACGAGCTCATGAACAAATCAATTCATAGTGGGATTCATAGATATATAGTATAAATGAACGACCCCGGAAGGATGGAAGTTAGACGTCTTTCCAACTACGTCACCTGTGCCTGAAGTCACCTCACTTTTCTAGATTTAAATGCTCTCTATTGTTGCTCGCGATCGTTCCTATGATTGTGAAGCTTCTACACAGCTATCCAATACCACGTCCAAACCTGAGTACCAGCTAATTTGTTGTTCGTTATCCGGCCCAAAATTGCCGGATAACGAACAACAAAACGGATAGGCCAAAAAAAAACGGAAACCGGATAACGGTTAACGGATAACGGTTAATCCGCTCATCCCTGGTGCTGATACCATAGCCTTGGACCTAGATGTCCTCTATAATGAGACGTTCACCTAGGAGAGCGGATCGAACCTACACGAATGGTCATCGCCGCGCTGCAATTAGCCGCTGCTGCGCCGTCATTGATCAGCGTCGCACGTGCGGAACCCCGTGCCGCGAACGCGACGACTACTTCTTGGGACTTTTCTTGAATCTCTCAGTGGTTTTGCCCAGCTATTTAGCCAACTCAGGTTCCCTTTCATCAGAAGGGCCACTGCTACCTTCTTAATAAGATGTGAAGAGGTAGGATAGGCTAATTGATCAGCTGGCAAGGAAATAGGACAGGATGCTAAATACGGGATCGAACAAATACCAAGGACCACTATGTCCAGGACTTGGAAATATTTTTGGAAAATGGATCCAAATTAATGGTGGAACCCTAGGGACAGAAATAAAGGTGGAACTGGATGCCAGTTTGTTGCAAAAAAGCATAAAAGGGTGGGTGCCGTCCAAGCTGCTCGTGTGGAAACTGCTTTCGTCGCTCAGGCGGAGTCGGCAGCTGGATTCTGCGCACTTCGAGCGGCGAAGCGCTTACGGCTGGAAAAATGCGCAAAACACTCAAATTTGCTCACACGCCAAAGCTCCTCAGATCTCAAGTATCCGGTTGAAGTGCAAATGAACCACCACGCACGAGAACCGAACCCCCGACCTTCTTCGCATGGAGTGTCCCATCTACCACTGCACCCCAACTCGCTTGAGGCACGTGCCACCGCGAGCGCACAAGACATCTATCGAACTTGGCAACGTAGGCGCCGACACGCGATCTCTAAGGCCTATGGTATACTCCCGCGTCGCTCCAGCGATGGGCGCGGGGCAACTGTCAACGGCGCGCCTTCGCTGCAGTGGTGGACGGCGCAGTGGGGCGCGGTTGTCAGTTAGCGCGCCATCGCTCCCGCGATGCGTCGCAGAGGGGTGTTATACCTCCGCGTCGCGGGAGTGAAACATACTCCCGTGCGATGGTCGCGGAGGGGGGAGCGCTTGTCATGCCCTATTCTATGCACTTCCCCTCACTTATTTCGACACTTCCTTGTTTCGTGACCATACCACAGCAATTTCAACACACGTCTGGTGATGTTGGGTGGTCATGTGATGTCTCTGTTGTTCTTCTCGTAGAAATTTCGTCGTGGGTAGAGTCATTTTGGGTTTTTTCTGTGCCAAATGAACGGCAGCTTTTCGGATGAGATGATTTTCTAGGCCGTTTTCTCCCTCTTTTGTGCCGATTCTTGCATTTTTTTCGCCTGTGAACCTCCTCGACGGCACAGAAGTCCACATTTCTGTACCGGACAAGTCACAGGGAGGTTGCGAGTCTATGCATGGGAGACATGGGGGAACGGTGAGTGCCCGGATGTCGGATCCTGGGGGCTAGCCGGTCATATAGCTCCGAGAATTCTACCGGCGTTAGACGTGTGTATTCGTGAAATTGACTCTCATCCAGACTGCATAGGTAGCTGTTGAATGCGAGAAACTGAAGGTCCATATTCATCGCGTGGGCGTCTCGGACGTACATCCTGCGCACCTTTTTATTCTGGGCTTCCTCTGCCAAAGCGATGCAAAGAATAACTGCTTTTGGGCAATACTTCATGCTGCAAAAGGATTTTTGAGGGGTCGACAATCACAGGTTGCGGAATCCATAGACATAAGGGACTATATGAAAAGGGGTAGTACACACCGTTTTACACGGCACGAGACGCATCTTCTTCTTAATACGGCTTTGAAAACAGCGACATAGTCTCCTCCACTCATACCGTACCGCTTCTAAAAAGCAGACGTAAGACATAACATTCGACCCGTGCCTGTGGATAGCGTGAGGAACGAAAGAAATGCATGAATCGACACAGGCATGGCGGAAACCCCCCTTGTAAAACACCACTTTTGAAAAATTGGGCCACAGCTGGGACGTTTCCGTTCTGGACACGTCACGAGAAGCCTCTCGTGTCGTGTCGAGCACAGAAACGTGGGTTTCCGTGCCTGTGGATAGCATGAGGAACGAAAGAAATGCATGAATCGACGCAGGCATGGCGGAAACCCCCCTTGTAAAACACCACTTTTGAAAAATTGGGCCACAGCTGGGACGTTTCCGTGCTGGACACGTCACGAGAAGCCTCTCGTGTCGTGTCGAGCACAGAAACGTGGGTTTCCGTGCCTGTGGATAGCATGAGGAACGAAAGAAATGCATGAATCGACACAGGCATGGCGGAAACCCCCCTTGTAAAACACGACATCCACGAAATACCATTGAAAGCAACAACCATACGACGGCATACGGATCAGAAGGCGATAAAACGAGAAAAAACCCGAAACCACGAACGGAAATGCTGAAAAAACAAGGAATCCGGGAAAAAAATGCACTGAGTCAGCTGATTCGCCAAAATTCTGCAAAAGTCTCCGTCTGCAGAACTGCGTGAACTATGTCAGCCTCAGCGACGGCGACGGCTCGCGACGCGCATCGCGAGCCATCGCGTCGCTGTGCACTCCCGCGTCGCGGCAGCGGACGGGAGTATACCATAGGCCTAAAGCTGCGTGCACACTTTGCAGCGAACAGCGGGCAGTGGAATGTGGGCGGAGCTGTTCTCGCACACTGCGGCACTGTTGGACTGCGCCACGGCCGCACGCAGCGACAGTGAGGAATGCCCGGGTCATCCCTCGCTGCCACTGCCGCTCTGGTCTGCATTTACATGAGATCGGACACGGGTCAACCGGCGGCGGTACAGGATGTACGACGGCATGCGGAGGGGCGGCGCTAATTGCTCGAGGGGCGCTCATCGCGGACGATTTAACGCGCTCCGATGTAGGCCAGGGGTTACCGGCGGCGGTACAGGATGTACGACGGCATGCGGAGGGGCGGCGCTAATTGCTCGAGGGGCGCTCATCGCGGACGATTTAACGCGCTCCGATGTAGGCCAGGGGTTACCAGCCATCAGCTGATATCACCAATGGGATCTACAGGAAGCGACTCTGTGTATTCTTTCTGATTTTCCCATTTTCATCGTTCGCTTTGTAGTCACTTGCTACTTCATGGAGGTTTCCTTGTGCTCCTGGCTACAAGGACCCTTCTTGATAAGCAAGATGATACAATGCCTTCGAATGGGTACTCAGTTAAGAGGTGAGTGATTAAACTGAAGCTAGATTAAACCAAATAAAACTTAAACTTGTATGTAAGCTGGCCGACTAGTTCTTGTTGGCGTTTGGAATTTATCCTCTTAGCTGTTTTAACTTTATCAAGTTTTGATATTTTTCATGAATTTACCACCTTATTTATCTTTAACCCTTCAGGTTTTAAGTGGAACTGTGATAGTTTTCCAACTAGCAGTGCCAGGTGCACGTCTAGAGTGCGGATCCATAGTGTCTTCCTAACGATTAGCTCGGAGCCCTTCCCTGATTGCGGCAGCCCAGATATCCTTCTTCATTTATAATTTCGATGTGAATGCGTCCAAGGTTCCTATTTCAAAAGTTTTGAACAAGCTCTTCGCGTTTTATTGCTTCGATAAAGTGGACCTTGCCTTAGACTTGCACCCTGTGCCATATTGGTCCCTCTATCGTCGTCGTCGACGATCCTAACCCCGTCATGTTATCGCCCCGCCCGTTACAGGCTGCGGAGGCGACCTCACTGTAGATAGAGTGCTCCTCTCCTGCTCACGAGAGCCCCATCTCGGCTCCTTTCTCCTCTCCCCGTGCTCCTTCCCCTTCTACCTTCTCCCTCTCACTATAGCCGCTGCTAGGCTACCGCTCTCCTATATATCTATCGTACCACTTATCATATTGCCTGCGGTAATAAACGTAGTAAACCAGTTACTGTCTGCTCGTTCTCTTCCTCTAAAAGCCACTGAACCACCTCTTCTGGGACACTAAGTCCTAACCGCCTCTATCACCCTCTATATTTTGGTGCATCGGCCTAACAAGCCTAAGTCTCCCGTGCCAAAGTGTGACAGCTTTGGGACCTGGAGCATAAAGTCGATCGAATATAAGATCGCATTCTCTGAATCCAAGAGAATAAGTCGTCTCGTATTCATTACCTAGACGCAAACCATTCCATTACGGAATAAAATCTCCCGTACGCAGTACCTGGAGTAAAAGTCCTCTCGTATTCATTACTTAGAGGCAAATCATTCCATAGAGGAATAAAATCTCCCGTACAAAGTACCTGGAGTAACTTCTCTTAAATTCAAGAATAAAAGTAAAAGTCGCGAAAAATGGCGCTTTACTTCCACAAAACCCCTATTATGCTGAGCTCTAAAGCGCTCTTTGACTTAGTAGTCCTTTACAAAGGCTACTTATCTGTGGTGGAATACCCTACGCCAGATGAAGAAAACTATGAGAAATCTCGGTCTAGAATAGCTCTTTTGCTAAACTTCCACGTTGGTGCCCTGTATTGGAGTAATTGCCGGCTTGTTCTCTGCGTTCGCCGGACGTCGTGACCCTTTGCGCTCCTCGCACCTTTTACGGTCCTTCGCACCTACATTGGCTGCCCTAATGAGACGCTTTAGGTGTCTTTTGCCTGCCTAAGAGGCGCCAAATGCTTGGGATTAAGTCTACAAAGCTTCTCAACTTATCAATCCCGGTACACGTTGGACAACGTTTCTGACATGCATTCTGAATCCAAACACACACTGTACGATGTCGATGACACGTTTTCTGAACGCCGACGCAAATTGGATGATGCCTATGACACATATTCTGAATCCCCACGCAAATAAGATGACGTCCTGACAGATCTTCTGAATCCAAACACAAACTGGATGATCTCAGTGACACGTCTTCTGAATCCCGACGCAAAATGGATGACGCTTGTGGCACGTCTTCTGAATCTGGACAAAAGACGTGACTCCCGATATAACTTAAAACCTTCTACTGCCTCGTTCTTAGACATGAGCAACACCCTTGCGGCAACGTATTAGATGCATATTGACGTTTTCGCGCGTGTGCGGCGTACATGTGTTGATTGTCGACAATGTGTCGAGCAAGGTGTAAGGGATCCTAAGCCACTTAGAAGCTGCCGTAGGTTGGAGGAATCGGTTTAAATTCACATTACTCACAACAATTGTTCACAGATTTGTCTTAAAATCACGCGCCTGGTATATGGGCTACCCACGTGCTGCTACAGCGTACTTTGTTGCGATGAAAACTCATGAGTCAGGCGGAATTCGAAGCCGCACCTTCTGCTGCTTAGCAGAATGCTATTGTTGTGTCGTCGCACGCAACATCACAGATGAATGTTAGTTGGATACTTAGCGGGCTTGTGCCATCGAATCTGCACATGCTTATAGAACAATCATAAAACACTATTTCTGTGCTCAGGAGAACTCACAGAACTAGACATGAGAAGGAACTCCGGGGTTTGGCAGATCTATCTTACCCGTTTTAAGATGCCTGCCCCTGCAGTGCGGGCACCAGTCCACTAACTACCGGTCACAACATCGCGAAATTTGTGGGCGATCAAACAGCAGTGGTGATGTAAAGAGATAGCAACCTTGTGCCCTCATGACTCTTCTCTCGGCCATCAATTGAGGTAGGTGAGGCAGAGAATCTGCACATGCTTATAGAACAATCATAAAACACTATTTCTGTGCTCAGGAGAACTCACAGAACTAGACATGAGAAGGAACTCCGGGGTTTGGCAGATCTATCTTACCCGTTTTAAGATGCCTGCCCCTGCAGTGCGGGCACCAGTCCACTAACTACCGGTCACAACATCGCGAAATTTGTGGGCGATCAAACAGCAGTGGTGATGTAAAGAGATAGCAACCTTGTGCCCTCATGACTCTTCTCTCGGCCATCAATTGAGGTAGGTGAGGCAGAGAATCTGCACATGCTTATAGAACAATCATAAAACACTATTTCTGTGCTCAGGAGAACTCACAGAACTAGACATGAGAAGGAACTCCGGGGTTTGGCAGATCTATCTTACCCGTTTTAAGATGCCTGCCCCTGCAGTGCGGGCACCAGTCCACTAACTACCGGTCACAACATCGCGAAATTTGTGGGCGATCAAACAGCAGTGGTGATGTAAAGAGATAGCAACCTTGTGCCCTCATGACTCTTCTCTCGGCCATCAATTGAGGTAGGTGAGGCAGAGAATCTGCACATGCTTATAGAACAATCATAAAACACTATTTCTGTGCTCAGGAGAACTCACAGAACTAGACATGAGAAGGAACTCCGGGGTTTGGCAGATCTATCTTACCCGTTTTAAGATGCCTGCCCCTGCAGTGCGGGCACCAGTCCACTAACTACCGGTCACAACATCGCGAAATTTGTGGGCGATCAAACAGCAGTGGTGATGTAAAGAGATAGCAACCTTGTGCCCTCATGACTCTTCTCTCGGCCATCAATTGAGGTAGGTGAGGCAGAGAATCTGCACATGCTTATAGAACAATCATAAAACACTATTTCTGTGCTCAGGAGAACTCACAGAACTAGACATGAGAAGGAACTCCGGGGTTTGGCAGATCTATCTTACCCGTTTTAAGATGCCTGCCCCTGCAGTGCGGGCACCAGTCCACTAACTACCGGTCACAACATCGCGAAATTTGTGGGCGATCAAACAGCAGTGGTGATGTAAAGAGATAGCAACCTTGTGCCCTCATGACTCTTCTCTCGGCCATCAATTGAGGTAGGTGAGGCAGAGAATCTGCACATGCTTATAGAACAATCATAAAACACTATTTCTGTGCTCAGGAGAACTCACAGAACTAGACATGAGAAGGAACTCCGGGGTTTGGCAGATCTATCTTACCCGTTTTAAGATGCCTGCCCCTGCAGTGCGGGCACCAGTCCACTAACTACCGGTCACAACATCGCGAAATTTGTGGGCGATCAAACAGCAGTGGTGATGTAAAGAGATAGCAACCTTGTGCCCTCATGACTCTTCTCTCGGCCATCAATTGAGGTAGGTGAGGCAGAGAAGAACTTAAGTGGTCCCGCAACGACCGCCGGAGTATTGTGGGAAAACTGGATCTTTGGCGGAAACTCGTCGCTACCCTTGGCTATTTAGTCGTGAGAAGTCAAGGATTTTGCTAGTCAAATCATTTTAAGTACATCACTTTCATATCCTGGTGGCTGAAAGAGAAGGGGCATATGACAACCCAACTGACCTTGTGAGAACAGCGGAAAACCTGGTTAACCATCCTCGAACAGGGATAAATGTGCGTCTCATGCAGCTTCTATTCGCTTACATCCTTTCATATCCTAGGTGTAAGCATTTCGGCTGTTTCCGTATGGTCGTTTGGTTGCTTTTTACCCTCGTTTGTCTTGTTTCCCATTAGTTTAAGAAACCGTTATAACCCATTGTAAACCTGGCAAGAGTATTCTATCAAACTTCTCTTGTAGTTTCAGGACACTGAAAATTGTGGTTTTAATAAAACGTCAACGGAATGAAGCTTAGGTTGACAGCTACGATTACTGTTCAACGGTTAATTCCAACAACTGGCGAACCTCTATTAATTGTAAAGGATAAAACACTGGGTTTCTCTCGACTGGTCACTGAAAGTCATTACGTACGATAAGTGCACTTGGAAGAGGTACTTCATCGCATAGCAGTTGAATACCTCGCACACTCTTAAAAGAGTGTGATTCATATGAATGTTTACCCTTTCCACTACAGTCGACTGGTTTCCAACACATACCATGGTGGAAACCCATATACCGAAAAGAAGAATGCATATACTTCTCATTTCAGAACCCGCTATGATCAAGTCGATAGCTTATGCTAAACGGCATGAAAATCGGCGATAGTGAGCTTGCTATTCGATAGGTTTTGTCGCGAATGTGTCGTAAGGGATGTTTAAGGCCGGATAAATTTACACCACCGGCGCTGTTTGACCGCACGTAACATCCGCGATATCCTCGAGGTCTCGAGGATGTTGCGTTCGATCAAACAGCGCCGGTGGTGTAAGGCGAACATCGCTGCCCGGAAAGCAGAAGATGCGGGTTCGAGTCCCGCCTGGGGCAATAGTTTTTATCGCAACAAAACATCCTGCAACAACATATAGCCTCTCTACCAGCCGCTCCAGGCTTAAGCAAATGTGCTCAAGCATTGTTACTAGTAAGGTCTTCAGCTTAACCGGTTCCATGCTGATATCAGCGGCCGGCCCATCACGTATCACGGGTGGGTGCTGACAGACCTCGAGGATATCGCGGATGTTACGTGCGGTCAAATAGCGCCGGTGGTGTAAGGCGAACATCGCTGCCCGGAAAGCAGAAGATGCGGGTTCGAGTCCCGCCTGGCGCAAGAGTTTTGATCGCAACAAAACATCCTGTAAGAATCAAATGCTGATATTAAATGACGGCAACGATAGAGTTCTAAAGCGAAACGCATTAACCCGAGGTGCTAAGCGGGCTGGTGCCCGCTGCACACCTGCAAGGTATCTTAAAACGGGTTTAGTTAGATCATCAAGACCCCGAGTTCCTTCCCTTGCCTGGTTAGGGAACGAACTCGGGGTCTTGATGATCTAACTAAACCCGTTTTAAGATACCTCCTCCGTGCCGCGTAGGAGAGCACAGAAGCCGTGTTTATGTGAGGATCCACGACCATGGCGCGGACACCAGCCCGCTAAATACCGACATGTACGAAGGATATGCAAGGGATTAATCCTCTGCCATCTCAAGCATATTGATCGGGCTGAGTTTGGAGGTCCTACGACGATCGTCCTGCAAACACTCGGTCATTTCTACGGAAAACTATCGCTAGTTGAATAGGTTTAGTAGCGAGTATTGAGTAGTCATGGTGGCTCCACACTCCCACAAGAGAACCCAGATTGCCGAAATGAATCCAGTTTAAAAACTTCTCGAAATCTGTTCATACTCGCGCTTATTCGCTGTACCTTCTCGTCGCTGTCATCGCTTGTGCATACTCGCAGGCGAGTATAGCGACAGCGCTAGCTTTGGAGCGCGTAATTCTCCGCCGCTAATGGTCGGAAGAGCGCGATATTTGCACACGTGTTCGTTTAATTCAATCCGTTAGCCAGTCAGTAGAGAGTTTTAACTTGATGGACAGAGAGTGGTAGTGTTCGCCTAGATGACGAGCATGTGTTTTTCCAAGATCCCTTCAGATTTTCATGCTTATTAGAAAAAAGATCGCACTGCTTATAGGATTCAGTTCAAACCACTACTATCCTTATCTATCGCAAAGACATAGGGTGACTGCTTCTATCGAAGCTTAGAAAAGGAGTATGAAGAGCAGGAAGGTTTCCTTATCACAGCGCCTAAATTGGACCGCATCCTACTTCTGCGCGAGAGGTAAATTACCATCACTCCGGACTGATTTCTGCTTCAGAATTTAACTTCTGTCTTCCACAATCGAGCTGTCACATTTTTGGTGAAGTGCTGCTTACACTGTCCACAACACTTGACGTCTGAAGTGGTGACTGCGTTCCGTAGCCTGAACCGTTTCTCAGCGCAGCGGGAAACTAGGTTACTGGAAACTCAGTGATGGAGAAGAGCAGGCACTTGTGCAAGTAACTTCGTCGGCAGCGTTAATAAGATGCCTGTACAATCAGTATCAACAATTTGCTCCTTTATTTCCCACAGTTGCTACTGTGATCGTTCATGGTTTGAACTGAATCCCTCTGCTGTTGATAAAATCATCGCTCAGTGCATATCTCTTCTAAAGGTTGATATCATATCACCCTTGTTCTCCAACGTCAAACCGACTTTTACACTACGAATGCAGTGAGGGCAGTCGTCTTATGGGGGGGGGGGGGGGCAGTTATTCGGTACACCGTGCTGCCCGCCGCCCACTTACCGCCCTGCGCGCGCCGCCCTATTTGGACAAGTTTGCTGGCGGGAAACCGTTGGCGTGACGTCCAAAAACCTAACAGCTGATAGAAGACGGTTGGGAAGCGCATCTCGGGGAACTCTGAAGTCATTTTCCAGTCGGTTCGGTTTTTGGAGGCGGTTGTGGAAAGGAGAACGTCGCTCGCTCTTCTCTCTAGATTCTTTCAATTTTCGCCACAATTCGTTAAATTTTCGCCTCAACTAGAGACTATGGGTGATTCCGGTCAGGAGTTCTACATTGAAAACTTATCTGTAATTGCGCGCACAACCGGCTCACCGTCCCCCTCTTTCCATGTGAAAGCAGGCACCCGGACATCTTGTCCTCCGCGCGCCCCTCGCCCCGCCCCTTTCTCAGAGAGGTGTATCCAACGACTCTCCGCCGTCTTGTGGCAGTTAGGTAGGACAGACAAGAACTCTTGTGGTCCCGAAACGACTGCCGGAGTACTGTAGGAAAACTTGTCCAATTCTTGGCGGAGAACTCGTTGCTACCCTTGGCTATTAGTCGCGTATTGAGTCCGGAGCGATGTAAGATCAGGCTTGCCTGGATGGGTCCCGAATTTTGAATCAAACTGGGATATAATACATGCGATAGCCGCCGCCTCCTCCCAGTTCGCTACACGCGGCTTTTATTCCAGGGATGTTGGTATGTCGTCATCCCTTTGGAAATTCGAATTATACGTCTGACCTCCAAATATCACTGTTACGTGATGTACCCTTCCCTCATTAGTACAAATATAGGTGTTCACGCTCTGATTCCTGTCTTGTCCCCTGACGGTTTCTCGAGTATTTGTTCATGTTTAACGCGTACGAGCAAGAATCCAGCGGAACTAAATGGCATTAACAGGAAATCTTCGCAAAAAATGACCATATAGTTCTGTAGTCGCCAATTGCTCTCTGCAAGGACCTTGTGAAACACATAAAGATCACAGTGCCCAAACTGGACCACTTCGGAGGTCAAAATGTATCACGATGCAATGCTATCAGTAGCGACGAGATTCTCTCAGTTTTCTTTTACTTCAGTGAAATTGAAATCGTGCGTTTAGATCCAGAGGAGGTGCTACAGACTCTATGCTTACTAGAACACCACGTTTTCAAACCGTTACTATAACATCATTCGTTGCGGGATCACCACGCATCCGGGTCGGTGATGGCATCATGCCAACTCCGCAGTAATCAGTAATGGAGCCACTGAACTATTGAATGTGGGAGCTTCATGCTGTGTGAGGCGACTCTCAATGGAAATTTGGAGAAGGGTCAGGCTGTGAAGATGCTCATGTTCTGCCACAACGCACCATGTGCTTGATGGCATGTTAGGTTACGTAGGTTTTCATAACACTCCACTATTGGGATGCGTCGAAGTTATGTAACACACAATGAGGGAACAATATGATCAGAAGAATAGGCAATGACCTCATCCTCTTCAGGACTGGAGTGTGTTTTCACTAGCTAATTGAGTATTGTAAAGGCTAGATGGTCAAGCATATGTCCAGTACACATAGTTAGATTAGGTATTATACTCCTGAAAGACAATTCGCACTTGCTAATCGCAAGTTGCTAAAACTGTCAGCGCATAGCGCAATTTACGGTATAGTAGTTTTTCAACTGTAAAGAAATGTGGGTACTAAGCGGACTGGACACCGCTGCACACCGGCAGGGTATCTAAAAGGGGGTAAGTTTGATCAACCACACCACGAAATTACTTCCCTTGCCTAGTTCTGTGCTCTCCTCTGCAGACGCGGAGGAGAGCACAGAAACCGTGTTTATGTTAGTGTTCCACGACCACGTGCAATCTCGAAGTGGGCACCGGTTCACTTAGTACCGAAATGTGTTTCTCCCAGAAAAACGATGCCCACTAGGTCAAGCAATACATTGCATTATGATGCATTTTGACCTCGGCGGTCAAAATGCATCATAATGCAATGTATCAGTTGCGAGAGGATGCTCTCAGCTCTTCTTTCACTTCAGTGATGTCACTATCTATAATACTAGACTCTATCACTCGACTAGATGCTGAATACATCGAGAAGTGCATCCCTCACTCCAGGCCAATTTTTACTTGAAAATTGAACTACCAGCCTTATACAATCAGGATAAACTCCGACATTTTTGCTGAAGTATTGGAGCAGGACGCCGACGAGGCGCAATATTTCATCTCCCTGCAGTCGGTGAATTGGTTGTAGATTTGCCTGGAAAGGACAAAACGCTCACTTGACCATCGAGTGGGTACCGCAGGTAATTGTATGGCTAGATACGCATTGAAGTCGCCTCCACGACACATCGTAGAAGTAGAATGCGTGGAGCATCCGGAAAGGGATTGAATAACGCCGTCCTTTATCCCTTTAACAGGGTTGAGCATATAAGGGATAGCATATATGATAACCTACCATATTCTAGGAATATTTGTGCGGTTTAGAAAATCGCCAACTGGCCAACTGCTGAAGTTCATACAAATAGCCAAAATTTAACTGGAAAGGCTCCGTTCCGTACCAGATGCTGCTATTATATTTGAATTTATTCATTCACTTGCGAATTGAATAGGGTGACCAGTTATTCGACCTCCATGGCAGCTGAGGCCTACGGCGTTACTCCCAGACTAGATGGGAGTTGCGATGTAAGTGCGACGTACGCGCAAGTAGGTTAATTGGACGCTATTGAGCTGCTAGGGATGCGCAAGGAATGGTAGCCTCCTTATAGGGGTCTTCTTTTTCGTATTAATCCATGGCAGAAAGGCACTGATAGCTTTCTAACTCAACAAGCCAAGATTTAGATCAAGGGGAAGGTCCCGGTTAACTTGAATTAATTCCCGTCGAAGCGTTTCCGTGCCAGGCAAAACATCAAATTTAAAAACTCCAGTATAATCTAATCAGGAGACATCCAGTGGCAGCTCTTCGGTATTCCTAGTGTAGCTCTTTGTTAGCCCTATAATAGGGAGACTGTTGTCAACATTCGCCTGTAAATCAATGTACTCCACAAAAAAGTGACTTTTCAATCCAAATTAAAGTTGAATTGGCGCATCTTTGTGGACAAGGGGTTGGACTAAATTGTCCGGTGAGTGGAACTTCAAAAGAGTTTAGTACGTTGTGACTGGTATCGCAGTGACCACTATCTTCGGATAAAATCTGCCGTTGAAGCACTGAAAAGTTACGAAGTTTGTACGTTCGTGGAGCATTTCATGCTGCTGCTAATGGTAAAAATTCCCGACTACTGCTAATAATCCAGTTGTGGAATGTGTGGTTTCCGTGGCTCTTAGATGCTCTCGCTTCCTTCGATCTTGGTTACTGTTTCATCCCCCTTTGAAGCAAATCCTACGCTATCAAAAAATGTACCACACATTCCTCCATCTTTTTAAATCCTTCGAAATCTGACCCGAAATAGCCGTTGCACACTCTCAAAACGAGGCGGCTCGTACGAGTGGGCGGGGCGTACGGCGCCTCCATGGCTGACTACGGGGGCGTGCCGAAATTTCGTACATCCTGACCGTCTCCCGCGATCTCTAACGTAGGAGGGCTCAGACAACAAAAGTCTCGGCGCAACACGCACTGTGGTTACGGTGAGCTGGTCCTGATATCCGCCGTTTATAATTGTCTCTTCTTAAAATATATCTCTCATTTATTTTATTCTCTGAGAGCAGGATTTCATTTTATTTTTCGGCTGGGTTAGTATTAAAACCGATGCTGATGCCTTCAATGCGCTGCGCGTTCGACATTTAACTGATACAGCTGAGGCTATCACCGTCTACGGTGATCCTCAGATCTATCGGGAGGTCAAGAGGGGAGAGCAACTGGCGCCGTACCCGCTTGGATGCAAGAGCCGGCCAGTGTTGTACATGTGCTGATTAGGGATGAGCGGATAACAACATTTTCAAACCCGGATAACGGATAACGGATAATTTTGCCCAAAAATCGCCGGATAACGGAAAAACGGATAACGAACAAACAACAAAAATAAAACTGGGCTTAAACTGCTCTAGTTTCATCAGCAGACTTTAAATGCAACTGCTGTCAAATAATAAGTCTTTTCTCACGAGTTTAATGGAGTTTTTTGAAACATGGTGCAGTCATTTTAACAAGGCCCTATGGGATTCTCACAAAACTTCAGTAAAAAGAAACACTCCTTTGTTGCCATCCAAACCGATGCTCAGTTCGATTTGCGAACCACAATTCCTTCACCAGGTTCCGCGAACAAGACCACTAAGCTGTGAAACTAAAACTGCTTTGCAAGCTCTACTCTGCTGATGTTTCGCCATGATCACCATAATCAAAGTCTGGAAAAGATAAGGAGAGATTGAGAATTTGTTCATCCAAGCACATTTCCGTAGTACAGTTTACAATTTTTCATGTTTTTGCCGTTAAAACGAATGGGAAGAACGAGACAAAGGATGCATAAAACAGCCCAACTGACAATATAGAAAGATTCATAAATCGCCCTTGGAGGGAGAGAATGTGGGACTCATTCACCTCTAATTCACTCACATTTCCTTCATTGAACAGCAACTTGCCGGCATTTGTAAGTTTCCATTGTTGGCCATTGTTGGATTGTTTTACTGATCAACTGTCGAGTTTTCTTTTTGAATTAAGGCTGTGACCAAACAGAATGATCCTTGAATGAATGGCTCCTCCGACGCCTCTTGACTTTTTTATGCTAGGCCGAAGCCGAATAAAGTCTCTATAACAATCTTGGTTTCGCAGCTTCACGAGGATCGATACTCTTTTTGACAGTATCCCAAGATCTAAGAAGAACGTGGAAAGAGATGGATGAAATACCAGCTTTCTACAGGCTAGCCACTACAAGCCATTTTGCAGTCCAAATGCAGAGAGATATAAAACTAGAAAAGCGGAAGTACCATAGAATGTCCCTGAAAGGCAGTCTGAAGCTAAAATGAAGCTCCAACATGCGCAGCGGGGAAACAGTTTAGTACAGTTCAATTGCACTATTTTGATTTTTAATATAGAGAATCAATTCCTTAGCATTACCGAGGTACCACCAGTACTAGCGTACAGGAAATGCTTTCAGAAAATCGTTTCTACAAACATACCTCAATAATTTGTAGGAGCTAGCTTTCTCCACTCATTTAGAAACCTGTGCCCATTTTGCTTGTATTCATTACTGCTCATTACTGTATGTGTTTAATGCGTTACAACAGTCTACCAGTAAAAACTAAAATACCTTTGCCGCATGCTACCTACACATTGCAATCGTGGAAGAGGGCGGTAAATTCGGCACTAAGCAATTCATCTTGGGATGTTCGAGGCCCTCCACTTGTGACCGTCAGTAATATTCAAGGCAGCTTGTACGCATTCTTGGTCTGCACATGGCTTGTGGCGACGAGCTCATGAACAAATCAATTCATAGTGGGATTCATAGATATATAGTATAAATGAACGACCCCGGAAGGATGGAAGTTAGAAGTCTTTCCAACTACGTCACCTGTGCCTGAAGTCACCTCACTTTTCTAGATTTAAATGCTCTCTATTGTTGCTCGCGATCGTTCCTATGATTGTGAAGCTTCTACACAGCTATCCAATACCACGTCCAAACCTGAGTACCAGCTAATTTGTTGTTCGTTATCCGGCCCAAAATTGCCGGATAACGAACAACAAAACGGATAGGCCAAAAAAAAAAAACGGAAACCGGATAACGGTTAACGGATAACGGTTAATCCGCTCATCCCTGGTGCTGATACCATAGCCTTGGACCTAGATGTCCTCTATAATGAGACGTTCACCTAGGAGAGCGGATCGAACCTACACGAATGGTCATCGCCGCGCTGCAATTAGCCGCTGCTGCGCCGTCATTGATCAGCGTCGCACGTGCGGAACCCCGTGCCGCGAACGCGACGACTACTTCTTGGGACTTTTCTTGAATCTCTCAGTGGTTTTGCCCAGCTATTTAGCCAACTCAGGTTCCCTTTCATCAGAAGGGCCACTGCTACCTTCTTAATAAGATGTGAAGAGGTAGGATAGGCTAATTGATCAGCTGGCAAGGAAATAGGACAGGATGCTAAATACGGGATCGAACAAATACCAAGGACCACTATGTCCAGGACTTGGAAATATTTTTGGAAAATGGATCCAAATTAATGGTGGAACCCTAGGGACAGAAATAAAGGTGGAACTGGATGCCAGTTTGTTGCAAAAAAGCATAAAAACCTTAAAATAATCATAAAGAAGGTATATCAAGAAAGTAGAGCGGGTAGAAGTAAGAAGGAGACCTATTGAATGTAGACTTGTAAGGGATGACATTCGTAAGTTCAGTCCCTCACCCGTTCACCTCACCCTTGGAGGAACGACGACGCATCCTCAATGAAGCTTCGATGGCACTATTCGATATCACCGGCTGCCGCGCTGCGACGCCGCGCGCGGCAGTAGGCACATCGCAGCGCTCCTTGACGATTTAGCCCCTGCTTTGGAGAGCGCAATTCTTTCCGGTACGGATTTTTTTCAGCAGGTATCTATAGACATTGCGTGGAGTAAGTGAGGAGTAGGTGGGGAGGAACGCCAGCAATAGAAGCATTTAGGAATTGGCGGAACCAAAAACCAACATGGAGGCGAAAATAAAAGAAAACGGCCATTTCCCTAAAAACGCTATTAAGGTGGCCGGAAGTTCGATTCCTTAAATGTTCACACCGTTAGGCATAAGCTTCTCTTGTCGCTTGAACTAGCGAGGTGTTTATGGCTCACACGATATGATACATTTGTTTTGAAGAAATCCCATATAAGTGGAGGTCTGCGGTAGATAATTGATTTTCTGCATAACCAATCAATTCTTAAAGCATCTATCCCGATTCTTAGGTTGCCCCTGCAATTTAGTTCCAGACCTACAAGAGCAGCCGAAAATAATTTAGACTAGTTCTCCAAATAAAACGGCTGGGTCATTTGCGTTCCGAAATAGCGTTTCGAACATTTAAAGCTAACTTTTATGATAGGATTTCCACGTTCTTTCACGCAGCCTTTCTTTTTTGTTTTTTCTTCTCTTTGAGCCCACCCACAACGTTTTAACTGCAAAGAGCACAGCAGCAGAATAGGAGAAGCAACACAAGTCTTTTCCGAATTCGAATCAACAAGCACCACAATTGTTTACTGACGACGACAGCCTGTTCCGCTTCCGGAATAAAAATGATTGATGTATGTGAAAACGTCGGAAACCGGATTCATCAGAGGTGTCGTCCTGCTTTTAATCCTCTTTTAATAAGCCCCATCTCTCTCTTGATGGAACCAAAAGATCATCTACTTGGCGTCAACTTGCCAGATCCAACAAATGTTCAAATCCTATTATATGCTATCCTATTATATAAAGCAGGCATGAATCACTGACTGGTGACATTCCCAGCGACCGGTGACGTTCCCAGCGGCTGGTGACATTCCCAGTGGCTGGTGACAATTGAGGCTATACCCAGCCGTTCGTCGTACCGCCGTCGCCAACCTAAACACCACAACGTGGCAGCGTGGCAGGCAACCGCTGCTGCCGGTGGTGTTTACGACCATGACGCTTCCACTACCTTGAGTTCTGAGTCTATGGATGTATTAATAATAAATAAATAGTAGTCCTTGAAGGTGCCATCGTGGGTGGTCAGCGAAGCGGTAAACAAACAACCAATTAGCAGCAGATCGGTTAATGCTGACACCGGACACGTGCACCAGATTTACCTTTCGCGGTGGATTTGTTGAAACTGAAGTTTGATCTGAACCCATCACAACGACCTACAGCTGGCCGATGAACCGAAGAACTAACGGATATGAACGTTGAGCCTGTCCTAACAGTGAATAAAGGCACGGAAGAGAGCGGTGAACAATCACACCGCACGATAGACTTGACAGACACGGAATTGCATGAACGCTTTCAAGTAAAACCGCTTGTCCATACAAAAGCACTTGCTACAGGAACAATGGATCTTTGGACAGATTAGCTCGGTGATTTCGAAAATTTCGTTTTCTGATTTCTCTATTTTTTGGCGTTTTTGGCCTTTCTGTTTTCTAACGAATGAGATTTTCTGTTTTCTGGGGAAATTTTTAACATTTCCGTCCTTCCCGGCGCAGAGGTGTGCCGAGAGTGTAGCAATGCGAAACTTTAAAAAAAAATAGAAATCCTAATTAAAACTGCTAAGATCGAACGATGATTGAATGACTGATGGTAACATGCATTGTTCTCCAAACTGTGATCGTAAGCTTTATAAATTAGGCTAGAACTATCTTTCCTTCTACCTTCTCCAACTGGTACGAACCATTAGAAATGTGTGAAATGTTAGAAGCACAAATTAGCTAGTCTCATCATCGGACAAAGCGTCACACTCGAACACACAGACCGCCCCCCCCCCCCCTTTCCCAAACGGCTAACCTGCTGCACGGGTTTCATGGGAGTATACCGAAGGCCTAAACTAAGCTTCGAAAGAAGAAGTTGAGAAAAGAAACAGAAACAATGAAGTAGCAACGGCAGTACCTGTCCAGTCACATCCTTGCCGAACCCAAGCCCAATAGGTGCCAAATGAATAATAAAATCAGTTTTGCAGGACATAGCCCGAAATGCATTCGTCTTCAAAGCAAAAAGTGCTAATAATAGACCATCGGCTTCCATTCTGCAATTATCGAATACCTCACGTAGATATGGAGGCCCACACCTAAAATAACCTACCTGCAGTAAAGTTTGTTAAGTAGACAGAGAACTGTAGATGACTCAACACCAAGTCTCTCCAAAACTGAGACGTCGTCGAAAATAAGAAGAGATGACATGTTCACACTCTAAAACAATTAGCGTGATTTATACGCCATTGGTCAAGCTGGGCATGTGATTTCCATCTTATCGTTATTCATAAAAGCCTGGTAGCCGCCGACATCAAAGGGCGTCTATCGCAGAGGGTATGCATTGGAACGGAATCAAGCAAAAAACTGACAAGGAAAGGTTCTCAACTCATGGTGAGCTTCTGCGATGCTATTTTGGCAGGATGTAGGGCTCTGTGAGTGGAGTCCAGAACCACGGTTAGTTTTTGCTGAACGCTTCTTTAAAGACCTGAAAAGGAGGTCTGAAAGCGTGCGCGCAACTATCACCAGCCCCTACAACACCCCGCGAGATGTGCCTCGGTGACGCAGCCGGTAACACTGCCGCCTCATAGGACACATCGGCGGGCTTTTCAGTTCGAGTCCGAGTGCTGCCGTCATTTTTGCACGGATTAGTTTGTTGCTATTACACCTTTTTATGATCACAGGAGTCAATTTTAGACCACAAATCCTTACAACGAACCAAGGCTCTCTATTTGCGCCTTCATATGTTTTAGTTTCTCAACTATGCATATCCATACCGGTTGACGGGCAACCCGGCCCCCTACTGCCGAGTCACGTCGATTTGCAGCGCGTGTGCCACTTCTCGCTGTGTCTCCGCTATTTCGCGCGCATCTACCGTCTCGCGTGGGAACATGCTGTTTCTTGAGCGATTTGCACGACCGGCGTCTCATCACAGCGTGATGTTTTCTACACCAGTCGTACTGTTGGTATCATTGAGGAAATACACTAATCAGCCACAACGGTCACTCAGTTTCTGAGGATGTTTAGGAACATGTTTGAGACTTGTCTTTTGTTTGAGGTAAATATTCTAGAACACTCTCTGTCAAAGCGTTTGAAGTACAAATGGCGACATACGAATAAAAACAAATGAAAAACAAAGCATGAGATTACATTTGTGAGCAAGCATATCCCACCATATATAATAGAGGAGGGTTTTTTGTCTCAACGTGACCGTGGGAAACTTCGTAAACTCCGCGGGCTCGATGGTTTAATCACCCAAGTTTGAGGCAGGTTCTCGACTTCTCTCTCCGAAGGGAAGCGCAGGGAGGTGAGCAATCGCCGCTGCCGAGGAGGACACGTGAGGCGTTGCGAAATAGGCCGGCGCCGCGGCTCTGCCCGCGCACGTGTTGGGTGGCTACTGCTTCGAACTGACCCCCTTGAAGGCTCATGTCCTTGCTACCGGTCAATTAGTGCTTGCAATTAGGTGCTGCTACAGTTGTGTTACCGCAGAGTACAACTCTGCCGCCTGTGTGCATGGCCGAGGTCATTACTCATTTTCTTGCTACCTTCTCTGTGTTCGGGCATAACATTCTGATGTGTACGAGCTTCCGCCTTCACTTTTCTGAGAACAGCCCCTGCTGTGTTAATCCATACTGCCGCTCTTCGTTACTGCCTTTGCCACCGTTTCACTTTGTTTCTCTTCGAGAGCCTTTTAAGTTGACGTCAGTGTTGTGGTGAGAATCTGCGGCCCTATTCTAGTGCTCCTCGCTCTACACGTTAGAGTATGCCCCTTGGTAGGAAGGCACATGTATGCCCATTCACAGCAGAAGTGAACTAACTTGGTTCACCATAGGGCTAGAACCCACCAGTGCTGCTGATAATTTTGAATTTCATACAACACAAAACGACGGATTGGGCGTTCCTACATCGTGGCCCTCCCGCCCCAGCCTAGTTGATCCCCACTGCTAGTTGTAGCACTTATATCCACTCGTGTGCTTCTTAAAGAGGCTGACAACCACTTAACACGATGAGCCCTGTCCATCTGAGCCGTTTTGTGCCTGATTCTGTAGGCTGTAAGTAAGATTCTCCCATTCTAAGTTGGTTGAATTGAGCCCATCAGTTTCTCCCGCCCACATAAACTTCCTACTTTCTACACCCTTCCAAGCTGTTGGATTTTTATTCGAGTGATAGCAGAGGTTGAACAACAAACACAACGGTGAGGAACATACATATCCCACCTTTGTGATTAAGTGGCTTTTACACTATCAGTCGATTAAAGGCTGCGGTGAACTTTTCGAGGGCATGGTGCGATCTCGTCTTTTATTGCGCTATATGCTTGCTCATAGGCTGTAAGTAAGATTCTTCCATTCGAGCGCATGCGACAGTTTCTCCCGCCCACTCATGATTCCTATTTATCGCTTGGGCCCCCTTCAGACGTTGCGATATTTACTGATAGCGTAAGTTTAACAGCAAATACAACAGTGAGGAACACACATTTTGGTGGATCAATTAGGTGGCATTTTTGGAGTGCATGGCGTGATCTCATCTTTTAATACGCTATATGTTTGCTTCTTAGCTGCGGGCTGTAAGATTCTCCCATTCGAAGTTATTTCGGCTGAGCGATTTTTATTCGATTGATAGCAGAAGTTGAACAACAAATACAACAGTGAGGAGCACACATACCCCCACTTTGGTGGTTCAATTAAGACGCATTTACGCTATCAATCAAATAACCAGTGCTGCTATCGGTTTTCTCTCAGACCTAACCGATCGGGATTAGAGTTGCCTGATTATGTTGGCCGACGGGAGCGTTCCACAGTAGATTAGGCGTTTTGATCAGGCAGTCGATATCGATCGATATTATCGATCATTTGAGTGGTGCTATCGGTTTTCTCTCAAACCGAACCGACCACGATTTCTATCTGACACATTGGAGGTAGGGAAATCAGAGACAGAAAATCTCACCATATATATAAAGGAGGAAGGCATAAGTCACTGTCTGTAGTGGTTCGACAACAGCGGAAACCAAGTTCCCGTCCCACCCCCAGTTTTCGACTCCACTAGACTCTCGGAATAATTCTTCCCGTACGTTCCCTCAAAATTAGTGGCTAATGAAGTCACCTCCGGAATTCGCCACACCTAGCGGCTCGAAGCACGACGACTGGACAGAAGTGTCAGACATTTCTTTAGGCTTGACAAGCTGCAATAGGCTGTGAATTCAACGCTAGATGAAGGAGTGCTGAGAACATTCTTCTGCGTGCTATGCTGAGTGAGTGGTACCAAGCTAGAAATCAGTCTGCAGTAGGCGCAACTTTCAACGTGCTCGACGCTACGGATGCTTCCTTACCCAGCGTTGGTTGCCGGCGAAGCCGGCTAACCTGGAGTGGCCCGCACACTCCAGCGTCGGCGCCGGCGGAGCCGGCGACCGACGCTGGTACCTGAATACAAAGGCAAGTGTGCTAACAGTTCTCTCACGGAATGGGCAGGATAACATGCGTAGGGCTCTTCAGAGGAGTACAACGAGGGGACAGGGACACGTTGAGAGCTAACTAGTGGGCAAGGTTGCTGGCTAAGGTATCAAGGTGATCCTTACACTCTCTTCTGGTAGGTAGACGACCATCCGCCTGGAGGAACTGTCTGAAGCGTCTCATCTCATCGAGTATTTCATTTTGTCAGCAGGCTTCGCGACTTCGGATATATCTTGTCGCTATTTCTTCCATTTGCTATAGGCAGGATCTGCGATTTGGCCATAGTTAACTGTGAGGCCAAAAACTGTAATAGAGCTGCCATAGCAGGGGTGCCAGTAGGAACCGCCCTTCGAAGTTTACTGTGAAGCCCTTCAACGAAGTTCGCAGGTTATCCTGCCCATTCCGTGAGGGAACAGTTAGCTGTCCACCATTGCCATCCGCTCTGGGCTGTGAAACTATCGTCTGAAATCATAAATATCGTTCTCTAAACAATATTTGTTCTCATGTGTCACCTGACCGAAGCGTGGCTGTGCCACATCAGCTACTAAGCCTTGGACAAGCTGGTTGGAGTTCCCTTATAGGGTTGTGCCCAAAATTCGTTGCACCTCTCGATTACCCTACGGCGCATGATAGAACGAGGGGCGCTTCTTGGCTCACAGAAGTGGGGGCGAACCGGATTTTCAGGATCCGTTATGAAGTGTCCACTTCTCACTTTGCAGGAAGGCAGAGTTTGATTGTACACCTGGCGCTGTCGATCCTTAAGCGATCGGCATCCACAGCACACAAAGGTGCTGGTCTTTCCGTCTGAGAGTGTCTTTCTATACGCCCACTCATGGCACAGCTGACGATCTCGAGGTAGGATATGTATCGCTATATCTCTACCCCTTTGCTGTGAGGGAGCAAACATCACTCGAACCGGTTCGAACGACACCATTTCGTAACAATGGTACTTCCAAATCCCGCCACATCTTCTTTCTTTTGGATGTCATGTGAAGTCTCTCCATCGTGGGAAAGCAATCGCAGGAATTGCACGTGCGGCTAGAGATGTAGGGTCGGTATAGGCGCCGGGACTCTTCCGTCTGGAATCTGCCTCGCCGCGATGACTCAGCATGCTCGGGGCCGAGCTGCCCCGTAATCATCGGGTTCGTACGTTAGGCAGCTCCCTGGGTTACGGTAGCGGGCCGCGCCGCGCGCCACCACCACCATATCATACCGTATCACCAACGATACCGTAATTGCACACAAATACGCTCATTTTACTGCTGAGTATTATGGACCCGGGCCATATCGGTACACAAGTGTGTTAAAAATATCGTTCTCACCTGAACTTGTTGTCAGCTGACTACTTTCCACCTTCACACTGGATTTCACATCTCCGACAAAGAGAGAGATTGTGGTTGTGGATGCCATAAAAGGATTCCTCCTGGACGCCATATATTGAGATATCGACTGTCAGGAAGAAGAGGCGGTTCAAGCTAGAGGTAGTATAATGAAAACGGGACCTTTCTATGTCTGTCATATGCGTGGTTGGGGCACTAGTTAAAAGTTCCGACTCCACCGACAAGACTTCGGTCGAAAATTTTTTTTTCGCTGAAACTTTGTCTAGGGGGTTATTTGGGGTGCTGATCACGAATCTGACATCCGTTTTTCACGATTCGGCCGGAGACCACCCATACCGTTCACATGGGTGGTCCAGGCAGGGTCACCGATTTCGCTGAAACTTCGTCTAGGGGGGTTATTTGGGGTGCTGATCACGAATCTGACATCCGTTTTCAAAATTACGGCCGATTACGGTAGGTTACGGTAGGTACGGGTGACTAAGGCTGCCAAGGTCATGGTCGCCGATTTCGCCCAAACTTCGGCTAGGGGGGTTATTTGAGGTGCTGATCACGAATCTGACATCCGTTTTTCGTTTTACGCTGGAGTTTGGGCGCAATCGGTGACCAATACCTTACTCACCGGTACCCACCGTAATCTACCGTACCGACCAATACCTTACTCACCGGTACCCATCGTAATCTACCGTACTCCAGCTTAAAACGAAAAACGGATGTCATGTTCGTGATCAGCACCTCAAATAACCCCCCTAGCCGAAGTTTGGGCGAAATCGGCGATCATGACCTTGGCAGCCTTAGTCACCCGTACCTACCGTAACCTACCGTAATCGGCCGTAATTTTGAAAACGGATGTCAGATTCGTGATCAGCACCCCAAATAACCCCCCTAGACGAAGTTTCAGCGAAAAAAATTTTTTCGACCGAAGTCTTGTCGGTGGAGTCGGAACTTTTAACTAGTGCCGTGGTTGGCAGCTGGATACGTCGATATTCACCCAGTACTTTTCTCTACACCCACGGATTGCGCATTCAGCGAAGAATAAGTGGTCATTCCTTGCCAGGGTTGATTGCTCCTCACTTGTTTTTGAAAGATGCTGTTGGTGTGACAAGCGCGAGTGTTTTACTTGTTTCATAGTTTTGTACCCTAGCTGTTGACTAAAGGGGAAACAACACGTATAATACTTTTATTTAATTAATGATATATAAGGCTTTTTAGAAATGCGAAATGTGGTGCAGATATGAATAGCTGAACGACTAGCACATATGAAGGAGCAAATAGACAGCCTTGATTTGTTGTAAGCATTGATGGCCTAAAGTTGCCTCCTATGATCATGAGAAAAAGTAAACACAACGACTCATACGTGCAAAACTTCCGCAAGCACTCGGACTCGAAGTGAAAAGTCCGCCGGTGCCCTCCTGCGAGGCGGCAGTGTTACCCGCTGCGCCACCGAGGCAATCTCGTTGGTTGTCGTATGGGTTGATAGTAGTTGCGCGCATGCTTTAAGACCTCCTTTTCAGGTCTTTAAAGAAGCGTTCAGCAAAAACTAACTGTAGTTCTGTACTCCACTCATAGGGCCCACATCGTGCCAAAATAGCATCGCAAAAGCTCATCACGAGTTGGCAACCTTTCCTTGTGAGGCCCGCGAAACTACCGTTATCCGTACATCTAAAAATCCGAGGTCCGAATCATCCAATTCTCTAAAGATTTTCAATCGGATACAACGTATCGAATGAATCGTTTTCCGATATCCGATTCGGAAACCCCGATCCGAATCATACAAAAATTGGAGACCAGCAAAATCACCCTTATCGAATCATCCAAAAAATCCGGGTCCGCGAAAAAATCTTTATCCGAGTTACCCAATTATCCGATTTTCGACCGGATTCAATATATAGCAGCGGGGCTTCACGCTCATGCAGTTCCGCATCGACCGCCTGCATACGGTATTAAAAACTCGTTCATTTCCACGAAAAACTCGTCGCCTCGCTAGGTTTAATCGTTTGTGATCCCTTAAACACCTGACTTTTACCAATAATCACAAAATTCGATCAGTATTTTTTCCGGGTCAATCTTCTAAAATCCGGACCTGATCTAGTAACGTGGCGTGTATTTTTTCAACATCCACATGAAGATTGTCACCCAGTATTCGGTCCAGGTCGATGAAGGTTATCATGTCAGAGTCCCAGCGCAGTGCCAGTCTGCTGAATATTATCCTAGAAAGAAGCATTGCTGTTTGTATGACAGCTCACCGGCAGAGGAAGTTCACACCAAAATATACCTATAGCTGGAGACATTCAAGTGGCTGGTAATCAGCACTATACGCTTTCCTTTTTTCAGGAACGTGGAACAGTAGTGTAGCTGAAGAAACATGTCGGATGAAGAACCCGACGACAACACCAATCCGACACCGCTATCTATTCCTGGTACTCTCGAAAGGAGATCGAGCATGCTGAAGTGGAGGACTGCTTACGGCACAGCATCACTTAAAATAACACACACCAACAGAAAGCACAAGAGATGAGCCGGCGCTATGGCAGTTGGGGAGAGTGGTCACCATACAAAGTGCTGTGCAATACGAGTTGGTGATGGCCAGTCCTAAACGATTTCCGACATAACGAAACACATTGAATAGGGAGTACCATTACAGTACACAGCGATGGCTGAACCGATGTTGTCTCGTCGTCCTCGTCCTCACTTCTTAGGCCCTGTTCATGCTTCACGATGGCAGCGACAAGAGCGACGAGAGCGCAGCATCCGGAAGTGTGAACAGACGGAAAGAGTGACAAGAGCGATTGGAGCGACAGCGCCGGCGCTCGAGTATGAACACTTTTCGGTGGCTCGGTTTTAATCGAAATGCATGTTTTGATCGGGCGACGAGTCGCTAATGTCGTGAAATATGAACAGGCCCTTAAAGATCGTCTAAGGGCCCGTTTATACTTCGACGCCGAGCGACGCGACGCCACGTATTGTGGTCACATTGATCGAGCGACGCGATCGATCAATTTGGCCACCATACATGCCATCGCGTCAGTCGCGTCGGAAGTATAAATGGGGCTTAAAGCCGCGTGCACACTTTGCAGCGGGCAGCGGGCAGTGGAATGTGGGCGGAGCTGGTTTCGCACACTGCGGCACTGTTGGAGTGCGCCGCGGCCACACGCAGCGACAGTGAGGAATGCCAGGGTCATTCCTCGCTGCCACTACCACTGCGGCCTTCGCTGCCGCAGTGTGACTCCGCCCCTCCGTGCTATGCTTCATCGTGGCCGCCGCACTGCCGCAGCGGAGTGTGCACGCGGCTTAAGGCCAGGTTTATACTTGCGCCGCCATGCGGCGCGGCATGACGGTCGCCATAGATATCGATTTTTCGCGCCGCCCGCTCGATATCTATTCGGACTATGGTGCCGCGCCGCTCAGCGGCTCAACTATGAACCAGGGCTAAGGCCCCGTTTATACTCCGTCGCGGCGCGATGCGATTGCCACACAATGAGGCCAAATTGATTAGTCGCGTCGACGCCCGCTGTCCGGAATGAATCGCGTGAACCCGCGACCAATCGCGTTGCCCAACGTCAGACCGCGTCGCGCTCAAAGTGGGCGCGATGCGATGGATCGCGGTGGAATGGGGCGCGGTCGCGGTAGGTTGGGGCGCCGTATAGCCGCGTGCATACTCCTCTGCGGCGTGCGGCAGCCACGCTGAAGCATATCGCGGAGGGTGGAGTCACACTGCGGCAGAGGAGGCCGTAGTGAGGGGTGTGCACACTTCCGCTGCCGCAGTGCTGCCCGTAGTGGCCGCAGCGGCAGTGGCAGCGAGGCACCCGGACATTCCCCACTGTCGCTCCGTGCAGCGGCAGTGGCAGTGGCAGCGAGGCACCCGGGCATTCCTCACTGTCGTTGCGTGCGGCCGCGGCGCAGTCCAACAGCGCCGCAGTGTGCGAGACCGGCTGCGCCCACATTCCATAGGGCCTGTTCATAATTCGCGATAAGCGCGACTTGTCACCCGTGTAAAACATACGCATCGATTAAAACCGAGCATGCGCTGCCGAAAAGTGTTCATACTCCAGCGCCGGCGCTGTCCCTAAAGACGCTCTTGTCGCTCTCGATGCTGTCGCCTGTTCATACTTCCGCGCGCTGCGCGGTCGTCGCTCCCGTCGCCCGTGTAAAACATGCACATCGATTAAAACAGAGCGCGCCGCCGAGAAGTGTTAATACTCGAGCGACGGCGCTGTCGCTCTGGTCGATGCGGTCGCCCATACTTCCGGGCGCTGCGCTCTTGTTGCTGCTGTCGCGAAGTATGAACAGGCCCATAGTCGGTTCGACGTTTGCTGAACGTCGGAGGTAGAGGGAATCAAATTGCGATTGGTGCCCGCCGTTCTCGGTGGAGCGCGTTACTCCTGCCGGGGCCTTTTCTAAAAGTTGAGCCTTTTCTCCATTTCTGGTATGTTTGAACTGATCCACATTGTAGTACGATGTTCACAGAGGTTGTGCTGTTTCTATTTGTTTATCCTATAAGCTCATTTTAGATCTTGCAGTTAAATACGCAAACATGGAAACTGCCGAATGTTGTATTTGCCTCAGAGGCCCACTCCTTCTCAGCAACCATTATAAGCATGTGAGGGCCACTCATGGATACGCTGAGAAAGACGTAGTATGTGGGAAGCCATTATTCTCAGCACGCGGAAGTATCATATAGAGATACGTTGTTAAGAATTTTCTCCTACTCTTGTAACACGCTGCACCCAAATATAATTATCTAAACGCTTTCGACATATAAGGTGTACCTAATCAACGTAAGACAACAATATATAGCATTTTCACGTCGAATTGGACACGGGGGAGGGGTAGCCTAAGACTTTTGTAATCAGAATGAACTCTTCCAAATTGAACAAAGCCTCTTCTACATTAAAATAGAGACTCTGCAAAAGGGTTAGAATGATTTTTTGTTCAAGGAAAATTTTAGTATAACCTTCTTTGTAATTTTAATTCACTTACCTAGTAAGTGAAACATTGTTTGAAGTTTTATCAATTCTTTATCTTTTGAGGAAAAACAATTGTTTAAGGCTTGTTTTGAAGAGCACGAAGGTGGCCATTTTTGGTGGCAAAAAGAGACTGCGTCATGCATGGTACAACACGTTCCAAAACGTCGCGATTTTTATTCGATTGATAGCAAAATTTCTGCTTGAATAAAGTTTCACACTTGTATGCGATACAACAAAAACAATCGAAAGAACACGCCTATCCTCATTTAGATGCTTCATGTAAGCAGCATTTAAACTATCAATCAAAAAAAAATCGCGACGAGCTTTTCGAGTGCATTGCGCGATCTGTTTTTTTTTTTTGTGCGCTATATGATTGCTTCTTTGCTGTGCTTTAAGACAAGTTTGGTTTATTTTTTACTTAAAAAAATTTATAGATTCATTACACTTATTGAGGCCGGTGAACTAAAATTTCAAAGAAAGTTATACCAAATTTCGCTCGAACAAAAAACACTAACCATCCTATTGAGTCTGTAGTCTAACCTGCCTGAAGGTCATTTCCATTTGGAAGAGTTTGTTCTGATTTGAGAAGTCTTCCCTTCAGCTCCGACGTTCAGCAATCATCCTTATAAAGGGTGCTGAGAAGAAGTGACCTTTGAGGCAAATACAACATTCAGTAGATGTTTTCACGGTGGCGTATTTAACTCCAAAATTTAAAATCAGCTTACAGGTTACACAGATAGCTTCCCTATGGAGCCTACTATCCGAAGGGATTACATGTGAACTGGTCCCCGAAAAATTCCGTCACGCATGAGCGGCGAGAGTCAGATGAGCAGTGAGCGCAGGGCAGAGTCCGGCCTTTTCTGTGCTCTCCTCCGCGACAGCGGAGGAGAGCACAGATTGGGCTAGAAAGGAACTCCGGGGTGTGGCGAGCAGGGAGGCGTGGAATGCGCGAGACAACACGACGAAAAACCACGCGCCGCCTTGGCACACTGCCAGGCGGACCAGTTCACCGGCAACGATCCAAAGAAGCCGCTACCGTAATTTGTCGTTGGGGCGCGCTAACTATCTAGGCTCGTGCACAGTTTCACTGCGCTGTGCCACCGCGCTGAGGGGTTCATTTTTTGCCACATCCCCCACGTCGGCGCGGTGCGGTAGCGCTGCGTAGCTGGAAGGTTGCCAGCAGAGGCGCGCATGGTACGCAATCCCGCGAGCCACACGCCACACCACGGCACAGCGCGGTGAAAATGGGAGCTCCAATTCCCTCAGCGCAGTGGCACAGCGCAGTGCTACAACATGGGTGGTTCACTACGCTGCCGAACTGTGCACGAGCCTTCTCACGGCTGCGGTCCTTTAAATTATCTCACGTACGGCAATGCCTCGACATCATCTCTTCCCTTTATATTACGTGGATGTTGACATAGTTATTGCTTCCTACTTTCGGTAGCTTCGTTGTAGTTTTGGGCGCAAATAGAGTCCGAGGGGCGTTGCCGGAGAACTGGTCCGCTTGGTATGGTGCCGAGGCGGCACGCGGTTTTTCGTCATGTCGTCTCGCACACTCCGCTCCCTGCTCGCTACACCCGGAGTCCCTTCCCTAGCCCAATCTGTGCTCGAGAGCACAGAAAAGGCCGGACTCCGCCCCGCGCTCACTCTGCTCATCTGACTCTCGCCGCTCGCGCGTGACGGAATTTTTCGGGGACCAGTTCATATGTAATCGTCCGGGGGGGGGGGGGGTCACCACAGCATGGCGCGGCGGGCCGGCGTGGCGAGTAGCCACTTGAGCCACAACCTGGAGTCCCTTCCCCTGCCTAAGGCCTATGTTATACTTCGGCGACGCGTCGCCGACGCTGCGACCCGTCACCGACAGCCCGTCACCGACGTCGCCGGCGCTGACGTCACCATCGACGTCGCCGACGTCGCCACAGACGCGAGGTCGACGTCGGCAGCGTCGTCAACAGATTCTGTGGCGGCGTCGGGGACGTCGTTGACAGGAGAGCACCGGAGCGCATTTTTAGCAGCAATGTTAGAACCACTCAAACAGTACCTGTGTTTTTTTAGGATGCCCTGTATTTTTCGCAAGGCATAATGCGTTTTTAGGTTTTAAACTTTAAAGGAAGCACAAATCAATCGATAGGTCACTTTGTAAAGAGATTATAACAAACTACTAATTGATATAACAAATTACTAATTATAACTACTAACTGATTATGGACAAATTACATTTTATAGACATAATAATAATAGAAGTACGGGATAGTGTCGGGCATTTAACGACTATTGATTTACCAATTTAACGATTTTATAGCATTTTCGGTTTATCAAAGACCTTTTTCGTTAAATCGTGTTTAAAATAAATTTACGCGGAACTCTCGAAGTTCGAAGGAAAATTTAACTCTTAATTGGTAAGAATTCTATCTCGAAAATGCTCTTCGCAGAGGTTTGCATTACCATTTCAGAAAGTGAGGAAACACTACTCATTTTCTACACAGTTCTATTTAGTATTACTTGCTCTACAAGGAAGCAAATAGGCCTAGAAAATGCGAACGAACGGCTGAGAAGGACACAACAAGGAAGAAAAGTGACAAAGTGAAGGGGAGCTAAGGTTTAGGGTCCCATTCCCTCCCAAACACTCAGTGTTCTAGTGAATTGCACTTTTGTGTTCGCAAGACGACGTCTTTTGCGCTTCTCGATTTTGTAATTCGAAGTACGGTGGTGATGATGGCAGTTCCGGGAACGAGGAACCAACCCACAATCAAAACACTCCATCGGAGCGCATTTTCTGCCACCCTTGGATGACGTCGGCGACGTCGGTGACGGACGCGCTGTCACCGACGTCGGCGACGCTGACGTCGTCGGCGGAAGTATAACACCCCCTGCGGAGCTCTCGGCGACGTCGCCGGCGACCCTGTGATGTGCGGGCTGCTACGCAGTGCGTAGCAGCCCTTACAGCACAGCGTCGCCGACGTCGGCGACGCGTCGCCGAAGTATAACATAGGCCTTAATCTGTGCTCTCCTCCGCTGACGCGGAGGAGAGAACAGAACACAGCTACTGCATTATTTGTTTGTTTTCTTTACTATCAGTGTGCCTTGTCTCGTTTTCTTAGTGTTGGTGACACTTTTTATAAGGTGACCCCCCCGGACCCACTCGCCGATACACTTACAACCGAAAAAAACCGTCCGAGTTGTCCGGGGTGCAACGCCCGCAGCCGCGCGATTAAAACATGGCTTTTATCAACCATGGAACGCCCTTACTACAAACTTTATACGTTGGAGCCAGGGAAGAAGGACATTAACGACACTACGACGCTCTATGTGATTTTCTGCCCATCAGAAGCCCCCCCCCTCCTCCCCCCGACCCCCCGAACCTATTTGCGCCGGAGAAGCATGCAAGCAAATATTACGAGCTGCAACGACTGATTAGCAGAGGATCAGGCATCTCGGTCCCGTAACGATTTCCCTGAATGCCACTCCAAAACTACGGTGAATAACTCAGACGGGTTTTTTTTTCCGGTTGTAAGTTTATCAAACACTCCCGGACCCTATTTGCGCCTAGTTTTGGTCACTTGCTCCTACTTTAAAGTTTTTCTAGTCGATGTTAACGTTGCTTTTGCTGCAAAAATGTTTTGTGACGATTGGGCAGGAGGATTGCTAAGTGGTGTAAGGCGGAGCCGCTCCTTGGCCGTACTCTACCGCCTCATTTCTCATTAGAGCGCGCCAACCTACGGCTACTTACTACTACCCCTCAAATTTATCCTTATTCAACAATTCTTCAGCTAGCTCCAACCGTTATTTGTTTATTCTTTTACAGTCTCTACCTTATAGAAGTGCTTTCGTCAATATTAGCCTATGAGTATTGCATACTTTATGTCCAGAGAGTGGTGTATATCCATAAAATCCACAAAACCTTCCATTAAACCTCCCTGCCTACCTACGGGCGCGTGTAGCGCAGTCGGAGGAGGCGCCGGCTGTCGCGTGCACCTGATACCAGGTTCCTGGTTCGGATTTCCCGCCCAGGCCAACCAAGCCTTCCATCCCTCCGGGGTCGGTGAATTGGTACCAGACTTATCTGGGAAGTATAGAGTGCTGACTTGTTCATCGGCTGGCCACCACAATTCATTGTATGGCCAAATACGCATTCATGTCGCCTCCACGACATCCCGTAGAAGTAGAATACGCTGGCGCATCCCAAAAGGGATTGAGTAACGCCGTCCTTTATCCTTTATCCTTAAACCTCCCTAGTGTTTTTTCTAAGCCTTCGGTAATCCCATTAATGTTCAACATCTTAAATCTCTGGATCGTTTCTTTACTTTGTTTGCAGAGGAGCAAGCTGAATTCTGAAAGGTCGAAGCGAAGATGTAAGGTCGATGACGAAAACTTGGACGTAGAAGCAGTGTTACAGGGTACGGGTCAACCATGACTCATGTTTCGGCGGTTTCGTCCTGCCGTCGGCGCCCTCTCGATTAGAGATCCCGCTCTCCTGCCTCGCTGCATCAGTCCACCGTCGCGCTAGAGTCCAGACGACGGAGCACTCCCGCGCTAGAGAGTCGCTACTGCGGGCGACGTTGGACGGCTCGAGGGCTGCGCTTCGTAAACCGTTATTTCGCACATAAAGAGTCTGGGTTAGGCGATCTGTCTTATCAGAAACGCCAGTGCGACGGGATAAAGTCTTGGCTTCCTTTTTGACTTTTTTAAGAGCAATATCGCCCCATGGGCATTGGTAACCAGTGTTCCAGCTCAAAGGCGAGGTCTGATGTCTCCAGCGTTGGGAGGTTGGAACGCGCCGTGAACTTGCCGGAACGCTACAGTGGTGTGCTTGATTGGTTGCTTAAGGTTACACGCAAAGCACTGAGCGGTTTGGAATATATTATATCTCTTTCCTTGTGCAGAACAATGAGATTTCTAGCACGGTATTTCTCAAAACATGGCTTCAGAACGCTTCGGGGATCAATTACTATAGTACTGTATGAACTAGGACTAGTTTTTTATCTCAAAACGAGGGCGTTTTTCGGAAGTTTTATCATTAGTCATGTCAGAGTGCTAATACGAGGATTGTAACACTTATAGCGCATCTAAGGAGTGCTGCTGTGGACCATGACTGCCTTTAGACAGCGTTGAGGTTATTAATAAATCTTTATTGCAATTGAAAAAGCATCTATTTACAACTAAAAATGTTTATGGATCTCTAACTAATTCTCACATAAAGCAAAGTGAACATATAGAACACATACATATAATAATATACATAGTTTATACATGAATATATATACACAGTTTACATGCAACACTAATGCACTAATACACGTACTACTTCAATGAGCTAATCTACTTGCGAGATAGTCTAAGAACTCTTTACATTCCCTCGTAGAGGGAACGACGCCTCCTATGATATGACGGTCATAAAAGCGTGAGAGTTCTTGACTCACTTCCAACTGACGCATCTCCTCGTCCCTCCTCACATAGTGCGGTCGAGCTCCATCAGCCGCCGGTCCCACCATTCCCTTTGCTATAACCAGCTGGTTCTGGATGAAGTCCAGCATTTGATGGAGCGTGGGCGTACTCCTTGGGAAAGCGGCCCTTATCTTCGTGTGAAATCCCTCCGCCACATTTGTAGTCCTCAGGCCACGGTTTTCCGAGTGGTCCCATAATCCGTCAAACCGACCCCCGACCCCCCAATTGTTGTGCCAGTAGTCTGTAAATTGCAACAGACTAGCGTACTCCAAAGGGGTGACGAGGGGAGGTTGCGGCGGGATGAGTGCTTCCGAGATACGCCGAAACTGCGGTGGGAGCAAAGGGAGCATCTGTATTCGCCGGAAGAAGCACCCCACCACAGGCTTCTTGGTGGATGCCGGCCTAAGATGCAGAATATCCCTGTGTCGCACCACGGCTTGGGTGTAGTGGAAGAAACACCTGAAATAATATCGATACCACCTCTGTAGCCGCGAATTGCAGTAGTATATTCCTTACCCCTTTGCCACTATCGGCATCTCACGCGTGGCTGCATTGATAGCTGGAACCTCGAAGTCGAACAGGAACGTGCAGCCTGTTAGTGACCTCTGCACTCCCAGCCCAACAATAATTTGCCATAGAAACGCAAACAGGTGGCGATAGGTGGTTTCCGTGCCATCCGGGATGAAGGCGTGCAGCAGAGGTAAAGCAGTGCCCTCATTAAAGATGCCAATCACGCTGTAGAACTGCGACGAGGCACCTCGCCTGAGGGCTGCTGGTATCTGCTTGTACCTTCCATCACACTGAAACATGAGAAGATAATCCTCAGCAACTTCTCAAGTAAATATAGTATTTTCTTAAGCAAATAGTATAAATATAGAAATACAAGATAAATAACAATAAATAAATAAATAAATAAATAATATATAATATAAATAGTATTAGCTTACAATGACATTTCGGAGCGTCATCGAATGAAAAGCGGCAGCTATTAAGGAACGGCTGCCAAAATATATCCTTTCAGCTTCGTCGAGAAGAATGAAGCTCTCGCCATCCGCGACGCAGCGGCAAGCAGCAGGATTCTAAAGTTATGATTTTGCTATATGCGGTCTACAATGTGTTTTCCATGAACTTACTAGTTGTCCCGGTATAAATCCCTGATCTGCTTGGCGCCTCGTCATTGTTTGGGCACGACGTAATGTTCGCCTGGTGTTGTCTCGCCCATTTAGAGTTGGCTGCACAACCTGCTCGACCATTGCCCGTTTTTCCGGATCAGTAAATTCTTCTGAAATTTTAACGATTCTTTAGGATTTCTCATTTGCACTTCGGATCCCTGAGATAAAATTACCAAATCCATCAGAGGCTATCCTTGATAGTACTTCAGCCACCTCTACAGAAGGGGCCCTGAGGACATGGGGGTCGCTCCTTCGGATCTCTGCACACCTCTCTATTACCAGCTGGCGTGCAGCTGCCCTCGGTGTTGATCTCGGCTGGCAGAAGTGGCGTCGGTGAGGATTCCTTGGGTCAGTAATGAACCTCCCGCTCCTGATGTGGCATATCGGGATCGGTTCATTATGCGATTCTCTGTCTACCCTTTTCATGGCTCTGCACTCGCAGCACATATACAGTGACGTTTGCCATCAGCAAGCGTCTTCTGATAGTGCCACTCGTAGCAAAGCTCATGGTCATCGGGAAAGACGAAAACGGCTATATCTCTCCCTCTAGGGGTTTGTGATGGCACAAATCTGGCAGCTACAGGTTGGAATGCCATTAGCGCAGCTCACAGTAGATAGAAGTTCACAGTACGTGATTTATTATTTCCACCCGGTTGTCTGCTCTTTTATTTAGTAGGGGTGGAGCAGTTACTCATACCTTCTGAGAATTTCCCACGGTACCCTTGATCTATCCTGTATCGATCGCACATGGGAGGCGGAGCTGACTGTGACGTTGCTCATTTTCCCATGAAGGTCTGTGTGAAATTCTCAGGTTCTGCAGGACGACCATGAGAAATCCCGCGCTTGCGGCTGATGTTCGAAAATTTGAAAATGGTGACTTTCTCAATGGTGATTATGTTGTACCAGACTGGCAGTGAAGGCGCCACCACTTAAACTAGAGCAAAACTACGAAAGAAGTAGTCATGGTCAGGGCCTATGAGATATGAATCCTGTTCGTTACAGTATACCAGTGGTTCATAAAATTGAAATCTGAGGAGCTAGGCTTTCGAATGAATTATGGTCAAGACCGAACACATGCTCTTTGTGTTGATCTAGTCAACGAATTCGTAGAACCTTAGCAAACTCCAATAACGACGGAGCCGTACTCATTGTGAAGACATTTGCTTTGGTTATCAATAGATACTGCAGATATACTGCAAAGGTGATAGAGGTTACAGAAACGAAAGCAGTGCAATCTTACCAATAGAAAGATAGCGGTCGGCGATACAACTCGTTCAAAAATTTCTTCTCGATCGCATAACTTCCTGGCTTGGTAAAAATTCAATAGTTCCTGCTTGACACATTGCCATTATTGAAATACGGTTGCTATATGGTCTGTCCGAAGACGATGTCGGGCCTAAGGGCCACACTCAAATTAAAATATCTCTACTCTTTGTCAGTACAAATAAAACTTTGAATCCACATAACATTGAACGAGGGATTCACACCAGTAAAAATTTATACGTCTGGAGTCGATGATGTTCTGGAGGCCGTTTTCTTCATTGGTTTATTATTAAACCTACGTCTTCATTAATATGTTTAGTAGACAGTTGGCGAAGTCGCACTTTGCACAGGAGATGACTGTAGGGTATGGTAGGGGTATCACGCTTCACTCAGGAAATGGCTGTAAGATATGTTAGATGTTGTATAAGTTTCTATGCCTATTTCATCTGGCTTCTGGGTGTTCTACACAGTTCATAGGAATTCAGGTGTTCTGAAGGCGAATGTCGGTTGTTCAGTGACTGCAATCATTTTGGGTTAATAGGCAGAGGGGTTCCTTTCGCCGCGGAGGATCCTTTTCTTGTTGTAGGTAATAGTACATTTGAAGAGTGGCTCTCTGCAGTGGAGAAAATGGGCCCAATTTTTCCTCTTATTGAATACTACACTCATCGTCAACGAAGTTATGGAGGCAAATTTGCTAAACATTCTATCCTCTTCATTTATAAATTAATGCATGGAGCCTATGCAAAGCTCGCTCCTTCCTTTATTTTAATAGTAACCTTGATCTTGACTCTATTTCTTCTTTTGCAAATGCAGACAAATTCTGTTGCCTATCTGTGCCTTGCGGATAGTTAGAGGCTTCGACTTTATATGTGAAGTTTGCAACAACAAAGATGCACTGCATGTTTGACGGGGTACTCTGGCCGAATGCAGCTTGGGCTCCTCGGGCTGTTACCACTTCGAAAGCGCCCGTTCTTCTTCGTAGACGAGAACGAACGCCATGACTTGGCAGTATGCACATTGAGGAAACGCATTCCAAAAATTAAGGAAATCCCAAATAATCTTTTTTAAGCCTTTATGCTACAGTTAATCGCAACTATTTGAGCGGAGCATAGATTTGGTTAGAGACAATTTACATATGGAACAATTCAGCAACTAGATCTCCACTGCAACCTAGTAGATTTGTCCACAGTTTCTTGTTGTATGCAAATGAGTATACTCCATCACTATCGCTCGTAAAAAGCAAATGTCCCAGAAAAGAGGAAGCTTAAGGATCACAAGCAGTGAAGATGCTGAAGTGGTTCGTCAATACTTCCCCGATCAGCCTTCAGGATTGTTCATAAACGCAAATGTTCTACCCAAGGAAGGCGAATAATAGAATACCATGAAGATGAGCCACTTAAATTTGATGCTTCCTGTCTTTCGCTGGCATGCACTTCCTGCAAAACTTAGCATTATGCAAGCAGGAGCCAAATCTTGTCTCCATCAATTTCTTTTTACAAATTTAATTCCGCTAGACCTATATACCTTCACTAATTGATGTTCGTTGTGCCACCTAAAACGTAGCAGCTCCTAAACGTCTATTTCGTGACGTTTAGGAACGTCTGTAAGCTACGAAAGTTGCATAATTTCCTCCTTCTTGATGTTCAGCCTCCACTGGACGTCTCCGCGACTGCCAGAGGTTATTGAGACGCAGACGACGAGAGTGCGCCCTCACCCGCGCGCCGAGTCAGCTCATTCGGCCGGCAGCCATCGGATCGCAGCCGGAGTGTCTGTTTCTCTGCGCTCTCGCCTTTCCGCTCGCCTGGTTGACCCGTGCCCTTAGACGTAGAAGCAGACAAGATATGTTCGACTGAACGAGCTCTTCTGCAGAGTTGCTTTGTCTGCGGGAAGCGTGTTTCAAATGATGAGACGGGGGAACGGGCGACATTGAGTGGAAGAGATGTTCCAAGAGAGAAGTTATCAGGCGAAGTTAGCACATGTCTTCCTCATTCTCATTGGAGCGCGTTAGCCGTCCTACCTCATCATTCTTCCCATGACTCGTATTTTGTCCCCAATTCTTTCCTTTAACGTTCATTAAACATTAGTAACATTGCAGCATTAGTGTCATATCCTTTCTCATTAACTCTCATTGATCCTAAAATGGCTTCTTTTTGTGAGCACACTTTATAAGTAGTTGATGGAAAAGTGAAAAAATAGCACAACTTTCTCTGTAGCTTTAATTCATCTACCCAATAACTGGACACATTGTTTGAAGTTTTATAAAATTTATATTTTTTTGAGGAAAAATAATGGTTTACAGCTTGTCTTGAAGAGCAGAATGGCGGCCATTCTTTTAGTACTAAAAATAGATTGCGCCATCACCTCTTCGAAGAGGTCGCGATTTTTATTCGATTGATAGCAGACTTCTGCTTACATGGAGATTGACACCTGTTAACGGTACAACAAAAACAACTGTAAGGAACACTCATCTTCACTTTAGTGGTTCATGGAAGAGGCATTTTCACTATCAATCAAATAAAAGTTGCGGTGAACTTTTTGAGTGCAATCGCGATCTGACCTTTTAATGCGCTATATGCTTAACTCTTTGCTTTAAGAGAAGTTTTGTAATGATTTATTATTTTTCTCTAAAATTAAAAATTTTATAAAATTATTGCACTTATTGGGGCAGATAAACTAAAAAAAAATCTCAATGAATGTTGCACCACATTTTCCTTGAACAAAAATTTTTTTACCATCTTATTGAGTCTCTGGTTTAACCTGCCTGAAGGTCATTTCGATTTGGAAGAGTTCGCGTTAATTTCAAAGTCTTGGGCTAGCTTAGAAGATTGTCCAATTTGATTCGAAAAGTGTACAATTCGACGTGAAAATGGAAAATACAGCGTTTTAATAAATACTGATTCATTTGTACGCTCTTAAATACTGCTTAAGGTAATAAACCTTTGAAAAAACATTCTATGCCTTTATCATTGATAGGGTCGAGACACTGGTGATGCGCCTACAGCTCCTGTTCCTGTTATGAGTTTAGTTGCAGTATTTTCATCATATTATTAGCTTTTGATGTCCTCGAAAGGTATGTTGAGGAGTCTAGAGCGTGACATTCATGTTGGACTCTTTTTATCAAATAGAATTCCTGCACTAACAGTGAGAAAAGTTCTACATACATGCTTAGAACAAATTGTGGCGAGTGCAAAAGTAGAAATATAGCTACCACATAGTACTCGTCCGATTTTATTCCTCTTCCGTGGATAATCTTTGTCTTTTTGTAGTTGCTTCAGTCTTCTAATAACGTTTATAACCATAACAATACTAATAACACGCTGAATGAGCAGGTAGGGGAGAGTAATGGTGGGTGATAACACGTTCCAGTGCGAAAATCGTGTCCAATGAGAAGGTAGGACGGCTAACGCGCTCCAATGAGAATGAGGAAGACATGTGCTAACTTCGCCTGATAACTTCTCTCATGTTCCAACCCCAATGTATGCCTAGCATGGGCCCATCTGTCATGTTCTGATATTGGTAGGGAGTGTTCCATCTGTAAAAATGGTGTCTGGCAATGGGAGCCATCTAAGGAATGGTAAACTGCTCAGTTCATATTCTTTTTGTTTATAGCCGTCCTTACTTTCTCTGCACATCAATACACATATATTATTTTAGCCGTTGTATTTGTTGCAATACATACATGTTAAGTGCTTCGTCAGATCTCTTCTGATCTGTGTCTCTGCTCAACTCAACGATCTCCGCTCAACTCTCCATTACTTCTGTACTAATTCGTATTTTGCAGCGATTTATTGCAAAATCTGGGGTTGCTTAACAATGATGCAATGTTAAAATATGTGTCAATAAACCTACTTCTACTGACGAGCTACCACCATACGACACGAAAAAGTGGTGTTCAGCCTTAGCATGTATTTCTATTTCTTTCATCTTTTCTGTATATCCAGACTTTGTTATGCTAGCACGATTCCTTTGTTATTTCTATGCACATTGAACAATTCCTAGTATTAAAAACCGATTACCTGAATATTTGCTCTCTCACAACTTCTTCGTAGTCATAAGGGAGACACGCATCCATGCTCTCAACATCCTGAAGGGCTAGATAAGCAATTAGGATCCCCTACCTGAGCTGGTAGGTTGGTGCGCTCCAATGAGAAATGAGACGAGTACGGCCAAGGAGTGGCTCCGCCTTACACCACTTAGTAATCCTCATTGGGTAGCACACAAGAATCGTTTTTAACTAAGTAATAGTCTCAATGCACGGGAATAAAATCTGTCGAAAAAATCTGGCTTGCAAGAATTCATGCACCACTTCCGACACCTGATATACAGTATTTGCGGTCCTATCCTAGGGCACACCACTCTACATGTCAGAGTAAGGCTGAGAGCAAACTATTATCCAATGACAGACTATGAGCGAGCATTGCTTCGCACTTTCCTTCTAGGGAAACCGCTCCTCCATAAGTCCATATCCCCACCCCACACACGGTAGAACACATTCGTATTTGCTCTACTGAGGAATTCATGGCGCAAATAGGCGCGATGGGTCATCATATACTCAGTGGATATTCGACTTGGTAGAAAGGCACATGTATGTCCAATTACATAAGAAACGACCTGACTCAGTTCACCGCAGGACTGCTTAACACGTTGACGACAATGTCGCGCAATGGTGAGCAACAGTATTATTTCGATCAGAGTGACATTACCGTCGTCCAAACTTTGCGGGGAGGTTATTTAAGACGCCGAACGCAGTGGCGATGTCCGTTCGGTAAATTACGTCCGGCTACCACCCATATCGATAACTAGTGTTGTCACCACCTTTGTCAGTACTCCGTGAATGGGATTACTTGAGGTGCTGGTCACGAATATGATGTTCGCTTCTCGAATTTCGCTCGATCTCGATAAGTTACGAGTGGCATGGATACGTGGGAATATATCAGTGGCAACTTATTATGGCATAGAACAGCTATGATTACAAACTACAACTACTTGGATGTCATCAAACGTCACTAAGGAGATCGTGTGCGGTTCAGTGGGTTTATGGGGATAAGTACAGAAGCAGAGAGAAGAGGAACGTGTTTGTTCGGCAAATGTTGTGAGAGCAGTGGGTATGGAGGTCGATGAGTACCTCCCAACGAGAAGGCGGGGCATAGATAGGTGGCCATCGTCGCTGTCGACGATACTGCCGGCAGCCAGCTCGAAGAGTAGAATCGGCTTGGCGTCGGACCTGTATCTGTCGTTGGGCGATGGCATTTGATGGTGCTCTGTAAAAATGGGTTTCGTTTTCATACAATATCGTGAAAGTAATCTCTGAATATAAGCTAGTTTAACCAACCAGAATTTCCGTCTCTTTGCCTGATGACTTCCTTGTCCTCTGCTTGGGCACAGCAGGAGATTGTGGGGTAACCTGCAGTTTTGGCAAGTAACGCCACAATCCCCCTGATGCACTGCCTTCAGGCAGCGGCCACAGAGGCCCAGATGGAGGCCTGGACAGACCTGGCAACGGCGTCGCTGTAATTTGGACACCGGCCAGAGCTGTGGCCGTCCTTTTGGGCCTCCACATTGCAGAATACGCAGGTGGACTTCGGATTGAACTTCTCCGCCAACTGACTGAGGCCTCTGTTATACTCCCGCCGGAGCATCCGCGGAACGTCCCCGGACTAAGGGTGCACCTCGGACGACAGACGTGGCGGGGCGCGGCGATTGGCCAGGTGAGGGATCTCGGTGCGATTCCCGCCCTTCCGCGGATGCTCCCGCGGGAGTATAACATAGGCCTGAGAGCAGTAGACTTGAGCTCGGTTAATCGGGCCGAATAATTGTTCGAGCGATTTCGAACAATTAATCGCTCGATTACTCAAAAATCGTAAATCGTCGTTGTTCGAACATTATTCGAAATCGACTTTCGCAAAAAACCATTATTCGAACACTGATCGAAATCGACTTTCGCGAAAAACCATTATTCGAACATTGTTCGAAATCGACTTTCGCGAAAAACCATTATTCGAACATTGTTCGAAATCGACTTTCGCCTGAGTATGGATCATCTCCGTTCCCCAAAAAACCAACGTTCAAACTCGCTCCACTTCTGCACCTACGGTAATTGGCGGAAACGATTTGCGATTTCCTTTCGAGGGTTCTGGCGGCCGACTGTATTGTTGTTCGATTTCTAACAATATTCGAACAATGCTTTTTCTCGATCAACAATCTGCGATTTCATTTGAAGGGTTCGAATGTGAAAATCGCGAAGTTTTGTTAGAACGTATTTCGAAATCGAACAATGCTTGAGATCTAGGGATTTGTCCTAGTGAATTAAAGAGGGAGCTCAAATAGAAGTGGCAGTTAACTAGAGGTAATGCGATATTTTGTTGGTTGCTGTTGAACATACGTAGGATGTAAGAGTCCGATTTTTCTAGGTTATTACAATCCCTGAGAATTCTCGAAAATCTCATGAGCATTAAGCAGCGTCACGAAACTGCTGTCTAGTCGATTCTGGTGACAAGAATGTTTTGCGCGCCATGGAGCAACGCTGTTACAGTAAGATTGGGGCTGCGGGTGGGCTTAAATAGCGCGGTGTAGCGGTGGAAACACGCGGCCGACCGCAACAGTATGCTAATATTCAGCCGCTGCGGCTGTTTCGCATCCGTTTTGGAACATACGCGTACTATGCATCAGAGGATTATGTATTAACCCTGAAAGTAATCGCTCGGGTCCATCGAACAACACATGCAAGGCATGAGGAGAATAAATGTACAGCGTTATCTAACAACAACATGTATGCCGTAGTGGTGTGCGGTTACTCCGTAGAGGGTATCACGTCTTTAATAAACTGGATTTTTTTTGATTCTCCAACTCAAGTAGCACTGTCGGTCATAGGAAAAGGCGCAAATAGGGTCCGGGGAGGTCACTCCCTACTCAGTCGTTATACGCCTTGGTAAAAAGGCACATGTATGTACAGTTACATCATAATTGACCTACCTCAGTTCACTGTAGGGGCAGAACACACTATTGCTGCAAAAAATCCGGTTTCAAATGGCAAATAGGGTTGTACTACATGGTGACCCCCCCACCTATACCCTAGACCCTAAGTGCGCCTAAGAAAGCTTTGTGATAGCTAGTGCCATGAAACTGGTGCATCGATAAAGATTTTCCTAAAAATGTTGTAACTAGCTGAATGTCTGAATGGTCATAAACGCCTAGCTTTCCAACAACTTGTACCTTGTTTTGTATGGCAAGAAAGAGAGATCTAAGCGCGACTTTGATGTTTGGATTCATTTACTCGTCCAATTGCTCACGATGTTTACTGCATTGAAGCTCGAGTGCCATTCACACGAATTTGTCCGTTGGAAGGATGTATGATTTCTTAAATTTTTTTCTATCAGTTCTTTGTTCTATGCAACAATTTACTGTCAAAACCGCTTAAAACCTTGGGTCGGAGCAAGCGCAGCACGTGAACATGAACCTCTAAAGTGTGTCTAGAAACTTACAATCATGCGAGGAGGTCTGAAGTGTGTCAGCAATGGTGATGGAGAATTCCACTTCGTTGACTTCAAAAGCCCAATACTTCGTCACGACACCATCAGTTCAGAGGGTAATTTGCACTCGCAGTTACAGGCTGGTACAGCCGATTGCCTTTTTAGTACTCACGTCTTATCTCGATGCGATGGTCAGCTGTTCTATAACTTGGAACCTACATCAAATAAGGTGTAGAATCAATTCTATAACTTGGAGTCGCCTCATGTGAGTTAACTAGATTCCGCTCCAAATTTGAATGAGCCAATTCGCTGGTTGTTACAGCTGCCTCACAGTGTTGCAATATTTGAGTTAATAACTAAGACTGGTATGCTTCTGATTCTACAGAATCGCTGCCACAATAATGTCTGGGTCAGGTCAAATTTAATGGCCATATTAGTTTCTAATTCAACCTGATCGGTCTTGGACAGCGATGAGAATGTGCCTTCTTGCGGTTTTTTTCCAACACTTTTATAAGAAAAGTGTTGAAAAAACGCAAAAGCGCGCAAAGCTTGCTAATCCTTAATAGCCCTTGGAAAACGATGAGAACCATGGTGGCACTTAGGACGGCTTCATTCAAGCTCCCAGACAGAAAATCCTCTACATAGAGAGGGAAGGCATGCGTCTGTAGTGGTTGTCGACAGCGGAAATTAAATTTCCATCTTCCACCCTTGTCTTCGACTACATCAGGTTCCCGTATGTAATTCTTCCCGTAAAGTTGGAGGTCGATGGTGCGGCATACCTACTTCTATGATTTTCTATCTGCCCAGGTCCTCCTATTTTTGACGGTGCACTGGGACAGGCCAGCGATTAAAGTATGTGGAACCTACGCTCGGTTCTGCTCCGTTTTCAACCAAGTCTTGGGTTCTCAATTTTCGGCAGTGGCTTTCCCAGCTTTCAATGTAACATCCATATACAGAGGAGGACAGTATTTCTGTCTTAAGTCACCTCTTCCCAAATTCATCACACCTCGTGGCTTAAAGCACAGCGACTGAACCGAAATATCCGACATTGGATTAGGTTTGACGAGCTGCAATACGTTGTGAACACAACCCTAGACGGAGCAGTAGGGCTGCGGACATTCTTCTAAAGGGATCCATATGTAGTGCAGCTGTGGAGAGACATTTAATTTTGTGATGGCTAGGTATGGAGAAGTGGGACAAACCACTCAACTAGCGACTTGCACTCAACTCTGTTTTCAGCTAAGCTTGGGTTCGTAAAGGTTAATTTGAAAGTTGCCCTGTCTGGAATTAAGCGTAAACACTAACCTTTATCTGTTTCTCGCTATTTGCTTATATAACTCACCATTGAGTGAACTGAGTATTTGACCGTCTTCTTATTACACACCCCCTAGAATTTCATCAATAAAATAGGTTTTGGTGCTATCTGTAAATTTTTCTTGTAGAAACAAAGGCGGTGATGAAATGTGATGTCATAGCGCACGCTTGTCTCCGTTCGGAAGAAGTCTAACCCGTAGCGGCAGAGTATTAGCATACTGTAGCGCTCGGCCGCGTGTTTCCACCGCTACACCGCGCACACTTAAGCCGACGCGCAATCTTACTCTAACAGCGTTGCTCCATGGCGCGCAAAACATTCTTGTATTCTGGTGGCGATATTATGATTTCGGGTACTATGTCATCCTCATGTCTAGTGTTGTGTATAGCTTGTTCGGATGACCTGTTCGAACAGGTATTCCAATGATTTTCACTCGAACTTAGATAATGAATTCGAAATTTAAAAAATCGCGTTTTTCCCATGTATTCGAATCCTAACCTTCATAAAACCACTTTTCGATTACGTTTGAATTCGAATACTCGAAATCTGCGGGCATTTGAAACCATTCCAATAGCCGAAAATTTTGCGAAAGCACAACTATAGTTGTGCATATAGTTGATACTATAGTGGTTGTTTCAACTGATAATAATAAGTGATAATAAACCATGATTTTGTTTAAAAAAAGCCTGATAAACGTTTTCAAGTGATAAAATACATTTTTTTGTAAAAGTGATGATGTATTACAAAATAGATGTATGGATGTATCAGTGAAATGCTAGCTTAAACTATTTCTGTGGGCCATTTCAAGCAGCTTGGACATCGTTGAGAGCTCTTTCTTATTGCGTGCTCCGATGGGAATACGGCGTGCTACGTCGGTTTCGGTAGTTATTGCGTATTGTAATCGTATGCTAGTGTCTGGGTGTGTAGGCCGGCGCGCCTCTGAACATACGGAAGCTCGTCGTGATCGTTGCCGAACGTCGTGTCAGCCGCGGTCGCAGTGCATTAGAAAATGTTCTGTTTTACCATGTGTAGATCAGAGCAATTCATCATTAAACGTGCATTAAAACTGCGGACGAATTGTCGCCATCGGAAAACACGTTCTATGAACGTCAAAATCGTCATTCTTTTCAAAACCAGCCCAGGCGCGAATTTCAAACCGCGTACAGTGGCTATACTTAGAATCATGCTTTTTCTTAAATTTATGAAAATGGGCTCGAAGGAGGAGGGGGTCACCATGTAAAGCACCCCATCACGCATTTGTGTTGCGCGAAAATGGAACTGTTACTCAACACTAGTGTGTCGTACCCCTTGTTGTTCCATTGAATTGTGTTGTTCTATTTTTGATGTAAGTCGAAATTGATGGGCCTTCTCACGAAGAGGGAAAACCACAAACTAGAAGGTGGCCTCCTCCACCAATTTACTGACTAATACCGTCCTTTATCCGCTTCCTTTTCTTGTCCGAGCTGGAAAGAGCTGAACAGGAGCAAAGAGCTGACTCTTGAACATAATAGGATAGAAGCTACCTTACAAACCTTACGGATTTATATGTGTGCTGAAGAAAAAATGCTATACGCGAAGCCGGCAAGCCTGGCGTGGCCCGCACGTCCAGCGTACGGCGACGGACGCTGGCTGAGGAAGCATCCCTGGCTAGGTTTGTGCTACGTTCCCAGCGTGTCCGCCCTACCCGAAGCAGGCAAAGCCGGCAAGCCTGACGTGGCCCGCACGTCCAGCGTACGGCGCGGCGAAGCCGGCGACGGACGATGGTAATGGGATAATGCGAGAATTTAGTGACATCGACTCGCAAATGAAGAACCCGTGGCAGATAGCAAATTACGCGTAGAAGTGAGGAAAATCCCTTCCTTTGGTAGCACCTCAACCCTGGAGAATGTCCACTACTTGCAAAATAAATGACCAAGTATCTTGTTATTCCGGTCTTCTACTTGGATTGTAAACGATGATTCAGTTGTCTTCCTAAGTTCAACCCTTTTCATCCACAACTGTGGATTTGCTCTTTATTCTTTCGGTTCTCTGTTGAACGTGCCTCCGAAATCGAGTTATTCGATTGTTCGATTTTCGGAGACGGCGAAAAGTCGAGTTATTCGATTGTTCGATTTTCGAAGACGGCGAAAGGTCGAGTTATTCGATGGCTCGATTTTCAAAGACGGCGAAAAATCGAGTTATTCGATTGCTCGATTTTCGAAGACGGCGAAAAATCGAGTTATTCGATTGTTCGATTTTCGAAGACGGTGAAAAATCGAGTTATTCGATTGCTCGATTTTCGAAGACGGCGAAAAATCGAGTTATTCGATTGTTCGATTTTCGAAGACGGTGAAAAGTCGAGTTATTCGATTGTTCGATTTTCGAAGACGGTGAAAAGTCGAGTTATTCGATTGTTCGATTTTCGAAGACGGCGAAAGGTCGAGTTATTCGATGGCTCGATTTTCGAAGATGGCGAAAAATCGAGTTACTCGATTGTTCGATTTTCGAAGATGGCGAAAAATCGAGTTACTCGATTGTTCGATTTTCGGAGACGGCGAAAAATCGAGTTACTCGATTGTTTGATTTTCGGAGACGGCGAAAAGTCGAGTTATTCGATTGTTCGATTTTCGAAGACGGCGAAAGGTCGAGTTATTCGATGGCTCGATTTTCAAAGACGGCGAAAAATCGAGTTATTCGATTGCTCCATTTTCGAAGACGGCGAAAAATCGAGTTATTCGATTGTTCGATTTTCGAAGACGGTGAAAAATCGAGTTATTCGATTGTTCGAATTTCGAAGACGGCGAAAAATCGAGTTATTCGATTGTTCGACTTTCCAAGACGGGGAAAAACCGAGTCTCAGACAAGTCTGGTACCAATTCACCGACCCCGGAGGGATGGAAGGCTTGGTTGGCCTGGGCGGGAAATCCGAACCAGTAACCTGGTATCGAGTGCAGGCGACAGTCGCGCCTCCTCCGACTGCGCTAGAACACCCTAGAACATAATAGGATAAATGCTACCTTACAAACCTCACGGCTTTATATGTGTGCTGAAGAAAATATGCTATACCCGAAGCGGGCGAAACCGGCAAGCCTGGCCTGGCCCGCACGCCCAGCGTAGGGGACAAGCGAAGCTGGCGACGGACACTGGCTGAGGAAGCATTCCTAGTTAGGTTTGGGCTACGTTCCCAGAGTGGCCCGCCTACCCGTCCCAGCGTGGCCCGCCTACCCGAAGCCTGGCGTGGCCCGCACGTCCATCGTACGGCGACGGACGCTGGCTAAGGAAGCATCTTTCGGCTACGTTCCCAGCGTATCTGCCCTACCCGAAGCAGGCGAAGCCGGCAAGCCTGACATGGCCTGCACGTCCAGCGTACGGCGCGGCGAAGCCAGCGACGGACGCTGGTAATGGGATAGTGCGAGAAGGTAGTGACATCGACTCGCAAATGAAGAACACGTGACAGATAGCAAATTACGCGTAGAAGTGAGCAAAATCCCTTCCTTTGGTAGCCCCTCAACCCTGGAGAATGTCCACTACTTGCGAAATAAATGACCAAGTATCTTGTTATTCCGGTCTTCTTATTGGATTGTAAACGATTATTGAGTTGTCCTCCTAAATTCAACCCTTTCATCCACAATTGTGGTTTTGTTCTGTCTTCTTTTGGTTCTCTATAGAACATGCCTTCGAAGTTGAGTTATTCAATTGCTCGATTTTCGAAGACGGCAAAAAGTCGAGTTATTCGATTGCTCGATTTTCGAAGACGGCGAAAAATCGAGTTATTCGATTGTTCGATTTTAAAACACGGCGAAAAATCGAGTTATTCGATTGTTCGACTTTCGAAGACGGGGAAAAAACGAGTTATTCGATTGTTCGATTTTCGAGGACGGCGAAAAATCGAGTTATTCGATTGTTCGATTTTCGAAGACGGCAAAAAGTCGAGTTATTCGATTGCTCGATTTTCGAAGACGGCGAAAAATCGAGTTATTCGATTGTTCGATTTTCGAAGACGGCGAAAAATCGAGTTATTCGATTGTTCGACTTTCCAAGACGGGGAAAAACCGAGTTATTCGATTGTTCGATTTTCGAAGACGGCGAAAAATCGAGTTATTCGATTGTTCGATTTTCGAAGACGGCGAAAAATCGAGTTATTCGATTGCTCGATTTTCGAAGACGGCGAAAAATCGAGTTATTCGATTGTTCGATTTTAGAAGACGGCGAAAAATCGAGTTATTCGATTGTTCGACTTTCGAAGACGGGGAAAAACCGAGTTATTCGATTGTTCGATTTTCGAAGACGGCAAAAAGTCGAGTTATTCGATTGCTCGATTTTCGAAGACGGCGAAAAATCGAGTTATTCGATTGTTCGATTTTCGAAGACGGCGAAAAATCGAGTTATTCGATTGTTCGACTTTCCAAGACGGGGAAAAACCGAGTTATTCGATTGTTCGATTTTCGAAGACGGCGAAAAATCGAGCTATTCGATTGTTCGATTTTCGAAGACGGCGAAAGGTCGAGTTATTCGATTGTTCGATTTTCAAAGACGGCGAAAGGTCGAATTATTCGATTGTTCGATTTTCGAAGATGACGAAAAATCGAGTTACTCGATTGTTCGACTTTCGGAGACGGCGAAAAGTCGAGTTATTCGATTGTTCGATTTTCGAAGATGACGAAAAAGCGAGTTACTCGATTGTTCGACTTTCGGAGACGGCGAAAAGTCGAGTTATTCGATTGTTCGATTTTCGAAGACGGCGAAAGGTCGAGTTATTCGATTGTTCGACTTTCGAATATCATGTCTAGATCGTACAGATCTTACATGATTAGCCGGGAGGAGTCTAGGTACTTCTGTGTGACATAAATAGTGTCTTTTATCATTTATCATTATCTACCTAAAAGGGGGGGGGGGGAAGAAGCAGGCAGGCAGCCTGGCGTCGGAACGTCGTCTCCTCTCGTGGGCGGACCCGACGGGGTCGGCTTATCAGGTGAGCTGTGGCTCCAATGCCACGACATCTCCCTCTTCTGAAGAAGCTCGTCCTCGAGCGCAAGCCAGCATAGCCCAGCATGAAATTGTCATGGTACCATCGTTATTGTTTTCGTCGCCATCGCCATTATACTCCATGTCCACATTGTGCATCCATTACGGTCTCCAAGCTATCGGATTGTCGTTGAACTAGTTACACTAGTTACGAACAACAAATTACTCTTCTTTCTTTGGAAGGTGGATGGCGATAGAAGAACGTGATGAGTATCAAAGGATATCTACTGACTATACTGACATGATATGGCTATGACTGTGCTGTAAGGCGAATCCCCTATGGCATTTGCCAGTCGTCTTAATAACGAACTTTATGACGCCTACCCTAGCACTACTAAGGTTGCAGAACGAAAATTCTTACAGTCGCTTATTTTCAAAAAGGCGATGCCAGACGCTATTGAGCAAAAGATAGCACTGATGAATCCGCCTCCATCTGACTTCCGCACTGTAATCAAGGAAGCTCAACGTATCTGGAATATTACCAACGCTTCTCGTTCATCTACACAGAACGATTTTTTAATCAATAAAATTGATAAAAGTCAGCATATTTTGTCGCATAACGATTTTCCTCGGTCTTCGTACAATCTCTCGGGAGGAGTCTAGGTACTTCTGTGTGACATAAATAGTGTCTTTTATCATTTATCATTATCTACCTAAAAGGGGGGGGGGGGAAGAAGCAGGCAGGCAGCCTGGCGTCGGAACGTCGTCTCCTCTCGTGGGCGGACCCGACGGGGTCGGCTTATCAGGTGAGCTGTGGCTCCAATGCCACGACACGAAAATTTCAAAAAATCGAGTTATTCGTTTGTTCGACTTTCGAAAATTTCAAAAAATCGAGTTATTCGATTGTTCGACTTTCGAAAAAAATTGTCGAAAAGCTCAACTCTAGAGCTCAACTCTCAGGCTCCATGCTGTCCAAGCGCGCGCCCATTTTGGCGGCAATGTTGAATAACGACTCGATCTTGGAGTCGAATCCTCGCAGTGCTTGGACGAGCAGGTTCTGGGGTCGTTGAGCTCCAATTTGTCGAGAGCCTTGTAGAAGTCCGACATCGTGCAGTAAGTGACGGAACGGGTGTTGCGTGTGCTCGATTGACATCCGTGATTGCTATTTATGTGGGCTGGATGATAAGCTGTGACCCGTGCTATTGGTTTTCAGTGTTGCTATTGGCACTAAGAATATTTCATCGGCTGTTACCCGTATCATTGAGCAATTGCCAATGGGCCCGAGCAACATGAGAGACGTGTGCGAGATTGGCGGCCCTTCATTATCCGCTGTCGAACCCGCGCGATGTACGGCGCGTTACTGGCCCGCGTCGGCTCCTAATAGTTTTTGGCCGCTTTCGACGTGCTCATCACTCTGTCTTGGCTGATGCCTCCTGCCTGTCGTCGACACATCGTCTGAGGATGGCTTCAGGTCAGTTGGGTTTGATTGATTGATTTTTGGTGGCCACCGCTAGGCCATATTAGTGCAGGTTAGCGGTTGGCGCGCAATTGACTGCGGCATTTTTGATATGGCCTGTTCTATACCGGCTTTGAGCAAATTGGTAGACTGCGGTCAACTGCGCGCAAACCCGCGATGGTTGTTTTGTTTTTTTTGTTTGTGTAGGTGTAGTTTCGCGATGTTTTTTGCTTGTTGTGTAGGTTTAGTTTGTTATATACATTACATACATGTGTATGGTATGGCCCCATTATGCGTTCACCTTTTGGTCCGCAGGGTCTTTACCGGTAGGCTGATTAGTTTCTATAATATAGCCGTAGCTGCCCAGGCAGCTAGCGAGTACGCTGCCTTTATAAGTAGCAGGATGATCATTGGTCCTGCTAGGTATGTGGCTGCCGATAGTACCACCACTGTCCTAATGGCCCCCATTGTTAGTTTCCAATGGGTCTTGACAGTATTGATCAGAGGATCAATATTGGGTAGGCTGAGGTCTTCGAACCACTGGTGCCTCAGCGGTATTCCGTGCGATTTTTCATCGAATATCGAGCCCTGTGGCCCTGATATGTGGTAGTGGAGAGCACCATTGATCAAGAATGTGGTTGGGATTTCTGTACAGTGTGCGTTGCACTGTTGGTAAACGGCGGGATGTTTGAAGTGGAGGATTATGTTGCTCTCCTCATTCGATGGCCCACATTTGATCACGAACTGCTGAGAGTCGCAGGTGACTGTTACGTCGGCGTGAGTCGGGGAGTTGCAGATTGTTGTTAAGTGTGCGCCGAGGGCACAGCCATAGCATCCCATGAGTCTCGAGTTCTGGAGATTGCACTTTTGGCTTGAGATTAGCTCTGCAGTATTCTGCAAGATCTTGGATCTCAGCACTAGTTCCTCATCCTCGGATTTTGCGAAGATCTCATTTTCGATGGCTGTTATTCGGGCATATGGTGTGCTCACGGGTAGGACGTATTCTGTTCCCTGAAAGTTGCGGATGGAGTCTTCCGGACATTGGCAGTTGTGCACGGAATTGTCGCAGTTACACCTGACGCGATTTGTACACGACGAGAATTCTTCGAAGGCCTGAGTGTAGTTGCTGCAAGCGACTGGGAGTTGAATGTTGTGTGGTAGCAAGTAGGATCGATCGCTAGAAACCAGAAAGCGCAGGTTGGTCAACGACGCAATTGGCTTTTGGATCGACGTTGTTGTAATGTTGAGGCTGCTGAGCGTTTCGGTCACGTACGGTTTAAATGATTGGTTATAGATATTCATATTGTTGGCTAGTGTTATCTCAACCTCGAATTGTATAGTTGGATTCCAGTGAGGAGATTTAATCACCTCGAACACGCGGGTAGTTAATGGTTCATGTGCTACTCTGTAGAACCAGCAAGTGGGTAAGGGCCCGCAGCCGCATAGCATCCCTCCGGAGCTGTTCAAACATCCGAAGTAGCCGGGATACTTGGCTGTGTGTTGGAGTTCGGGAATAGTTTCGTTCGGAGAGATCGTCTCACACTTGTCAGTCGTGCATGACCCCGCTTGAGGGCACCTTTTCACGTGATAGATGTGAGTCCTGGATTGTCTGGTGAAGAACTCCGTGATTTTGGAGCACTTGAATTCCACACTTTGTTTCGTGAATTTTATCAGCACTGTGTTATTCGCATGTAGGATTTCTAGACAGATCTCTGACTGTACTCGGTTGAATAGCAGTTCTCTGGCGTATTCTAGGTGACATTGATTACTCTTGTTGCACATCAGCTCGGCGGAGTGCCGCATGTAGCCGTGTTGGCAGGCGCTGGTTGGTGTCGCACAGTAGTGTGCATAGTGCCAGTAGTACTGACCCAGTTAGCGGTGTAAGCTCGAAATTTTGAGCATTTGCTACATGCTCGATCGGTTGTCCATCTTCCTGATTGTTGGAAGTTGCCTTAGACTTTTTGACTAGCGTTGTTGTCATCCAGATTGCGCCTAGGATGACTGCGATAATAAGATAGATCATTACGGCAGTTGTTATTATTTCTCCAGCCGGCCAGCAATGAGGATTGCCGAGCAGGGATTTTGAGAGTAGATACTGATGGGCACAGAATTTGGGCCTGTCGCAAGTTCGAGTTTGTTCTTGCACTCCCTTTTGATCACCGATTCTCAGCAGGACTTTGGCTCTCTGCTCGGTTGGAGAGATTGGTAATAGGTATTTGGTTATGCGAGTGATGTTCATTGTTTGGCATTCGTTGTTAATGCACAGTTCAAGCCAACCGTTGATTGGTGGGAAGCTTACCACTCTATTTGTGCAGGATATTAGTGATGAGGTATTTGCTGCCATTGCCGGCGCTATTATCGATAAGGCTGCGAGGAATGCAAAGGCTTTCGCGATTGGAGGTAATGGACGTGAGTGGTGAACGCCTGTTTCCAAACTCCTGAAGAATTCAAACGCGCGTTGTTTGGAGCTACGAGGAAGCTTCTCCCGTCTCCTATCTGTTGAGACTGGTGTTGCGGCTTCCTCTGTCGGTAGCTCTTCCGCGGATTCTTCATCTACGCTTCGAATTTCGAGAGAATAGATCTTGTTCAGCGGTCGATGGATGACCTTGTGATTCGGCATCAGTATCTTTGCTGACCTTACCAGGCCATCCGCTGAGATTATTATCTCTAGGATTTTGCCATAGGGCCAGGATCCTCTCGGAATCAGGTCTTGTTCGATTATCACAATCTCCCCTATTTCGGGACTAGACCTGCTCGAATGTCTAGGTTGCTTCAAGTTTTGTTTTTGTATTTCTCTTAGAAGTACTAGGTATTCGGACTTCCAGCACTCCCACTATCTGTTCGCCGAGTGTTCGGAGAAGCGGATCGCCTCCATCGCTTGTTGTCTAGATTGTATGAAGTCGGGATCATATGTTGGATCTTCATTTGCATCCGAAATTGTCCCATCGGGAAGCGAAAATCTGAGGTTCCCTTGGAGAAAGTCGGCAGGCCTTAGAGGAATTTCTGTTATTTCGCCCATGTTCAACTTTGTTAGTGGCCTTGTGTTCAGTATAGCTTCGATTCGAGTTATTACTGTACACATTTCGGTGAAGCCTAGTCTCTTGCGCCCTATATATTTGTTTAGCGCTTTTTTGACAGAGGCTACTAGTCGTTCCTAGACACCACCCATCCACGGAGCGGCTGGTGGGTTGAACAGGCATTTTATTTTCTCCGAAGCACTGTATGACATTATGGAGTTTCCCGTTGCTTCATCGTTTTCAAACATAGTGGCTATAATTTGTTCGCCATCTTTGAAATTGGTACCGCAGTCGGTACGAGTCAGTTTTGGGACGCCTCTTCTTGATATGAAGCGTATGAAGCTGTTTAGGAATGCCCGGTTGACATGTTTTCAACGACTTCGAGATGTACCTCTCTTGTCGTGAGGCAGGTGTACAGGGCTACGTACATTTTCTCCTTTGGAAGCAAATGGACCCACGAAGTCGCATCCCGTGTTTTGGAATGGTTTGCATTCGACGACTCTATCTGTCGGAAGAGGAGGCATGTTAGGAGCGCCCAGAGGAGCCCTTGGTATCTCTTGCAGACTGAGCAATGCTTTATGTATTTTTTGAAAGCATTGGAGGTCGAGGGATCCAAAATCGCTGGCGCGCGATAGTGAGCGTATGTTCTTTCCCACAGTGTGCGTTTTGTCGGTGGATCTGCTGCACGATCAAACGTACCAGTTCTGGGTTCGCGGGAATATAGATGGGTGATTTGGTATCTTTAGGGATAGCCGCATTTTGTAGACGGGATTGATGTCTGATTAATCCCTCGCAGTACTTAATAATACGTTTGTCGGGAAAGCGATTTTGGATACGTGAAAGACTTTCTCGTCTCTGTTCTTGAATAAAAAGTAGTTGTTCAGAAAGTTCTGTCCGTGGGCGTGATATGTTGCTCTGCGCTGAACTCAGAGAGTTTCTCTACGTTAATCTTTAGCAAAGGAGTCCTGTTTGTTAGATCGACCCAGTTTTTCAAGCTCTTCCCGATGAGAGAAACGACTCTGATTGGTTTACTGAGGGTTGAAAATCGCTTCAAGTCTATTAGACCTGATAGTTTCTCGCAACTTTCTTCTACGGTGTTGCTGGTGAGCACTGTTGTCGGCTCGTCCTCTTCGTTTTCTGAGGGGTTCTGGACTATTGCCTCTATTGATTTTATTGGCCAGGTGTCGCGGCTGTTCTGTAGCCATCGTGGGCCGTGAAACCAGTCATGGTCCTCGATGGTTTTGGTCGTTAAACCCCTCGTATATGCATTCGCTGGATTGTGGGTGGTTTCGACATGAAGGAACGATACGATGTTGTGGATACGTTCACGAGTATTGGCTACGAAAACTGGTAGCTTTCTGGATGATTTTAGCCACTATAGAGCGATTTCGCTGTCGGTAACGATCGAGATGCTTTCGATTTTGCCGTCCATGTTGGACACAATTGAGTTAGTTAGCCGAGAAGCCATGAGCAATCCCAGAAGTTCTAGCCGTGAGATGGCCAGACGACATTTCTTAGGCGTGAGTCGTGTTTTCTCAATAATCAAACCTGTGATTGAGCCTGTCGCCATGCTTTGCCCATAGGCGCACTCTGCAATCGCGGCGTTACTAGCGTCTGCGAATGTCCAGAGGTGAATTTTGTCTCCTGGAAGGGCTCTCGATGAGGTGATTATGGCATGGTTGACCTCAGAAATAGTCGATTCCATCTGTCCCTTTCTGGCTTCTCTAGGATGGTTTTCCAGTCTACTTCGGAGTCAAACACTTGCCGCATCATGGATTTCAACTTGGCTATCAGTGGAGCGGCAAGCCCGAATGCATCGTAAACAGAGTTGATTTGACTTACGATGCGTTTCTTCGTTAGCTTGTCGGTTTGTTGGAAATTGGTGGCGACAGTGAATGCGTCTGTACCGGTGTGATATTGGACTCCTAGAAGTTTCACGTGTTCACCGTCGAGGCTATGCTTTTTTGGTATGTTGACATTGACTTGCTTGGAATTTGAGGTATATTCCCTCTACCAAATTTTGCAAATAGTCTTTTCGATTGGTGGTATTTTTCTAAGGCTTCGGTTTCTGTTTGGGCACGTAAGAGAATGTTATCTACGTATAAGTTGCTTGAGACCTCTTTCGCTAGCTCTGTGTTACAGCTATTGAGGAATGCTGAGAGAGCCATGTTAAGGATGGTTGGTGAGACTGTTACTCCAAATGGGAGTCTTTTGAACCTGAATTGTATTAGGTTCTCTCTTCTGGGGGGGGGGGGGGGCAGGTTCGTGTCCTTAAGCCAAAGGAATTTGCACAGGTCTTTGTGTGATTCCGGCAGCCGAATCTGCGTGAATGGCGCTTCGATATCACAAATGAGGATGATCTTGCTGTCACATGATGCGAGCAATATATCGTGAATTTTATTGACGAATGCTTCTCTCTTGTGCATTACGTCGTTGAGAGAGAGCTTTCCCCTTCTTTTTGATGAAGCATCGAAGACTATCCTCAAAGGTACGCTCTTTGAAGGCTTCCAAACACCTGAATCTGGCATGTAGTGTTTGCCCACTGCGTCTTTCTCTGTAGATGTGAACGTTTCTATCATGCCTTCTTCTTGATACTTTTCGATGATTTTGCAGTACCAGTGATGTTGTTCGGCACTATTTTTTAAATTTGTCTGGAGCGATTCTAAACGACGTATTGCTACGAGGTAATTGTCCTCGAGCTCCGCAATGTTGTCTTTGAGCGGGAATGGGGCTGTTATGTGGCCGCTTTCAGTTGAGATCTTCTTTGAGTACTGTTCCAGACATTTGTAGATTTTTTCGTCTGGTTGGTACTCATCCTTGGAAATCCCAAGTCCTTCTAGTTCAAACATCTTTTGAAGGATTGTGTTCTCATCAGTTTCGCATATGGCTGTCATTCAATAGCTGATGTTTCGGGGTTCGCCTGTCGAAGTGACCCCTTGCCGTAGACGGTTGGTCCGAAAACGGCTTGGCTATGTGTAGCCCTGAGGGAGTTTTGTCTCCGTCCAATAGATTGGTGACTAGTTCATGGAAGTAATCCAAGCCGACGAGAATATGCGGTGTTTGATGTTCTCCGCGTTATTTAGAGTTAGCTAAACAAATGTTGTTAGCTTTCAGAAGCTGTATATCTGGCTTTGATAGGTTTACACTTGGAAAACCATTGGTGATTGCTGGCTTAGTTTGAAATTTGAATTGTAGTTCTTCTTTGTTGTGCAAATTTCTGTCGTATGTTTCGGTATGCCGAGGCAAGTGGCGAGATTCTCTTCAATAATTGTTTTTGGTTGATATGAGCACAGGCTTGACGATGTCGCGAGGAAATTTGGCGAGAATAGTTTCACACTAAATGGGGTCAAAGGTGCTCCTGACATCGTATCCGGCTGACGCCATTCGGTTCACCAGAATCTGTATTTGTTCGAAGGCAAATGCGCAACTGTCGGCGAAATTTGTGGCCGATTTCATGTTCACTAGTTTTTGAACGATTTGCGTTCGTTTGTGGTGTAGTCATGACAGGACTCCTTTAGAGTTCTTATCATCCACTCGTAGTTTTGTGGCAGCGGTTGGATTCCTTGTATCACCGTTTTTGCCCGGCCTGTTAGGCTTTCTTTGAGCAATAGAATTTTTTCCATGACATCTAGCTCGCTGCTGGAATGGACTTGTGCCTCGAAAATGGCTCAGAATTCTGGGGACTCCTCAGCGTTGCCGTGAAATTTGGGCAGTGTAGCTTGAGGAGGTTTGATCGAACGATAATGAGTTTTGGTTTGTCGATTTGCGAGCTCAGGATTGTTTCGGATTTCTGTGCTCATCGCTTCACCACTGGGTTCTCTACGTCAATCCGAATTGTTTGGATGTTCCACCGTAGAAGGCATCCCGCTGTGCTCTCCTCGAGGCTCGTGTCGCTGCTCTCGAAACGATTGAATCAGCGCCTGACTGTGCGTTGGGACACTGCATCCTCCTTGCACGCTCTGCAGATGTTGGCGACCGCGGTGCCCGTGTCGTTGCCCAGCAGCCACTCGTAGTTAACGAACGTACGAATTCGACCTTAGTCCATTTAAGCTTGCACTGGTAGCTACTGGTAGCTAGACGCGGCGACTGCGCCTTATATACCCCTAGCCTTATAACACTTCTAAGGAAATAGAATTTTGAAAATTTTCGGACAGGAGTTATTGGACAGCCTGGTATGTGCCTTGTTATCGTCGACAGCGACGACGGCTCCCTACCCCGCCCTCTTGTTGGGAGGTCCTCATCGACCTCCATACAATCACTCCTCTCACAACTTTTGCCGAATAAACACGTTTTTGCCCACTTCTCTTCACTCTCGGTACGGTACAGTATATTTTGGTGCATCGGCCACATAAGGTTCATCCCGTGTCGAAGAGTGACAACTTTGAAACCAGGATACGCGGACAAATTCTGACTCTCCACCGCAAACTCTTCCCACCAGCTGGATAAGAACAACTTCCGTGCCAACGTACTTGAAGAGTACCCTGACCACTTATCTATCAAAGCTCAGGCAAAAAACCTGAAGATAATGGCGTGTCATGCTCCTGCCTGGGAGTGAGGGTTCACAAACCTTTATTATTAGTCTATGTTATATACAACAACCATGTAGCAAGAATGCAGTTAGGGAGACTGCCAACGTTCCAAACCCAAGTAGGGGCGTGGCTTACAGGGTGGTGGCCACTATACCGTGACATGCCCGCCCTTTCGAATTTATCGGCCTCGACAAAAAAATGCAGTACGAAAAAAATTATTACATTACAACAAGATACATTGACGGCTAACAATGGTGGGCTTTCTCGGCTCGCTGCTGATACGCATTCACCGAGGGACACAGAGAGCGGTGGTGGGCGGCTTGATTGCAGTACGCACAGGGCGTAATTTTTCTGCATAGGGCTAGATGTGGCTTGAGGCATTTGGGGCAGAGTTTTTTTCTCTGAATGATGTCTACCCTTACATTAATACTCAACACATTCCTGCAGCTATCAGAGTATCCAGGTTGGTCACAGAAGTGACACAACCTGATCAGGTCATAGGGCCGCCGGATCACGTGCCTTCGAGGCATTGCTCGCATCGCTGCCCTCACACTGTCGCCGGCATTACTTGGAGCCATCGCATCTCTAGAGCCGTCGACCATCGCATCTCTAGGGCACGTCTTATCAGCGTCCACCACATTGGCGACCAGATTTAAGTCCTTGTTCGCCATCTTTGCCATCGCATCAACTTGCTCCTGACAAGCCATCAGTGTTTGTCGGAGCTCTCGCATTTCCTCTTCCAAGATACCAGTTCGAGCACTGGTATCTTCGCATAGCTCCTTCAAATATTTATTAGATATCGTTATGAATTTGGTTTATATTGAATCGTTATTCTACCAATCGTTATTTTTCCGACTTTCTGGTGAAAATATTGAAAGTTACCTCGAAATGACTTTTTGGGGGAGTGTAGTCGCTGTCGTTATCATAGTCCGAATTTCCCTATGCCCTTATCAGTTCTACGGACATCGTTATATTCTGTAAAATGTCAAAAATATTTCGAAATCGTTATGACTTTACCTTTGGTAAATGACGCGGCTTAGAACAAAACTTGCTATTTCGTTATTCATTTTCTTCCAGTAAAATCGTACGTGAATCTTACTGCAAGGTATTTTTACTGCTCAATAACCTCCGGCAAAGGGGTTCTCGTGATTCTGCTACAAAATCTCTTTTTGATGACATTCGTCTACTTTACCTAACCGAATATTTCCCCTTCGTTATAATATAGGGCGTTATTTTGAATGCAATAGATTTTTATGCCGTCACAGTGACTTCTCAGTTGTGCGGAAATTCATTAGAATAATCCCGATATCGACCGTATCATGTTGGTCACCATAATTTCTCACGTAATTGTGAGAAGCGTTATTTCTAGGGATTTGAGAATCGCGTCCGTGATATCCACGTTGACTTCGAGTTCCTCCGTTATTGTAGTAACCGTTATCGTTATAGGATTGAGGACTACTTTCGTGATATGCCCTATTACTGTTCCAACGTGGTGAAAAATTTGGCGATGCACTAACAGCAGGGTATGACGATTGATTCCACTCTTGACGCTGGTAGTTCCCTTGATTTTGGTAATTTCGATGTGGGCAGCTTTCACTAATGTGCGCGTTTTGAACGGCTTCCGCGATCGCATTTACTATGGTGTTATCAATTATTCCGCTCTCACGCGTCACAATTTCAAGAAGATGACTTTCGTTTTCTGCAATTTGTTGCAGATCCTTGAAAGTCTGGGATGACTGCCTTTTTTCATTACCGCGATTCGAAGATTTGTAGTAAGGCCGCGCACAAATGTTTCACACATTATTTCTTCAATGGCGATGGGATTGCTTTCGGCAAAAGCGTCGCCAACTAAATCTCTCACCCGTTGACCATAAATGATCACGTTTTCATCGGGTTCCTGCTTCACGTGATAAATTTTTGCTTTCGCTATTTTGACAGAGTTAGGGCTACGAAAGTCTTTTTTTGCAACTGGTCAGCAACCTTTCTGTAACCACGCTTAACATCGTTATCATAGTTCTCGTATTTTATTTTGGCTGCTCCGCTTAATTGCAGAGGAAGGAGCCTCGCCAGCTTCTGCTCGTCATATCCCGCTGCATTGGCTTTTTCGTTCATCTCTCTAACAAACTTCACCACTGACATGTTAGTTCCGTTATAATTCGGCCAGCACTGCAATACGGGAAGAAACAAATCCGCTATATTGACCCGAATATTAAGAGATCTGTCTAAGCTCCCAACAGATCCCCCGATTAATCCGTTATCAGATCTCGCCATGTTCGAAATGAGCAACCGTTCTACTATTTCCCGTGAGTCGTTAAACCGTTTCTCAGCTGGTGAGCTGTTCGGCACTAAATAAGTACCCGTTATGTTGATGAATCGCTATTAAGATGAAGAAATAGGAGACAGGAAGAGAGCTGAAGAAGCAGTAAGCCAAGAACGCAGTTGAAACCAACCGTTCGACTGCAGTCACGAAGACGTAATGCCTCTTACCGCTAGATGATTTCAGTATGGATTACCGCTCTCTTTTCCCTACGAGTGGGATTATTATAGCCTCGTTGACGCCGCTATTTTTAAGTGGGTACTTACGTGAGCTTTGGTCGACGCCCTCGAGTGTATGCTCGAAGCCACGTTTCGGCTCCTTTGTAATGCCGACATTACCTAGTATACGGTATTGTAGCCAAAAGGCGAAGTTCTATTAACATCGAATAAAAATAAATCTAAAAAATATTTTTTTATTCTCTTTCGGATTTTTTTGGACGTCCTATGTACAGATTATATACATGCTAGCGGTGGCATGAATGGCAGAGTAAAATGTAGCAAGTGAATTGACGATAAGTTAAGAATTGAAGGTTAGAAACATGAGCTATAAATTAGACGTTTTAATAAGCTAATAGTGAAAGATTTGATTAAGCTATTAACGTGATGACGAAAACATGAATGCAAAGAAATCATCTAGGACGTGCGCGAAAGGGAAAATCGGAAAAGTACGAGGTTCACAAGGGAGGTAGTTTGCACTCGACAGTGACTCACGTGAAGAACGTACTTTCCGCACACTTAGTGTTTTTGAAGACGCCAGGTCGGAAAATACGATATTCGCTTTAAATCGCTGTCGCGAATAGCGAAAATCGTACTTTTCGCAATCGATAATTAGAGTTTAAAAAATAGCATAGAGTAAGCGACTCAAATTCTTTGAAAATAGTAATAGTAATTCTTTGAAAAATAGCTGTTTAGTTATATGCCCTGCCTCATTCATGCGCCACGACAAAGACAAACGAAAAAGAGGAAATGATAAAAATCATGCTCAGTACAAAAAAAATCATGCCAGCATGCTTCGTGAGAAATGTGCAGTGTGCATGCGGTGTTGTGTACATATCTCGAGATATAAATACGTTTTGATGGCCGTCAAAACGGAGTCTCCCCTACTGATAACCTCTTTTAGAAATTTTGAGCAAAAGTCTAAAAGGATCTCCCCGCGACCTACATGTCATGCTCCTGTCTGGGAGTGAGGGTTCACAAACCTTTATTATTAGTCTATGTTATATACAACAACCATGTAGCAAGAATGCAGTTAGGGAGACTGCCAACGTTCCAAACCCAAGTAGGGGCGTGGCTTACAGGGTGGTGGCCACTATACCGTGACAGGCGGTACACTTCTGTAAGACGCCAATTACCTTGAGCGCGGCGTTGCTCAAAACCCAAGTGGTAAGATATCCTACTCCTCCTATGTAATTCGCTAATGTCACGTGTCCGTCACGGGAAGGGGACTGAAGCGGAGAGATGCCTACGACAGTGCGGCGTATGCCAGCCGGGTTTTCTTTCATCTTAACCATGGGAGATTGCCGGCGGACTATATCCTTGGAGGCGGATCGTCCAAGTTTACGATATTTTGAGCGGGTAACGCGTCAGGATATGAATGGAGATCAAGTGCAGGACGTGGGGATTCAGAAGACGTGCCGAAGACGTCATCCAACGTGCGTCAGGATTCAGAAGACGTGCCGAAGACGTCGTCCAACGTCGTTGGGATTTAGAAGACGTGCTGAAGACGTCGGCAACCGTGTATGGGCATTTAGATGATCATCAACAGGAGGTGTTCACAGTAGGGGAGGTAATCTATATCGATCGATATTATCGATTTTTTGAGGATGGCGTCCAAGCGGCACGAAATTTAGCCCTGGGATAGTCGAGGTCGCTGTACACGATTCTGAATCGACCAATCGATATCGATCGATATTATCGATTTCTTGAGGGTGGCGATTTTTCGAGGAAGTTTTTTTGAGGTATCGATCACCATCAATCGATATTGATCAAATTATACATGGATGTCGTTCTTTTTTTGTTTATTTCTAACCTGCCGCAATCGACGCAGTTAAGGTGTTCTCCCTGCGGAAACCATGACATAGGTTGCAGCTAAAATTGATGATGAGAAGTTATTACTACGGCGAAGCCGTTGAGAAGCCGTCAGTGCGGCCGACAGGCCGTTCTAACAGCTGTACTCTTTATAGTAAAACCAGTTCTTTATCGCAATGAAATGAAGGTCTAAAATTGGGAAAAGAAGATGGTCGGGGCGTTCTCCTCTCGGGGTTTGGGAGCGAAGCCCCCACCAGTCTTCGGCGGCCGTTAGGCTGCTGGGCGACTGGCGATAAATACACGACAAAAGTGGACTTCCTTTCCACAGACGAGGAGTCTTACGATAAGTGGAGGTCGACCATAGCCCTGCTCCAGAGCAGTCTAGAACAAATCAAAGAGAGTACAGAAAAGCTGCAGAACCTGTACGCTCAAATAATGGACAATACAAGAACCCAAATAATCCTGAACTCGCAAATCGACAAACAAGAACTCACTATCGTTCGATCAAACCTCCTCGAGCCACACTGCCCAAATTTCACGGCAACTCTGAGGAGTTCTCAGAATTTTGGGCCATTTTCGAGGCACTAGTTCACTCAAGCAACGAACTAGATGTCATGGAAAAAATTCTATTGCTCAAAGAAACCTAACAGGTCGATCAAAAACGGTGATACAAGGATTCCAACCGTTGGCACAAAGCTACGAGTAAGTCCTGTCATGACTACACCACAAACGAACGCAAATCGTTCAAGAACTAGTGAACATGAAATCGGCCACAATTTTCGCTGACAGTTGCGCATTTGCTTTCGAACAAATACGGATTCTGGTGAACCAAATGGTATCAGCCGGATACGATGTCAGGAGCACCTTTGGTGTGAAACTATTCTCGCCAAATTTCCTCGTGACATCGTCAAGCCTGCGCTCATATCAACCAAAGGAGAGCATAATCAAACTGTCGAGGACCTCATAGGTCATCCCAAAAAAAGAAATCGCCGCAAAAAGTTACGTTGAGAGCAGATTAGGACACTAAGCAAACAACAAAACTTCTGACTTCTGACCCAATCACCCAAACAACACACGGGTCACCATACCAAGCGATACGCATATCACCCAACGGCCTCGCTCGGGTGACCGCTGCTTATTCTGCCGGAAGGACAATCATGTTTCCTTATCATGCAGAACAGTGACCGACAAATCTCTCCGCAGACAACTTCTGAAGGAGCAGAACAGGTGCTGGAAGTTATGTTCACTACGGCACAGCAGCTTCGGCTGTCTAAAGCCGAACTGCCCAGAATGTGGCCAAAAACACCACATATCCTTGTGCCTCAAAAGGAATCCAGCCCAACAAGAAAGGCAATGGAATCCAGCACAAAGAAACGATCAAATAGGTCGATACCAAGACCGATTCAACCGACAGCGAGCAGGAAACGGCAATAATAGGAGAATACGGACTAGAATAACCCCTTAAGTTGTAGCAAGCAGCAGGGCCTCCCTGAGCAGAATGAAGCAATTCCCTAACAACTCATACTAATGATAGCCGAGGGTAACCTATGCAACCACCGAAAATCCACGTACGAAAAACTACAATTCTTCTTCGATTGTGGAGCTCAAAAAACAATTATTGAAGAGAATCTCGCCACTTGCCTCGGCATACCGAAACATACGACAGAAATTTGCACAACGAAGAAGAACTGCAACTCAAATTTCAAACTAAGCCAGCGATCACCAATGGTTTTCCAAGCGTAAACCTATTAAAGCCAGATATACAGCTTCTGAAAGCTAACAACATTTGGTTAGCTAACTCTAAATAACGCGGAGAACATCAAACACCGCATATTCTCGTCGGCTTGGGTTACTTCCATGAACTAGTCACCAATCTATTGGACGGAGAAAAAACTCCCTCAGGGCAACACATAGCCAAAACCGTTTTCGGACCTACCGTCTACGGCAAGGGGTCACTTCGACAGGCGACCCCCGAAAACATCTGCTATGGAATGACAGCCGTATGCGAAACGGATGAGAACACAATCCTTCAAAACATGTTTGAACTATAATAGGACTTGAATTTCCAAGGATGAATACCAAGCAGACGAAAAAATCTACAAATATCTGGAACAGCACTCAAAGAAGATCTCATTTGAAGGCGGCCAAATAACAGCCCACATAAATAGCTATCACCGATCTCAATCGCGCATACGCAACACCCGTTCCCTCACTTACTGCACGATGTCGGACTTCTACAAGGCTCTCGACAAATTGGAGCTCAACGACCCCAAGAACCCGCTCGTCCAAGCACTGCGAGGATTCGGCTCCAAGATCGAGTCGTTATTCAACATCGCCGCCAACATGGGCGCGCGCTTGGACAGCATGGAGCCTGCTCTCAGCCAGTTGGCGAAGTTCAATCCAAAGTCCACCTGCGTATTCTGCAACGTGGAGGCCCAAAAGGACGGCAAAGCTCTGGCCGATGTCCAAATTACAGCGAGGCCGTTACCAGGGCCGTCCAGGCCTCCAAGCTGGGCCTCTGTGGCCGCTGCCTGAAGGCAGTGCATCAGGGGATTGTGGGGTTACTTGATAAAACTGCAGGTTACCCCACAATCTGCTGTGTCCAAGCAGAGGACAAGGAAGCCATCAGGCAAAGAGACGGAAATTCTGGTTGGTTAGACTAGTTTATATTCAGAGCACTAATTTCACGATATTGTATGAAAACGAATCCCATTTTTACAGAGCACTATCAAATGCCATCGCCCAACGACAGGTACAGGTCCGACGCCAAGCCGATTCTACTCTTCGAGGTAGCTGCGGGCAATATCGTTGACAGCGACGATGGCTCCCTATCTATGCCCCGCCCTCTTGTTGGGAAGTCCTCATCGACCTCCATACAATCACTCCTCTCACAACTTTTGCGAATAAACACGTTTTGCCCACTTCTCTTGACTCTCGGTAGGGTACAGTACACTTCTTATGAAGGAGGATAACCACTTAACACAAGAATTGCCTCCCCCCCCTCCCCCAGCCGTTTGGCCTCTCTATTCTGTAAGTAAAACTCTCACCCTTTGTTCGTGGGGTTAAGCGCATAAGGCCGGCCCAGTGTCACACTGGAGACGGCACGTCCAAATATAGGACCGTCGCCGTGAGATAGTTACCGCGGACGTTTACTAAACGTCGGAGGTAGAGGGAACCAGATTGTGACTGGAGCGCGCTGTTCTCGGTGGAGGGCGTTACTCCTGCCGAGGATTTTTCTAAACATTGAGTCTATTGTCCATTTCTTGTATGCTTGAACTGATCCACATTGTAGTACGATCTTCACAGAGGATGTGGCTGGTTTCTTATGTTTAACCTATAGGGTATTTGCCTCAGAGGCGCACTCCTTCTCAGCAACCATTATAAGCATTTGAGGGCCACTCATGGATACGCTGAGAAAGGCGTAGTATGTGGGAAGCCATTATTCTCAGAACGCGGAAGTGTCATATAGGGATACATTGTTCAGAATTTTCTTCACTCTTGTAACAACGCTACACCCAAATATAATTATCTAAATGCTTCCGACATATCAGATGTACCTAATTAACAACGTAATAAATACAACGATATATACCTATATGCCATTTTCACGTCGAATTGGACACTTCTAAGCTCGCCTAAGACTGCTGTAGTCAAAGCGCACTCTTCCAAATTGAACAGAGCTTCTATGTTAAACTGGAGACTCTTCAACAGGTCAGAATGATTTTTTGTTCAAGGAAAATTTTGTATAACTTTCTTTGAAGTTTGAATTCATCTTTCATCTTAATTCACCTAGTAAGCGGAAATATTGTTTGAAGTTTTATCAGTTCTTTATTTTTCGAGGAAAAAGTAATGGCTTAAAGCTTGTTTTGAAGAGCAGAAAGGTTGTCATTTTCGGTGCCAGAAAGAGCGCCATGGCTTCGTCCAAGACGTCACGATTTGTACCCCATTGATAGCAAAATTTCTGCTTGCATGGAGTTTCACACTTGTATGCGATGCAATAAAAACAATTGTAAAGAAGACGCCTATCTTCATTTAGATGCTTCATATAAGCAACATTTAAACTATCAATAAAAAACCGCGACAACCTTTTCGAGTGCCTTGCGCAATCTGATCTTTTAATGCGCTATATGATTGCTTCTTTGCTGTGCTTTAAGACAATTTTAATCTATTATTTTTTCCTGAAAAAACAAAAATTTTATAAATTTATTGCATTTATTGAAGCAGGTGAACTAAGAGAATTTCAAAGAAAGTTATACCAAATTTTGCTTCATCATTTTCATTAGTGTCTGTCCCGCTTGGTGGCGGGGTCCGCTCTTCTGGTGTGGTGACGCCAGCTCTCCCGATCAAATGCTTGATCAGGGTGCATACCAGCCGTCTTTAAGTCCAAGTGCAACGTATCTAGCCAACGTTGCTTCGGGCGTCCCCTGGGCCGCTTTCCAGGGACCTCAAGGATCAGGCCAATCTTATGGACGGTGCGGTGTCATCGTTAGCGCGAAGGACATGGCCGTACCATCGAAGACGAGCTTCTCGGCTATCGGAGCGACACCGAACCTCTGTCGTATGGCGTCGTTGCGAACGCGGTCCAAACGCGTAACACCAGCCGTCCACCGTAGCATTTTCGTCTCCATTACACTGAAGCGGCTTTCAATTTCCTTCGTCACGGGCCAACACTCAGCACCGTACGTCGCTACTGAGCGGACTACTGTTCTATAAACCTTCGATTTGAGGTGCTCAGGTATTGTCCTGTCGCAAAGCACCCCAGTCAGTGCGCGCCATTTGGGCCAGGCTCCACTCACACGCGCATTCACCTCCAACTTTAGGCTGCCCTCGGACGTGACCGTTGATCCAAGATACTTGAAAGATGTAACTCGTGAGAGCCCAGTACCATTGATCTTAATAGATCCGTGCTCATTCACATCCGTCGTCAAGTATTCCGTCTTTTTGACGTTTAGCTTGAGTCCGAACAATGCCAAGCGATCGAACCACGCCTGTGCCTGTCGCTCGAGTTCGGTTTTATCTTCACATGCAAGCATGACGTCGTCAGCATACAGCAGCGTCCAAGGTGCCGCCATTTGGAGATCTCGTGAGATTGCATCCATCACGACGAAGAGCATTCGGGATAGCGCAGATCCCTGATGCACCCCTACAGAGGTGGAAAATTCCGCCGAGGTGCCCGCTGGCGGTCGCACTCGACTCCTTGGGCAAGAGTACAGAGTGCGCACCCACTCAATAAGCTCTTCAGGAACACCATGATCTCGCAACGCGTACCATATAACATCTCGCGGAACGCGGTCGAAGGCCTTCTCCAAGTCCAGGAAGGCAAAATGCACCGGTTTCTGTTTCTCGCGGTGCTTCTCTAGCAAAAGACGAACAGCGTGAATGGCATCAACTGTGCCACAGCCAGAGACGAAACTACACTGATTCGTGGAAAGCTGGACGACATCCCGGATACGTTCATCGACAATTCGCTCAAAGATTTTCATGGTGTGCGAAAGAAGGCGAATTGGACGGTAACTAGCGCAGTCCTCGGGACTGCTCTTCTTCTTCCAAATCGGGATGGTCGTGCTTTGCTGCTAGCTCTCGGACACTTTCTTCTCATCAACAACCTGATTGAAAAACTCTGTCAGCCAGTCAGAAGGGCACCAGCCCTTCGACTTCCACAGGTCGGCTGGTAGATCATCGGGACCAGTGGCTTTGCCTGACTTCATCTTCTTCAGAGCTGCTTCGGTTTCGCTCACTGTGATCTTCTGAACGGGACCGTATACAGGAGATGCAAAAGGAATAGCAGAATGGTCAAATTCAACATTCGAGATTTCCTCGAAGTAATCGTGCCATCGCTTCACAGCCCTCCTACGATCCATCAGAAGATGACCGTTCTCGTCGTTAATGCCAAAGAACTTTACGATGTCTTCTGCTTGACGACAGCGAGCTTTCGCAAGTCGGTAAAGATAACGCTCACCATCGCGCGTTTCCAATTTTTCGCTGACATCAGCGTAATACCCCGTTTATACTTCGTCGCACAATCAATGTGGCCACTATAGGTGGCGTCGCGGGGCGACGCGACGCCACCTATAGTGGCCACATTGATTGTGCGACGCGATCGATCAATTTGGCCTCATTGCGTGGCCATCGCGTCGCGCCGCGACGAAGTATAAACGGGGCCTGATATGCGGCTTTAGCAGCGGCCACTGCCTTCTTTGCCGCTTTCTTCGCTTCTCGATAATTCCGCCAATTATGGATGAATACGATGAATACGTGATATCGCGTTTCTTTTCTCGGACTTTCTCTCTGACATCATCAGTCCACAGACACCCTGCTTGCCGACCCAGCGTCTTCCAGGCTTCGTTGTGCCGAGTTCGAAGCGTGCAGCACGCGTTATCGCATCGGTAGCATCCGTCCAGGTTTCGTCGACAGTTGTCACCGTCAGCAACCAAATGCAAGGAATAACTGCCGCTTCCTTCTCTTTCAGTCTCCACCATTTGATTCTAGCCGACCCGCATCGCTCGGCATGTTTACACCTCGAAGGTGTGATCTTCAGCTAGCAGATCAGTGGACGGTGTTGCGTGGCAACCGTCTCATACGGCACGGTCTTCGCGTCTGTGACAAGGCCTTGGTCCGACGCCTAACAAGGACATAGTCAATCTGCGTTTTAGCGTTCCCGCTATAAAACGAGATGAGGTGGGAGTCACGCTTTCGAAATTTGGTGTTCACGATGGTGAGGTCATGTGAGTCTGTATACTCAATTATACGCTCACCATCGGCGTTGCGCGACCCATATGCAAAACCACCATGACAGCTGTAGCCGTATTTGTTGCTCCGACGTGACCATTAAGGTCACCTGCCACAACAATCATATCTTCTAACGGCACTTCCGCTGTCTTCTCATCAAGCAGGGACCAGAACTCGTCCTTGGTTTGCTCGGAGCAGCCAGTCTGCGGAGCATACGCAGAGAAGAAGTGATAGAGTCGCTCCTTAGCGGCGACAACGATCTTCATCAATCGATCGTCAAAGCGCTCGACGCTTACAATCGAGTCACGAAATCGTTCGGAGACGATTATTCCGACACCGCTGGTGGTCCAGGGACTTCCACATAGAACGGCCTTGAAACCACGTCCTATGTCCCTTGACTTGCGGCAGGACCACCTCGTCTCCTGCACCGCACAGAAATCAACTCTTCTTCGCTCCAGTGCTTCGACCAACTCGCACGAGCGGGCCGTCATCGTACCCACATTCAACGTTGCTACGCGGGTCTTGCCTACGTTACGGGACTTTCGGACTAGCTCAGTTGCAACTCGATGCCGTCCTCGCATCAAGGACCCTCACATACTTCTCACACTCGCCGGGCTCTGCGAGTGCGCGTAGGCTCCCGCGGCTGTAGCATTATCTCAAAAGCTCTTAAACGTCATCAACCATATGATGTGACAAATGTTCGTAGGCCGGCCTGTCACTAGGGCCTGTCGCCTGCATTCGAATGTCCGTGTTTGGCTCGGCTCGCAGAAGCAAGCAGTTTCCAGTGGCACCACGTGGAGGAACGGACATCGCCACCTATACCAAATTTTGCTTGAACAAAAAATATTATAACCATCTTAATGAGTCTGTAGTCTAACCTGCCTGAAGGTCATTTCGATTTGGAAGAGTTCGTTTTGATTTGAGAATTCTTCCCATCACCTCCGACGTTCAGCAAACATCCTTATAAAGGTTGTTGAGGAGTGGATCGTTGAAGCAAGTACAACATTCGGAAGAAGTTTTCATGTTGGGGTATTTAACTGCAAAATTTAAAATCAGCTTGTAGGTTAGACAGGTGGAACCAGCACATCCTCTGTGAAGATCGTACTACAATGTGGATCAGTTCAAGCATACCAGAAATGGAGAAAAGATTAGACTAAGAAGTTTAGAAAAATCTTTGGTAGGAGTAACGCGCTCCAACGAGATCGGCGCGCTCCAAGCGCAATTTGGTTCCCTCTGATTACATGTGAACTGGTCCATGACTCATTCCACCACGCGCGTGCGGCGTGAGTCAGGTAGGAAGAGTGAGCCTCTGTGTCTTGTCTCCTTGTGAGTGCCCCGTGTATAGAACGTGAGCACGGTGGGAACCGTAGGGAGAGTTGGTGGTGTCGCATAGAATCGACAATTTAGCGAGTATTGGTTGTATTGCCAATGTTTTATTGATATGCAAAAGAAAAAAGGAATTGAAGTGATTTAGACCGAGACCTGCGTGCGGTATGCGCTTGGTTGTTCCTTGAACCGGTGGTGTGGTTCTGAACCTGTGGTGGGGTTCTGCTCGCTGGGCTTGGTTGTCATCCTTGGTGATGTAATCCATTTTAGTCCAATCGTTTACTAGATAACGGATAGTAGAATACACACACCCATCTCCTCGCTCTCCGGCTATTTATACCAAACGAGTGATACCATTCCCATATCAATCGCATGCCCTTCCTTGAAGCTCTGCGATTGATACGAGCCCTTTTTTCGGTATCTTGTACTTCAAACATATAACAAACACGATCGAGGTCACGCGGAGCGAGACATTCCTAATTTTAAGTTCCGCTTATCACGTGAAGTTTGTCTTCAACGTCACAGTGGTAATGCCAATAATGCCATGAGCAGGAAAATAAAAATAAAACAAATATCACCAATGTGCTAATTAGCGGCAAGTACATCGAGGTTGTCCTTGCATTCTCTTTTAGTAGGCGGCTGCCCTGCGGTTCTCAGAAATTGGTGGAATCTCCAGAGCTCGGTGAGCGCTTCCGCTTGTCGTTGTTGCTCTTCAGTCCTGATGTGCCGTGGTGCAACTTCACCTTGACGAAGTTTTATGCATGATCCTAATACCATAAGATGGTGTGCGCTATGATTTAGCAATCAGCTGGACTTGACTGACCTCACACACAGCATTCGTCTCGTAGGGATGTGGGATAGCAAGGTTGATTCCAAAAGCTGATTGGATTAGCAATTTCACTTTGCTTGGTCGTTTTGTAACATGCAACTGCAAGGTCCGAAGTGCCTCTCATACCTCCCTTAAGAGCGCAGTGGCACTGTGTTAAAGCTATGCACTAATTTCCATTCGATTAATCTCACTGTAGCCTCAACAGAGGTGTAGTGGGGCTCTGAAGATCCGCAGCGACATTAGATGTCCTCAGTGTTTGTTACATGTGTTTATGGTGATTTGATCAATCGGTCCACTACTTATAAGATCTATTATTGGTCGCCCTGGTCTCTGAGCTGTTGTCGCTATTTGACTATGCTCATTCCGTCTTTGAATCATCTCTGCTACTGGTAGTCTCGCAGCCAACTTGCACGCACGTGGCTTCAACGGGAGAGTTGTAGATAGTGCGCTCATGAGTGAGAGGTCTGTCGATTAGCCAGAAGTCGAGGTACATGTTGGGTGTGAGAAGCGGCTGACGCTAAAGACACGAGCGGGATGCATGTGAGGCGCGAGAGGGTGCGAGACATGGCTGCAGAAAACCCGCGCGCCGCGTTGGCACCTTGCCCATGGACCAGTTCTCCGGCAACGATTCCGTCTACCTCCGACGTTTAGCAAACGTCGTTAACAAATTACGGTAGCGGCTCCTTTGGATAGTAGGGCTCCGTAGGAAAGCTCGACAGACAGAACCGGCACATCTGTGAACATCGTATTACAATGTGTATTACAAACATCGTATTACCTCGTCAGTGTGAAAACTGGGCTGCCCTCCCCCCCCCCCATCTTTGGATAGCAGGCTCCGTAGGAGAAAGCTCCCAAAAATGAAGCGATCTGAAAGGGTACATGACAGAGTTCAGCAAAGCGAAGCCATGTAACAAATGGTGTGAGCCACAGTCGCTCCTATAGTTAAAGTGGGAAGAATTTCGTGTCCCTCCCAACGGTGTAAACATTCAATGAGTAGAACTTGGGGCCATTTGAGCGCGTTTTTAGGTAAATGGTGGTTTTCTATTGTTCTACGTGCTTCGCTTTGTGGTTTCCGCTCATTCCTGAATGTTTCTATTCCGGCATTCGTCTTCCTCTTTCTCAATGCAATTTCCACAGTATACTGCTGAAGATGATATTCGTAGCCATAGGAATTGCACGCTCCAAAAGCAATGAGGCTGTCGTCAGCGATATCAAATAGTGTCAATTCCTGCAGATGGCGGAGGAAACCTGTCGTCATTGCTCGAGTTTGTCGCCGAAAACTTCCGTACATTTCACCCTGTGGTTTTAGGATGGCTGGTGTTCACCAGAAACTCATGGTCAATGCAAAACAAGAACATGATTTCTATGCTACTGCTCTTTCCATGGCCTACGGTGGATTCAACCCGAGTCTTTCAATCGTGTTTGACAACCATGCTCTGCCAGGATTGAATATGTAAGTATTTTCACACACAAGACGTGCTGGCGAGGAAGGGGAGAGCTTGCGTACTTTCTTCTACGTTTGATATTTCTGATAACCAACCTACGGTGGGACACGGCGTTATTCGATCTGAACAGTTTCCTTAATGCCTCATTTAGAAAGGACACAAATTATAGAACTGGTATGGTAAACTAATGGATGCTTAGATTGTCTAAGGAATAACGCTCATCATCATCTTTGGCGGCTTTGGATGGACAATCTTCTGAGGAAGTGCTATTTGACGATTCTGCAGCACTAGCCTGTAAGAAGGCTCACTTCTATGACCAAAACTGACTGTGATGTATTTGACATGTTCTTCAAGCTTCATGTGGCTTTGGCTGAGGTTGTAAGCTGTCATAACGATGTTTTGTTGTGATCAAAACTAGCGCCAGGCTCTACTTGTACCCGCACTCTCTGCTTACCGGGAAAGATGATGCACCTGTAATGGCATATATGCCAACAGGTTACCCATATGAACAGTGTTAGAATCTACTTGAGCTAACAAATATATCACAGTGAGTTTTGGAGACACGCGGGTACTATGGCCGAAGGAGTGCTCCACAGCAGTCTGAGGACGAAAGCACTGATTAACGCAAATAAATTACGTTTCTGAACTGTCTGAAGATAGTGCCGACGTTGAAGAGATGTTGAGGATGGAGAGAGGGAGAGCTGGACGGCTTCATATCGAAGAACTACTCACCTGATCGTAAAGAAGGTAAACCAAGGTTCGAAATTATTAAGGTTTTCAAATACCTCTTTTTACTACTAAGGTGACGAGAAGGCTGCACAAGCAGAGCAGCTGCTTGAAGTGAGTGATCTTGGCTTAGTAACTCTCTAAGGTTGCGCGAAGCGCTGTGCGAGACACGCCGACAGGCGTGTCGAAGCACTTGCAGTAGGATAAGCTCCCGGTTGCGAGATTGGAATCCTCCGGTAGAATACCAACAAGGCACTTCGCATTACAGAGGTAGTTCCAGCCCACAGGCTTGCGAGGCAGTCTGGCATGGAAAGAGAGACGACCATTCTCTGATCCACATCTTACTCCATAACTACCGCCTAGTCGATTTGTTTATAAACGCCTGCGGAAGGAATTGGGATGAAGCCACGGTGGAATGTTATTCGGGGGGTCAGAAAGTCACTAGGGTTTTATGGAAATAATAAACCACCAATTACGGAGCGAGAACTTGGAGAGCACTAATGTTTTTATAAGATTATGTAATAGTGCGTATGTATGTACGCACTATTACATAATCTTATAAATGTAATAGTGTATGTAATAGTGCGAAGCAGATGGATGTAGAAGATGCGTTAAAGCCAGACTCTTGACATATTTCGAGAAAATGTCGAAGTGGTTTCGTGTCCCTTTCGAGAGATGTAATCGAGATTTTACAAACATTCGTTGCAAAACAGGCCGAGATATCTTTTAGGGGTCGTTTAGAGCATCATCGCGGCGCGACGCGACGTAATGATAATCTTACATATCGATCGAGCGACGTCGCGTCGCCCCGTCGCAAGGTGTTCATAGCTGTTCTGCAGCGAACAACTTATCGGTCGGCGATATCATCTTCGCCAGACGATGAAGATATCGCCTCATTTCAACCACCGATAAGGTCATCGTGTGGTATGGAATTCTTTCTCTCTCCACCTATATCCATCATGATACATTATCCGATCGTGAACCCGGTCTACTACTTCTATAACGTAATCTTTTAATTTCAGGAATCTTCTATGGAGATCAAGGGAACACGGAAAACCGGCAATAACTGTAATTTCTGGTGTTTTTTAAAAGGTTTTCTACTATCTCGGTTTTGAAAATATCCAATTGGTACTAAGATTGTTCGACGCAGATAGGATCGGGGGTGGGGGGTGGAGTCACAGAGATGGGCGGAATTTCTGTTTCCTGGGAAAATGGACAAAAAGTAGGTCAGAAAGCAGAACATATAGTTGCGAACAAAATTATATCATAAAAATTCAACAAAAGGAATCCAAAAAGTATTATATAATTATGATTTTGATTCCAATGTTTCTAGAGTAATTTAAATTGCAAGCATGTGGTCTGTAATCAGTATAAGAGGTGCTAACATTAAGGATGGGTCATCATCGTAATATGAGCCGAAAATCTCAACGCAAAAAAAGCAGAGGCGGTATAAGCGGGCTAGAGCCCGCTGCACACTTGCAAGATATCTTAAAATGAGTAAGTTAGATCTGCCAGACCCCGCAGTTCACTATGTTGCCTAGTCCTGCGATATCCTCTCCGCCAGCGGGGAGAACATGGAAACTGCGTTTATGTGAGTGTAAACGTCTATGAACAATCTCGGAGCACACCCAAATTTTTTGACCCATTTTTTGTCCATTCTGCCGGAAAACAGAAAAAAAATCGCCCAAAATGACCAGAAAATCAGAAAACAGAAATTCCGCTCATCTCTGATTGGGACCCCATCCCCTCCCCCGGACCCTCTCTGCGCCGAACAATCTTAATACCAATTAGATACCTTCTAAACCGAGATAGTAGAAAACCTAGAAAGAACTTACCAGAAATCACAGTTGTTGCCGGTCTTCTGTGCTCCCTCGATCTCCTCAGAAGATTCTTGAAATTAAAAAATGACTTTATACATGGTGTAGATCAGGTTCACGCTCGGATAGACATATGGTGTAAGGCATAGGTGATGAGAGAAAGAATTGCATCGTCACGCGATGACTCCATCGCTGCTTTAAATGGGGCGATATTTTCATCGCGTGGCGATGCTGATAATTCCGTGCTATAAGGTGTTTGCTGCAGAACAGGTATGAACACCTCGCGACGGGGCGACGCGAAGTGTTCATATGATATGGGGTGGATTATGATAAGATGTTGAAGATTATGTTCAGATGTTAATTGCGTGCCGTTCATAGCGCAGCGACTTCCAGATGGGGGAGCGACGCGATCATCGCGTTGCTTCGACAGTAGGCTTCGCGTCGTCACGCGAACACTCTGAACGACCCCTAAGATGGTAAATGTCATAGATATCAAGCCTTCGCCGATTTTGAGAGGTTAGGAAGTTCATGGTCATTCAAACAATGTAAGCTTTTGTTAGAACACCATGCATAACCAAAGGTAAAAATTTAAATCAGCAATTTATTTCGACTTTCTTAAAGCGCGTGAAGTATGATTTGGAAAGTGTTTGCAGATAAAGATAAATAAAAAGAAAATATAAGAATTGGGCTGAAAATATCACACTAAATATTAAATAAGTGTTGGTTAACATTGGTAAAAAGCTCTAAAAATTTACTTGTACTACACTAAACGTCAGCTAACTCTTACGATTTACGAAATTTCGGATTTCATTTACGGACATCCCTTATCCGGAGACGTGGTGGTCCCGATATGATTTTTATTACGCAAACGGCTTGAAAATGTGGTGCTCTAGTAAGAACGTCTTGTGGTCACAACTATCTGAAAACGCTGTCAATCGGTATTACGCTGTGGTACTCCTCCGGCCCGGAGTGGAGTAGTTGATTATTCGAAAATAACCTTTATTAACAACAAATTAACGGTGAACACAAATTGTCCCGCGGCGTGAGCGACCAGCGAAGACCAGGCGATGGCAGTGGCGAGCCGGCGGTGGGGTTAGTGATGACGGTGGCGAATCGGTGGTGGGGTTGACGGTGGCGTTGCCGGCGGTGGGATTGACGGTGGCGTTCCCGGCGCTGGGGTTGATGGTGGCGGTGGCGGTGGCGGTGACAGTGGCGGTGGCGATGGCGATGGGGCGATGGCGGTGGCTGCGACCCAGCGGTGGCGGCGACCTGGCGGTGGTGGTGGCGGAGAAGAGAGAGCTGGCCTCAGGCCTTTCGGTCCCCTTTTATAGCGTTGAGTGGGGCCGTTTCGCGCTCAGATCGGGCCCCGCCTACCTCCCCATCTCCACATTCTCCCCCCTCGGGGAGCCGGCGTCCTCGACGGCAAACTCTGCTGGTAGCAGCTGTGGTAAATTTGCTTCCTTGACGCATTTCGGAATAGTTTCATATAGCGCCTTGGCGCTGCCGACGCCGACATTTTTCCCATAGAAGTCTAGGGCTCCTTCTAGCGCTCTCCTCTCAACGAAAACTCTTCCGTCTTCTATCTTATGGCTTGCCGTTATGATCAGCTGCCGTGGATCTGCCCGCTTCTTCAACGCATCTTCTATCAGCTGCCATGCCCTCGTGAGTCTGATCCACGCGACTTGATTTGACTGCGTGACAGGTGGCCATACTGAAATTACTTGTCCACCTTCTTCAAGGTGTTAACTACATCTCCTCAACACGTCGCAGATATAAGCATAGGTGAACCTTGTGTCCAACGGCCACACAATTATCCATTTTCCACAAACTTTCCATTCGTCCAGCACGTCCTTTAAATTTTTGAAAGTTGTGGCCACTCTCGTGAATATTCCGCGGGACTCCCATCCCTTTCCAGGAGCAACGCATTTTCTGATGCCGCAAAAGCCGTTGGACACTCCTTTTGCGGTCTTTGCGTTCCTTCCTGTTCCTCCAGCTCCAGCTTTAGCTTCTTGAGGGCGTCATCATATGTTTCCTCGAATCCGTATTCGTTGATTCTCTCGTGTCTTCGTCTTCGCCATCGGTTACCATTACAAATTCGGTCCAATCCGTACATTTTTGGTATGTCAGTCCTAGAACTTTTCTTAGTGCCTCTCCGTCCAGGCATACTAGGCCTTCATTCCACGCTCTGATCTTCTGAGCGGTGTTCATGTCAGAGCGCATAAAAATACTGGCAGTATTCCACGCCCTCCACAGAGAGCCGATTGGTTCCTTGTTGAATGCACCCGGGAAATTTGCAGCAGGTTAGCTCTATAGTTATCCATAGACTTATCCATAGAGTACCAGGTCACGCCTCCATTTGGTTTTATGTCCGAAGGAAAATATGGGTCCATTCCATGAAGTAAGAAATAGGGACTTTCTCCCGTTGACCTGTGCGGTGTCATATTGCACGCCATACGGTAATCTTACATCCCACTCGGTCGGTAACGTGGTCGATCTTCTCAGCATTGCGACAATAGTAGCATTCAATCTCTCTGTTACCCCATTTTCACGAGGGTTGTATCCCTTTGTTGTGATATGGCTGATTTTTGATATCTTGGTTAGCTCAGCCATTATTTTGTTTTCAAACTCCCCTCCTTTATCCGAAAGGATTGCTTTCGGCCATCTACAGTCATCCGCGATCCAACGATTGAAAAGGATTTTTGCTACCGCCTCTGCCGATTTGTCTGGTGTAGGATACGCTTGCGCGAATTTAGAGAAGTGGTCAATTACTGTGACCGCGTATCTGTTCCCGCTCTTCGTCATGCCTAACTCCAGTACATCAACTCCTACCAATTTATACGGCCTCGTGGTAACTGTGGGCGTCAATGGAGGGTTTCCTACTGGCCTATTGTTGTGCACAAAGCAGCGTTGACATTCTCTGGTCCACCTGTTTATGTCCTGCTTCATTGTTAGCCATAAAACTTCTTTCCGCAGTTTGTTGAGCAATTTGAACGCGCTAAAATATCCAGCCAATGTACCCGCGTGTGCCTCATGAAACAACTTGAATCTTGCGCTGCGCGGTACTACGTACACTAAATTACCATCTTCGGTGTACATTTTAAGTTCTCCGTCTTCATCTATTATGAAATCTGCTGCTCTTATCCACCTACTCACTTCATCGGCCTCTCTACGTCCTGACTCTTTAGCGCTTCAAACACCTCTCTGAAATCCTCATCAGCATGCAGTTCTGCGTACCACTTGGACCTTTTACGTGTTTCTACTGCATTTACCACAGTGTCGTGAAGCCCCTCCACGATGTGATGCGATGTTCTCCTTTAATTCTACGCCTCTACTCAACGCATCCGCTACTACGTTGGCTCGTCCCTTTACATATTTCATTTCCAACTTATATCTCTGAAGCTCCAGGGACCACCTTAGAACACGCGGAGACACGTTACTCCTTTTAAAGAGGGATGTCCGTGGCTGGAGGTCGGTCAGTACTATTGTAGGGATGCCATAGATAAACATGTGGAAACGTAGAACAGCAAACATTACGGCCAGCGCTTCCAGGTCTGTTACATGGTAACTTTTCTCAGCCTTACTCTTAGTCCTTTTGATGCAAAGTATATGGGGCGTAAGTTTTTGTCCTCATCGTCCTGTGCTGGAACTGCACCCAACCCTATTTGCGATGCGTCCGTGCATATGACGAACGGTCGCTCGTTTGGTTCGCGCTCTTGCTATGTCTGGTTGACATAGAACTGGTGCTGAACTATTCATCTGTGTTAGCCTTTCAAATGCTCCTTCGCAACTTTTAGTCCAGTTCCAGACTCTTTTTGGTGATGTCAGCTCATGCAAGACACTCGCAGTTTTCGCGAAATTCAGACAAATTTTCCGATAAAAAGCCGCCATCCCTAAAAATGTTCGTAACTCCACGTTTTTCGGTGTTAGGTAGTTCCGTAGCGCATCCGTTTTCCTAGGATCTGTGCGAACACCCGCCTCATCTATCATATGACCCAGGAATGATACTCGGTTCTCCATCAACACACCTCGGCTTTCAGCCGCAGTCCTGCTTCTATCAGCCTTGCAAACACCACGTGGAGAAGTTCTAGATGACTTTCTCTTGATTGAGTGCATATCATTATATCGTTGAGCAAAAGTAGCAAAAGACCTCGCCTCCCAGTAGGTCGTGCAGCACAGTATCCATCATGCGTTGGAAAAAGCAGGGGATGTGCTTAGCCCGAATAGCGTTACTCGAAATTGATACAATCCCTCCGATGTAACAAACGCTGTTTTTTCTCTTGAATCCTCTGCCAGCGGAATTTACCAACACCCACTGTATAAATCTAGGGTTGTAAAAGAATAGTTTGCCGGCCATGTTCTGTAGCACGGCATCAATGGTCGGCATTGGGTACGAATCGAGACTTATGCACTTATTTAATTCCCGATAATCGATGCATAATCTCAGGCTTCCATCTTCCTTTTCAACTAGTACTATAGGGAAGGCCCATGCGGAAGAACTTTTTTCTATTATCTTGCGCTCGTCCATATCTTGAAGCATTTCTCTTAGCTTACTACGTAGCCCGAGTGGGACAGGTCTGGCCTTCATCTTTATAGGGGCATGACTACCGTATCTACCTGCATCTCTACCTTATTAGTGGCTGACAATTCCTGGTCACATACAGCAGACGCCTCTCCGTGCTCATCTAAAGGCGTGCGCAGGTCTTGAGGAATCGTCGCACTACTCATGTTACGTGCAGTTTGTCTATACAGCACTTGTTTCCTCTCTTCAACATCAATCTTCTGGAAACTGTTATCCAACATTATTGGTTCTGCGTCCTCCCATCCTAGCCTCAATTTCTCGGTACCCCACTGACCAATCTTCTCGCCTTCCCTTAGGACCAACGGTTCGTCCTTCTCATTCACATCAGGTATCGACGTAGTTCCGTTTGTGATTGTAAACACTCCGGGCACCATAGCCTTAATCGATGGCCATATCACACGTTCCACCAACTTTTGTTCCACATCACAACGTGCAGCTACTGACGCGGACCCGTGAGCTTGGACATACGTTCTCCTTGCCACTATTACTTTACCGGATTCGTTACTAAGTACTTCTATTTCATCCGGCCACGAAACCCGGACTCCAAAGGCTTTCAACGCGTTAGTTCCTAAAATAATTTCTTCTCGTTCGTCTTTGGTCATGTAGAACGCTACCGCGCATTCCCGTCCTCTTATCCATACCGGGATACTTACACCTCCTAGAAAAAACATCCTGTTGTTCGAAGCATCAAAGCCGGCACTAGCAGTTTTGGGTCGACTGATTCCAGTGAATCCATATTTCTGTGCCCTTTCTAGGATGGCAACCGGGATAATACTAATCATTGACCCCGTGTCCACTAATGCCGGCACCTTCTTATGTAGCATAGTGACCATCACAACTGACTTTTCTCCTACCAGGTCCGCTTTCGCCATAGGTTCTCGTGTAGCGATACCTATGCTCCTAACACTGCGTAGAATATCGGATATTTTAAAATTATCTGGTGAACGGGGAGATTGTTGGTGGTCCTCTTGTCGACCGTTACATATATTGTTGACATTTGGTCTCCCTAAAGGACAGTTGCACAGAATGTGTCCTTCTCGATGGCAATTGAAACATTTCCGTTTCTCCCCTCATTACTCCTATTTCTTTCTGACAGGACTTGCCTACGATCCCATGTCTTGTCTTCTTCACTAGAGTTGTTGTCAACCTCGTGGCTACTATAGGCCTTAACCCGAATACTCCAATCGTTCGTGACTGGCCCTTTTGGTTGCGTCGGGGAAGCATCGATTTTGATTGCTCGATGGCAATGGCTAGTTGTTTTATCTCACTATAAGCTCGCTTAGGCTCCGTTCTGTGCAGCAAACTCAGTAACTGCACATGTTCGGGCCAGTTCCTAACATTTTCCAGAATAATGTTCGCATACTCCAAAGATCTTTCTGAGATACTGCTATCAGGGTTTGCTTTACGCGCCAAATTTTCCAGAATCACGCAGAATTCAGAAATAGACTGGTTCGGTCTCAGTCTCAAACTCTTTAGTTCTGTTATGGCTCGCATCCTAGTGGCAGTTGAGTCGTTAGCTAGCACTCTCTCGATCTCGCTTATTACTGCCTCAAACCCTTGCTCTACTACCTCTTCGGGGATTGCTAGGAACACACTTTTCGCTCTATCGTCCAGACGGTTGTCCCCAAGGATTTCGATCAGCGCTGCATCAGTATGCCCCAACGGTGAACACTTCCTACGGAATTTGCGCAGGAACTCCTTGAAATTCTCCCTCGGTTCGTCTCGATACACTCCTGGCTCGGGACATGTGTTGGACTGTAGATATGCCAGGAAATTTGTCATATAGTCCTGACCTGGTTGATTTGCATGAGTGGCGTTCTCCGAAATTCCCAAAGGCTGCTTCCAGAGCTGTTCGCAGGGTGCTCCAGTCGCCATCCTTCCACTCGACTCCGTGACTCTCCTACCCTGTTGACCTGCAGAAATAGGTGCCCTTCGTTCTGTTCTGTTTGGCAAACCTGCATTGTACCTTTCTCCCCAGATTCCGTTTCCATCTTGTCTTCTTCGTTGGCTACCCTCGTCCTCGAGAACGTCTTCTCCTGCAGCATTTGGATCTCCGAAACAACGTCTCGTACCTGTAACACATCCGTTTTCAGTGATGTGCAGATATCGGAAATTAGAGCACTATCTCTATCCACTACTGTCAGGAAGTTTTGCAGGTCTCCCAGTGTCTCTATACCCTTCGACTTCAACAAGTGGGTCATCTCTCCACCAAATGTTAGGTACTGCTTAGATCGTGTAATATCTCGGATGCCTTTACCACCTGGTCCTTCACGGTTTTCTCCATCACTGCTCTACATTTTGGGCTATTCTTGCCACCTCTAAGTTTTCCTTTATCCTGGACTCCATGTCTTGGATATATTTTCTTACTCTCCCCAGTTCTGCGGACAGACTTACAGCAAATAGCTGCTCGGCACCAGGTTCCCTCATCTCGCTGTCCTTGTCCATCGTATTGATGACTGGTGCTCGCAACGCTTACAATATTCGTGGCCAAGGCAGTATACTCCAAACTTCGGCGAGAACGTGGTTATCACAAGGCCTTTCTCTCTATTCGGCCACACTGGATTCTTGGACTGCTCTTCGCTGGAGCCCTCGATCGCCGTTCTCTCTATGGGCGCTGACTCCCTAATTTTTGATTCCTTCAACTCACATTCTGAGAACCGGATTGGCCCCCATGTGATACTCGTCCTGCCCGGAGTGTAGTTGATTATTCGAAAATAACCTTTATTAACAACAAATTAACGGTGAACACAAATTGTCCGGCGGCGTGAGCGACCAGCGAAGACCAGGCGATGGCAGTGGCGAGCCGGCGGTGGGGTTGACGGTGGCGTTGCCGGCGGTAGGGTTGACGGTGGCGTTGCCGGCGCTGGGGTCGACGGTGGCGGTGGCGGTGACAATGGCGGTGGCGATGGCGATGGGGCGATGGCGGTGTCTGCGACCCGGCGGTGGCGGCGACCTGGCGGTGGTGGTGGCGGAGAAGAGAGAGCTGGCCTCGGGCCTTCCGGTCCCCTTTTATAGCGTTGAGCGGGGCCGTTTCGCACCCAGATCGGGCCCCACCTGACCTCCCGATCTCCGATCTCCACAGCGCCGACATTTTTTAAAATTTCTACCAGCAATTTCAAAAGGTGTCTAGCATCCCTAATTGGAAGCACTAGTGTTAAAAGTCCAAAAATTCTTATGCAACTTCAGTAGTACTAACCTAAGAAGGGTCGCAATATGGGTACACAGGTTACGACACATGCTCGCCATTGCCGATTAATGTAGGAGCGATTTTTTTTAGAAATTTCCAATCTTGGTTTCTTTCCGTCTTCATGCCCCATTCAGCGTGAAGCTTCTCCTCGTGTGATGTACTCTGTACCTTTGTCCTTGGGAGATGATTCGAATTTCGAATAATCGAATATCATTCGAATTTTCAAAACATATAACTACGAATATTCGAATAATTGAATAATTCGAATATTCGACTCTTTCGAATTTTCGAATAAACTAATAATTCGAATATTGGACCTTTTTCGAATAGTCGAATATTCGAAATTCGAAAAGGACAAAGGTATAATGTACTCTTCTTCCTTCTATCTACGGTAAGTAAAAGCGGGCTGGTGAGATGTCTTTTACCCGCATCGAGATTGCGCAAGCTCGCATTTCATTCTGGCGTGGAGGAGAGCACAAACTAGGCAAGGCGAGGAACTCTGGGTGTTAGGATGCCTCGTCGCTGCTATGGGGTATGGGGTATAAGCTTATAAAATACTGCAAAAGTTTGCTAGGGCATCAAACATTTTAAATTCATCCAGCTGCGTTCCTCTTAGTTTCACTGGGCAAATTTATTTTATTCACTTTTAGAGAAGGGAGACGTGCACGACGTTGGCAACTATCGCCCGTCTTCCCTCTTTCCGTTGTTTACAAGCTGTTCACCCTAGTCATCCTGAATAGGGTCAGTAGGAACAAGCAGGACAAGACATTCGACTCCGTCGAAACTGAAGCGGTCGTCGAAGCCCTGCTCACTCAGGGCGCTCCTACACAGTCCCCGAAGCTCTTCAGCGCCACCCTCGAAAACGTCATGCGCGAACTAGAATGTGAAGACATGGGAGTGAAGATCGAGGGCCGGCAACTGCCCCATCTTCGCTTGGCTGACGACATCGTGCTCATAACACCGAGCATTATCCAGACGGAGATGGCCGACTTCGGTCATGTATGTGGGAACTTTGGGATCCAGCTGAATCTTACTTTACGAAGACGATGTTCATGAGGAACGGACAAGTTTCTGACGCCCTATTCTCGCCGTTCTCACCTGTGACTACCATTACCTACCGTGATCTCCCGAAATTTTAAAAACGGATATCATAATCAGCAGCACGAACAACCCCTGGGGCTGTTTGAGCGAAAATTTTTCCGAGAAATCTTCGTTTTGTTAATTTTGTTATGATTGGTCCTTTTTTAATTCCTGCATAGTAATATTGCAGCGATGGATTCCTCATAAACAACGACATCGCCATCGCAAGAGTTATCGCTCAAAGCCTCGGGTTGCCGGAATTTGTTGGGAATACGTGCTTTGAAGTGATCAAGGTCCTTTTTTTAAGTTCGTCACTCCCGACTAAACAGCCAACGGTAGCGACCGCCAGAAATTAGACGATTTTTCCCCAGTACTCAGGCGGTTGTTGCGGGACCACGCGACAGTCCGCGATAGCTCAATTAACGCACGGTGGTGTTCAATACACCATCATCATTCCTCTAGATATGTTTTTCTCCCTCCGTGTGTCGTGTTTTCCGGCCCTTTTCTTGGAGTAGCGGGACCACGACCCTTTATTAAGCCTTTCGGTGTGTCAACCGGAAAGCTTTATAAAAGTGAAGAACATTAAAGAAACAGAATTGAGAATACTCGAAAATTAGAATAAGGGGTTAATGGGAAGGCGTATATCTATTTCCATGTATGAACTATAGTCTAATTAGTTACAGACGCATGTACAGGAGATGCTTCTTGATAAACCCAGCTAGAGGCAGGAAATCTATCGAGGAGCTGGGAGGCAAATTTGTTTACCTATGAGCGCCACTCTTGTAAAGCACATCAACCTTTAAACGGATCGCGATAAGAACAACTTAATTTCGAACATCTTTAGTTTGCCTCGTCACGGTGCACATTGGACGTCTGACTTTGGTGATTGAAATGTGTCATTATGCGGTTTTATCGGTTGCGATAGGATGTACTCAGTCTTCTTCCACTTCAGTGAATCATTGTTGCGACCGAATTCCATAGCCTGAATTATTTATCACCGGCTGTGGTGGTTTTCGAAAATATGCTGCCGACAGCTCGGTAGGTGAAGGAGAGCAAACAGCTGCACAACTGCCTCAATGAGAAGGCTGCCTTAATGAGAAGGCTAATCAATCAGCATCAACTATGTTCCTTGATTTTCAACAGCTTTGTCGCTGTGGTCGCTCATCCATCTTATGTTGATAGAATTGTCGCTCTATACACGCAGCATGTAAAGATTATCACATGATCCTTGTTCTTCAACGTCAGACCAAAATCTACATTGCGAACAAAGTCCGAGAAATACTCTTGTGGTTAGCTCGTACATCGTTTGGGGGGGGGGGGGTGACACAGGAAGGAAGAACACGCGTGGTCCCACAACGACTTTGCGATCCGCTCTGCCCACCCCTCTCGTACTAAAGCGGGCATCATCAGAAGCATGTTCCGAACGGCCAGCTCAGTCTCGCCGCCTCGTCGCGAGGAAGAATGCGGCTACCTTTCTGTGTGCCCTTCATTTTAGATGAGGTGAGCAGCGAAATTCGAAAATGTGTGCGTGCAGCTGATCTTCAAGGTATGGCGAGGATCATTGATGTTCCTCCCGCTAACTTGAAGGCGCAGCTGATTCGGAACCGTGCCTACAACAGGACATGTTCCACTCAGTCCTGTGTTTTTGTCCTAATGGGAAGGAGGGGGATTGCATGACCTCTGGAGTTGCCTACAATATGTCATGCAATGAGGATGGTGAGGACCACATAGGGGAAACGGGCAGACCCCCATGTATCAGGGTTAGGAGCATTTGGACGGCCTTAGAAAAGGCAATGTCCGAACTCCTTGGGGGAGCACAGGGTCCGATGTCATATGAGCGCGATGCTGCAGGTGTCTGTGTCGATTCTAGCTCGAAAGAATGATATATCGGCGCGCAAGACCCTTGAAGCGCTCTGGGTCACGGCTAGGAATCCCCATGTTAACCGGAACTGGCGATAAATCCAAGAACTGGCATCCTTCGTCGAGCTCTGCGGGTTCTGATCTATCTAGTCTGATCCCCAGGGTATTTAAGTCGGGTTGTCCCGCGGGGTAGACTCATTTACCGACGTTCAATCCAGCTTCGGGTGACTGGTGGTCCTTCTCGGCATCCACCTGTAAGGTCAGTCGTTCCGTCATAACTGTTATGTTGGATCTTGCCGCAGTCTCTCCTTAAGCTTAGTACTCTGTAGGATGAAATGGTGTTTGGGAGGGCAGTTTCATAAGTGTTTTTCGACTTTTTCAGGCTCTGACGAAGGCGAGGTCGCCGAAACGTAAGCCGAGTCAAATAAATGTGATAACAACTTTGGCTACCAGCTCAATAAGACAACATCGATCTGAGGTCAATATGCCAAGGTTTATTGAAAGTCGAACTTGGACAGTTCTACGCCACTTCCCGGTTAATATAGAAAAACTCGTCATTTTGGCCGACAACTCGTCGCTGGCCTTGGCTGTTTAGTTGCGAGTAGGTTCGCCATACTACTCTTATGTAGGTCTACGTTTAAGTTTAGATCGACGAAGTGTTAACGTTGTGTGAACAAGTGGCTGACGGTTTTTTGCTGGACGAAGAAGCGCTCTCCGGTTTCCAAATGAGCTCCTCAGGAACTTTGTTTGAGGGAAGAATAACTGTCGGAGACGTTGCGTTGTGGAGCCTGATAATCAAAAATCCATCGGTCAGTCAGTCTCTCCGTTGGGAATTATGAGTTTCCTTTAGCAGCAACTCACGCAATGTTTTCAGCTGCAAAAAAGGTTCGCCGATTTGTTCAATGCTATCATCGAAAATAGGCGATTTCTGTCAGCGCACGTTATGGTCGGCAAGTTTACGGACCTCAAGGCTGACAAGGTACTAACGTGTTTGTGTACAATCTCCAAACAATGTTTCATTGTACGCACAACGTGCTGTTCTGCTGCATTATGGTTTGTCAAGCTTCAGCCCCTACCAAGAGAGAAGCAACGAGATGAGGGAAAATTTGTCGAACTACCAGGAGCTGAGAAAGGGAAGGTGGTTGTACGTTTTCCGCCAGAGGCTAGCGGGTATGGCTCTATTTATGTTTGCGTTTTCACTTAAGCGCTATATTATTTTACATTTTAGCTACTTACACATAGGGCATGCAAAAGCGGCACTGCTGAATCAATATTACCAACAGGCTTTTGAAGGGCAACTCATCATGCGATTTGATGATACCAATCCGGCCAAGGAAAACGCTCATTTCGAAAAGGTTCTGTAGCACTGTTTATGCTTGCAAGGACGGGCTTCTATCGTTGTCTTTCAGGTTATAAAAGAGGATCTTGCAATGTTGAAGATTACTCCGGACCGGTGGACTCATTCTTCGGACTACTTTGAGTTAATGATCGAAATGTGTGAGAAGTTACTTCGAAGTGGAAAGGCGTATGTGGACGACACTGACACAGAGACTATGCGTAAGGAGCGCGAAGAACGTTTCGATAGCAAGAACAGGAATTCGTGTGAGTGGCCGCTTCAGGCTTGGATTCCTTTTGTGATGCCATGTACAGTCCACTCCTGTTATAACGCCCACTCAACTCCCGATTAAACGTAGATTTTTTGGGAACCGGGTGGCTTACCTTTACATACAACCAGGGGTGGCGTAAATGAGATCCGAAGCTTCGTAAATCGTAAATCGTAATTACGAAAAAATCGTCGTAAATCGTAAACAGTAAATCGTAAGAGGTGCCTGACTTATAATGTATCTAATTTCCTTGTTCTTTTCTATTATGTTAAAGCTAATCGAGCTAACTGTGTTTTATTGAGACGTTTCAGCTCGAGCTAGACACTTTTCTAATTAAGATGGAAGCCATTAAAATCAACTAGAGCCTTTCAAATCAAGCTGGACAAGTTTTTGGAGAACCAAAATAAACTGCTTGTTCAAGAACGCTACCTTAAAAGGCGCCTATACACGGTGCCCAAATAAAAAGCTTATACGCCAAAACCAAAAAAAAAATAATTTGATCGCTGACCAACTCGACGAAAACAGTATTTGCACAAATAATCCAACAAGCATCCCCTACTAAGTGAGCGCATAGCACATTTCTACGTTATGACACACCTAAAGTTCTAAGCCTTATCACATTTTGAATTGTACCCAACAGCATTTTTATAGCAGACGGGAAGGAATTGTGTGACGATTGAAAGAGTATGATCAAATTTTTGGGCGTTCATCATAGTAGGATTTTTGACTTAAAATTATAAAAGAAGATATTTGTGTGGCATTCTTTTGAAGTAAAGTAGAGAAGCAAGGTGCAGCTTGAATTGAAAGTGGTTTAACTGACTCGTACAAGGCATTTTGAACATATAGGGGAAACCCATGGTGGATGCCCCGCGTGCTCCAGAATAGTTCTTGATTAGGATCCCACCACGGGCAGTCAGGTCCTCCATACCTGCTGGGTTGTGAATTGGTACCTGATTTGCCTGGGAAGGATAAAACACTGACCTCCACATCGGCGGCAGCCGCAGTTCATTCTGTGGGGCAAACCCACACCAAAATGACCTCTACGATATCCCATAGAGGTAGGAAGTATGGGTGGCGCATCTCAATCAGGGACTGGCTAACGTCATGCTTTATCCCTTATCATTTTTGACGGCCAGCACAACTTCTGGAAAGAAAGATTGTCGTTCGACGATACCAGGCAATTTCTTTCGGCGTTTACTTCGCTCGCAGGTTTGCTTGCAGTTGCTAAATTTTGGAAACTCCAAAATATTGCATTACTATTTAATGACTGCTTGCATTCGCCAGTCCCGCTCTCCACACTACCTTTGTAACAAACGCTATCGCATCTTTTGCCCACTCTTTAGCATTCTGAACGGATCGCATAGGGCGAACGCAACAGCCCCAATCAAACCAATGAAACCGAGTCCAAAAGTGTCAAACTTTTTCACTTTTAGCATGAGAGCGTCAGACGTTTTCCTTAAGGCGCACCTCATACGTAAATAGACTCCACGCCATGACGTGCAGTGATAATCAGATTGAAACATGATTGTTTTACTCTTTCCAACAGTTTAGCTGTTATTCCACAGCCTCCAATCATGTCCAATATTCCTTGATGAGTTTGCATGAGCTACTCGTGTGCATTGGAAAGAATCGTCTATATGGTGGACAAGTGGTGAAAAAGTTACAAGTTAACTAGGCGGTGGTTGCAGCATAGAATATGGGCCAGCAGGTGATCATCTTCATTACAGTGCAAGGAGAATTTTCACGTTTTTCTGTAGACGGGAACGAAATGCTTTCAGGCCATTCGTATGTGAGATGTTGTGCTAGAAAGTGACCAGAAAAAAGGCTAGCCCAGTTCCATTGCCAGGAATTAACTCGAGCGGCCTATCCACAAAGCTACGTTGTTCTGTCATAGCGCCACAGCAGAACATAAAAAAGTAAATGGAAATAGCAATGGGCTATGAGTGAAGTCTTTAAAAGTGGGTACATCGTCATAATCCGAATTGTATCATGTCAAGTTGGGCGGACTATAATTTGATTGAGTTGCGGGAGGAAGTATGGATGCTGCCGATTGTGTTGTTGTTATTGTTGGCATAGTGTGTAAAGTTGGACACGACATACTTGTCAACTCCCGACTCAGTCCGCAGGTGGGTGCGAGGTTATCCTTGCCGTCCGGCCTTCCCGTGTCTCCACCCGGAGAACTTAGTCGGTTGCCTTCTGCGCTGTCGCTAGGCGAACAGGCAGAATGGCTTATAGAAGCGCTTAAGCCGTGCACATCTACCGACATGGTGATGATCTTCTTCAATTAAGTTCTTTCAAAGTTACCGGTACCTATTCCGACTTGACAACTCAGAAAGAGGTTACCTAAAGGTCGAGAGGATTGGTCTTTGCTTTTTTTTTTCGAGTTTGGTGGGGATAATTCATGTGCCGCCGGCTAATTTGCGCACTGTCGTTCCTCCGTCGAGGACACGCCGTGGGGTGAGTGCTTAAGGCTCGTGCACAGTTCGACAGCGCAGTGAACCACCCATGTTGTAGCATAGGCGGTTCACTGCGCTGTGCCACAGCGCGGAGCCACCGCGCGGTGAGGGGCCGTGCACACTCACCGCGCAGTGGCACCGCGCGGTGTCACTGCGCTGAGGGAATTGGAGCTCCCATTTTCACCGCGCTGTGCCGTGGTGTGGCGTGTGGCTCACGGGATTGCGTACCATGCGCGCCTCTGCTGGCAACCTTCCAGCTACGCAGCGCTACCGCACCGCGCCGACGTGGGGGATGTGGCAAAAAATGAACCTCTCAGCGCGGTGCCACAGCGCAGTGAAACTGTGCACGAGCCTTTAGCCGTTGCTCTCGGCTGGCGCCGCAACAGCCGCGAGGTAATTTTTTTTTGCGATGTCGAGTCCTTGAATGACATTGCGCGAGCTAATGGCTTGGCCTTTGGTAGACAGGCTCAAAGATCATTGGGTTACTGTATTTTTTTATTTCTGGTTATAAGGATTAAAATGGTTACAATTTACAATTTTTCTTTAACTTTTAATAGTGTCCTATTTCTGCACTGATTATGAATGTTTTTCTTTATATTGGACCTTTATATGGTCATGCGCGTATCGGTCACCACATAATATTATTATTCATATATTTAGTACACGAGGTGTGGTGCGGCCTGGCCAGGACTTCGTTGCTCAGAATTTTATATTTATTTACTTTATGTAATTCTGGTAGCCTCGTGTAGGAGGGAGCATTGTCAATTCGTGCGCGATCTCTTTCTATATGAGAAAGGAATAATATTGATACAGATTTAATATTTTAAGATAAGGTCAGTGCAGATTTATTTACTTGTAGGTCTATTGTAATATTATGAAAATATGATAGGTTGCCACGGGTGAAAAACACCCAGAAGTCAACTATTAATAGAGGGGATGGCGGCCTCCAAGTTGGTGTTATAGATAGAACAGAGCTCGAGCGTAATGGGGGGGGGGGTGTTGAATGATGGTATAGGAAGTACGAGAAGCAGATAGAGTGAGTTATCAGAGATATACATCATATATGAGAAGATGACGTTTGCCGGGACCTCCATGTAATAAAATACATCATATATGAGAAGATGACGCTTGCCGGGACCTCCATGTAATAAACCAGCGGTTCGGTTTATTAACGTGCTAAAGAAGTGCCGAAGGGCACGATCCCGTAGCGGAGATAACAAACACCAGGCTTCTTTTATATGAGTTTATCTCCATACACAGACACACAGAATATACGGAACATGCGGAGGAGATACTGGACATACAGAATGTGGACATGGAGTACAGATTATATGAGAACGATGTTCATGAGGAAGAGGACAAGGTCATCTTAAACAAGTACAGTCCTAGACACGAGGCAGTATACATAGAGGATTACCTAAGGTGAAGAGGATGGGTAGAAGGGAGAGGAACGCCCGAGCTCGCCTATAGGGGAGGAGACCGCCAGGCGTTTTCTTGGCCTGCTGTTTTATAGCCTCCTCAGCGAGGGCGGAACGGTATGTGCCGTGAGTGGTCGGAGGGCGTGGATGGTACTGGTGATCACGGGGTAGCGACTACCGGGTTCCCAAATAAATTTGGCGTTGTGTCTAAATCAAGTTCACCACACTATGTGCTGGCAAAGAAACGGAGGGAGAGTCAGGCACGCACATGTGACACTGAGTACCGATTCACGTGTCACTACGTTGCCACGACGTCTATGACACTCCTTCTGCGCGACACACGTGTCACGATTTCTGTAAGCCGTCTTCAGAAATCCGACACACACTGAACGATGTTGAGGGAAAATGCTGGTTCCCCCTTATTCACGCTCTCCCCTCTAATGGTCCCCCTTTGTTGGTCCTCTCCTATCGGTCACCCTTACTCGGAATCCCTACGCAAGTTGGACGACGTCTTCAGCGCGTGTTCTGAATCTCTACGTACGTTGAACGACGTCTTCAGCACGTCTTCTAATCCCTACGCACGTTAGACGACGTCTTCAGCACGCCTTCTGAATCCCTACACATGTTGGACGACGTCTATCGCAAGTCTTCTGAATCCCTGCGCACGTTAGACGACTCATCAGCACGTCTTTTGGATCCCTACGCAAGTTGAACGACGCCTTCAGCACGTCTTCTGAATCCCTACGCACGTTAGACGACGTCTTCAGTACGTCTTCTGAATCCAAACGCACCTGAACGACGTCTAGGGCACGCCTCCTGAATCCCTACGCTCTGCACTCGATCCCCATTCATACTCTGATGCGTTGCCCATTGAATATCTCGTAAACTTGGACGATCAGCCGCCAAGGATATAGTTCGCCAGCAATCGCACATGGTTAAGCTCAAAGAAAGCCCGGCTGGCATACGCCGCACTGAGGTAGGCATCTTTTGGCTTCAGTCCCCCCTCCCCGTGATGGACACGTGACATTAGCCGATTATATATATATATATATATATATATATATATATATATATATATATATATATATATATATATAAAAGGATTAGAGGGTTATCCTTAATCGTCTCCGAACGACTCCGAGACGCAATTGCAAGCGTGGAAGGTTTCAATGACCGCTTGATGAAGATCGTAATCGCTGCAGAACGGCGGCGGTATCATCTTTTCTCTGCATATGCTCCACAGACTGGCTGCTCTGAGCGAGCCAAGGATGAATTTTGGAGCTTGCTTGATGAGAAGACAGCAGAAGTGCCGTCACAAGACGTGATCATTGTCGCAGGTGACGTTAACGGACACGTTGGTGCTGCGAAAGACGGGTACAGCTGTCATGGTGGTCTCGGTTTTGGTTCACGTAACGCCGATGGTGAGCGTATCCTCAAGTACGCGGAGTCGCACGACCTCACCATCGTGAACGCCAGATTCCGAAAACGTGAATCACACCTTATCTCATTCTACAGCAGGAATTCTAAAACGCAGATCGACTTTGTCATTGTGCGAAATCGTGACCAAGGGCTTGTCACGGACGCGAAGGTCGTGCCGTATGAAACGGACGCCACACAACACCGCCCACTGATCTGCACTATGAGGATCACACCACTGACGTTTAAGCAGGTCGAACGGAGCGGTACGTCAAGAATCAAGTGGTGGCGACTGAAAGAGAATGAAGCAGCTGCTACTTCGAGCATTCGGTTGCCGACGGTCACGACCGTCGACTAGACATGGCAAATAGCCACCGACGCGATTCTCAATGCTTCGCGTTCCGAACTCGGCACTACGAACCCGGGACGGCGTAAAGTCGATAAGCAGACATGGCTGTGGACTAACGAAGTTAAGGAAAAAGTCCGCGAGAAGAAGAGATTATACCACGCATTCCTCGGCGATAAGACAGCCGATAAATGGCGTCTGTATTAGGAAGCCAAGAAAGCCGCTAAGAAGGCGGTAGCCGTTGCAAGAGCCATTCATTACGATGATGTCAACGGGAGGCTTGAGTCGCGCGATGGCGAGCGATTTCTTTATCGACTCGCGAAGGTCCGCTATCGCCAGAGTGAGGATGTTGAGAAGTTCTTTGGCATCAACGATGAGAACGGTCATCTACTCATGGACCGCAAGATGGTTTTGAACCGATGGCGCACCTACTTCGAGGAAGTCTCGACAATAGAGTTGGCTCATCCGAGCATTCCATCTTCTCCTCCTGTATACGGTCCCGTTCAGAAAATCACCGTAGAGGAGGTAGAAGCGGATTTGAAGAAGATGAAGCCGGGCAAGGCAACGGGCCCCGATGATTTGGCGGCCGACTTATGCAAGTCGAAATCCTGGTACTCAACGAAGTGGCTGGCGACGTTCTTCAACCAGGTTATTGTGGAGAAGAAAGTGCCCGATATCTGGCAGAGAAGCACGACGATTCCGATTTGGAAAAAGAAGGGCAGTCCAGCAGACTGCACAAACTACCGTCCAATCCGATTGCTTTCGCATAGCATGAAGATCTTCGAGCGGATTGTCGACGGGCGCATTCGTGATACCGTCCAGCTCTCTACCAATCAGTGCGGCTTCGTAGCTGGTTGTGGTTGTAGTCGATGCCATACACGCCGTTCGTCTTCTGATAGAAAAACACCGCGAGAAACAGAAGCCGGTGCATCTTGCCTCCCTGGATTTGGAGAAGGCCTTTCATCGCGTTCCGCGTGAAGTGATATGGTATGCCTTAGGGGAACACGGAGTCCCCGAAGAGCTCATAGAGTGGGTACGAATACTGTACTCCTGTCCAAAGAGTCAGCAGCCACCCTTGGACGTTGCTTTATGCTGATGATGTAATGCTCGCTAGCGAAGATAAGATTGAACTCCAGCGGCGGCTACAAGCTTGGAGAGATTTGGACTCAAACTTAATGTCAAGAAGACCGAGTATATGACGACAGATGAAGACGAGTCCAGCTCCATTAAGGTAAATGGCATTGAGCTGCCACGTACTTCGGTATTCAAGTACTTGGGATCAGCAATCGCGTCCGATGGCGGTTTACTCGTTGAAGCCAACTCACGCGTGAGTGCAGCGTGGTCCAAAGGGCGCTCTCTGACGGGAGTGCTCTGCGACAAGAAGATACCAGAGCGCCTCAAGTCGAAGATCTACAGAGCAGTCGTTCGACTTGTAGCTATTTACGGAGCTGAGTGCTGGCCCGTTACCAAAGAAATTGAAAGGCGCCTCAGCGTAATGGAAACGAAGATGCTGCGGTGGACGGCCGGAGTTACGCGTTTGGATCGAGTACGCAACGAATCCATATGGCAGAGGTTCGGCTTCACCCCGATATTTGAGAAGATGCGCGAAGCTCGTCTGCGATGGTACGGCCACGTCCTTCGCGCAAAAGGTGACACTGTCCGAAAGACTGGTCTTAACCTTGATGTGCCTGGTAGGCGGCCACGAGGGCGACCAAAACAGCGGTGGCTTGATACGCTGCATCAGGACTTGAAGATGGCTGGGTTGCACCCTGATCAGGCATTTGACCGGGAGAAATGGCGCCAATATTCCAGGAAAGCGGACCCCGCAACTAAGCGGGACAAACGCTGAAGAAGAAGAAGATGAAGTGGGTTATCCTTTCCACATGAGTGTAGCAACTTTCTAGACCCCGCTTCCAATCACGAATGATGTTCGATCGTGGATTTGCGTCAATTCTATTCGGTAAGGTTAGCGTGTATCTGTTACAAACAGAGTGACTCCACGTTATTACCAAACATGGAGCTTGGATATCCCCTTTTTCTTTCTCCAAGAAACTGTTTCCAGTGTCCTTTTATTATGCAGTTATTTATTTGTTCAGTACGCTGCATAAGGCAGTCGTGAGAAAAATAAATACAAACAAAACACAGACTATGGGCTGAAATGGAGCAGCCCTTGGCATTAGGAACGCGATGTGCCTTGCTAGCTGTGGACCGGAAACGGAGGAGCCCAGCCTCCCTAACCTCCTAGGCAGGAGCTTATTTTTCAAACATTGTATTGCACTTGTTTCTCTTCTTGAACCTGTCCGGTTCCAAATGGAAGCCCTTACAATCTTGGAGAAATGGAAAAGTTAGTTAGCGGAGAGAGAAGCCAGATTCGAGAAGCCTGTCAGCAGGACGCATTGTACAACACAGTAGCATATCAGATCATCAAAAATCAACTCTAAAGGGGAGCGGGAATGAGCTGTAAGGGACCATTAGAGTGGACACATCCTTATAACCCAGTCCGCATAAATTTGGGCGCCAGTTGGTTGTTGATCAAAGATCACATTTACGAAAATTTACGATTTACGACCCAAAATCTCGTAAAACGCAAATCGTAAAATCGTAAATCGTAAGTCGTAATTACGCACACCCCTGGTCGTAAGGTTAGTACCAGAACGCATACATCGAGTAGTTGTGCACGTTTGCCCATGCTTTTCTCCATATTCCGACCAGGGGTGTGCATAAATGAAAATCGAAATTTCGTAAATCGCAAATCGTAATTACGAAAAAACCGTCGTAAATCGTAAGAATCACCTGAGCTGTAGTGCTGTACAACTAAATTTCCTGAAGCTTTTTCTGCTAATGTTAATCAGATGCTCAATATTTATTTAACTGTGGTGTTATTTTAAGCTTAAGCGGAACAGTTTTCTTGCCAAACTATTTCTTTTTTCACGGCTTCTTGCTAGTAAAACATCTTTCAAACCAAATTAAACTCGTCTCAGGAAATTTAAAAGAACTAATTTCAAAAACTATACTTAAGCATATGCCTGGCATTCCAGCAGAAAGCTTGCATTGTTTGAATATTCATTATGTTCCTAACTTACTACCATTTTTAGCTTGCGTATTAGTCTTGGAATTAGCAGAAACAACTGCGAAAAACTCACCATGTACAAAGCAAAGCACTTTTAGGCCCTAAGACGAACCTGGCACTGTGGGAAGAGATGAAGAAAGGATCTGAGAGAGGACTGCAATGCTGTGTGCGCATTAAGATTGATATGCAGTCAAACAATGGAGCAATGAGGGATCCAACAATTTACAGGTCTGCCTCTTTTTAGCATTTGAAGGCTTTCACCTTAAGCGTTTCTCCATGTTTTGAGATTTTTCATCGTTTCTATTCAGATGCAAGCCCGAAGAACACGTGCGTACCGGATTGAAATACAAGTGGGATCCTTTTCTTTCAGCTTTTTTGTCCTTCCATTGCTGCTCTGGCTGTAGGCCACTGGCTGGCTTAATTGATTCCACACATTTCGTTCAAGGGTGTACCCAACCTACGACTTCGCTTGCCCCATAGTGGATAGCGTGGAAGGAGTAACACATGCTCTTCGCACAACAGAATACACCGACAGGTATTACTGTCACTCCACGTTTCCAAGGCGTCTTTGTAAACCGCTTCTAGGGATGACCAGTACTATTTCATCTGTGATGCGCTCGGCATTCGTCGTCCTCACATCTGGTCTTACGCTCGTCTTAACATGACTAATACAGTTATGAGCAAACGCAAATTGACGTGGTTTGTCAACGAGGGGCTCGTTGAGGGCTGGTGAGTCGAAGTAACCCCTTTCCTAGATCATGCTGTGCTTCATCTCTGCTCAGGGATGACCCCCGCTTCCCCACTGTACGAGGAGTAATGCGCAGAGGCATGACCGTTGAGGGTCTCCGTCAATTCATCATTGCACAAGGCGGATCTCGTTCTGTGGTCATGATGGAGTGGGATAAGATATGGTCTTTCAACAAGAAAGTGATAGATCCTGTCGCGCCAAGGTTTATCTCGTGCTCTGTTAATCTCTGTTTCTTGCTACTTCGAGTCTACCATATGCTCTTTCATTGCAGGTACACAGCTCTCGAGGTAACTTCTCTCGTGCCGGTGTACATCTCTACGCCAGTGGTTGTTGAAGAAGCTTCTGTTCCTCTTCATCCTAAGGTAGTGAGACGGATTTTTCTTCTTGCCTTCTCAGTATAATCTAACGCATCCATATTAGCAGTGAATACAAAAATGATGAGAGAAATTTTAGAAAACATGCGGCTGCCACTTTTTGATCGGCATTAGCCGAGTTTGAGAGGTTGCAATTTGAACTTTTTGGTGTTAGGGAGAGGCTCGATTCGCTCTCAACTAAATGGTCTGCCGTGCGCTGAACGTACCAGCCCACCTTGTTGGGGGTCTCCCATAACGGCGCATGCCGTCCCTCTGTATTTGCTCCAGTGTTCCTTTTGTCCATAAGTCCTTTTCCTCATCATGTGCAGGCCTACCGGCACTTACGAGGAACCTCAAAGAGATAACCGTGGAGTTTCTCAAAGCGACCTATTATTGGATTGTGGGGCGTTGTCTGGGAAGCACCATAGTGGTTTCCAAATTTCCAGCGGACCTCTGTGTAGGTCAAAAATGGCAAAAAACTACCGCTTCAGTGCTGGCCGATAACGCAAAACTGACGCCCGGAATACCTTTGTCGTGCCCAGAAATGATCCTGCAAAAGGTTTGGAGCCTCAGTCATTGCTACAACGCGGGATTTGATAAATTCCTAGTAAAATCGAGAAGGCGCATTCTCGGGAGGCCTTCACCAGCAGGCTCTCAGCGACTGGATAGCCGAGTCGGTAGCGCGATGAACTTGCGAGAGGGTGGTCAAGGGAACGGCTCCGGGGGTGGGGTCTGTGCATTGCTAGTAACGTTTTTGCATTTTTATCAGTTTGAGTGCCTTTTGGTCTCGGCATAGTTCAGTGTTCGCGTTTCAACCTCTTTTTAATCTCTTGCGAGATGTGCGCCAAATTAGCCTTCGTCGATTAGAGATACGCCGCTGACAACTAAACCATGCTTCTTTTGTGGAGGAAGCCTTCGTCTGATTCAATCCATGTGTGATACCAAGATAATGGTTGTATTAGTTTTGGAAGTGTGTCCCGTGGTAGCCTCATTTAACTGCTTTTCCCTACTATATGGGGATGCAAGGAAAGGGGCGGCATTGCCGATATAGGCACTCGTAGTCTCGACACTCCAAAGGCTAAAAACTTCCTTCGTTCAAACCTCGTTAGGGGGTATTTGGTGTGCTTATCACGGATCTGGCATTGTTTTCGGAACAACAGCAGATTACAGCAGGTTAGAGTAGATATGAATTCTGCGAAAAAGCTGGCTTTCAAGAAAGTTTCTTCATCTGGCCGCACTTCGTTTCCAAGATCGTATCTTGAACTGAAAATAGTCCTCAAAAAATTTAATAACCAAAAGCGTATACCAAATTTGTGATCATCGCCCAATAACTTCGTTAGACGAATGGAGTGAGGAAGTGAGTCCGGCAAACCCGTTTCCACAATTTCACTTACCCCGCATACTACTCACATCGTAGCCTACTGTAATCTACCGGAACAAAAAACGAATTCCAGATTCGTGATCAGTATCCCAAATGCCCTCCCCCTAGACGAACCTTGGTGAAAAAAATAAATTTCCAAATTTCTGCAGACGTGAGAGTACATGTAGAGAGCAGGGAAAAGTGACCGGCACCAAAATAGGCAGAAATGCGACCAATAACACAAGGACAAAAATTCTAATATTCGTCACTGTTAGTAAAATTGGTAAAAGTGACAAGAAACACGCTCTCCATAGAAATCCGAAAGGCGATCAGCATGTCTTGGTGATGGATCAAAGTAATTGTCAATTATGCTCACTACAATAGACACTACTAAAACTACGATAGACACTTCTAAAACTATTAGAAAACATTAAAAATTGATTACACATGAACAACATCTAACGAGGGACCCAACAAGACAAGCATGGTTCAATGGCCATGTCTAATCGACGAAGGCTAGCAAACCCCACCCCTGGAACCGATTCCTTGACCACCCTCCGGCAAGTCCATCGCGCTATCCACTCGGCCATCCAGTCGCCGAGGGGCTGCTGGTGAACGCATCCCATGAATGCGCCTACTCGCTTTTGCTATGGATTCATCAAATCTCGCGTTCTAGCAATGATTGAAGCTCCAAACCTTTTGCAGGATCATTTCTAGGCACGACAAGGGTATTCCATGCGTCGGTTTTACGTTGTCGGCCCGCACTGAAGCGGTACAGTTTTTTGCCATTTTTAACCTACGCAGAGTTCTGCAGGAAATTTGGAAACCACTATGGAGCTTTCCAGACAACGCCCTACAACCCCAAATAGGTCACTTTGAGAAACTCCACGGTCACCTTTTTGACCTTCCTCGTTAGTCAATGCCGGCGAGGTAGTCTTCATTATCCGTTAGAACACCGCCGGTATTGAGGCTTAAGAAGAGTACCGTATTGTACGCGGACATCCTTTGGGGGGGGGGGGGGTCATGGTAATGTATTTTTGGAATTTTCTATTCCACTACATGCTTCTGGCAATATACGCCTCTTCATCGTCACCTAACATTCTTCGAATAATCCCAACTTTCTTCCCAGCTTGGGCACTTCCACTAATGGGGCACCTATTCTATTTCGAGATTATATTTTTGATCCTCGAGCACCCAGCGTAGAACTCTTCCGGAGCACGTTAGTTTGTTTGAACAGGTTCGTCACTGTCTAATGATTCGTTCTTATAATGCCGTATATAAAGAAATGGAATTTCTTTAACGCGAACACAAGAGCTAGCGCCCCTAGGTCAGTAGCGTGATAGTTTTTCTTGGCTTTAGAAAGACCATTCGATGCGAAATAAAACGGATGTAGTAACTTATCCAATCCTTCCTGACAGAGAGCTGCACCTACGCCATCTCCAGATGCATCCATATAAATTATAAAAGGTCTCGTTCCGTCCGAGGCCGCAGCAGCATCTGCCTGCGCCAGCACTGGCGCCTCGGTCAACACCTGCTTCAGCTTTTCCTTTTGTCGCATTTTGTCGCAAGTCCGTCCACTGCCATTCCTCTTTTGGGCTTGTCAAATCGTACAGTGGTTTCCTATTTTTGAAAATCCCAGAATGAATTTGCGGTAATAGGACGCTAAGCCCAAGACTGCTTGCTCCTTGGGGTGGGGTATCCACGAATTTTATCCACTTTATCTGGATAAGTTCGCACCCTTTTTCCGTCAATGATGTGCCCTAAAAAGCTCACTTCATCCTTAAAGGAAGCGCATTTCTGAAGTTTTAATTTAAGATTTGCTTTTCTGAAGGCATCAAACACCGTTCTTAAATCTTCCATGTGCCGTTCCTTCGTTTTGGTGGCTATCAGCACATCCTACTATATATAAAGCAGCAAGCGTGTGTCACTGTGTGTGTGTGTCACTGTGTGTGTCACACCGTCCGTCCGTCCCACTGAGTTGGGGCGCGGCAGCCGAACACGTCGAGAACCGTGCATGGCGAGCCGGAGAGGTACCGAGCACGTCGGCAACCGTGCATGGCGAGCCGTAGACGTGCCAAACACGTCGGCAACCCTGCATGGCGATGCCGTAGACGTGCCAAACACGTCGGCAACCGTGCATGGCGAGCCGTAGACGTGCCAAACACGTCGGCAACCCTGCATGGCGAGCCGTAGACGTGCCAAACACGTCGGCAACCGTGCATGGCGAGCCGTAGACGTGCCAAACACGTCGGCAACCGTGCATGGCGAGCCGTAGACGTGCCAAACACGTCGGCAGCCCTGCATGGCGATGCCGTAGACGTGCCGAACACGTCGACAACCGTGCATGGCGAGCCGCAGACGTGCCGAACACGTCGGCGGCGCGAAACTTCGGCCTTGGGGGTAATCGAGGTCGCTGAACACGAATCTGAAGTCGGATCAATCGATATCGATCGATATTATCGATTTTTTGAGGATGGCGTTCAAGTGGCGCGAAACTTCGGCCTTGGGGGTAATCGAGGTCGCTGAACACGAATCTGAAGTCGGATCAATCGATATCGATCGATATTATCGATTTTTTGAAGATGACGTTCAAGCGGCACGGAACTTCGGCCTTGGGGGTAATCGAGGTCGCTGAACACGAATCTGAAGTCGGATCAATCGATATCGATCGATATTATCGATTTTTTGAGGATGGCGCTCAAGTGGCGCGAAACTTCGGCCTTGGGGGTAATCGAGGTCGCTGAACACGAATCTGAAGTCGGATCAATCGATATCGATCGATATTATCGATTTTTTGAGGATGGCGTTCAAGTGGCGCGAAACTTCGGCCTTGGGGGTAATCGAGGTCGCTGAACACGAATCTGAAGTCGGATCAATCGATATCGATCGATATTATCGATTTTTTGAAGATGACGTTCAAGCGGCACGAAACTTCGGCCTTGGGGGTAATCGAGGTCGCTGAACACGAATCTGAAGTCGGATCAATCGATATCGATCGATATTATCGATTTTTTGAGGATGGCGTTCAAGTGGCGCGGAACTTCGGCCTTGGGGGTAATCGAGGTCGCTGAACACGAATCTGAAGTCGATCAATCGATATCGATCGATATTATCGATTTTTTGAGGATTTTGTTCAGGCGGCACGAAACTTCAGCCCTGGGGGTAATCGAGGTCGCTGAACACGAATCTGAAGTCGACCAATCGATATCGATCGATATTATCGATTTTTTTGAGGATTTTGTTCAGGCGGCGCGAAACTTCGGCCTTGGGGGTAATCGAGGTCGCTGAACACGAATCTGAAGTCGGATCAATCGATATCGATCGATATTATCGATTTTTTGAGGATGGCGTTCAAGTGGCGCAAAACTTCGGCCTTGGGGGTAATCGAGGTCGCTGAACACGAATCTGAAGTCGGATCAATCGATATCGATCGATATTATCGATTTTTTGAAGATGACGTTCAAGCGGCACGAAACTTCGGCCTTGGGGGTAATCGAGGTCGCTGAACACGAATCTGGAGTTTGTTTTTGAGGTATGAAGGCCTAAAAGTTGGGAAAAGAAGATGGTCGGAGTGTTCTCTTCTCGGGGTTTGGGGGCGAAGCCCCCAACCAGTCGGAGGCGGCCGCTAGGCCGCTGAACGACTGGTCATCTATATACACAAAACCTTTACTATCTTTAACTCCTAGCTGTCCTAATACCATGTCCATCAGATGCTGAAAACGCGCGCAGGGCTAGTGGAGAGTCCGAACGGAAGGACTTTAAACTGAAAGAGTGCTTCACTCGTTGTAAATGCGCTTTTCTTTTTCGCAGCTTCCGTCAACCGAATTTGCTGATACCCCGATGCTAGACCTAGGGTCGAGAAAGCTTTTCCTTCTAATCTTTGCAACACTGGGTCTATAGTAGTTGTGCCCGAATGAATATTCGAGCATTCGAATTCGAATGCTCGAAAATTGTCGCTATTCGAATATATTCGGTTATTCGAAATTTTGAGAGAGCACAACTATAGTCTATAGTCGACAACGGGTATACATCCTGTTTAGTTGCTTTGTTCACCGCTCTATAATCAATGCAAAGCCGCAACGATCCATCCTTCTTTCTCACCAATACTACGGGGATGCCCATTCAGAATATCTTCTTGTAATTATCCCGCGCTCCAGCAGTCCTATAATTTCTTTAAACTTTCCGCGAGCTCCAGTCGGTACTGGTCTTGTTTTTGGCTTAATAGGCCGACTATCCCCTGTATCTATGTCGTGTTTGACGAGATTAGTTTGTGTAAGTTCTGAATCTCTTACCGCGAACACATCCCCGAACAATGTAATCAGTTGCTGTAGCTCTGTCGCCATCGACGTATTTTTCCGTGGGATGTCGAGGAGTTCCTCAGTGCTCTCCTTATCTATGCCTTTTTCGCCTTTAGACCAGCCTTCTAACATGTCGGCGCCATCTTCCCACGCATTCTTTTGAATCCACTCTTCAGACGACCATTTTCCTATTTCCTGTCCTTTATGCAGAAATATTGCCTCATCTGACTCATTACACACGGCCACCTTTGCGGTCCCCTCACTAGTAATCTTACATACCCCATGTGCAATGCAAGGATTTTCGGACTGGAACAAATACTCTCCTTTTGGACCTGAGCTTGCCACTGTAACTACTCTAGTACTATGATGTGGTACAAACGTTCGTGATTCTACGTATACTGCAGGCAAGTCGTTTTCTTGGGACTCTTTCTTCGTATCTTCTCGTCATCAGCCTCATCTCAAAAAGTTCAAGAGCGTTGGTTCGAAGGACGACTTCATTCATGCCCTTGCCAGTGTAGAATGACACTACTTCAGTCCGGTCGTTCATCGTGACACGTAGTCTGACCGCTCCAAGAAAGTCCATCGGCATCGACGCACTCCGAACAATTGCACCTGCTGCAGGGATCCTTTGCATACATTGTTCAGGGTCTATCCCTGCCCTTATTGCCTCACTAAACAGCTCAACCGGTAGGATTGACGTCTCGGACCCGGTATCAAACAGTGCAGGTACGGTTCTTTTCAGCATTTCTACCTCTACTAAGGTTTTTGGCCCGAACAACCCTCCTGCTGTTTGCTGCCTTTTGCTAGAAGCTATAGTGTTAACTGCAGCTGAAGCGATGGAACCTGTCTACGTTCCTGTCTAAGGTCGTTACTAACAGGACGTCGAGTTCTCTCGTCCGACGTTGGAGTTCTACACTCGCTTGCTATATGCCCTCTATCACCGCACCTATGGCATTCCAGCCCTACTCTTCCAGCTCCTGTACGTGGCCTAACACCATCTGCTGCCGAGTTATCACGGTGTCGCTGCCTGTTCTCCACGCTAAATCGATGGCCCGTACCCTGCTGCCTTGGGAATCCTGAACGATAACACCTCTGCGTGCTACGCGCTTCGTTCAACGGCAACAGATCCTGAGGTGCGGCCTATACTACAGTTGTGCTCTCTCAAAAATTTCGAATAACCGAATATATTCGAACAAATGCTCCGACACGCCTGTCGCCGTGTCTCGCACCTGCGCGCTTCGCGCGACCTTAGAGAGTCATTATGCCAAGATCACTCACTTCAAGCAGCTGCTCTGCTTGTGCACCCTTCTCGGCACCTTAGCAGTGAAAAGAGGTATTTGAAAACCTTAGTAATTTCGAACCTTGGTCTACCTTCTTTAAGATCAAGTGAGTAGTTCTTCGATATGAAGCCGTCCAGCTCTCCTTCCCTCCATCCTCAACATCCCTTCAACGTCGGCACTATCTTCAGACACTTCAGAAACGTAATTTATTTGCGTTAATCAGTGCTTTCGTCCTCAGACTGTTGTGGAGCACTCCTTCGGCCATAGTACCCGCGTGTCTCCCACCCCCGCCCCACCCCGATCGGTTAAATCTGGGAGAAAACCTCAGGTCATTCGATCGATAATATCGATCGATACTGGCCACCACATTGAAACTTTCCACCTGATGTGGAGCACTCCTTCGGCCATAAAACCCGCGTGTCTCCCACCCCCTTCCCACCCCGATCGGTTAAATCTGGGAGAAAACCACCGGTCAGGACCTCGATTAGCCCAGGGCTGAAGTTCCGTGCCGCCTGAACGACATCCGCAAAAAATCGGTAATATTGATCGATATCGATTGACCGACTTCAGATTCGTGTTCAGCAACCTCGATTACTCCAGGGCTGAAGTTCCGCACCACCTGAACGACATCCACAAAAATCGATAATATCGATCGATATCGATTTTCTCCCCTGCTGTGAAGGCCTTCCGTCGATGATCATCTAAATGCCCAGGCACGGTTGCCGACGTCTGTTCAGCGACCTCGATTACCCCCAGGGCTGAAGTTTCGGACCGCTTGGACGACATCCATAAAAATCGATAATTTGATCGATATCGATTGATGGTGATCTACACGTCAAAATCGAACTTCATAATCATGTTCAGCGACCTCGATTACCCCTAGGGCTGAAGTTGGCGACGTGTTCGGCACATCTACGGCTCGCCATGCACGGTCGCCGACGTGTTCGGCACGTCCACCGAGTCGCCAGGCACGTTTGGCGACGTGTTCAGCTCGTCTACTGAGTCGCCAGGCACGTAGAAGGCGTCTTGGTATTCCCCGCTATTTTCTTGCCTTAATTTATGCCCCGTTTCCCCGTAATTTCCCCTATTTTATTACTCATCGCGTCGATCGATAGTGTGACTCATCGCTTAGCGGATTATCTACCACTATATAATTTAGTTAGTTCCCTCCCTGTAGAGGTGAGGCGTATCTCACTCAGGTTGGAAACCTGGCTGAGATACGCCTCGTCGAACCACGCGCGATCTCATGGAACCCCTTGCGACGCCTCCGCGTACCTCGCGCGGGCAACGTCTGCCGTTCAACATGGGATGTTGTTACAGCAGAGGACGCGTAGCTTCCTCCTACTTGACACAACGGCGTCTGCGCGCGTTTCTGAGTGCCTAAATCCAGAAGACGGGTTCCCTTCGTCACACCACAACCTTCTGGAAACAGAAGAGGAGACACCGTCGTCCTACGACGAGGGATCGCATTCAAAATTGAGCATGACATGCCGCTGCAGCGGAGGAAGCGCAGCCTCCTCCTGCTTGACACAACGGCGTCTGCGCGCGTTTCTGAGCGTTTCTGAATCCAGAAGGCGGGTTCCCTTCGTCGCACCACAACCGTCTGGAGTCAGAAGAAGCGAAAATAAAGGAAGCAAAGGCCACATGTCGTCGTACGACGACCGGTCGCAATCAGAACTCAGCATTATCCCATGTTGAACGGAGGACTTTACTGCTGCAGCAGAGGAAGCACAACCTCCTCCTGCTTCACGCAGCGACATCTGCGCGCGCTTCTGAGCGTCTGAATCCAGAAGACGGGTCCCCTTTGTCGCGCAACAAGCATCTGGAGTCAAAAGCACCGTCGTCGTACGACGAGCGGCCGCATCCAGAATTCAACATGAGATGCTCCTCCAGCCGAGGAAGCCTAGCCTCCTCTCTATTGACACAGCGGCATCTGCGCGCGTTTCTGAGCATATGGATTCAGAATACGGGTCCCATATTTCGCGAAACAATCGTCTAGAGCGAGAAGCGGTTCACCGACGTCGAGTGACGAGTGGATGACATTCAGAATTCAGCATTATGCCACGTTGAATGGAAAATTTTACCCGCGCGAGATACGCCTTTGCGTACCTCTCACGGGCAATGTTTGCCGTTAACATGGAATGTTGTTACAGCAGAGTGTCCGTGTTCGGCTTAACTCGCAGAGCGTGTAGTTTCCAGTGGCACCACGTGGAGGAACGGACATCGCCACCACTCGATTGCAGGCGACAGGCCCTTGTGACAGGCCGGCCTACGAAGACCCATGTCACATCACATGGTGTATGACAGCTCAAGTGTTTCGAGATAGTGCTACGGCGTCCGCGGGAGCCGACGCGCACTCGCAGAGCCCGGCGAGTGTGAAAAGTATACGATGGTCCCTAATGCGAGGACGGCATCGGAGGGCAACTGAGCTAGTCCGAAAGTCCCGTAACGTAAGCAGGACCTGCGTGGCAACGCTGAATGTGGGCACGTTGACGGGCCGCTCGTGCGAGTTGGTTGAAGCACTGGAGCGTAGAAGAGTTGATTTCTGTGCGGTGCAGGAGACGAGGTGGTCCTGCCGCAAGTCAAGGGACATAGGACGTGGCTTTAAGGCCGTTCTGGAAGTCCCAGGACCACCAGTGGTGTCGAAATAATCGTCTCCGAATGATTTCGTGACTCGATTGTAAGCGTCGAGCGCTTTAAAGATCGATTGATGAAGATCGTTGTCGCCGCTAAGGAGCGACTCTATCACTTCTTCTCAGCGTACGCTCCGCAGACTGGCTGCTTGGATCAAGCCAAGGAAGAGTTTTCGAGCCTGCTTGATGAGAAGACAGCAGTGGTACCGTCGAAAGATGTCATCATAGTCGCTGGTGACCTTAATGGGCACGTAGGTGCTACAAAAGACGGGTACAGCTGTCATGGTGGCTTCGGATACGGATCACGTAACGCCGATGGTGAGCGCATTCTTGATTACGCGGAATCGCATAACCTCACCATAGTGAACACCATCTTCCGAAAACGCGACTCGCACCTTATCTCATACTACAGTGGGAGCACCAAGACTCAGATAGACGTTGTCCTTGTGAGAGATTGCGACCGGAGTCTTGTCACAGACGCGAAGATCGTGCCGTATGAGACGGTCGCCCCACAGCATCGACCGCTGATCTGCACTTTGAAGATCGCCCCTCCGAGGCTGAAGCAGGTTGAGCGATGCGGTGCAGCTAGAATCAAGTGGTGGCGAATGAGAGAGAAGGAAGCAGCTGTGATTTCTCGCGTGCGGTTACCGACAGTCACGACTGTCGACGAAACTTGGAAGAAGGCGACCGACGCGATTCGTCAAGCTGCACAGTCAGAACTCGGCATTACGAAGCCTGGGCGACGGAAGGTTGACAAGCAGACATGGCTGTGGACAAACGACGTGAAAGCAAAAGTGCGAGAGAAGAAGTCGCTCTATCACGTGTTTCTCGGCGAAAAGACAGCCGATAACTGGCGGAAGTACCAAGAAGTGAAGAAAGCTGCAAAGAAGGCCGTGCCTGTTGCGAAAGCCACTCACTATGGAGATGTCAACGAGAAGCTCGAGTCTCGCGATGGTGAGCGGTATCTGTACCGACTTGCAAAGAATCGCCATCGCCAGACCGAGGACATTGAAAAGTTTTTCGGCATCAATGATGAGAACGGTCATCTTCTTATGGACCGCAAGAAGGCATTGAAGCGATGGCGCGATTATTTTGAGGAAGTCTCTACGGTAGAGTTCCCTCATCCAGCCATCCCTTCAACGGCTCCAACCCACGGCCCCGTTCAGAAGATCACCGAGGAGGAGATTGAAGCGGCTTTGAGGAAGATGAGGCCAGGCAAAGCGACTGGGCCCGATGACGTGGCAGCTGATTTGTTGAAGTCCAAGTACTGGTACCCTGCTGAGTGGTTGGCGAAGTTCTTCAATCAGGTTGTGGCGGAGAAGAAAGTGTCTGAGTGTGTCACCAGAATAGCGGACCCCGCTACGAAGCGGGACAGACGCTGAAGAAGAAGAAGTTGTTACAGCAGAGGACGTGTAGCCTCCTCCTGCTTGACTCAGCGGCAACTGCACGCGTTTCTGAGCGTTTGATTCTGAATACGTGTCACTGACGTCTGCCTTGAGCATGGGAGGATCACTAGTGTGGTGGAGAAGGGAAGTAAGGGGCCTTTAGAGGGGCAGGTGAGCGTCCAGGAAGGAAAGGAACAACCTGAAGGAGGGACCAGGGCGGGAAAGCCAGCAAGAAGAGACCAGTAGGGGGTCAATAGTGAAAATAAGGAAGTGGGACCAGGAAGGTGGGGGGGGGGAGGAAGACCAGTAAAGGCGGACCAGCAATTAGATCTAGAAAGAAGAAACGAGTGAGGGGAAGCTGGCGCCCGGATTCGGAAAACGTGTCAACAGTGGAGGGGCCGAAGTACTGCGCAGCACAAACCAATGATGTTACTGGACGGGTGGAGAAAATGTCTATGATGAAAGGTACCGAAGTGGTGAACGGCTTGATGCCGATGAAGTACGCAGCAGGTCCTAGATGTTAGCGAATTTTAAGTTTGACAAAAGCTACTTTTTTAGGTCAGTAATGGTACAAAGTCGCGCGAAGCGCGCAAGTGCGAGACACGCCGTTAGGCGTGTCGGAGCACTTGTTATAGAGTATGATAGCGACAATTTTCGAGCATACGAATTCGAATGCATTCGAAAATCGCGTTTTTTCGAGCATTTGAATTCGAATACATTGGAAAATCGCGTTTTTCGAGCAACGTTGCTCAAGGTAAGGGTATTGAAGAAATTAAGGGCTCCTATGAAAGCTTGATAAAATAAAAATTTTCTGACATACAAGCGGTGTGGATTGCACTTATCTGAATTCTTACATTTTACATTCGATTGATTGTATTTCACTTGAATACCTGTTGTAATTTCTTCTTGAAGAAACCGTATCTTTTGATTTGTGCTTCTCTCAATGTTTGAACTTTAAAACACACTATGGCTTGCGAAAAATGCAGGGTATCCTAAAAAAATGCAAGTACTAATTGAAAGTTCTAACATTGCTTCTAGTGAAGCTTTTGGAGCTGTTTTAGACTCATACTAAAGCACAGGGAAACGGAATTTCTGTGGCGTGCAAATAGGCAAGATTGCGCCATACCCTGCCAGGAACCTTGCATTTCAGACTCGATTGATTGTGTATGGGTCACACGAGTGGGTGGTGCTTTTGAGTAGTCGCTAAATCGTCTCTGCACTCCGACGATGTTTTCGATTTTCCAGAAGCACTTCAGGATAAACTTCTTCTCCTCGAAGGAAACCCAGAGCCGGCATGACTTTTGTTATGGGCTCAGATGTGTAGAAAGCGTTATTAGAGCAATAGCTAGAACGGAAAATTGTGGATTCAATAAATCACATGTCACGTGTCCTTCACGTGATTGCCAAGTTCTAAACGTTAAAAGAAGCATAGCACAGGCTAGTGTGGCCAAGTACTAACAAGGTTGTAACAAGCATTCTGCCCATTCACTATTAATCGAGTCTGAAATGTATAGTTTCAGGCTAGTGCATAACGCGATCTTGACCATTTGCACGTCACAAAATTTTCGCTATCCTGTGCTTTCATATGAGTCTCAAACAGCTTTCACTAGCAGCAATGTTAGAACTTGAAAATATAATATTAGGCTGTGCGGAAAGTTGCCCGCGTTTTGTGCTAGTATTTTTTATTCGTGTATTATTAATTAAAAATTCAACTTGCATTGCGCGTTGATGCTACTTTCTGTGCAGGATTTTTCGCTCTATCTGTTAAGTAATTTGTGTTCCAACGTTGTTTTACATTTCTGTTCTTGAACGGCTTATTGAAGTACATCGAAGGAGCAATTCCGAACGAGATTTTATTTTGACTTCAATTGGGACAATCAGCAGCCGAGACAGCTCGACAAATCAATCAAGTTTGGAGGCTAATAGTGTTGGAGAATGCAGTGTGCGCCAGTGGTTCAGTGAATTTCGAACCGGAGATTTCACCCTCGAAGACGACCCACGTAGCGGTCGACCTGAAGCAGTCCTGGACGACGTGTTGAGGGAATTAGTGGAAGCTGAACCATTCCGAACAGTTCGCGGGATCGCGGAAGAACTAGACGTTAGTAAAGGTGCTGTTGCGGATGCTTAGAAACGCCTTGCGAAGGTGAAAAGCTCGAAAAGTAGGTGCCCCGTGAGTTGAGCGAGCGGCAGAAATTGACACGTTTCGAGATTTGTTCTTCTCTGCTTTTACGCAACAAAACTGTGATGAAAAGTGGATTCTGTTTGATAATAGGAAACGCTCCCGACAGTGGTTGGAACCCCTTGGGCATTTTTGTGGTACCCAAGACGACAAAACTTTGCGGTACCCAAGGATCTCCAGCTGCCTCACGACGGTGCTTCGCGTACATCCAAGTGTCGCCGCCAATTCTCGAGTGACTGAATTTGGCTTCACCCTAAAGGCACCTTTTTCGCGCAACCTGTCTTCTTTCACAAAAAAAGGGCGTGCGGAACAAGGTCGATCTTCAAGAGGGATAGTCCAGCCTTGAAGCCCTGATACCACCTGGCCACTGTGGAATAGTGAATGACTTCCTTCTTGAATGTAGCGCAGATGTTGGAGGCTGCAGTCCTTGCAGAGTGGCCTTGCAGAAATTCGTAGTAGACGATAGGTCGTAGGATGCTGCTGCTTATTGTCAACATGGTTGCTGTATTCGTATTCGACGAGGCCTTATATAGTATGCTTGAGGAAGCTTCGAGAACGTACCGTGACGTCACCACACAAGATCAATACTGTATGAGCTTTAACAAATTTAACAGGCAAAGTGTTGCAAGACTTTTCGATCAACCTAATACTTTAAAAAGGACAAATTAATCAACCCGGACCCTTTAAGGAGAAATTCCAACAAGCATTCAAGTGAAACATAATCAATCGAGTGTAAAATGGAAGAATTCAGACGAGTGCTTGGCGCAATCCACACCATTCATATGTCAGGACATTTCTATTTTTCAAAGCATTCGTTCTTTCTTTTAACCTCCTCAGTACCTTCACTGTGCGCGAGGTTATCACCTTTCAAACTGTGTATACATTTTTTCATACACTTTATATTGATGACAATTTGCCTGACCCCACCTGTTCGTGGGCTTCGCACTTGCCCTCCTCGCTTGATGTCCGACCTTCGTTTCACTAATATATGGATAAGATCACCCACACTGCGAAAAATTGTATCGTCCAATCCATGAAGCTCTTCTTGGTTTGGTCAGTTATGGCATTCCCGCAAACAGTTCGTTCGAACCCGTTGTAAGGGTTACAAATGTCAAATTTTAGGCAAATAGACTTCTCAATGCGATTGTCATATCATAGGACCTTTCCCATAAATGGCAGTTTCCTTATTTCCCCTCCCTTTGCTTTTCCTCTCATTTACACTGTCAATTCACGCCCCGGTGAGCAATCTTCTGCGAAACATTGAGGGGATAACACATCACGTTTTTCGCCTCCCCTCTAACCTTTATTTCAAATTAACGGCCGCTAAGACCTGCCACGACCCTTACCGCTTATAATCCCAGATGTGTTTTATCAGGTTGGTTTCCACATACTGAGCGGTAAAAGAAAGCCAGCCGCAGCGTATTCTAAGCTTCTTTTGGAAGCGATTTTGTTTTCAAAGTGAAAAAGGTGACAAAAGTACAACTCCATTTCAGTTTTTAACTTCAGCTCCTCTCTCGGAAGTGATAATGCATCAAAACCAACTAACCAGGGAAGGGTCTCAGACGTAGGTCTGAACGGGGGAATGGATAGTACTGGGAGAATCTCCACCCTTCATATATTAGAAAGACATGTTTCGTTTTTGCTGAGTCCTTGAGCCAAAAGAGCTACGGACCCTCGAATGTGGAGTACAGTAACGCACCGTCAGCGGGTGCTCACGTGCATACGTGAGCGCGCTGACGTATGGGAAGTGGCGATAGGCGGTGTGGCGAGCAAATCGGTGGCTCAGCAGGGTGTGACGCTGCCTCACAGGTGCTAGGCCAGGTGATCGATTTCCGTGCTATGCACTATTGTTGCATTTTTTCATGACCGCTGCCCCCTTTACCAATTTGCTTCCTACACATCTTCTACACATTTATTTCACTCTAAATTGTCAAAAGAGATTCGTGATTAACCCCAGATCGTCCCTATAGACAGAGTTTGGACGAAAACGGTGACCATGACCTTACCATTAGTCACCTATACCTGTGTAACTTCCCGTACTCCAGCGTAATACCAAAAACGATTCGTGATCAGCACCACAAATAACCCCCTGGGAGAAGTTTGGGGAAAATCGGTGATTATGACCTCGACATCCCAAGTCACCCGTACCTGCTGTGAGGTCACTGTTTAACATTCGCTGAAGAACACTATACTTTGCACAATACAAACAGTGACAGATGTGAGTGAAGCACAGCTCAAAGTAAAGTCTTATTTGACAATTTATAATGAAATAAATGTATAGGAGATGTGTAGGAAGCAATTTGGTAAAGGAGGCAGCGGTCATGAAAAAATGCAAGATTAGGGCGCAGCACCGAAGTTGAACATCTGGGCTAGCACCTGTAAAGCAGCATAGCACCCTGCTGAGCCACCGACTCGCTCATCGCACAGCCTTTCGCCACTTCCCATTCGTCAGCGTGTGCACACTTATGCACGTGGGCACTCACTGACGATGCGATAGTGTACCCCGCCATGGACCCGTAGCTCTTCTAGTTCAGGGACTGAACGAAACATGTTTTTCTACTGCATGAAGAGTACTATCCATTTCCCCCGTTCAGACCTACGCCTGAGATCCTTCCTTGGTAAGTAAAAATCCATCAAAACCGGTCAAAGTCGACTCTTCAAAGCTTCTTTTGGGAGCAGATCCAAACGATCCCGCTTCTGTACAGAAGCGGATCGGCATCGGGATCTGGTCTCCTGGTTACGAGATGCCTTTGCCGCAGAATGTCACAATTTGAATTCGTAAAGCATCATGACTCGATAGTCGCGTCGGCTTGTGATTTTACGGGGCTATGGAGAAAGTGGGCTAGAAAAATTGACAGCCTAATATTATTCCCCACTCGCCAAAAAAGAATTCTATAAAGTTTCAAACAATGTGTCAACTTGTTGAGTAGTGAAATCAAAATTCAAAAGGTTACGCTAAATTTTCCCTGAACAAAAATTATTTACTATTTATATAAAGCATGCATTGTACACCCATACAATGCATGTATTGTAACGGTTGGCTTGACTGCGAGGTTCGACCACACCGCGTGAAATAGATAGATCGTCCGGTTTTACCGGTTGCTGTTGCAGACCAGTACACAAGCTAATTGAACAGTTTATTAACGAAGTTAAATCACGAAAAAAATCACAAGGGCCAAAAAGGGTCGGTGTCGGTGTCGGCGTCGGCGTCGGCGTCGGCGAGTAGGGCTGGGAGGGTAGACGGGAGACGGCGATGTGGCAAGGAGTGATCTGGGCAGGTCGCCTCCAGAACACTCCACACAAAGGCTGAACGTCTTCTCATCCAAACCGGCGACTTATATAGCTCAATTCCCGCCCAGATCACGTCTTTTGACCGGGCCTGACCGCGGCCTATCTACCCACATGCCGCCTCCTCCCTGAGCTGCTGTCCTCGGCAGCTCGGTAGTCTTCTTTAGCTTGGGTAGCGGCACTTGTCCTATCGTTTTCCTTCTTATCGTGCTATACAGGATCTTTGCGCATCCGACTGTGCAATCCGAGCCATAATATGCAAGTGAGTTCTCTGGAGCTCCCACTTCACAGAAGACAGTTCCATTTTCGATTTTCGCCGTTGCGGTACTGAAAAACTGGTTCGAGCCTGCGCGTTTATTAAGTAGCGTCGAGAATGGACCACATTTCAATCGTTTTCTTCCAGGTCTCCGCATTCTTCTCCACTATTGTCGGCCATGCCGACAGTATTCGGCCTCCATTCTCAAAATGTTTGTCGCAGGTCCTTACTACTTCGCAGACTTCGTCTTCCTTAAATTTTCGGTCCATGGGCCAAACAATGACCCAGATTGGATACGCCGTCCATTCGTTCAAAATCTCTCGAAGCTGCTTGAATGTAGTTGCGACTCGAGTCGCAATTCCTCTTCTTGGGCCATCCTTTTCCAGGAGAGCTCCACTGGCAGGCGCGGCAAATGCTGTCGGGCCTTCCTTTAGAGGACGTTTGGCCTTTTCTTCTTCGTCGAGCTCCTTCTTTAGCTTCTTCAAGGCGCCGTCATAGGTCGAGTCGAACACAAAGCCTTCGATTCTCTCGTGCTTCTTTATCTCCTGCGTGAAACATATAAATTCCGTCCAATCCAGGCATCTTTCATAAGCCGTCCGGAGGACTCTCTGTAGCGCTTCTTCATCGAGGCATATCGCCCCATCCTTCCAAAATTTGATTTTCATCTCAGTGTCGATATCCGTCCGTATGAATATACTGGCCGCTCTCCACGCGTTCCACAGCGTTCCCAGCGGCTTTTTGGCAAGCGCTCCGGGCAGTTGTATCCCTCCTATATCTCCGAGGGTCGCTTCCTTCAATCAACCGTCTTGGCACGTGTACTCCAAATATCCTTTTTCGATCCTTGAGCGTAGATCGGCGCCTCTGGAATGAAAACACGTTATCCTATTTACCTTAACTCGGGGTTTTCTTCCTCTTTTGCCCCTACTCGTAACTGTGTCAATTCGATCATCTGGCATGTAGGAAGGTACAACTCTTAGCATATCAAACTGAACCCTAACCGGCTCCGTGTTTTCACCTATCCTACTAATCAGCGCAGAGTTCTCACTTGTTTCTAGAACTCGGAAGGGTCCTGCCCATTCGCAGACGAGTTTAGGATGTGAGTTCAGAGCTTTCTCTCTCGGCGAGTACATGTACACGCGATCCCCTACTTTGGGATGTTTACCCGCATCCACTCCATGGCGACTATCGTATTCCACTTTCATTCTAGTTCGTATGCGCTCATTATATTCCTTTACACGTCCATGAACTTCAGCCACAGACTGCAGTAATTGCGTATTGTAATCCTCCATTCCTTCGTCCATAGTATACCAAGAAACGCCTCCATTTGGGATTACTGCGGAGGGAAAATTCGGATCTATACCATGCAAAATAAAGTACGGGCTCTCACCAGTTGCATAATGGGGAGTCATATTATAAGCAGCATGCAAAATGGGAGTCTTACATCCCATTCCATGGGAACTACCGTACTGCGCCTTAGGATGGCTACTATGGTCCCATTCAGACGTTCTGTGACACCGTTTTCTCGCGGATTATAACCTTTCGTGGTAATGTGGCTGATCTTAGTTATCCTGGTGAGTTCCTCCATGACTTTATTCTCAAATTCGCCCCTTTATCGGACAAAATTGTCCTTGGCCAGCGGCATCCTTCTGCTATCCAACGCATGAATATCGTTTTTGCTACCGTCTCGGCCGTCTTATCTGAACTGGGTAAGCCGCTGCGAATTTGGAGAAATGGTCAATAACCGTAATCGCATAACGGTTTCCACTAGTCGTCAGACCTAACTCCAGGACATCAACGCCTATAATCTCGTACGGCATCGTTGTGATTATCGGCTTCAGGGGAGGTGCCATCTTTTGTCTTGGATTCTGAACAAAGCACCTCTGACATTCTCTGGTCCACCTTTTAATGTCTTGAGTCATAGTTGGCCAAAAAACTTCCTTTTTCAGTCTGTTCAATAGCTTATTCGCGCTAAAGTGCCCAGAAAATGTTCCTGCATGCGCCTCGTGAAAAATTTCGTACCTCGCACTTTTGGGAACCACGTATACCAAATATCCATCTGCGTGATACATTTTTATATCGCCATCTTCCACCACAAAATCGGCGACATGCATTGGTTTTTGGGCACCAGTCCACGTGACTTCGCCGTTATTATTTCCAGTTTTCAGTGCTTCCAAAATATGGGCGAAACCTTCGTCTTTTTCCAGCTCATTCATCCATTTCGTCTTGACCTGTGGGCGGATTAAGTTCACTACTGCCTCATCTAAGCCTTGCAGCGATTCTGTCTTCGTCCATTCTATTGCACCCCTGCTGAGAGCATCCGCAACCACATTAGTTTTACCCTTCACGTATCTGATCTCTAGGTTATATCGTTGCAACTCCAACGACCACCGTAATACTCTAGCCAAGACATTACTACGACTGAAGAGAGCAGTTAGCGGCTGGTGATCTGTTAAAACCACTGTCGGAAGCCCATAAATGAACATGTGGAACCGTCTTACAGCAAATACCACCGCTAAGGCTTCCAAGTCCGTGACGTGGTATCGCCGCTCTGCCTTGCTAAGACATTTAGACGCAAAATATACAGGATGCAATTGCCTATCATCCCCTTCCTGACATAACACAGCTCCCAGGCCAACTGTTGATGCATCCGTGCATATCACGAATGGTCTCGATCCATCTCTGGCTTTCTCTATGTCTGGCTGAGTCAAAACTGGAGAAGTGGAAATCATCGCCTTGACCTTTTCAAAGGCTACTTGATGTTCCTCAGTCCATCTCCAGATTGATTTCGGAGACGTGAGTGAAAACAGACACCCTGTTATCTTGGCAAATCCTAGGCAAAACTTCCTATAGAACGAAGCCATTCCCAAGAAAGTTCTTAACTCCTTTCCGTTCTTAGGGACAGCATAGTTAACGATTGCTTCCACTTTTTTAGGATCCATGTGAATTCCCTGGCTATCGACTATGTGCCCTAAGAAGCTCACTCTAGATTGCATTAGCACGCATTTTTGAGCTTTGAGTCGTAACCCCGCATCCTGTAGCAGTGTACACACTCTTTTTAGCAGTTCTATATGCCTTTCTCGGGTATCCGTACAAATGATAATGTCATCTATATAGCAGAAGACTTCTGCACCCAAAACATCATGTAGAACTGCATCCATTAACCTCTGGGAAACAGGCGGGCTTGTACTCAGTCCAAACGGCGTCACTCTAAACTGAAACAGACCCTCGGTTGTCGTGAAAGCTGACTTTTCACGAGCCTTTGGTGCTAAAGGAATCTGCCAGTAGCCGCTGCAAAGGTCCAGTGTGGAGAAGTACGACTTCCCTGATAGGCTCTGCAGAACGCCGTCAATCGTGGGTAGCGGATATGAATCCAACTTAATCCTTTTGTTTAACTCTCTATAATCCACACACAATCTTAGGCTACCATCCTTCTTTTCAACCAGTACTATAGGAAAGGCCCACTCCGAACTACTTCTTTCAATTATCTTCCTGCTTTCCAAATCAGCAAGCAATTCTCTCAACTTTTTCCTTATACCTAGCGGGACGGGTCTAGCTTTCATCTTGATCGGTTTGTTGTCACCGGTATCAATGTCCATTTCTACCTTATTAGCTCCTGTTAGCTCTTTATCGCAAACTGAAAAGGCGTTAGGGAACTCATCTAGGAGAGCTCGGATATCGTCGTCCAATTTTTCCACCTTCGAGCTCTCTCTCACCTGCTCGTGCAACAGGTTCCTTCTCTCATCCTTACTCATATCTACCGTTCCACTGTCCATCATTAGAGGGTTCAGTTCCTCCCACGCTTCCCGCCATTTTTCTGTTCCCCACTGACTGATTTCTTCGCCTTCTTTTAATATTATTGGCTGTTCACGGTCATTTATAATGGGTACTTCTACCTCGTGATTCCGGGTCCGAAAAACTCCCGCTGCCATGCCACTTATGCTTGGCCATACCACACATTCTTCCTTACTGTTATTTCCTTCGCACCGAGCCGTTACCATAGCTGTACCATGTGGGGGAATGTACAGGGTGGCTGAAAAGTTCAGGCAATTTTTTGCGGCGCTACTTTTGGCCTTGAAATTGAGGTTTTTTGTTATTTCTGTTGTTTCCGTTGTATTCCTCGCGCAATTTTGATCTAGAATCTGTTGCTCCAGTTTTCTCGTTTTCAGTTGTGCTTGCGTTATGTCTCGTGAAAGTGAGCGTATCACCGTCGTCGAGCTGCACAAGACGGGAATGAGGACCGCGGACATAGTTCGAACAACCGGCTTCAAACAAAGGACCGTCTACAAGATTGTAAGACGCTACGAGGAGACTGGCGGGACCTCGGACCGTCCCCGCAGCGGCCGTCCCACCACTGCGACAACACCGGAGAACATCAACAAGGTTCGTTGTCGCATTCGCCGTAATCCTGAGGTGTCGATGAACAAGATGGCTACGGATCTCGGGATCAGTAGGGAACGAGTCCAGCATATTGCCAGGAGGAAGCTGGGATTACGCAGCTACAAAGTAGCTCGTATTCACTTCCTCAACGACGCGATGAAAGCTGAGAGGTTGAGGAAATGCAGGCGAATGCGTCAGCTGGTCGGCGATGGTCGCTTGTCGAAGGTGCTGTTCACCGACGAGAAGATCTTCACGGTCCAGCCGGTTCACAACCATCAGAATCGCCGGCAGCTGCTTAAGAAGGGTCAGCAGAAGACGTCGGCCGCAAGGACCATCAGCCGCCGCCATTTTCCGCCAAATCCACGATCGCCGTTTGCGAGGAGCTCTTCCCAGGGTTTTGGAGCAGGGACATCTGGCCATCCAACTCGCCTGATCTCAACCCGATGGATTATTCTGTGTGGTCGATCATGGAGCAGAAGATCTCCACTACAAGATACGCCACCGTTGAGCAGCTGAAATCGGCGTTGTTGAGATCCTGGGACGAGATTACAGCGGAGCAGTGTGCGACCATCATCAGCGACTTCCCAAAACGACTGCGAAAATGTATTGACGCCAAAGGAGGAAATTTTGAGCACTTGTTGTGAATTTTCCTGTTGTATTATGTTGTTGTTGATCTAATGAAGTTTCTGTTATTTTTGTTTGTAAATCTTTGGCGTTTATGTAGTTTTTTCGTACTGCTGAAATACTTTGAAAAATTGCTCGAACTTTTCAGCCACCCTGTATATTCGCCTAGCCACCACTACTCTCTGAGAATCCTCTTCCACAACTTCGTCGGTTTCCTGTGGCGTTAGTACAACTTGCACACCAAGCTTATCTAACGCATTAGTTCCCAGCAGTATCTCATCACCCTTCTCGTCTGCTATATGGAAGGCCACCTCCACCTTCTTGCCTCCCTCTAGTTCTACCAGTACTTTGACTGCGCCTAGGAAAGCCATCTGATTACCCGAAGCATTATAGACGGGTACCATCGTGTCCTTGGGTAGAACCTCTAAACTGTCTACGTCATATCCTGCCTATTGGGCTCTCGCAAGTACTCCTACAGAAAGAATACTTATCATGGAACCTGTGTCTAAGATCGCTGACACCTGTGTATCAACTAATCTGGCCGAAACTGTCATTGTTTTACCCACTAGCAGTGTAGCTTCCCTGGCGGGACTCCTCAGTCCTAGGCTGCGAGCGTTAGTGATGATCTCTGCTATCCTATCACCCTGTTTGCCCACACCTCGATTCTGCACTTTTTCTCCTATTAGGTTGACATGGGTTCTCCTCAGTGGACAGTCCCTGCCAATGTGACCAAATTTTTGACAGTTGTAACATTTCCTTTGCTCCTTGTTGCCGCCATTATGCACCTTGGGTTCTATTCGGTTTGTCACATTGCTTCCATTGTCATTACTGCTAGGGTAATCGCTGAATCGAGGCCGCTCTGATGTGGCTCTACTTTCATGCCTCGACTGTTGCTTCATTACGCCTGTGGAAACTGCAGGCTCTCTCTCACACTCCCTTCTATTTCTTATCTCTTGATAGCCTAGCGATCTTCTTTTCCAACCATCTTTCTCTTCCCTACGCTTGTTACCGTGTGAGACCCAAACACCCTTGGATTGCTCAATGGTTAGAGCCAGCTGCTTGACAGAATCGTATGCCTCCGCAGGATCTGCCCTATGCAACGTACTCAATAGGTGGACGTGCTCCGGCCAGTCGGTAAGGTTATCCAGGAGTATCTGGGCATACTCCAGTGACCTGTCTCCTATTGTGCAATTTGGGTTGGCCTGTCTACCCAGTTTTTCCAAAACGAACAAATTTTCCAAAACAAAACGAATCCGCAACACTTTGACCGTTTCGACGCTTTAGGCTTCTTAGTTCAGTTAATGCCCGTAGGCGGCCGGCCATGGAGTCACTAGCCAACAGTTTTCTTAACTCTTCCACCACTGCGTCGAAGCCCTGTTCCCTTACGCTCCTAGGCAGCGATAGGAAAACACTCTTTGCCCTACCGTCCAGATGATCGTCTCCCAGGATATCCAGTAGAGTTTCATCATCGAAAATAACTGATCTGTACTTCCTACTAAAGCGTCATATAAATTCATTGAAACTTTCCGATCTATTTCCTCTGAACACCCCAGGCTTGCACAGGCATTTGACTGCATTAGTGTCATTATATGAAAAGACTCCTGACCTGGCTCCACGCTGTGCGTCTCGTCCAATCTCGCCAAATGCGGCCGCGAGCGCGGTGCGGAGCGTTGCCCAATCAGCGGCTGGACTGTGGTCGCGGTCGCTGCTGTGATCTGGAATGGCTCACTTGCCTCATTTGCATCCAACTTGTCTGGAATTCTTCTCCGCAACTCACCATTCGTGATGTCCATTCCTTCTTCTGTGCTGGTCTTCCCGTTGGAAAGATCGCCGAGCACGTTCCGTACTTCTCGCACATTAGTCTGGAACATGTCACATATGTCGCCTATCAACTCTCCATCACTTTCTGTAGTCGCGAAATAGTCTTCTAAATCTGCCATGTTCTCTATTCCTTTCCCACTTAGCGCCTTAAATAGTTCCGCTCCAAATAGCTGGTAACCTCGGACATTGGGCTTCAACTGTCCCAAAATTTCGCATACCCTCTCAGTCTGCTCCCTTAGGACCCTTGATAGCTGAGTGCGATATTTTCCTGCTATACGGGCGTCTTCCAATGCTTCCTCTACTTTAGCCGGTACCTGTTTTAACTCCTTCAAAGCCCTGTCCAACTCATCACATAAATCTCCTATAGGTAGACTTCTAGCTCTAACGCTCACCTCCGCTTCTGGGCTCTGATCGGCCTTTTCCTCCGGCGGCTGCCCATTCGCTCGTGCTAGACCCATGATCCTGGAATCACACGGTTCTTGACAGTAATTCGCCGCTCCGATCATAACGACTGCGCACGATCACGACGAGAACCAATACTCTCAGCAAACGGATCAACAGTGTCTACGCGAAACCGTAATCGGAATTTTTCCACTGTCCTTTCTCACTTCTTTCTCACTCTTATCTTACTCACGGACAGCTTACTATGCGTCCTTTCCTCTGAGCTAGCCTTCCGTTCGGCCCCGAGTGACTTCCTGGCGTCTTACTTTGCGCGTCTGGTCACTCTTGCAACGGTCGGCTTGGTCGTTTTGTCTCGTTCCGAACCACTAGTGACTCTCCTGGCGTCTTACTCTGCGCCTCTGTTCACTAAAGCCCTGGTCTCGCAACTCTCACTTTCTGCCCCGGCAGTCTCCACTCCTGATTGACTGCACTTCCTGACGCTGATACTTGGCTTCTGGTCTGTTCCTAAGCCGGTAATTGGACGATCTACCTCACTCGGCCGGTTCGGCCCCCATGTAACGGTTGGCTTGACTGCGAGGTTCGACCACACCGCGTGAAATAGATAGATCGTCCGGTTTTACCGGTTGCTCTTGCAGACCAGTACACAAGCTAATTGAACAGTTTATTAACGAAGTTAAATCACGAAAAATTCACAAGGGCCAAAAAGGGTCGGTGTCGGCGTCGGTGTCGGCGTCGGCGTCGGCGAGTAGGACTGGGAGGGTAGACGGGAGGCGGCGATGTGGCAAGGAGTGATCTGGGGAGGTCGCCTCCAGAACACTCCACACAAAGGCGGAACGTCTTCTCATCCAAACCGGCGACTTATATAGCCCAATTCCCGCCCAGATCACGTCTTTTGACCGGGCCTGACCGCGGCCTATCTACCCACAGTAATATCAGGAACGAAATAAAATTTAGAAAAACGCCGACAATATCAAGGCGGATCGAAGGTGACATTTCTCCTGATGAACGTTTTAAATGCACCTTTCGACAAACTAAGAGGGTTGTCAATCTTGGCTAGTAACGAACTATTCTAACTAGTCACGAATTATTCTTCCTTATTTAATCATTATTCTAACGCTTTTGAAGAGTCTCTAGTTTAACGCGGAAAAATCTCGTTTTGATTTGGAAAATGTTCAGTTGATTCCAATAGAGTTACACTTGTTGAGAAGAGTGACCAATTTGCCTGAAATATGTCCGTTTGGATTTGAAAAGTGTTCAGTTAACACTGGTTTCCACATTCAAAGAGATAAAAAACTACCCGCAGCGATAAATGAAAATCACCCTTTGAAAGGTGCTGCCGATGTTGACAACGTGCCTACGGTTTCAGAAGACGTTGTGGGAGAGGTTTTGGGGCACAGTAGCGTTGCTTCATGCGAGAGAGGTCGGTGAATCGGTTCTCCTGCATTGCGGGATTTTTGCATTTCAACCGAGTGGTTGAGATTTGAGGGGTTTTGACGTCTACATAATTCGCTGGCGGCTGGGGAGTCGCTCGAGAGCGCAGAACCCAGCTGCGGACTCCCGCTGGGTAACGAAAGCAGTTCCCACACGAGCAGCTTGTATGACACGCACCCTGGAGTCCTTTCCCTAGCCTGGTTCTGCGAGATTATTTTGTTAGATTGCAGATTTCGTAGCAATCGAACGTTTGAATTCGAACGTTTCGAGCATTCGAATACGACTGTTTCGAGCATTCGAATACGACTGTTTCGAGCATTCGAATTCGAATACATTCGAAAATCGCGTTTTTTCGAACGTTCGAATACGAATATTCGAATTCGAATAGAATTATTCGAATTCGAATGCTCGAATATTCATTCGGGCACAACTATAGCCTATACCCTTGCTTTGCGCCATCTTCTTTGCCGGCCTTCGGTTGCGCTCTAGTCTCAGCGCAACCTTTTTTTACATTATTGTATACCTCCTCGCTTTTCGATCTTTCTATCGCTTCAGACAAGAAATAACTGCCCTCCCAATGTGCCAACTGTGTGAACAGTATCTCGGCCATCTGGAAGGCGACAGCTTCCTGTGGGGCGGTAGGATACGCTTTGATTGCAGTCGATTCTAACACCGAGCGAAACTCTTCTACCGTTTGCTCCAGCCGTATAGGCAAGCCTCGCAGTTTCGCTATTGCTCTTACCTTACCACGTTACCGTCTTCCTGCAATCTTTCCTTCATTGCCTCTACCATTTCTTCAAAAGTTCCATCCTTGAGGCTAACTGGCAGTACCTCGAATGTTACGGGCGGACGCTTCCTCAGGAAGCCTTCGAATAATTGTATGAGACTCTTATCATCCCATTGTGGCTTTCGGTAATGGATGGTGAACTCGTCCAAGTACATACGAAAACTTTGTTTACCATTTCCCTATATGGTTCGAGTGGGGGTAATGTAGCTGTTCGCAGATACTCTGTTAACACACTCTCACTCGCATTCCCACCTCCATTCGAATGATCTGCTCGCGTACCTGTGTCCGCAATGTGTACGGTTTGCATCCCGTTCCCGCTCGAGCTTCTTCTGGACATAAGCGAAGAGAACATGTGGGTCGAGTCCCTCGAGAGCCTTGTATCCTGCACATCATAATTGGAGCCAATTTTTGCGAATCTTTGCCACTTATTGTTTACTGTTGAGTGCTTACCTTGTGCGACACGTGGGTTTTCCCAAGTCTTTGAGCTGCTCAGCTAACTGTTGCACCTGAGAATTCTTTTCATTTATTTTTCTCTCAAGCTAGTGATTTCATCGCTCTGTTCTTCTTTTCTTGCTAACTCTCTCAGTCGATGGTCTATCTCATTCTTACTACAGTTAGCTACAGAACAGATGCGGTCAAGAAGCGTTCTTTCGGCAAGTTTTTCGTCAAGGCATGCCTCTAACTCTTGCACCGGAGTCAAGTTAGCGATTCTCAATATTTCTAACACGCCCCCTTCTATATCACCTGTTCGGCTGATTTTTTCATTACACAGCTCATGCACCAATCTTTCTCCTCTTTTCCTATTGTGTGCTTAGCCACTTTTACTTGCCTATCGATTGCATCCCTTGTTCTGTCCCTTATTGGACCAGTAGTCCTGAGGATCTCGCTCATCACTTTTTCTCTCTCCACTGTTATTATTATCAAGTTCTTATGGACTATTTTCAAAAACTCGTTCGTCTCTTGCATTGTTGAACAATTCGGGTTCGTACGTTAGGTGTCTCCCTGAGTTACGGTAGCGGTCCGCCGCAGCCCGCCACTGCCCCCGATTACGGTAGCATGGCGTGTTGTTGAGCCCGCCTTAGCCCTATGTTATACTTCGGCGATGCGTCGGCGACGCTATGTTGCGCGGGCCGCTACGCACTGCGTAGCAGCCCGCGTAACACTGTCACCGACGTCGCCGACAACAGCGTCGCCGAAGTATAACATAGGCCTTAGACGCTGTAACGTATGAGCAGAGCAGACTTTCTGCGTAGGATGGTGATTGAGGACTTCAGCCGTTTTTTTTGCCCTGCTTTCTATTTGCATTTCTGGTATTCATATACTTTAGGGCGTTGCTGACACACCGGAGGGGAGGGGAGGGTTCGCCTTGTAGTACAGTTTAGCGAAAGCAATAAAGATTGAATTAGCCACTTTCACATGGTAGTAAAAGTTAAAAGTTTTGCTTTATGTTTGTTGCTGCTAAAGCAGTAGCGGGCACAACCTTAAGTGATGTCTTGAGAATATAAGTCCTTCTCGCTTCTCCTATCCGGTTGAGCACAGGAGTCTGACGTGATACCATTCAATAAAATTAGTCTTCGCGGTTAATGACTATAAATATGTGCTGTCAGTTTTTCAGTCGAATCAAACTAAGTACTTGCTTTTGATGCTAAATGAGTTCCGAACGCAGCACAAAGATGCTCCTCGAAGTGAGCTAGGGAATGAGATGTTACTGGAGGAGAGCTCAGCTAAGGAGAGTCTTCTCACCAAGTGATTCACCGTCCCAGACTTGACCCCTCCAAAGCAGCAATGCGCGCTCTGCTCAACTCAACTCATCTCGAAGGGAAATCTCGTCCGAGACGGGCGCAGCACCCGGTCAGCCTACGGTAGTCGAGCGCGTCGCTCCGCCTTCTACAGTAGTGGAAGACACCTAACGTAACGCACCCCCATCTGCACGATCTCAATATTCAACTGACAGTCTAGCTACTTTCTATACGAATAACCGACGTCGCACGCGAAATTCGAAGGACTAGCGAATCGATTAACGGCTCGATTACGTATGACAAATCCAACATCAGTGCACACAGTCCACACTCTACTCTTTTGTACCGTAGCTGACCTCTTGGCTTAGTGATGGTTGCTGTGGTCACCACTGACACTTCTTTTCCTGTGCACGGCGATGCTTTCTGCGTTCAAACCGCTAATAATCAGGAGGCAGCGACGCCTTTTGCGTTCAAGCTGTTGTTGCTAATCCACTGCGTTCAAGCCGCTTTAGCTCCATTTCTAGGTGTGCGCACGGCGACGAATCCACGTTCGTACCACCAGCAGTCCCTCACAAGCGGCTTCCCTTGAGTTCAAGCCGCTACGATTCTTCTCTTCGCTAAACCGCCTTCAGTTCCGCCCCATGTACCAGCGGCTATCCCTGGAATAGGCATTTTAGGACGAAGTAGTCGAACTACTAATAGCACAGAGGCGATCCCTCGCCTGACACCTCCGGTTCCAGGAAGACTATAGTAGACGAATTGTTCTAAGAAGACTTTATTGGTGCCATAATGTACAACGAAGACGGCGGCAGGACGGTGGGACGGCGACGGGCAGGAGCACACTGACTGCCTTCCTGCGTTGGCTATATATCCTCCCTGGGCGCGCCTAGCCCCGCGAGATCGAGACCTCTGACCACGCCTATTGACTAGATGACCCTCTTGGGGTTAGCTGCGTGACCTACTGCACACTTTCACCATTCAAAGTCCCCTTAGCTTCAAGTCTGGATGTTGTACCTTGTACGTAAAATGCAATTCTTTTGTAATCCATGTTTCTGACACGGATGGTTTTCTTTTTTCTTCGCCTTCATGCTTTATCTTTATGTTTCTGTTTCACCTCTTGTTGTTCACATGTAGCTTAAAACATATGTTGTAAATGGATGAATGCATCCATGCGAGGATTCCAGCGAAAGAAGAAATTCGGTCTATTCACTATAAATCTTTGTTCAGAATGCTGATCTTGGAAAGAAGACGATCTGGCGCAGTGCTAAGTTAATGGTCGAGCAGGTTGACGCACAGGAGATGAAGCCTGGCAGCGCAGTTACTTTTGTCAACTGGGGCAACATTAAGATTGTCTCTGTTAACAGGAAAGGTGACACAGTGTCAGAAATCCACGCCGTCTTAGATCTCGCAAATCTAGTGGGTGTAATTGAATGTTCTTTTCTTACTGTGATTTGTTGAGTCGAGGAGAATTGCTCATGAACTAAAATTTCAGGATTTCAAAAAGACAATGAAGGTAACATGGATTGCCGAAGCCGAAGCACCCAGTGCTGCTTGTATTGCAGTTTTGACAATGGACTATGACCACATTATCAGCAAAGCTATTATTGGGAAGGAAGAGGAGTGGAAGAATTTCATCAACTACGATTCCGTGGTCCGGTGTTGCTATTCCTCAAAAGCGTGTTTTGCTTCAAGTGCGTCGTCATAGTTTTTTTTAGCACTACACCAAAATGCTTGGCGAACCAGCGCTACGAAATGTGAAGAAGGGCGATATCATCCAACTGCAAAGAAAAGGTTTCTATATTTGTGATCATGACTACCAGGCAAAAAGCGAACACAGGTAGGGAACACTCGCACCTCTTGTTCTTCTTGCTCTATATCCTGTGCAAGTGTCCTCGTTCTAGTGGGATGGAGTCACCTCTTCTGCTGATCTACATTCCAGACGGACACACGAAAGAAGTTCCTAATAAGGCTAAGCAGGTGAGCACGTTTTTTTTCCTAAGTAAGTTGCTTCACGGATGCCAGCTTTCTACATCCCATAAGGCCCCGCTAATGCTTCGTAAAGAGAAATAGACTGGCGCATTTTTATAACAGCGTTTCATCTACAGTTGTAGAGAAGCGTGTTGGCGCTGCCGCTCTGCATAAATTGATTGAGGCTGAAGGATGGATTGTTTGCACATTAAAGGTCGAAGATCCCGATGTGCGTCACCTTGTTCAGTTTGTCTAGGTTTTTATTGTAAAGATCTTTGTTTTAGGTAGAAGCGACAAAGCTAGCAGTTCAGAAACCACATGTCCTACAAAAGCAGTACAAGAAAGCCACGGACCGGGAAAAGGAATGCAAGCCTGGAGATTGTCCAGATTCGGCTGCGGAGATTGCCGCAGCGGAGGAGAGTACTGCACTTTTGCTGTACAAGAAGATAGAGGCACAAGGAGAGCTTGTTCGAGCAGAAAAAGCCAGAGATGCGAAATCGGTAAGGGGTGTAAGACATTCTGGCAGTTTTCTAACAAAAGATTCACTGTTTCTATGGCCAGCCGGTTCTGAGATTTCGGGTGCAAACAGAATTAGTATCCGGCGTAAATTTCGTAGTGTTCTTTTCTGTTGGCTTTCTAACAAATTTCTCCAAGCCATTTTTTGTTGGAAGCGCGTGCTTTTCACAATTCCGTCTACATAGCAAGTTTCTTGTTTTCTTGTCTTCCTGACCTGTTCCGTGCCGCAAATTAACACTGATGGTGAATACCATATCTATGGAATGGACAAAGTCAAGGAAAAAGTAAAAGTGAAGCAATCCAAAAGCTAACTGTTGGATATAGCTGCAGATCTACAGCTTGAGCACATTTGAATTGATACAGCAGGAACGTGGAAGGCTTCCCGAAAAGAGCTGTGTACCGTACCAGTCGGTTTTGTAAATGCTGGTGAAACAATAAAGGACGGCGTCAATTCTGCCGGATATCGTGGAAGCAATTTGAATGCGCATTTGGCATATACAGTGACTTACGGTGACCAGCCGATGGGCATGTTAGTGTTTTGTCCTCTCCAGATAAGTCTAGTGTCAATTCAGTGACCAGGGGACGGATTTATGAACGACTTACGTCGGATAGTCAGCAACTTTGTGTACCTTAGCTATACCTCTCCATGCAAACGAGCACACCTTTCAATGCCCGTTAAGACGTTGACGACGAGAGCGATTTTCGCGTGTCTGGTGCGTGGGACGAAGCGCGCCGCACAAATGTGACACGACATATCGTGATCCGAAATTCGTGCAAGGATACATTTTGGATCCAAACACAATGCTAATACTCGTCTCAACAGTTACCACCGGTTACCCCCCCCCCCCCCCCCCCTCCCCATGTCGTTAACTACGGTGGTCGTATCACAATGGTAAAAGAGACGGGAGGAATGTGTTCGATGTAGCCAAACTTCGTCTAGAAGGTTATTTTGGTGCTCATGACGTTTTTAAAATTTTAGCCAACTAGCGAGGGTATGTTGCGATAGACATGGGTAAGGCCTATGGTATACTCCCGTCCGCCGCCGCGACGCGATGGCTCGCGATGCGCGTCGCAAGCCGTCGCCGTCGCTGAGGCTGACATAGTTCACGCAGTTCTGCAGACGGAGACTTTTGCAGAATTTTAGCGAATCAGCTGATTCAGTGGATTTTTTTCCCGGATTCCTTGTTTTCTCAGCCTTTTCGTTTGTGATTTCTCGTTTTTTCCCGTTTTATCGCCTTCTGATCCGTATCGTAGGGTACCAGCTGTGGCCCAATTTTTCAAAAGTGGTGTTTTACAAGGGGGTTTCCGTCATGCCTGTGTCGACTCATGCATTTCTTTTGTTCCTCATGCAATCCACAGGCACGGAAACCCACGTTTCTGTGCTCGACACGACACGAGAGGCTTCTCGTGACGTGTCCAGCACGGAAACGTCCCAGCTCCAATCGAAATGCGAGAATCGGCACAAAAGAGGGGGAAAACGGCCTAGAAAAACATCTCATCCGAAAAGCAGCCGTTCAAGCCGTCGAAAAAACCCAAAATGACTCTAGGCACGATGAAAATCTCTACGAGAAGAACAACAGAGACATCACATGACCACCCAACATCACCAGACGTGTGTTGAAATTGCTGTGGTATGCTCACGAACCAAGGAAGTGTCGAAATAAGTGAGTGGAAGTGCATAGAATAGGGCATGACAAGCGCTCCCCCTCCGCGACCATCGCAGCCCTTCGCTCGTCGCAGTGCACTGCACTCGACTGCGACGAGGGGCTGCGACGGCCGTCGCACGGGAGTATGTTTCACTCCCGCGACGCGGAGGTATAACACCCCTCTGCGACGCATCGCGGGAGCGATGGCGTGTCAACTGACAACCGCGCCCCACTGCGCCGTCCGCCACTGCAGCGAAGGCGCGCCGTTGACAGTTGACCCGCGCCCATCGCTGGAGCGACGCGGGAGTATACCATAGGCCTAACGCTCACCAACGCATACCTACCGCCACATATCCTGGCAACGACCGTTCTGCCTTCTGAAAGGGTTTCGAAATCCTCGAAGCTTTCGTTGGTTTCCTCGATAATTCCATTAAAACTTCACCAATTACCTTTCAGCTATGTCATCAAAGCAGAGAAAGTAAGGGGAATTTAAAGGAGAAAAAGGAAACGAAGAGGGCTGCTAAGGAGAAAAGCAAGAAAAGCTTGATCGGAAATTATTACGAAAGTGAAACTGAACACCTTTCTAGAAAGCGGAGGAAAAATTTGTTCCCAGCTTCTCACATAACTCTTACACAGAGTGTGGGGAAGGTCGATGGTCCTGACACGACTACCGATTGAGAGGGAAATCGGCTGTAATCGTTCAAAAGGACATCGGGATCGTGTTCAGCATCCTGAATAACCTCTCTGGACGAAGTCTGGATGGACTGCATATCACTCTTGTTAAAATAATAAACCGTCGCGCACCACTGCGCGCATCGTCCCACGGGACAGACTGGCTGTCGCGCACCATTGAGCGACAGTGTCTCAACGTATTGATAAGAAATTTGATGGAGATGTCCATCCTGGACGGAATAGTAAACATCTTTTTTTTAGGGTGTTAGCTTTAGGCTGGTAGTGATGTAGCTTCAGTGTGCTCCACATATGCCTCCTTATGCTGCGCCGCTCTGATTCATATGAACGTGAAAACACGGGAAATCGTCACTAATATACACCTTGGATGTGCGTAGTAGCGTTGAATTCTGTATGTTCATCTCAGGAATCCACAAAGGCAGCGGTAACGAAGCTGCTTGAGCTGAAAAACGAGTTCAAAGTGCTGACCGGTCAGGAGTACAAGCTCGGTCAAGTCCCTACTGTGGGACATTCAGTCTCAGGTGCATCTTCGAATGTGGCTGAGAGCGCTCATGTTCTTTACGCTGAAATCGAACTTCAAGGAGAAGTCGTTCGCAAGGAGAAGCAGAGAGATGCCAAATCTGTAAGTTCTTGTATAACATTGCGTTAGTCGCTTGTTTTCCTGCCATATATTTAGTTCATTCGAACACAAACGTTAAAGTCGGAACCTTTCATGCACTGCTTCTCTGCGGTGTCATTATCGTGTAGAAAGTTGGAGAAATTGGAAGTGTTGGAAGAGTAGCCTCTGTGCACGGTCTTTCCCCACTGTTAGTGTGCACAGCCTGGCAGGTATAGAAGTTAGCTGAGAGGTTTTCCGAATGTTTCTGACGCTTACCGAGTGCTGCTTTTCACTCTGAATTATATAACGTGTTTAGCTTTGCGTTCGAAATATCGTCTGATTCCACTTCAGGAAAACTCCATAGCTGCCATTGCCAAGCTTCTTGAACTAAAAAAGCGGTTTAAAAGTCTAACTGGTCAAGAGTATAAAGCCGGCCGTGCTCCCGCTGTTGTCACCTCGACCTGCTCCACAACCGCTTTCAACGCATCTTTGTATAACGAAATTGAAGCTCAAGGTGATCTTGTTCGAAGGGAGAAGGCTAACGATGCAAAATCGGTAGGTTTTCGTATGATATTAACCCGTTCTTTTACCAGGTCTACGTTTTAGGTATCTCGTTTGTCACCGTTATAATAGGGCTTGTGTTCTTCAGGATGCGACCAAGGCTGCGATTTTCAAGCTGCTTGAATTAAAAAAGCAATATGAGGAATGCACTGGCCAGCCATACAAACCAGGACAAGCTCCCGCAGTTACTACCTCGAGCAAAAAATCGTCCGATAGTCTCCGTGAAGACATAAAAGCCCAAGGTGAACTGGTGCGGAACGAGAAGAAGAAGCTTGCTAAATTGGTAACATTCTGAGCGATAAGCCATTAACGATCTCCATTTTTGCGACAAGCGTTTTGATTTTGCTAACCTATCGGTTAAGGATACATCGAAAGCTGCCATGCAGAAGCTTCTTGAACTGAAAAAGCTCTATAAGGAAAGCACTGGAGAGGAATACAAGCCGGAGTAAATGTAATAGTTCTCAAAACTTCCTCGCTGTATTTTCCGAGTTCTTTGTATGCGCACGTGCCCCTTTGTCTTATAGGAACATCTGTTGTTATTAGATTTCTTTTTGGCAGTAGTTTTTTCTAATGTTACCCTTCCGTTTTAGGTTTTTATTGCTAGGCGTTGTTGATCGCATTAAATAAACATTTTTATTGGTGGCTTTTCGTTGTTGGACATCTGTTTTACATTCAACCTACGTCTATTTATGCCCCTCTTTCGTACTTTTTGCTGAGGTGTAGAGTACTTAGTAGGAACCTTGAATGATTGTCTGTGAATTACTTAGTGCGCTAGCGTGTGTCCCCATTTTTAACTATTCTTTTCAGTATGTACTAGTCTTCAATCGCATGTTTCGTTGCATGATGCTCCTCCTGATAATCACGCTGCTATATGGCGGTTCGTTTTAAATGCTCATGACTCATGGAAGGTCGCGAACTTTTTAAGAATCATTCCCTTCGTAGAGGTGTAGTATTTCGTCAAATACGCGATTCGGTCTGTAGGACACAGTTACTCGCCGTTAAACGCACACAAGCAAAAAACTGCGGACGAGTTTTCGGACGAGTTGTTCGGGCGCGAAAGGTAAAAATTCAAACAGGCCAACACGGCGTTGGCGATGGGGCGCGAAATCCTTCAATGCAAGCATTACACGAGCGAACCTCTTGTCGCTCAAGGGGGGGGGGGGCTCGGAGCAGGCAAGGAAAGGGACTCCAGGGTGTGGTGCAGCCAAGCTGCTCGTGTGGAAACTGCTCACATCGCCCAGGGGGGGGGGGTCGGAGCTGGCTTCTGCGCTCTTCGAACGCAGAAGCAGGCAAGGGAAGGGACTCCAGGGTGTGGTGCAGCCAAGCTGCTCGTGTGGAAATTGCTCACATCGCCCAGGGGGGGGGGGGGGGTCGGAGCTGGCTTCTGCGCTCTTCGAACGCAGAAGCAGGCAAGGGAAGGGACTCCAGGGTGTGGTGCAGCCAAGCTGCTCGTGTGGAAATTGCTCACATCGCCCAGGGGGGGGGGGGTTCGGAGCTGTCTTCTGCACTCTTCGAGTATCACTTCATGGGGCATCAACCGCTCAACAAACTCCCAATCGATCTTCACCTCCTCAAAGCTGGTGGTTGTTGCACCTGAAAGAACGAGATGGGGGACAGATATGCGAAAACAGATAAAACTGACTTGGACGCAAATCGTCTCAATATTCTTAAGAATGCACAGACCGCTATAATCAACTTTGAGGAACGATAATCGCTAGAAAAACTAATTTAAGCATGCTGTTTGTCCCTTCAGACAAGGAGATTGTATAATGCTACCTCTCGTAGGTTAGGTTAGGGTGTTGTGATCCTATAATCACTTATGTCCAATCTCCGTAATTATCAACCTGACAACACTATCCAACCGGATCACTAACCACTCAGTACTGCGATAGCTATGTATTCTCTGGCTTACGGATAACGCCAACTTTGAACGCTAGGAACTGAACAATCTAGCGATATCTTCAATTGCCTTTGTCCTGTCCTCGGTTGGTCCCCAAACGAATGACGTGTTAGAGCGCGTTAGAGGGCTCTAACACGTCATTCGTTTGGGGACCAACCGAGCTCTGGTACTAGGACAACTTCCCCTCAGTTTTTTGCTTGTGTACGTTTAACGAGGAGTGGACACAGTTATTTCAGCTCAAAACGGAGTGCTGCAAATTGTGTGTATGCTTAAGAAGTGACGCGGAAAATGCGGACGTACATCTGTTGGGAGTGGAATACTGGGGTGTGCAAGGTACCGCCTTATAGGGAAGTACGTGAACTTCCCCCAAAGATTCTCAACGAGACCTATATGATGTTGTAGGGCATGAGACGAGGATCACAGAACTGTGTTTCGTTCTTGCTACGGGGTGGTGCGAAAATGGCACACAATTGTATCTCTTTAGGGCGGGCTGGTAAGGCTAAACAGATACCTGGGCTGGCCCTGTCGTGCTCTGAACATAATTTACAAAAGGTTTGGAGCTCAAAGTTAGATTATAGTAATGTGATAATTTCCGACAATTCCTAGATGAAGCTGCTGAGTATATCCAAGTGATTCATTCACAACGGCGGTGGGCAGTGACTCGAGTGGATAGCGATGCGGACTTACGGGAGGGAGTCGAGGGTTCGATTCTGGGGATGATAGGGGATTTGGTGGGTGGTCTATTCTCATTTGTTCAAAAGGAGAGTGTATTTTGGCTTCGGTAGGGTATATTACTGAGTAGCGATGAGTAATGAGGACGAGGTCACGACAACCGATTTCGCCCTGACCTCGCATATGGGAATTATTTAAGCTGCTGACCACGAATCTCTCATCTTTTTCTAAATTATCGCTTTTCTGGCACTACTTTGCATCTTAAAGTCGAAGGCTGAAAAATTACTCTGGCCTCATTGGAGAAGGAAGCGGTTCTATAACGTAGACATCTTCAGTCACCCATATCTACCGTAACGTAACGTCCCGGCCGAAATTTTTAAAAAATAGATATCATATCCGTAGTCAGCACCCCAAATAACGCCCCTGGGCGGTGTTTGAGCGTAATTTTCTTTTTCGACCTCGACCTCTGGAGTCATGAAAGCCAAAAAACGCTGTGCCGGTCATTCTGCGTGCGTCACCCCTAGTTTATACTTACGCCGCCTAGCGGCGCGGCACCACGATCACCATAGATATCGATTCTTTGCGCCGTCTGATCGAAATCTATCCCGACTATGGCGCCGCGCCGCGCAGCGGCGCAACTATAGACCTGGGCTTACTTACATATACCAGTCGTAACCTTCTGTGTTGCACTGAAAGCTGCGAGAAGAATAGAAAGCAGTCTGTAACGAAATCCGAAGAACGGTGAGCATGTCTTGATGATGGTTCAAGTCAATAGTTGTCGATTATGTTCGCAAATGAGATGATAGCGAAAAACAATTCCAAAACTAATTGAGAACATTCCAAAGAGGTCATATGAGGAGAGCCTTTAACGGGACCTTCCTCAGCGAGACAACCGCGACGTCACTCCACACGACAAAACCAGCTTCTTCCACATCTGACAACAGGGTTAGGAAGCGCATACGGTACCCTACCAAAGCCAAAATACTCTTCTTCACCCAGGAAATCCCCTATCACCCTCCGGAATCGAACCCTCGACCCCTTCCCGTAAGTCCGCATCGCTATTCACTCGGTCATCCAGTCGTAACACTATCGCTGCAAATCAATCACTTGTATCTACCCTGCGGCTTCATCTAGGAAACGTCGGAAATTATTATATTATTATATTATAATCTAACTTTAATTTGAGCTTCAAACGTTTTGTAGGCCAAGTTCTGAGCACGACAGGACCGTACCAGGTGTCTTTTATGCCTTATCAGCCCGCCCTGACGTGATACCATTTTTTGCAATTTTCGGACCCCAGTGGCCCGTAGCAAAAACGAAGCGCAGTTCTGTGATCCTCGTCTTATGCCCTACAGCATCATATATGTCTCGTTGAGAATCTTCGGGGAAGTTCATGGTCTTCCTTGTTAGAAGCAGTCGCTGTACAACAGCGGTCATGCATGATGAGTATACAGAATCTTTGCTAATTCGCGATTTCGTTTTGAAGTAACAAGTGTCAGAATGCTTGATTTCGCGTTGGGGCGGAATGTCGCATGATCTGTTAGTGCGAAGTCTATCCGATATTCGCGTTCTTTACTAATTAAATACAGCATGATTGAGGTCTTCAATGCGGTCACAGAATTCCTGAGGAATCTAAATGAAACCCAGTACCATTAATAGGCTACCTACTACGCCCGAAACGCTAATGCCCGCAAGGAAGGGAGCTGGAGTTTTGGAGACTTCGATTACAGTTCGACAGGGACGGTTTCATACCTCTTCTTATCAGTCAGAAGGTCACCAAAGCTGAGTACCTCAAACAGCTCAAGCATACCTTTTATGTCCTACCTTTTACCTTTTTGTGCCTTTAATTCCTTTTGCGCTATTTGCATAGTAGCCACAAGACCGTAGAAAAAAGAGGCAATCGAAAAGATAGGATGCACTACCTGGCTGGTACGACTTGTGCATACGAGAGCGCTGTACTAATGCATCTCTTCTGGTTTTGATTGGGAGTAGTGCAAGCAGTGTCGTTAAAACTTCTAGTTTCTGGTTGATTGTAAGGCTACCACCTGACCACAACTGATTGTGATCAACGGTGTTGGCTCCTCATTTCAAGGCAAGAAACGCTATTAAGTGTACTCTGCTATCGGAGCTATTCTCGAGCTTACCCAGGTCCTGATTTTGCTGAAACATGAGGGTCTATAAGTGTCGTTTTTCATCTAATCAGCTTTAGTACCAGTTGAGTTTTGAATTTTTAGTAAATGGAGCTGGTGGAGAGGGTCTTTCTGAGGATATCTATGTGACAATCCCTGTATCGGAAGGTGTTGCAGGCTATCGATTATTTAATGGCACTCATCAATTTGGCTTTCACAGTATGTTCTCTTTAGCTCTTTCAGCCTGATCCAGTTGTAGACCTTGATTTGTAGGTTGTTTTGTTGTAAATACCTTCTTAAAAATTATGTTTCATGCACCAAGCCGGACTCGCGTGGTGTGCTGGTGAGAATGACAAGGAACGAATCGGCAGGCCTGCATGACTGCTGGCGGACTCGATTTAATGGATATCTTGGGAAATACCATATCATAATTTCTGTCGATATGATTGATCGGTTGGGTTCCTACTGCGCATTGAAAGCGTATCCTCTCCATAAATGCCCTTGTTATTAATCTGGAAGATTGCCTTCAAAATGTGGTACAATTTTAACCTGTTTCAGTTCTATGGTCCAGGAAATCCTGAAGTCGGAATGCATTGCCGGCTTGATTATTGTTGATCCAGATCAGCGTATTGAATATACAGATCCTCTTTCTCATGATGGGATTTGTCCAAACCGCTACAGCGGTAAGATATCTTCCTTCAATATTTTCTGCTATAATCAAACCTTAACGGTTTGGAAAGTTTACTGTTATAAATTGGGAGCCTCTGCGTGCAGCAGTTTGCGGAGACCTTGTCATAGTGAGTGTTTCAAGTTGACGTAATAGTTGTTAAGACATTTATGGAGACAGCTGTCCCTCCTCGAACTCGTGGAATGAACGAGGTTTCGTTTTACCGGAGGGACTGCGCAATGTCGACTGGAAGATGCAGATCCTATACTTGCACAACAAGACCCACGTTGAGACTATAAAGAAGGCAAGTTCGAGAACCATCATGCATTTTCTCCCCTTGTTTGCCAGTTCTGAGATAGTAAAGCATTCGTCAGTCAGTTTCAGTGCCATGACTTGTACAATGTGCCGGTAAATGGCTCTTCATCAGTATCGTTCCCTTTTTGCGCTGCTTCGTTCGGAGTGTTCAGTACAGCGGCTGGCTCCAGTGAAATATGCCATCGAAGGAGCAAGCCTTGGTCGCGCTTATTTGATCTCTCCATTGAGAATAGGGAGTGCGTCCAACCTTCTTTTCTATTTTTCCACTTATAAAGGAAGTTCTTGGCTATATAATTGGAAGGTACTACTGTTTCAGTGACCTGTGTAGTCCTCTTGTCGGTGTCAACATTCTGGCTTATCTACCTCCAAAAGTCTACAACAAAACGGCAGCCTCGCATACTGCTAGATATCTCATGCTCACTGCGCGGGTAGGCCTACAAACTAATGCACATTCGATTTGGAATTCTTTTTCGAATCTCAATTGATTTGAAAAAGGCACTAGCGGGCTGATGCCCGTATCGCACCGGCAAGGCATCTTAAAATGGGACTGGTCTAACGGCCGTGTAAATGTTAGAGTTCCACAAGCATGAGAACCTCGATGCGGATACGAGCCCGTTAAGAACCGAGAAAAGAAACTTATGCTGATCTTAATTACTTAGCATTCAAATCTTCAGATGGATAGCTTTGGATTGATTCCTGAAATATCTCCTGGAGAAATCAGTGTCGTTACATCTCTCATAGCCCTTCTGGCAACGGCTCAAGCGATGGGAAGGCATTATGACGTCTTCGAAAGAGCGGCTATTGCTTCCAACCGTTTCGTGATTGTGGCCTTCTTCGACGGGGTTTGTGTCATCTTACATTTGTTTCCTGATCGTGAACGTAATGATAGCGACTTCATTTTTAGGAGTCATTCGACTACATCGGAAGTAGCGATGTCGCGTACGATATCAAGTAAGATCCTTCTCCTTCTAGACGAAACGGAACAGTTCGATGTTTTTCTATGAAAAAACTTATATTAGAAATGGGGAGTTTCCGCGGAAGTTGCTGAGCAAGTTCAAGGCTCAACTTGATCCCATAGTGGGGTCACAGTTGGATGGAATCGTTGAAGTGCAGCAACTGGGAACAGGAAACGGTGCCTTGACAGCTCACGCCGATGGTCACCAGGTGCGAAGTGGAAAGGTGAGTCAAACGCTTCCTGACACTAACCAGTAGGGCATATGCACGCTTGCTCATTTTCGTGAACACTGCAACAATCGAAACAGAGGTATCGACTTAGATTTCTTGCCATAATTTTGTCTGAATCCAGGTGCAAGTATCAAGCTTATAAAAGCGTACTAAGCGCTAGTGTTGCTGAAAGTTTCCGCAACACGCCCAAAGGAGTTTTGCACGAAGAATGACCTTTCTACGCAGCTTGCTTTCCTGGGTAGGCTTTCCGTGACTGTATTTGTTTCGCATTTTTAGAGGTGCCCTCTAAAGTGGATTGGATCCAACGTTAGGCCCATAACTATGCTGACGTCGACAATCCTTCGACTTGAATGACTCTATCTGTGGCTTGTATGCGAAATGTGCCCCACTGATGCAAGAATCCGTTCTCTGACCCGTGAGTCGAATGTCAAAGATGTCAAGCGTAGTTAAATAATATGACCAGCCGATATATCACGGAAAGGACGTCCCATGGAACGTCAAGTGGAGACCAGGGTCATTAGAAAGAGCTCGGAATGTTAATTACGAATATGGGTGTCAAAAATTGCAAAATTAAACTCCTGAGTGAGTTGTAATGTTGAAGTTGGTTGGGCATCATCACATCATGATTTATCTTCGAAATGACCTTTCATTCTAAATTATGACACGTGTTTGATTAAATAACCTCTAAAACTGTCTTACACGTCTACTGCTTGAAGGCAAAAACATCTGCTAGGGTGACATCTTTATTATAGTTGCGCCTGAATGAATATTCGAGCATTCGAATTCGAATATTCGTATTCGAACGTTCGAAAAAACGCGATTTTCGAATGTATTCGAATTCGAATGCTCGAAAAAACGGAATTTTTGAATGTATTCGAATTCGAATGCTCGAAAAACGCGATTTTCGAATGTATTCGAATTCGAGTGCTCGAAACACTCGTGTTCGAATGTTCAAATTCGAACGCTCGAAACATTCGAATTCGAACGTTCGATTGCTACGAAATCTGCAATCTAACAAAATAATCTATCTTCCCTGCTTCAAGCATCCCTGAAGCAAATAATTTACGCTCCATTCAGAAAAGTGCGCGCCCTCATCGGGAACTCAGGGGCCGTATATTCTTCGAGCGCAGAACCAAGCTAAGGAAGGGACTCCAGGGTGTGTGCCATCCAAGCTGCTCGTGGGGGAACTGCTTTCGTCACCCAGGGGAGTCCGCAGCTGGGTTCTGCGCTCTCGAGCGCGGAAACGCATACAGCTGGAAAATATACAGAAAACGCCAGCGAATAATGTAGACGTCAAACACCTCAAATCTCAACCACTCCGTTGAAATGCAAAAATCTCGCAACGCAAGAGACCTCCCTCGCATGAATCAACGCCACTGTGCCCCACAACCTGCCCAAACCTCTTCTGATTCCTCAGGCACGTTATCAACATCGGCGGCACATCTCCAGGGGTGGTTTTCTTTTATCGCTGCGGGCGATTTTCTTTTATCGCTCAGAATGTGGAAACCAATGTTAAACTGGACACTTTTCAAATCAAAATGGACATACATTTTTCATATTATATATACATATATATATATATATGTATGTATTTCACGACTAATTGGACACTCTTCTCAACACGTGTAACTCTATTGGAATCAACGAAACATCTTCCAAATCAAAACGAGATTTTTTTCGCATTAAACTAGAGACTCTCCAAAAGGGTTAGAATAGTGATTAAATAAAAGAATAATTCGTGACTAGTTAGAACAGTTCGTTATTAGCCAAGACAACCTTCTTAGTTTGTCGAAAGGTGCGTTTAAAACCTTCATCGGGAGAAATGTCACCTTCGATCCGCCTTGATCTTGTCGGCGTTTTTCAAAATTTTATTTCGTTCCTGATATATGTATGCATTGTATAATGTATCACTGGGTGTACAATGCATGCCTTATATAAATAAATAAATAATTTTTGTTCAAGGAAATTAGAATAACTTTTTGAAATTTCATTTCACTACTCAACACGTTGACGCATTGGTTGAAATTTTATAAAGCTGCTTTTTTTGGCGAGGGAGAATGTTAATGTTAGGCTGTCGCAAAATTAATTTCCGTTTCGAGGTATGTATAGATAAATAATTTTTTTACCCCAAAGCATCCCATCTCAGGGAAAGTCACACATACCGTTCAGTAGGTTTTTTCCTGCTCTTTCAAAAAATATATGTAGATTTCACCCTAATTTTTCTAGCCGATTTTCTCCATAGCCTCGTAAAATCATGAACCGACGCGACTATCGAGTCATCATGCTTTACGAATTCCAATTGGGACATTCTGCGACAAAGGCATCCCGTAACCAGGAGAACAGTTCCCGACGCCGATTCGCCTTGTACAGAAGCGGGATCGTTTGGATCTGCTCCCAAAAGAAGCTTTGAAGAGTCGACTTTGACCGGTTTTGATGGATTTTTACTTACCAAGGAAGGATCTCAGGCGTAGGTCTGGGGCCGGATTCATCAACAATTAAACCCGTAGGTATGCGGGGTATAAGGGGTAGAGATAAGATAAGAGTCAGATAGAGATAAGGTAAGAGTTAGAGACGCAGGCTTCGTCATGGGTATCTCTACCCCCTATACCCACGGGTTGGTCGTTGATGAATCCGGCCCCTGAACGGGGAAAATGGATAGTACTGCAAGAGTTTCCACCCTTCATGCAGTAGAAAAGCATGTTTCGTTCAGTTCCTGAACCAGAAGAGCTATGAGTCCTCGAAGGTGGGGTACACTATCGCATCGTCAGTGAGTGCCCACGTGCATACGTGTGCGCGCTGACGTATGGGAAGTGGCGGAAGGCTGTGCGGCGAGCAATTCGGTGGCTCAGCAGGGTGCCACGCTGCTTCACAGGTGCTAGCCCAGATGCTCGACTCCGGTGCTGCGCACTAATTTTGCATTTTTTCATGACCGCTGCCTCCTTTACCTATTTGCTTCCTACACATCTCCTACACATTTATTTCACTATAAATTGTCAAATAAGATTACATTTTGAGCTCTGCTCCACTCACATCACTTTTTATATTATGCAAGGTAATGTGTTTTTCAGCGAATGTTAAACAGTGACCTCACAGCAGGTACGGGTGACTTGGACTGTCAAGTCATAACCACCGATTTCGCCCAAACGTCTCCCAGGGGGTTATTTGGGTGCTGACCACGAATCGTTTTTGGTATTACGCTGGAGTACGGGAAGTTACAGTAGGCATGGGTGACTAATGGCAAGGTCATGGTCACCGTTTTCGTCAAACTTTGTCTATAGGGCTTATCTGGAGTGTTGATCACAAATCTGACCCTTTTGACAATTTAGGGTGAAATAAATGTGTAGAAGATGTGTAGGAAGCAAATTGTTGAAGTGCCTTGTTGAAGAAGGCATGAAAAAATGCAAAAATTGTGCATAGCACGGGAATCGATCATCTGGCCTAGCCCCTGTGAGGCAGCGTCACACCCTGCTGGGCCACCGATTTGCTCGCCACACCGCCTATCGCCACTTCCCATACGTCAGCGCGCTCACGTATGCACGTGGGCACCCGCTGACGGTGCGTTACTGTACTCCACATTCGAGGGTCCGTAGCTCTTTTGGCTCAAGGACTCAGCAAAAACGAAACATGTCTTTCTAATATATGAAGGGTGGAGATTCTCGCAGTACTATCCATTTCCCCCGCTCAGACCTACGCCTGAGACCCTTCTCCCCTTAGTTGGTTTTAATGCATTATCACTTCCGAAAGAGGAGTTGAAGTTGAAAACTGAAATGGAGTTGTGCTTTTGACACCTTTTTCATTTCGAAGACAGATCCGCTTCCAAAAGAAGCTTAGAATACGCTGCGGTTAGTTTTCTTTTATCGCTCAGTATGTGGAAACCAACCTGATAAAATAAATCTGGGATTATAAACGGTAAGGGTTATGGCAGGTCTTAACGGCCATTAATTTTAAATAAGGGTTAGAGGGGTGGCGAAAAACGAGATGTGTTATCCCCTCAATGTTTCGTAGAAGATTGCTCACCGGGGCATGAATTTACAGTGTAAATGAGAGGAAAAGCAAAGGGAGGGGAAATGAGGAAACTGCCATTTATGGGAAAGGTCTGATGATGTGACGATCGCATTGAGAAGTCTATTTGCCCAAACTTTGAAATTTGTAATCTTTGCAACGGGTTCGAACGAACCCAAACCAAAAAGAACTTCATGGATTGCACGATACAATTAGTTTTGGTGATCTTACCCACATATTAGCGATTAATTTATCCCAGTGTATGAATATGTTTATCTTATACATATATTAGCGACGGACATCAAGCTAGGCGAGCAAGTGCGAAGCCCACGTACAGATGGGGTAGGGCACTTGTTGTCAATATACAGGGTGTCTGAAAAAATGTGTACACTGTTTGAAAGGTGATAACCTCGCTCACAGTGAAGGTACTCAAGAGATTAAGCACAAGAATGAATGCTTTTAAAATATAAACTTTCTCACATATGAGTGGTGTGGATTGCGCCAAGCACTCGTCTGATTTCTTCCATTTTACACTTGGTTGATTGTGTTTCACTTAAATAATTGTAATTTCTCCTTAAAGAGGCTGTGTTGATTAATTTGTGCTTCTTTAAAGTTTAAAATTCAAAAACACACTACGGCTTGCGAAAAATGGAACTGTTGGGTTGTACGGAAAGTTCTCAGCGTGTTGAGTGCTTCACTTTGATGTACCATGACTTTCTCAAATCTTATCGGATTTTGTCGAAATAAGCACCGCTCGAATCAGCACACCTTTGCCAACGCGTCACCTGTCGACTTATTCCATCAGCAAAAATATGAGGTGACCAGGATCCGACAAAATCCACGAAGGCTGTTTTGGCGTGGTCCTGATTGGTGAAGATTTTACCAGCGAGAAAGTACTGAAAGTGCTTGAACAGGTGGTAGTCGGCTGGTGAGAGGTCTGGAGAATGAGGCGGGTGAGGCAGAACTCCAACCCTTAATTCGTTCAATTTTCGAATAGTGATTCGCGAATCGTGTGGGCGGGCGTTATCGTGCAAAAGAATCGGGCCTCTTCTGTTGACCAATGCTGGCTGAAGTTGGCGCAATTTCCGGTGCATTTCGTCTATTTCCTTATGGTAAGAATCTGCTGTGATCGTTTGGCTTGGTGCCAAAAAATTGTAATGGATCACTCCAGCTGCCAACCACACAGTGACCTTTTGTGAGGAGGTTCGCCTTTGGAAAACGCCTAGGCGGATCGTCGTAGTCCACCCACTGTCCGAAACGTTTCCTGTTATCACACAGGATCCATTTTTCATCTTTTTCATCACAAGTGATCACTCAATCCAAAAACGGATCGGATTTGTTGTGTAAAAGTAGAGAAGAACAAATCTCGAAACGTTACGATTTTTGCCGATCACTCGACACGTGGGGCACCCACTTTTCGAGCTTTTTCACCTTCCCGAGGCGTTTCAAAGCACCCGCAACAGCACTTTTACCGACGTCTAGCCCTTCTGCGATCCCGCGAACTGTTTGGGATGGTTCAGCTTCCACCAGTTCCTTCAACTCGTCCTCCAAGATTGCTAAAGGTCGACCGCTACTGAGGTCATATATGAGGCTGAAACCTCCGATCCGAAATTTACTGAACCACTGGTACGCAGTGCTTTCTCCAACACTATTAGGCCCCCACACTCGATTGAATTGTCGAGCCGTCCCTGCTACGGGTTGTCTCAATTTGAAATCGAAATAAAATATCCTTCGGATTTGCTCCTTCGACATACTTCAATAAGCACTTCAAGAACAGAAGTATAAAACAACGTTGAAACATAAATGAGATAGAAAAATTCTGTGCAGAAAGTAGCATTAATGCGCAATGCAAGATGAATTTTTAATTAACAATAGATGATTGAAAAATAGTATCACATAACGCTGAAAACTTTCCGAACAACCTAATATTATATTTTAAAGTTCTAACATTTCTACTAGTGAAACATTCGAAGCTGTTTAATTTATTCCACAATTTTCCGTTCTCGCTATTGCTCTAATAACGTTTTCTATACGTCTGAGCTCATAACAAGAGTCATGCCGGCCCTAGTGTTTCTTTCGAGGAGAAAAAGTTTATCCTGAAGTGCTTCTGGAAAAGCGAAAATATCATCGAAGTGCAGAGGCGATTTAGCGACTACTCCAAAGCACCACCCACTCGTGTGACCCATACACAGTCAATCAAGTCTGAAATGCAAGGTTTCTGGCAGGGTATGGAACAATATGACTATTTGCACGCCACAGAAATCTCGTTACCCTGTGCTTTAGTATGAGTCTCAAACAGTTCCAAAAGTTTCACTAGAAGCAATGTTAGAACCTTTCAATTAGTACGTGCATTTTTAGGATACCCTGCGTTTTTCGCAAGCCATAGTGTGTTTCAAGGTTTGAACACTGAAATGAGCCCAAATCAAATGACGCGGTTTCTTTAAGGAGAAATTAGAGCAGGTATTCAAGTGAAGCACAATCAATCGAATGTAAAATGATGAGAATTCAGGTGAGTGCATTGCGCAGTCCACACCGCTTGTATGTCAGAAAATTTTTATTTTATTAAGCTTTCATATGAGCCCTTAACTTCTTCAGTACCCTTACCTTGAGCAACGTTATCACCTTTCAAACAGTGTATACCCCATATTTGCTTTGATGAAATGATCCTCTCTTCCAAAACCCTAGTTGAGCCCGAATGATTATTCGAACATTCAAATTCGAATATTCGAATTCGAATGCTCGAAAGAACGCGATTTTCGAATGTATTCGAATTCGAATGCTCGAAAAAACGCGATTTTCCAATGTACTCGAATTCGAATGCTCGAAAAAACGCAATTTTCGAATGTTATTCGAATTCGAATGCTCGAAAATCGTTGGTATTCGAATATATTCGGTTATTCAAAATTTTTGGAAGAGCACAACTATAATCTTTATTTACTATTTCGCACAAATGAAGTCAAACTCTTATCCTGAAGAACTGGAGGTCTCTATAACAACTTTGTCTTTCATGGAACAAAGCAAAAAATGTGTGAAGCAAACGTATTCTTCACACACTGCGCATCTTGTACGTGCAGCCGCGCTACAACCAGCAACAAAATGGTAAATCATACCAAGATCAAACAAGAATTCACCGGGAGTGACAAGCATACCTGGGTGATTATTAGTACACCCTGTTTATACCATGAGTGCTCAAAAAGTTTGAAAACCTAAGGGCAGAGAACATCCGGTAAATCTGCGACTGATAAGGAGAGGTCGAAAAAATTTGTTAGCCTAAACTTCGCCCTCTGGGGGTATTTGGGGTGCTGATGGCGAATCTGACATCCATTTTTAAAATTTCGCTCGATTATGATTTGCGGTAGCGGCAGAAATTACTCACTCGCACTGCCTCCTACCGTATTCCACCGCAGTATCTAAAACGACTGTCAGATTCGTGACCAGTACCGAAGCAACACCCATAGAGGAAAATTGGGCAAGATCCTTGAACATGATCTCAACAGCATTCGTCATCCGTACCTACCATAATCGGGCCACGCTAGGAACGTAGCCCAAACCAACCCAACCTGCTTCCCTACCCAGCGTCCAACGCCGGCTTCGCCGGCAACCAAGCGGAGCGTCGAAGTCGAACACGTAGAAAGAACGCCTACTACAGATTGATTGATGCCTTGCTGAGTATCATCACACCTCTCTATAGCACGCAGGAAAACTTCCGCAGCACTCCTGCTTCGACTAGAATTGTGTTCACAACCTATGGCAGCTCGTCAAGCCTTATCGAATGTCTGAATGTTTTCTCCAGTCGTCATGCTTGGCTGGGTGGTAGCAGGGCGCCATGAATTTCGCGCATACGCGTCCACACGTTTTTTTTTTCGACCACTGAAGAGCATTCCGAAAAAAGTAACTATGGTTTTGGACTCCCTACACGGTACCCTACATCCTGTAAAAATTGCATCGCAAAAACTCGCCGCCACTCTGGAGGCTCTCCTTGTCAGATAGTCCACAAGCTGTTAAACATGAAGCCAGCAAGTGATTTTACAGATAGTTGTTTATCCTCATTTCAAGAAATTCAAATTTTACTTTACCGCATGGTTTTTTTAAGTGATGTTCGTAATACCTGTGATCCCATGTGGTCAAGAACTATTTTAGCAAACTTTCCGCGAGATGTTATCAAGCCAGTGTTGATACTTGGCCAAAATCAGCACAATCAAACTATAGAAAAATTTATGGGTCACCTCAAGAAAGAGATAGCGGCCAAAGCTTATGTCGAAAATAGACCTGGTCACAAGACAAACAGCAGCGCCTTTCTGCAAAGTGATAGCCACTCGTCCTCGGCAAGTAGTACATGTAACGATAAAACCCGTCGAAAAATTCTGAGGGAGCAGGATAGATGTTGGAAATGCTTCTCAGATAATCACAACAGCTTTGAATGCCAACAGCTAGATTGTATGCAGACTGCGACTTATCCTTATAATGCCGAAATGTACACGGAAGTTCAGCAATTTCCTATGGTACAAAATGGAGACACCACTTCACAGCTGGTCCTAGTGACATCTGAGGGCAACTTTTGGAACTACAGAAAGGAAACGTACCAGAACGCTCTCTTTTTCTATGATTCCGGGGCACAAAAAACTTATTGAAGAGTCATTGGCCAGAGATCTCGGTCTACCCTGGAAGCCACGGAATTATGTACAACCAGACGTTCAGCGGCCTATTGGCCGCCAAACGTCTGGTTGGGGGCTTCGCCCCCAAACCCGGAGAATGGAACTCCCCGACCGTCTTCTTGCCCACTTTAGGCCTTTCCTCATTCATTAGAGTAAAAAATCGGTATTGCTATACAGAATATATAGTGGGATACGGTAGGACAGAATCTTCAAAACTGCTCCTATGGGGCCTATCCACCTTCCATCGCACGTCCGCGATTCATTCTCTGAAGTACTCGTGGCGTAAATGGCGAGGATATTAATTGGTATTGGTAGATCGATGCAGTTCACAGTCCGACGGGAATAACATTACTCCGATTCCTTTAAGGGCTGGGCACACTCCTGCTGCTTGAGAGAAAAGGCCGGACTCTTCCGTCTGGAGTCTAACCTACCACGCTCGAAGCCGCGCTCGCGGGGCGAATGGCCTCGTAACCGCTGTCGCTTCAGCGTTGACGTTCAGCGTCAGCGCTGCAAGCGTCAGCTTCACGGAATGAGCTCGGTCCTTCCGTGAAGCTGACGCTATCGCTCCTGAGAGGTAAGATAGGTAAGATAGGAAGGCCCTTTCCTCAACCAAACCAGCCAACCGATCAGCTGAGCGATGGTTGGCAGTGGTCCAATGCCGACAGCAGAGAAAGAAAGAACGACTGCCCCTCACCGCAAACATGTCCTGAGCCTGAGAGTGACGCCCCGCCCCGTGTTTGACGCACTGAATCCACTGAGCACTAAGAATCAAGTACTACACACTCGTTGTTACCCGAAGGCTTTAAAAAGCCATCTGAAAATCTCACGGATGCTGTGCAAAGTCTTATCTGTGGCACGTCTTCTGGACCCGGATACACATTGGATAGCGTCTGTAACACATTTGCTGAGTCCCGGCGCATATGTCACGACGTCTACGACACGTCTTTTGCACCCCGACACAGCTGGCACGACGTCTGTAGCACGTTTTCTGCGGCACGTTGGACGACACAGAGAAAATACTGGTCCCCTTATTGGTCCCTTTCACTGATCCCTTCACTAGTGCCTTTTACTGGTACCCCTTTAATGGTTCTTTTACTGGACCCTTTATTGAACCCCCTTTAATGGTCTTCCCTTTATTGGCTCCCTTACTGATCCCCTCTTGACTGGTAGTTCCCTGCTACCCCATTTATTGGTCTCCCTTCAGTGGACCTCCCACCTTCACCGTTCCGCTTTACAGGTTCCCCTTCAGTGGACCCCTCCCCCTCCTTCACAGGTCCCACCCTCACTGGTTCCAATTACTGGTCCCTCTTCACTGGTACCCCTCTATTGTCTGCCCTTTTCCGGTTCACCCTCACTGGTCCCCCCTCCTCTTCGTCGGTCCCCATTACTGCTCCCACCCTCACTGCACCTCCCTTTACTGGTCCTCTCTTCACTCTTCGCTGGTCCCCCTATCATTCACCGATCCCATTGCTGGTCCCACCCTCACTGGTCCCCCTTTTATTCGTCAATTCTTTTCCGTTCCCCACTTCACTGGATCCCTCTCCCCTTCACTGGTCCCCCTTCACTGGTCCCCATTAATGGTTCCTTCCTTAACGGTCCCCCTTCACCTGGTCCCCTCTTCACTGGTCAACCATCCACCGTTCACCACTTTCCTGGACCCCTCTCCCCTCCTTTACCGGTCCTCCCTTCACTGGACCCCTCCCTCACCGGCCCCATTGCTGGTCCCACTTTCACTGGTCCCTCCTTTATTGGTCAACCTTTTACCGGCCGCTATTGGACCCCATTCTTAACCGGTCCCCCATTAGTGGTCCCACCTTCACTGGTAACACGTCGTGTGAATCCGGAAACCCTGGGGCGCCTGTTGAATAATGTCGGTGAAATATCTTCTGAAGCCGCACGTGCTTTGCGCGACATCGTTGACATGTCATGTGAATCGGGAACCCCTCTCGCGACATCGGTGACACGTCATCTGAATCTGGAAGGTCTTTCGCGACATTGGTGACACCTCTTCTGAACCCGGGCGCCTGTTGAACAATGTCGGTGAAATGTCTTCTCAAGCCGGACGTGCTTTGCGCGACATCGTTGATACGTCGTGTGAATCGGGAACCCCTGGCGCGACATCGGTGACACGTCGTCTGAATCCGGACAGGCCTTTCGCGACATCGGTGACATCTCTTCTGAATCCAGGCACCTGAAGAACGACGTGGTGACATGTGTTCTTAACCCGAATTCTTAACCCCATCGGTGACGTCGTCTTAATCTAATCATAAATGTTCAACACCAATGATACACAGGTACAAAGTGCATGACACCAGTGCAAGTGCACCACTGGATATCTTATGGGTAGCGTATAAAGGCTACAGGCTCCTCATTGTCTATTTCCATACATGGACCAAAGGCCTCGGGAAAACCGTCCTGCTCGGATTTTCAAAGGAGACCTCGTTGTGACGTCGGAGGTGGTTCAAATGAGAAGCGAGGTGTGCGGATTCGGCAAATTAATCGTAAGCTAAACGGCATCGATACACTCTTTACCTCATGTCTGCTTATCACCTGGAAATAAGAGGTCTGCTGAAGGCTTTCAAGAACCTAACACCAACAATGTCCTGTCCGCCGACGGTCGAGTGGTGATCCACCTGCTCACGCTGAAGTGTGGCCCACCTTTAGGCAAGGAATCTTCGAGGGAAGAAATCAAGCTGGCCGAACGGATTGCCAGCATACTCAAGGACTTCGAAGCACGTCAATTTGAAGTTGACGAAGACGAACAGCTGGTCCGCAAGATGAACTGATGGACGTGGAGAGGCAAGCAAGCAGTGGTTATATGACTTTTCGGGTGGAACAATTTCACTTCCACGTCATTGGGCACGACTTTCCTTTCGACCTGCAAGAAAGGGACAACATCCTGAAGGTAAGTGTCGAAGCTGCGGGTAGCTGCGAGTAGCTAAAGGAGGACGGACTTGCTACAATGGCACTGAAGGTGGTGTCGATGGTGTACCTGTGAGGAGCCTGTAGCTTTTATACGCTGTCCGTGTTGTGACCTATGCTTCTGTTTCATGCACTTTGTGCCTGTGCATTGCTGGTGTTGAACGTTTATACATCATTATGTTGAGTAGCTTTCTCATTGCCTTGTGGTTAAAAAACCGGTCAGTAATAAACAAGTGGCAAGAAAGTTACTCTCCACGGCGTACAGCTGGCAAATTAGGCAAAAAACATCTGAAGGATGTCAGAATCCTTCAAATGTCAATCAACCATATAAAATGCAAAAATGCAGCAGAGCAGGAAAGTCGAACCCCCGACCTCCCACCCATGAAGCAGCGTCTCTATACGCCGCCCTCCGAGCCACTTGCCGGTGCCGGCAGAAGCGTCGCGGGTGTACAAGTCCCACGAATTCTATTGTAACTACAAGGACTCCCTACTCCTTGTGTTTAACGACTTGGCAAAAAATGAACACATTTTTATACTAATCGAGAGGTGGGATTCCCCCTACATGACTCGCCCTCTCCTTTCAGATGTACGCTTCAGAACATTGTCAGATTGCATACACACAATTCGGCCACTTTGAACGACGCGCGAATCAAAACATCGTTCTTATCGTAAAGTCACGCTTCCCTGGTTTTCGAAGAGGAGAGGAGTGCCACTAACTTGTTATGAAATTGATAAAGAATATTCGAATATTCGAAATTCGAAGCCTTCGAATATTCGAATAAACGAACATTTGAATATTGGCCTCTTTCGAATATCCTATTATATATAAAAGAGTAAGCGGTTGTGTCTGTCCTTCCGTCTGTCCTTCCGCCTGTCCGTCCGTCTGTCCGTCCGTCAGTCCATCTTGCCTTTCGTAAACGTCGAGTTGTAGCCATCCGGGTTCAGGCAAGGTACGTCGTGTGAGAGGGGTCAGAAGACGTGTCGCCAATGTCACGCAAAAGGCGTCCGAGTTCCGAACATGTGTCATCGACGTAGCACGTCGTACCTGTGTATCACTGGTGCTAAACATTTGCCCTCCTCGCACGAGTGAACCCTCTACCCACCTGCGCTCCGAGCCACTGGCTGCAGACGCATCACGGGCGTAGAAGACCTCCAAACGAGTGCTGCGCCGTATCCCATTGTGACTCCCTACTCCTTGGGTTTAGCGACGGGCAAAAAATAAACACATTTTCAAACCAATTGAGGGGTGAGGGTTCTCCCTATTTGACTCACTCCCCCTCAGACATACGCTTCAGACCCTTCCCTTGTAAGTCGAACATTCCTAGTGGATAACAAGTTTAGAGACAGTTTATATATGTATATATGGTGGTATATATATATATGATGATGATGATTTGTTGCTCATATCGAATGCGTTTTGTTTGACGCATCATGATCTTTATTTCCTTTGGCCTGCCGGAATATCGTCCTCGTCGACGATCCCAACATGTTCCTCTTATCGCCCCGCCCGTTACAGGTTGCAGAGGCGACTTCACTGTTCATAGTAGAGTGCTCCTCTCCTGCTCACCACAGCCCCTCTCCACTCCTCCTTCCCCTTCCACCTTCTCCCCCTCATCATAACCGCTGCTAGGCTACATCTCCCATATACGTATTGTATCATCTGCCGCAGTAAACGTACTAAATCATCTATTAAGTCTTCTCCTTCTCTTCTTCGTTATAAAAGCCACTGAACCACCTCTTCTTGGACATCAAGTCCTAAACGCCTCTACCACTCTATACGGCAGATACCCGTCAGTGATTCATGCCTCTGCTTTATATAATAGGATAGTGCATGTTGTCTCTTTGGGTCATGCTCTAACCACATATTTGGAGCTTCAAGGTGATCCCGCTGCGGAAATGCTCCTTTTAGCGGTTCAGTGGATTTTTTCTCGAATGCTCAACATATTCGCACCAGCGGGACGACGTGTTTATGTCTCAAACTTGGGTAATTAAACCGTTGTATTAGTATTGTATTACGAATTTTTTTTATTGAAAATATACCGAGTGATGCAATGCAAGTAATAAGACAAAGGATTGCAGAATATGAACTGGCGGGAGGGAAAGTAGGAGCGTCGTCAGTGGGAAGCCAACTGCGTCTGGTAACGATACAGAGTAAGTGAGACGAAAAATCGACCAACTACCGTAATCTGAAAATTAGAGCAGGAAGAGTTAGACGATATGGGAAAGCTGTAAAAATCTGGGCAAGCTAGAAGAACTTTAAGAGCTGGAAAAGCGGGGAAGAACGAAAGGACTGGACAAATAGCAAAAGCTGTAAAAGCTAAAACAACTGGAAAAACTGGGTGAACTAAAAAGGCTGAGAGAACAGCGGCCGACTGGCTATCGGCTGCTCCGACCGTGGCACTGCCATCGAGGCTCTCGCGCGTTCGCCCAGCATTGTTTTGGAATGTGCAGCGCGGCGCCCGCGAGACTCCCGATTGCATTCTGAGATAACGGGTTACAGAAGCAAAAGCTTGGTATTGACTGACTTTTTAGCATTAGATAAAAGAATAATTAAAATCGATCGCGAATAGTCGCGATACTCCTTGCTTTTCTTGGAAACCGCATATATAGTCTCATAATTCAGGACAAAAGGTCATTTCGAAGATAAATCATGATGTTGTAGTCAGTTGGTGAGAGGTCTGGAGAATATGGCGGGTGAGGCAGAACTTCAACCCTTAATTCGTTCAATTTTCGAATAGTGATTTGTGAAACGTGTGGACGGGCGTTATCGTGCAAAAGAATCGGGCCTCTTCTGTTGACCAATGCTGGCTGAAGTTGGCGCAATTTCCGGTGCATTTCGTCGATTTCCTTATGGTAAGAATCTGCTGTGATCGTTTGGCTTGGTGCCAAAAAGTTGTAATGGATCACACCAGGCGCCGACCATCACACAGTGACCATTACCTTTCTTTGGTGGAGGTTCGCCTTTGGAAAATGCCTAGGCGGATCGTTGGCGTCCAACCACTGTCCGACATTTTTCCTGTTATCATACAGAATCCATTTTCATCGCAAGTGATGATTCGATCCAAAAACGGTCAACTTTGTTGCGTAAAAGTAGGGAGGAACAAATCTCGAAACCTAACAATTTTTGCCGCTCACTCAACTCGTGTGGCACCCACTTTTCGAGCTTTTTCACCTTCCCACGGAGTCTTAAGGCATCAGCAACAGCAGTTTTACTGACATCGAGCTCCTCCGCGATCCCGCGAACTGTTTGGGATGGTCCATCTTCCACGAATTCCTTTAACTCGTCATCCAGGGTTGCTCTAGGTCGACCGCTTCGAGGGTGAAATCTCCGGGAAAATTTACTGAACCAATGGCGCACAGTGCTTTCTCCAACACTGTCAGCCCCCACACTTATTTGATCTGTCGAGTTGCCTCGGCTGCGGATTATCCCAATTGGAAGTTAAAATAAAATGTCGCTCGGAATTGCTCCTTCGACATACTTCAATAAGCGCTTCAAGAACAGAAATATAAAACAACCCTGAAATATAAATTAATTAGTCAATTAGTCGTGAAAAATTCTGTACAGAAAGTAGCATTAATGCGCAACGCAAGTTGAATTTTTACCTAATAATAGACCAATGAAAAATAGTAACAAAAACGCTGAGAACTTTCCGGACAACCTAATATAAGGCTATTTTCTTCGTCGGTCAGTTACTTTTGAGATTCGGCACGCATTCTACGGATGTCGTGGAGGCAATTTGAATGCGTATTGAATGCGTATTTGGCCTAAAGAATGACTTGCGCTGGTGACCGCTGCGAGATTGCACATGGTCAGGGAACACTCACATAAACACGGTTTCTGTGAGCATAGACCTAGGCATGTGACAGAACTCCGGGGCCTGGCCGATTTAACTTGTCCCTTTTAAGATTCCTTGCAGGACGCCAGCCCGCTCAGTACAGAAGTTATTGTTTTCTTTCTTCTTTTGTAGTGGCACAGTGCATAAAGTTGCTTTTAGCCGGATGTTGCTGACGATTTCAAAATATTTAAGGCCACCTGTGGTACTGCTCCAGATACTATAATTCAGCAAGCGATAGACAAGGTTGCCCAATGGTCATCTTGCAACGGTCTCCCTTTGTCTTGCGAAAAGACTTGTGTTATGAGCATTGGCAAGCATTCTAGAGTCCCCACATACACCCTGAATGGATCCCCTCTCAAGGTGGTTAATGAGGTCAAGGATTTGGGTCTTACATATGATAGCAAGTTGTGCTTTGATTCTCACTATAAGGTCATAATTAACAAGGGATTCCGTAGAGTTTACAACATTTTTAAGGCTCTTTACCCTAAAGATCTTAATATCCTGCTCAAAGCTTATAAACTCTACATTCGTCCTATTCTTGAGACCAATACTACTGTCTTCAGTCCCTACAAGAAGAAGAACATTCTGGCGTTAGAAAGGGTCCAAAATTCTTTTACGCGTAAATTGTTTCGTCGATGTTACATGCTCGCTTATTCTGAAATTCCAAATTTTGGTGTTAGAAATGAATCGGTGGGTCTGCCCTCGCTGGAATGGAGATGGAAAAGGTTTGACCTCTTAATGGTGTTTAAGTTGTTTAAAGGCTTATCTAACCTACCTATTTCTCAGTTTTTTAACCAAGCCCCCCTCACTTACCAGAGGAGCAGATATAAAGCTTACTACCGCTAATGCTAAATCTTTGGCCAGGTCAAAGTTTTTCAGTCTCAGAACTCTAATTTCAATCGTGTTCTCCGCTCTGCCACTTGGTCTCTCATTTATGCCACCTTTAAGAAGCATGTCGCCAAGTTTATTGCTTAGTCTTTAGTTCTGTTTTATTTACCCTGCTTTACTTGTGTTCACTTCTTTGTTTGTTGTTAGCAGAATTATCGTTGGTCTCGTTTTAAACTCTTTTTTATTGCTTTTTTCATGTATTTCGCTGTGTCATTTGACGCCCACAATAAATAAATAAAAAATGTTATCGATTGATTTTACCGATTTTTGCTCTAAATTGGCTATTGGGAGTGGGAGTCGCGTGGATATGCCGGCCATATGCCAGACTTCACAAAAGGGAGGTGGTGTAGAGCGACTGACTATTATTTATCGATTGATTTTCGTTAAGTTTACCGTTTAATCAATAATCACTAGGTTGGCAGGAAAATAGTTACATCCGCAAGTTCTTCGCAAATAAGAAATATCTGTTTCTACCACTCAATTGGTCGAATCACCAGAAAGAAATGAAACCAGCCCTCATGGCAGACCTATTCCTAGCTACCTGTAATGAATTTTATGGCCGCAAAACTGACAGTATGATATTTCACGTTTTTAGATGAGCAGGACAGATTTGGTACAGATTTACATATATTACTTTTTCAGCCCGCCGTTAGCTACCGTTATGCGGAAGCATTGTTTTGTGAAAGTTCTCAACAGCTAGTCAGCCACCAACTCCAAAAATTATCGTTTTGAAGTGACCTAGAAGCTTGCAGTGGCTCAAGCAAATTGTTTTCCCTTCAACTGTCTTGTAAACCTTTCGTTTTTCCTCATGAGCAGCACTTTACAACACACAATCACTCCTTTGGAAAAAACTCGTATGTCAGTAAACAGCGGAATTAGACCCTTCCATGAGTCACTTGATCCCACTATTTTAAGTTTTTCACCTCATTTTACAATGTACAAGGGAGTTTATGAGAGGCCTGTCGATAAAAATCTCGCACTTAACTAGGAAGGAATCCGTTATGTTATTCTTCCACTTTTCTTCCGGACTGTCGTCTATCATGTCTATCAGACAGCCTGATTTTTCATTCGAATTCGAATGTTCAAAAAATCGCGTTTTTCGTATGCATTCGAATTCGAATTTTCATAAAAACCACGTTTTTCGAATATATCCGATTTCTAATGCTCGAAAACTTTCGGTATTCGAAACCATTCGAATATTCGAAATTTTTGCGAGAGCATAAGTGTACTGTGTACTCGCACTCACAAACTTTTGTTTCAAGTTCCCCGAGAAAGTACAGGCATAAATATAATAGTAGTGCAATATGTCGACTGTTATAGTTGGTCGACGTTTCAGAAATTGTGTGCCACTTTAAAAATAAGAAGCATCCTTGCTACAATCCTTCCACAATTAAAAGACCAAATTCGGGTATTGCGCCGTAGTTATTGCCAAATACCTTCTCTCTTAACGGATAAATCTACCTTCTTGTAGCGGTTTTTATACCGCTTGACCTAACTGAACTCCTACAAAATAAAATTGAAGACGTTTAAAGAGTATTACACATTATACCTTGCATTTAAGAAGACTACAAAGGCGTCCAAGAAATACGGTCATTTATTTATTTATTTATTTATTTATTTATTGGAGACGTGATAACGTCACGTAAACAATATAACTTGTGACATATAATATAATATAATATAACCAGACGTTCAGCGGCCTAACGGCCGCCAAACGTCTGGCTGGGGGCTTCACCCCAAACCCCGAGAATAAAACACCCCTTCTAGGCCTTCTTACTCGCATTATAGTGAAAACTGGTTCTAGAGGAAAGCAGGACAGTAGGGCACAATCTTGAAAACTGCTCCTATGAAGCTTATCCATCCTCTATCGCACTTACGCTGATTTGTTCTCCGAAGTTCGTGGTGAGGAACAGATTGTGATAATCTTGTGAGAGCTCTATACCGCTAAATATCCTACGACAATAATAATCCTCCGATTCCCGAAGTCATTCTCCCTACCCCCACCCCGCCCCCTCCTCGACAATACACAACACATTTGTCCCTTCTTTTTGCCACCTCTTACTGCCTCCCCTCACCTAACTAGGGAAGGGTTTCGACCTCCCATGGAACTTCAAGATGAGACCAGGATCATTAGAAAGAGCTCGGAATGCTGATTACGAATATGGGTGTTAAAATTGCAAAATGAAATTCCTGAGCGAGTTATGGCCTGCCGAATGCGACGGACCGCACCACAGGCAGGGTGCGGTGCACCTGGCGCGAGAATGGTGAACCATCGGGGCCCCGTAAGAGGGGACCGCCAGCTGCGGCGGTGGCGTAGGGGTGGTGCTCCTCCTCGTCAGATGCGACGTCGTTGGTTCGGTCCCCATTGCTGCCGTTTTTTTTGCACACCATAATTTATCCTCGAAATGATCTTTTGTTCTGAATTATGACACGTATTTGATTAAATAGCGAGGAAAATTACAATACACGCTTGCAAAAATGCTTGAAGGCAAGAAACTGGTATGGTCAAATGTTTATTTACTATTTTGCGCAAGTAGAGTCCAAATCATATATTGAACAATTAGAGGCGTTTCTAACAACCTTGGCATTGCAACAAAGCAAAAAAATGTGTGAAGCAAAAAGGGAAGTGGTAAGTGTAGGATGAGGAAGAACAAAATGTCGTTGATCTACCTCATCGTGGACTCTACCTCATCGTGGACTCATGGACATCTTTTCGTGATGTAAAAACCATTGAGAAAGCTGTCCCCGAAGGTGCGTACATTTACAACCATCTCTCAACACATTAATGAAATAATCTTCCTGATTTACTGTTGCGGTCATCTTTGAAGGCTGCCAAATCACTGTGCGCAATATTCCGGCCGGGGCTACATCGCTGAATCAACCTCTAGACGTTTTTTTCTTCGGTCCGATGAAAAACGTAATGAAAAGGGTCAGGTCGTTTGCTATGGCAAATAGCGTGGAGTTCAACATGACCCAGAGAGACAACCTACTGAAGGTTCTATCGCAGATTTACTATGTCTTGTGCCCCTAGGTTCTCAAACTTTTTAAAATACTCGTGGCATAAGGCAGGGTACATCGATGATCACCTAGGTGTGTTTGTCACTCCTGGTGAATATTTGTTTTAGCGTGCTACAATTGACTGTTTTGCTGCTGGTTGTAGAGAGGCTGCATGTATAAGATGTGCAGTGTGTGAGCAACATGTCTGCTTCACACATTTTTGCTTTGTTCCACAAATGCCAAGGTTGTTAGAAACACCTCTAGTTGATCAATATATGATTTGGACTCTACTTGCACAAAATAGTAAATAAAAATTTACCATACCAGTTTCTTGCCTTCAAGCATTTTTGCAAGCGTGTATGGTAGTTTTCCTCGCTATTTAATCAAATACGTGTCATAATTCAAAACAAAAGATCATTTCGAGGATAAATTATGGTGTGCAAAAAAAACCGGCAGCAATGGGGACCGAACCAACGACGTCGCACCTGACGAGGAGGAGCACTACCCCTACGCCACCGCGTCGCATTCGGCAGGCCATAACTCGCTCAGGAATTTCATTTTGCAATTTTAACACCCATATTCGTAATCAGCATTCCGAGCTCTTTCTAATGATCCTGGTCTCATCTTGAAGTTCCATGGGAGGTCGAAACCCTTCCCTAGTAAGTGGTACCCTTTATTGGCCCCCTTCACTGGTCCCCATCAATGGTCCCTCCTTTACTGCCCCCACCCCTTTCATAGCTCCCACATTACTGGTCTCACCTTCACTGATCCCTTTTACTGGTCCCCTCCCCTCCACTGGCCGCCATTACTGGCCTACATTCACTGGTCCCCTCTTCACTGGTCCTCTAATGGTTTCCCTTTTACCGGTTCCCCCTTCACAGAACCTTCCCACTTAACTGGTTCCCGTTCGCTACCCCCTTACTACCGCCCTAACCCTCATCTTGGAGGTACTCTTTATTGGTCCCCCTTTACTGGCTCCCATTAAAGGTTCTACTTTTACTGGTACCCCACCCCACCTCCTCCCTTCGCTGGTCCTCCCACCTGTCACTGGACCCCCTCTTACTGGTCTCCTCTTTAGTGGTCTCCCATTCGGAATCCGGACACCTCTTGCGCGACATAGGTGACACCTCTTCTGAACCCAAACACCACTTGTATGACATCGGTGACACCTCTTCTAAACCGAGGCACTCCTTTCATGAAATCCGTGGTAGCTCTTCTGAGCCCAGACACCCCTTGCATGACATCGATTGCATGTCTTCAGACCCCAGACATCCATTACGCGACATTGTTGACACCTCTTCTGAACCCAAACACCCAATGCGCGACATCGCTGACATCCCCTTTGAATCCGAGCGCCTGTTGCACGACGTCGGCGACACATCTTCTAAATCCGAACGCCTGTTGAGCGACGTCAGAGGTATGTCTTTTGAACTCGAACGCTCTTTGCGCGACATGGGTGACACTTCTTCTGACGGTTTCGACACGGCGTGGGTGGCCGCTCGTCTGAACACGGACGCCTGCTATTCGACTTCTAGGAAAGGCCAGACGGATGAGCAGACGGACGGACGGACAGACGGACGGACGGGCAACCGCTAACTCCTTTATATATAGTAGGATATAATACATATAACTTGTGACAATTAAAACAATAATGTCATATTGTTTTAATTGTCACAAGTTTCCAATACGTGTGCTATGGGAATGTTCCTGGAGTTACTTGAAAACGCAGAAAAAACAAGAACTGATAACATATTTTCAATAGGAATGCGCTATTCGATCGCACAGTTCGCGCTGTTTGTTGAATTATATGCGTAGTTGTTGTTTTCGCTGGTTAGTCGGCGGGTAAACGACTTTCATCTCTTTGTCTTTACAGCGTGTTTTTGCTAACGTCTCTGCCAAATCCTAGATTTGTTCGTAAGCTATAAGCTTGCTAAGAGTTTGGGAATATTACGCCATTCGAACGATGTAAGCTTTTTGTTAGGACACCGTGCATAAGCTAAGGTAAAAATTCAAATCAGCAATTTATTTTGATTACCTTAAAACGTATGGAATTTTATTTGAAAACAGTTTGCGAAGAAATACAAATAAAAATGGAAATCTAATAGTTGGGGTGAAAATAACACGCTAAATATATAAAAAAGTATTAGATCGCCGTTGACTAACATTAGCAAAAAAATTTATTTGTACTACACCAAACGTAGGCTATCTCTTACGATTAACGATTTACGACGGTTTTCCGTGATTGTGGTTTACGATTTACGAAATTTCGGGTTTAATTTACGCACACCCCCGGTTCCTGTTATATATTTCAAGCGAAATGCAATAGGACGCGAACTCGTTAGAAACTCTTGTAAACAAAATGGTTTCCTACATAAAAAGCACGTCGGTGCAAGCTCAGTTCAAATAGCTTTACGACTGGTCGCGTCCAGCTTACCTCTAGCATTCGTTATATCTCCAGTTCTTTGCCATAACTCTGCTTACCATGAGGAGATCAATGAAGTGACCGTGGAGCTACGCAGTGACCTATTGAGGATTGTAGGATAATGTCTGGAAAGCACCATAGTGGTTTCCAAATTTCCTGCGGACCTCCTGATAGCTCGAAAATGACAGAAAACTACCATAGCGCTTCGATGTGGACTGATAAAGCAAAACTGATGCCTGCAATGCCCATGTCGTGCTCAGAAAATAATGTGCAAACGATTTGAAGCTTCAATAACGGCCAGAACAAGGGATTTGACAAATTCCTAATAGAAGCGGAAAGGCGCAGCGATTGCTTGGTTGAGTGGATTTCGTCACGGAATTACAAGAGAGACTTCCAAGGGCGCGGTCTATACAATTTGCTGACCATGTTAATTTTAGGGGGTACTCGTAAGGGTGGCGGTGAGAATCGCTGATTTCGCGCTTCCCTCGCTTGTGGAGATTATTTAAGCTGTTGTCCATGGGCCTGTCATTTCTTTTATAAATTATCGATTTTTCGTGACTATTTCTCACCTCAAAGTAGAAGGTTGGAAAATGAGTCTGACTGAATTGGTGCAGAAAGCGATTCTGCTGACATCGACAGCGTTGGGAAGTTAAAACGGGTATAGTATAAGCCCCCCATGCCTACAGTAAATTATCATAGTCGAAGGAATTTTCCAAAATGGATTTCATATTCGTGCTTTGCCCTCCCCCTCGCCAAATAAGTCCCCGATGTTTGTGCGCATTATCTTTTCGACCTCCGAAGTCGTGGGACTACATGTGCCTTTGTCTGCAATGGTGCCCCCAACTCCACTGCTTTGAGTAACAGGAGAGGGATCGGCAAAAAATTGGACAGCAAAGAGACCAATGTCACTAGGTGGATCAAAAATGCTACGTTTTGAAACAGATAGGATAAGGATAAAGGATAAAGGACGACGTTACTCATTCTCTTCTGGGATGCGCCAGCGCATTCTACTTCTACGGGATGTCGTGGAGGCGACATGAATGCGTATTTGGCCATACAAAGACTTGCGGTGGCCAGCCGATGAACAAGTCAGCGCTTTATCCTTCCCAGACAAGTCTGGGAAGGATAAAGCGGACCCCGGAGGGATGGAAGGCTTGGTTGGCCTGGGCGGGAAATCCGAACCAGAAACCCGGTATCGGGTGCACGCGGCAGTCGCGCCTCCTCCGACTGCACTACACGCGCCCAGAAACAGATAGTCTGTAGTAATCCGAAGATTGATTTGCACATTCTGGAGAGGGACTAAAGCAACTGAGAATGACTCCAGCCAACAGAAATACCACTGCCACGCGGAGTAAGTAGATGGATGCGACCAAACGAGATGAAGTAACCTCAAACTCAACCTACGCGAAACATGAACAGAGACCAACATGATACCAACAGGAATAGCACCGATATCATATGAGACCCTGAAACAGGACAAGTGACCTAGCAAAGACACACAACTAAAGATAAGGCCAGACTACCCAAATAGCAAGGCACTAGACGAGATAAACGAAGTACATATGCGCAGAGTAACACACGAACAAGATATATGAGAGATAACAGAACATGAGAACAAGACAAAACCGAACACAACACTAAAATATGAAAGAACACACAAAAGGTTACATGAGAACAATGAAACAACTCAGTATGAACACAATAAGAACCAAACCAGACACGCGCAAGAAAGGAAGGGAGAGACCACGACCAAAAAACACGCGCAGAACGAAACCCCTCCTAACGACCCTTCCCGGACGCGCACAGCCGCTCGAATGGCTGCAAGCCCATGAAGAAGGCTGGAAGCGCTGATTCCTAAGAAGACCCTGAAAATCAGGAAACCCAGAGAAATAGCCCTGGGAAGTAGGAGACCCAGAGCGCGCGCGCGGCAGTCGAAATGGGGCGCGAATCCGTCAAAGGAGACGACTTGTCGTCACTCCGGCCCGCGTTGGTGTGGTCCTCCGTCCTTGCTGGAGGCCCGTCAGCCGTCGTCCGTTGTCCTCCAGCTGCTGGATCCTTAGCTCCTTGTGAAGAACGTTACCGAGGATCCAGTGGTGACCCTCGTCATTGGGAATCAGGTCCTCGAACGCTGTTCTGTCGATTCTCTAACTGTCGAAGCACCTCTTGTGCCGACACTTGTACCGCTGTCTTACGCGCACTTCCGGTCCCGGATCCATATCCTCGATGTTCACCTGCTACACGCACACCTCCGGTCCCGGATCCGCCTCGTCGACGTCGTCTTGCTGCCCGCGGACTTCTGGTCATGGATTACCGCTCTCGGCGTCTTCTTGCTGCACGACGTCCTCCGCCTCAGCAAGATCTGATTCAGACCCTTTAATCGGTTGGAGATTTAGGTCTCCTGGTCCTGCTCGTCGTCGGATACCATCGCTGGTATCTGTTCCATCGGGTAGTCGACTGACATCCACGTAACCGAAACGGTCGGTACGGCGTTTAAACTCGCCAACTTCCTGTAGCCGACTCTCCTCGTTGGACCGAAATTATAGCGTGAAGGTTCCGTGTCGACTGGTTGGCTTTCATCCACCTCGTCCTCCACGACTGTGGGCGAAATTTCGGGATGCCGAGATGTAGACTCCGTGTCCACATCAGTGCTCGTATCGTCGAGTTCTAGAGGCACTAGGAGGTTTACTGGCCTCCTAATTTTCCTACGCGATGGCAACATTACAGATGCCTCCATGACGACACCTTCCTTGTTACTTACGAGTTCGTCGATTCGTCCCATTTTCCACACGTAGCGTGGCTGTAACGGGGCCACAAATCAGTACCACTTGTCCAACCTTCGGAGCGATACGCGATCCTCGTCTGTGACCAACTTCTTTCTGGTGTTTTTCTCTCAAGGATATTAAATACTGCGACCGCCACTGCTGCCAGAACTGCTCTGTGATCCTGCAGGAACTGTCAATGGCCTGTACCGCTTGCAATTTCGTCTGAGACGCTAGACGTTCTGCTGGGCTGAAATAGTCCTGAACCTCGACAAGGTCATCTACCGTTTGCATTGGAGGAAGCACTTCAAACTCATTCTGAAGGAAGTCTATCGGTCTATGTACGCGCTCTGAACCTTCCTCCGACTCGACGTAGAGTAGTGGTCGAGTGTTCAGCATGCTTTCGATCTCCACGATCAGCGTTCCGAGCTCCTCACGCGATGGAGTGACCTTTCCTAGCGTCTTGTTCATGGCCAGTTTGACGGATCTGATCAAGCGCTCATAAGCGCCTCCCTGCCACGTTGCATAGGGAGTACGTCCACTGGATCTGGCGACTGCTGATCTCCCTGGCAATGGTTGGGTCGTCCTTCGCTCTGTCCAACCACTCTGAGAGTATGGCGTCTCCTAACGCGAAAATTGGTGCGTTGTCGCTCGTGATGGACTTCGGGATCCCTCGCCTCGCGAAGAATCGCCGTAACATGTGCAAAAATGCTACTGTCGAGACGTCCGACACAAGTTCCAAATGGATCAACCTGGTGACCAAGCAGGTGATAATGCATCCGTAGCACTTGTCTTGGCCTGCTTCGCCTTTCACGGAAAGCGGTCCAAAATAGACCAGGCCTATGTACTCGAACGGACGTGATCGTGTCACTCTACGCGCTGGTAAATGCCCTTGATCGGGATACTTGTAGGGTAAGTTGTTCATCTTCTGACACTCCATACAGCGATGTATGATCGTCGTTACTTCTGCTCGCAATTTCGGTATCCAATATCGTTCTCGTACGCGGCACATCGTGTGACTTATGCGTATGGAGTTCTTGATGACAATCTGTGATGATAAGCCTGGATAACCATGTTTTCTGTAGAACAAGCATAGGAAACTTGCTTGCTCGTCCAGATCGCTTCTTCCTAGACGGCCACGACAGCGAAGAATTCCTTGTTCATTTACATACGGTTGCAAATGACGGAATGACTTCCGAATTGCCGGAGTTATCCTGGAGAGTTGGTGTTGCTTCACAATGGCCTTACATGCTGCTCTTATGTCCATTTCTCTCGGAATAGGAGCAACTGCTGGAGCTAGCTCGTCCAATAGCTGAAACAGCCTTATCGGAACGGTCTGTTTCTCGTTAACACGCGCAACGAGCAGCTTGATGAAACGTAGGACATAGGCCACCACTCTCTGAACCTTACGTAAATCCGAGCCTCAGATCTCATGGAAGATGTCCGTGTAGGCTGCCTGCGATTGAGCGAAGACCCTGGTGTTCTGCGGTCCCTCCGCAACATTGTTCTCACCGTCTTGGGGTCTGCTCGCTCCACTCTCGTCGTTTAGCAGTGTTACTGCTGTCCCAGACCTCTGTCGGTTGGGAAAGAAACTTTGGTCCTGTCCATCACGAATGGTCTAGCAGTTGATATTTGTCCAGATCTCTCGTAGCACAATCTGCCGGGTTCTCGTGAGACGAAATGTGTCCGAATTGCACAGCATATCCACTTTCTTCAAAGGATCTGACAATGCTGTGGATTTCGAATACGCGATTCCTGACGAAAGAACCGACATCTGGACGCTGCGTTGTCCTGATCCAATTCAGTGCGATCTCGGAGTCCGACTAAATGAGTACGCGCACGATGGTAATACTCGACGAGATCTGCGATATCACTGAGTTCGTCAGTTGCACTGCCAAGCTCCAACTTCGGTATGGTTATCTTTGCCTTCAGGCTTGGTAATCTGCCTTTGGCCGTGACCAAATTCGCTTCTGAAGCGAAGCACAGATACGCACATGCTCCGCACGCTTCACTGCTGGCATCCGCACAAGTGATCAACTGTGCCTTTGATGACTTAGGCAACAAGAAACGCGGAATCGTCTTCACAAATCCATCCAAATCCGAGGAAATGGTTTCCCATTCTCGCTGGCGATGTGCTGGTAGCGGTGTGCCCCAATCCAGTTCGTCTCTCCAGAGCGATTGCAAGAAAACTTTTGCCTTATGTACTAACGACAACATCCACCCCATAGCGTCGTACACGGATGCAATCGCGCTTGCCACTGACCGCTTAGTGGCGACTTCTTGCGAGAGCATTGTGCAGGCTACCTGGAATTGATCCTCTGACCTGTTCCATTTGATACCTAGAACCTTCGGATCCTCTTCAGTCGATCTGTCCGCTGCGGGGATAGTCTCCACGACTGCTCGATCGTTGGACGCGAATTCCCGAAGGTTCATCTTCAACTCATTGAAGATCTCTTTCGTTGTGGAATACACGCGAAGTCCATCTTCAGGTGTATCCGTCGTAACGAGAAGATTGTCGACGTAAACGTTATCCTTGATGCCCTTTACGAGTTCGACGTCATTTGGATACTGATCCAAATGGTAATACGTGGTCGCCACAAGTAGAAACGGCGATGGAAGTAGTCCAAAGGTTTTCGTCGTGTTCTTGTGCGGCGTAAGCACCGCCTGATGTGCGAGGTAGTGTATTGTTCCCTCCACCACATCTCTTTCATCCACTGATTCGATGACGTTCAATTACACTGTCGAGTCTTCGTAACGCGATCGCTCTATTATCCGGAAGCGCAACAGGAATCTCTTTCCACGGCAAGCGTGCATAGTAGCCATCGTCTTTCTTCTGGACGGTATTTCTGAACTCGTCCAACACCTTCATGAATTCGCTGCTTGGACCTCCTTTTCAGGCTGCGCGAAATCGTCCTCAGCCTCTTGTTCCATGGTCCAAAACGCTGCCAACGCGCATGTTCATCCCCTACTTCCGTTGGATCTTCGATAGAAAACGCGTTAATGTCGGTCTCGATCGACCTCGACTCATTGAAGGAAGGCATATGTGAGCCTCATCATGACGAATGAGTTGCCATAATTGATCGCTTCCTAGAAGGATCAACGGCTTGATAGCTGCTTGTGATTGCACCAAGTTCACATTAATGTTCTGTGACTTGATGAACGCAACGTCTTCTTCTAGCAATGGAGGTGTTCGTAAGGTGCTAGTGAGCGTTTCGTGGGTGAGAAGCTCTAATGACCACGTCTTGCCTTTATTGTCCCACACCTCCAAAGGTACCTTCCGACTCACGCATTCCTGTACGCGATTGGAGCCGAAGGTTCTTACGCGTAAAGTTGTCGTGCCCAGTGTCGGAAGGCATAGCTCCTCTGCCAGCTTGTGATCGATGAAGAAGCACTCGGCACCTGAATCTAGCAGTGCCAGTACTTTCCTTAGTTCACGCGAAGAGGGGTCCATGATCGTGAGCTCTCCTACTGGCAAGTACGTTTCGCGAGTGCTCGGTATACCCTCGCTCGGATGGAGTTGAGCTACTGGATCCTCTTCCTGTTGTTTACGCACATCTATGTGATCCTGATCTTGACTGCTCAGCTGGTGAGTCGCTGCCGACGTAGGGCTTGCCTTCTTGACGAACTTCACCTTCTCATTCGGTTTAGCTGGAGCGGTGGATCTTCCCTGCCGTTGTGTCGCAGATTCTGGAGCAGTCGTTGCTTTGAAGCAGCATGATGGGTGATGTTTACCCTGACATGTGAAACATGGCCGTTTCTTACAGTCCGTCTTCGCGTGATGAGGAGACGCTCAGATAAAGCACAGCTTGTGCTCACGTAAGTAGTTGGCCCGCTCCTGCGGGGTGCCATATCTTGTGCATGCACCTGCTTTGTGGTCCTCGCCACAGTACATGCACGGCAAACTTCCTCGTGAGGTCTGTTCTTTTTGAAGCTTCACCTTCTGAGGCTGTTGTTGCTGTGCCCCAGTGGTCCTCGAAGTGAACAACGCAATCATTTCCTCATCCGCTATGAACTGATCCAGGACATCGAGTAGATTTGCCATCAAGAAAGTCCCTCCATGGACCGTTTCTTCTTTAACACTTCCCTCTGTAAGTGTTCAGGGAATTTGGACAAAACCTGATTTATGAGCCTGTCCACATGTTCAGCCTTGTCTCTCAGTTGAGACATGATGGCTTGGAGCTGTTCCAGCAATTCGCGCTGATCCTTGACGGATGGTGAACGCAGAGTCGCCGTCTCCATCCTGGCTATCAAGCGCTGTACGAGCTCCTCTTTGTTGCCATACTTGGCTTGGAGATATTCGATCGCCTTCTGGTAGTCCTCGTTCGTAATCTGAAACCTCTTGACTGCATCACGCGCTTCTCCCTTCAATGCGTTCAGAAGGTAGTTGAATTTGAAGATCTCGGGTAGGGGCTGCGAGTGGACGTTGGTAGAAAACAGTATCCAGAAGTTGTCCCAGTCCCAGACGTTTCCACTGAAACTTGGAATGGGCAACGTGGGTAGGTCGATCCTTTTAGTCTGGGGAACGAAGTCCTGTGAAAGTTGATCTGGCTCACTAGCGCTCAGCATACTTTGACTTCTTCCCGTGTTCGACGTAAAGGCTCTCAATCGACCTTGCAGGATTACCGTGTAATCCAGGGCTTGGCTGAGAACATCTGCAGCCATCGTTGAGTACTCCTCCTACTCGTCCGTCGCACTCTTCGTTGACTTGTCCAACTGATCGTACGCGCTCGCATACCGTTCCAGAAGGTGCTCGATCCTAGAGGTGCATTCCTCTATGGCTCCCAGTGCCTCCTGGATCCTGCCTCGGCACGCTCGCTGATCTCCTGGAGCTCTGTCCCCTCGTTCCACCTATTGTCTCCAATCCGTCCTCCTTGAAACGCGCTAACATTGACTACAGTTTCTTGCAGTTCGTGGCTACAAGACCCTTCAACGAAGACACGTGCCTCGACATCGGAAACAATGGTCCTCACTACGAGGAACAATCCAACAAACAAAAGGTAATGAAGGAACGAAAACTATACGCGCTAGTTAACTAAACCTTGGTCGCTTGGGCTAGAAACTAGTACGCGCCTCATTGATACACGAACTCTAACTTAAGTCAGATCGTACTATCAGAAACGCGCTCTCAAACTAGTGAAAATGGTTTAAATTCCAACCTGTGATTGTAGCTTGCGGTCCTCGATTCGATGTCGAACGCGCACTGGACCAATTGCCAGCAGCTGAATACAGATCGGCCGATGCACCAAATAAGAATGACTCCAGCCAACAGAAATAGCACTGCCACGCGGAATAAGTAGATGGATGCGACCAAACGAGATGACGTCACCTCAAACTTGGGTAATTAAACCTTTATTTTAAATAATACATGAAATACACATGCACGCGAACGAAACAAGACATTAAAAGCATTGATAATAAAGCGATATATTGAGATAGAACAATAACATGAATAAATGCAAGGATAAACGTCGAATAACATGGAAATAACTACGCGAAACATGGACAGAGACCAACATGATACCAATAGGAATAGCACCGATATCATATGAGACCCTGAAACAGGACAACTGACCTAGCAAAGACACACAACGAAAGATAAGGCCAGACTACCCAAATAGCAAGGCACTAGACGAGATAAACGAAAAATATATGCGTAGAGTAACATATGAGCAAGATATATGAGCGATAACAGAACATGAGAACAAGACAAAACCGAACGCAACACTAAAATATGAAAGAACACACAAAAGGTTACATGAGAACAATGAAACAACTCAGTATGAACACAATAAGAACCAAACCAGACAGGCGCAAGAAAGGAAGGGAGAGACCACGATCAAAAAACACGCGCAGAACGAAACCCCTCTTAACGACCCTTCCCGGACGCGCACAGCCGCTCGAATGACCGCAAGTCCATGAAGAAGGCTGGAAGCGCTGATTCCTAAGGAGACCCTGAAAATCAGGAAACCCAGAGAAATAGCCCGGGTAAGGAGGAGACCCAGAGCGCGCGCGCGGCAGTCGAAGTGGGGCGCGGAATCCGTCAAAGGAGACGACTTGTCGTCAGCAACACATGTCGATCTTCTTACCAGGAGACTATCTTAACGGTAGGTCAGAACAGCCCAAGTGTCGTATATGGGCAGAATCGCCTCTCTCTGGGAAACAGCAAAATGCAAATATCTCGACCCCAGTACAACTCTGCGCCGAGTTAAGGACGACGAAAGTTGGGCCGTTGGCGGCGTTAACCCTCGGCCTGCGCGCGAAGGGCGGGTTCCTGTTGGCTGCAAACAGCGATGGCGAGCGAGCGGATGTGGCGCAGTGGGTAGAGGGGCGGCGTAATCCCCACCATCGTTGTTTCCAGCCAACTTGAGCCCGCCCTCCGAAGGAGGCAGAGGTCTAACAGCGCCGACGTCCTAACTTTCGTCGTCCCTAACTCTGCGCGGAATTGTATTGGGGTCGAGATATTTGCATTTTGCTGTTTCCCAGAGAGAGGCGATTCTGCCCATATACAGCACTTGGGCCGCTCCGACCTACCTGGTTAGACAAGGTTACAACGAAAAGCGAAAACTGTGTCATTCCGAGGTTAATGATGTTTTCCAAGCTACTAAAACGAAGAGGCCCTACCCAGCAATCCGTGAACCCAGCTATCAGAACCGAACTCTTGATCCCTCCCGTGCAATTTCGCATCGATATCAATTCGACCACACAGTCGCTGCCAGATACGGAGTGATGGGTTTATTATCTGATTTTGCCCTGCAACTTCTTTCAAAAAACCCTAGGAATTTATTATGTTGCTGTGCTATCCTTGAAGCTCCAAATCTGTTGCACGTTATTTTTTGAGCACGACAGCGGCATTTCAGGCATCAGTTTTGCTTTATCAGCCCGCATCAAAGCGCTACGGTGGATTTTTGTCTTTTTTTGAACTACCAGAAGGTCCGCTGGGAATTTGGAAATCCCTACGGTGCTTCCACGCGTTGCCCTACAATCCTCATTAGGTCACTTTGCGTAAATCCTCGGTCACCTTTTTGATTTTCCACTTAAGTCTTTTTCTGAACTCATTGTAATCCTACGAGCTGTTTTTGTGGTTACATAGTTCATTCTTTGGCCACTCGGTGGCCTTCGCGATTTTAGACGAATTCTGTGCATAAAAGAGTGAAATAGACGAGTTCTAGTTAAGACGCGACTCCAATTATGACAAGAACCTTCGGTCCCTTCAAATGATTTATAGCGAGAGGAGATTATATCGGGAAGTACCTTACTGCTTAAACGACTTTATTATATTAAAATTTGCATTTTCAGGCAATTATCTCTTCATTTGAGAAACGTGGCACTACATCGGCCACAAATGATAGTTATTCCCCAAATTTTACTAGTGGAGAAAGAAAAACACTTCTGGTACTATCCGATTTCCCCGTTCATAGTTTTGCTCCAATACATAATTTCTAATTGGACTGCAATTATTTCAGATAGAAAATTAAATTGCTTACTGACTTCCTCTCTTCCCATTCACCATCAGAGGAAAGTCATTACTGGTTCAGATATTCGTGAAATTGGTTGGATAGCAAAGCAGGTGAAAATGTATCTGCAGAAAACATGTAGAGGTAGCCACTAGCCTCAGCACAAGCGTCTTGCGTGTGCAACAAACTGTCGTTATCTAGTGGACGTTCGACTTCCTGCGAAGTAATGTTACTCACGTCAGCTCAAAGACATCCTGGCTTCGCTTTCATCTGGAACGGATGCAGCTGGAGGCTCACTTCGCCTTCCTGAGGAAGATTCAGTGATGCCTCCATCAAGCTGGTATTCATTCTCTCGGATCGTCTCTTCTATTCCTGGCGTTGTGTTAGCCCCGTTTCAGAAAAAATATGACTACAGGTAATATCTGAATGACACTCATGAAAGTGGTTCTCGTTGGAAAACTGTGATCGTTTTAGACGAGTCAACTCGATGCTCGATTTCGCTCAGTGGAATTCAAGTCAGAGGAGCATGGCTATTTCTGAAGTAACCATAGCCGCGACAGCTCTACTGCGTGCTGCCGAAAACCATGTAAAACTGGGATCCGATCAAATTTCAAGAATTCGAATCGACAAGAAGTTCGTGAGTTGATAGATATTTCTATTGCTTTAGTCCTTTACCTTTATACTATGGCTCAACCTCTTCTATAACCTCTTTGCCGTCTTAGGCCCCGTTTATACTTCGTCGCGGGGCGACGCATATGGCCACGTATAGTGGCCATATTGATTGTGCGAAGCGATCGATCAATTTGGCCTTATTGCGTGGCCATCGCGTCGCGCCGCGACGAAGTATAAACGGGGCCTTAGGCCTGCGTCAGCGTTTTTCGGCATGCCGCCTTGCCGCTATTGGCGACATCACATCACATCCCTCAGTGGGAGAAATTCTCGAACGTTTTTCGTAAAAGCTAGTGTAGCCACACTTCACGGAGGCACTTTGCCACAGTGTACCACATTAACTCTGACCATAAGCATTCGACGATTGCTCCCGCTGAGGGATATGGTCAACGCCTCGATGATGCCGGCAGTACGGCGAGTGCAATTACACTGCACCCATCTGCAACTGGTCCCAACGCACGCCGATTAGCGATGGAGCGCGAAAAGCTTCGGGCGCCCTGCTCCTTTAGCCCCCCACCCCGACACTTATTTAACATGGCCTGCCCTGTGAAGCGTTTTACTGCTGTTGTTTCCAGAATTCGAGTTCTTCTGTGGAGGTTTGGTTTGAAAATGACTTCATGCTGGGTTCTGCGCTCTTCGAGCGTAGAACCAGGCAAGGGAAGCGACTCCAGGGTGCGGTGGATCCAAGCTGCTTGTGTGAAAGCTGCTTTCGAGGGCGAGTCCGCAGCTGGTTGAAGCGCATGCAGCTGGAAAAATGCGGAGAAAACGCCAGCAAATTGTGTAGACGTTGAACCCCCATCAAATCTCAGTCAGTTGAAATCCAAAACACCGCAACGCAGGAGAACAGAACCCCACCTCCCTCGCAACGCCACTGTCCCCTGCTCCACGATCCGCTTGCCGGGAGTGCCATCGCGGGCGTACAAGAGACCATCCACGTGGACGCTGACGCGATCCACGACGCTACGGCAGCAGCCGCAAGCCACAGTATCCGGCAATGCTGCACATCAACCCGCGTCTCCATCGTTGGGACCAGCTGCTGCTGGGTGCAATGTAATGTTTTTCCACTGCGGCATGCCGCAAAACTGACGCAGGCCTTACAGTTTAGTTCAGAAAGCACAATGCATTATTTGTAAATTTTCGTCATATTAGGTTGCTTCAAAAAATCATGGTTTGGTGTTCTACGTTATAGTGCCTTAGTATGAGTTTTTGAATTGTATGGGATAGAAACGAGCGCTATATCTTTTTTTTTGAAGCCAAGGACTGGCTACTAGCAAAGCCGTAACGGTTCAGTGCCCGCTCTTCCAAGATGGCGTTGGAGAGTCGATTACCGCGCTTAGAACCTAATCAGAATCTTAATCAGTTTTATTACTTATTCTTCATATTACACATGACTATCTTTAAAAAAGGATAAAGACCGGCGTTACTCAATCCCTTTTGAGATGCGCCACGCATTCTACTTCTACGGGATGTCGTAGAGAGGAGTTGAATGTGGATTTGGCCATACAATGACTTGCGGTGGCCAGCCGATGAAGAAGTCAGCGCTCTATCCTTCCCAGACAAGACTGGTACCAATTCACCGCCCCCGGAGGGATGGAAGGTTTGGTTGGCCTAGGCGGGAAATCCGAACCAGGAACCTGGTATCGGATGCACGCGACAGCCGGCGCCTCCTATATCCTCCTCCGCCTCCTACGTGATTATCTTACTGAATTTAATCCAGCTAATCCGTAGCTCACGTCAGTCACGAGGAGGGGACCAAAGTCAAGGAAGGGCGGCGTATGCTGGCCGGTCTTTCTTTGTGCTTGGTCATGAGCGATATCTAGCGAATCTTAGCGGCCGATCACCCACGTTTACGATATCATAAGCGGTGAACACGTGAGGGTGGGGATGGGATTAAATGCCGAGCGCCGGGATTTAGAAGACGTGCCGAAGACGTCGTACAACGTTCGTCGTGATTTTCGAATCCTCCTAAGGGGGACCAATGAAAAGGACCAGCAAAGCGGGACCAGTAAAGGGGAGACAGGTAAGCGAGGATCATTAAAGAGGAGCCAGCAGAGGGGTACCGCTAAAAGGGGACCAGCAAAAAGGGGAACCAGAAAAGGGGGACCAGTAGGAGGGGAGGGACCAATGAAAAGGATTTTCCTCAGTATCGTGTGTCGGGCGTGCCGCGCGTGTCGGGGCTCAGCAAATGTCTCACAGGCGTTATGCAACCTGTGTACGGATTCAGAAGGCGTGACACAATCGTGACACGTCGTACAACGTGCGACCGCATCCAGAATACCTGCGACAGATCACACTTTGTACAGCATAGGATGGCTTTTCAGAAGAACTTTAATGATAGGGGAGAATGTCCACAGGAATCGGAGGACTATTATTCTCATCAAACAGTGACAATATCGACTCGACCAATGCCGATTGATTCTATTGATGTTTTTGCAGTTTAAGCACTTCGGATTGGGACGCTCACCATCTGTTTCTCGTCATGTAGAGAACGGGTATTTCGAAGAATGAATCGCGTGCATGTGGTAGAGGGTCGGTAGGCTTCATAGGAGCAGTTTTGAAGTTTTCGATACTCATCGATTGATGGCGATCGACAGTGGTCCGAAACTTAGCCCTGGGGGTAATTTAGGTTGCTGAACACGAATTCCAGGTTCGTTTTAGAAGTGTCGATCGCCATCGATCGATATTGATCAAGTTGTCGATTTTTGTATGAATGTCATTCAAGCGGCCCGAAACTTCTTCTTCTTCTTCTTCTTCTTCTTATTCTTCAGCGTTTGTCCCGCATCGTCACGGGGTCCGCTCTTCGGGTGTTACGACGCCACCTTTCCCGATCATGCGCTTGATCAGGGTGGACACCAGCTACTTTCATGTCCGTGTGTAACGTATCGGACCAACGCTGCTTCGGGCGTCCTCTAGGCCGCTTTCCAGATACTTCCAACTCAAGGCCTATCTTGCGGCCGCTGTCTTCTTCCCCACGCAGAACGTGGCCGTACCATCGCAAGCGAGCTTCGCGCATCTTGTCCGCTATCGGCGCGACTCCGAACTTCTGCATCATTTCGAATGCGGTCCATGCGCGTGACTCCAGCCGTCCAGCGCAGCATCTTCGTCTCCATGACGCTGAGCCGCGTTTCAGCTTCCTTAGTCGCAGGCCAACACTCAGCGCCGTATATTGCTACCGGCCGCACGACTGTTCTGTAGATCTTTGACTTCAGGTGCTCTCTGGGATCTTCCTATCGCAGAGTACACCAGTCAGCGAACGCCACTTGGACCAAGCTGCACTCACGCGTGAGTTCACTTCAACCATCAGACCGCCGTCAGACGCTATTGATGATCCCAGGTATTTAAACACCGAAGTACGTGCAAGCTCAGTACCGTTAATCTTAATGGAGCCGGACTCGCTTACGTCAGTCGTTAGGTACTCGGTCTTCTTGACGTTCAATTTGAGTCCGAACATCGCCAGGCGGTCGCACCAAGCTTGCACCTGCCGCTCGAGATCATCTTTATCTTCGCAAGCGAGCATCACGTCATCAGCATAGAGCAATGTCCATGGGACAGGCTGCTGAAGATCTCGCGTAATGGCATCCATGACGACAACAAAGAGGAGTGGAGAAAGCGCAGAACACTGGTGCACCCCAACAGAGATGGGAAACTCCAATGAGGTTCCAGCTGCACCTTGCACTCTACTCTTTGGGCAGGAATAGAGCATCCGCACCCACTCTGTGAGTTCCTCAGGTACGTTGTGTTGTCGCAAGGCGTACCATATAACCTCAGCGGTACGCGGTCGAAAGCCTCCTCCAAGTCGAGAAAGGCGATATGCACCGGCTTCTGTCTCTCGCGATGCTTCTCCACCAGGAGGCGGGCGGCGTGTATAGCATCAATGGTCCCACAACCAGGCACACAGCGGAGAGCTGGTTGTCGGAGAGCTTGACGATTTCACGAATTCGTCTATCGAGGATTCGCTCGAAGATCTTCATGTTTTGCGAAAGCAAGCGAATCAGACGGTATTTGAAGCAGTCCGCAGGACTGCCCTTCTTCTTCCAAATCGGAATCGTCGTACTGTTGTGCCAACACTCCGGTACTTTCTTCTCCTTTACTACCTGGTTGAAGAACTCAGCCAAGCACTCAGCAGGATACCAGAGCGTCGACTTCCAAACATCGGCTGCCAGATCATCCGGCCCTGTCGCCTTACCGGGCTTCATCTTCTTCAGAGCCGCTTCTGTTTCCTCCACGGTGATCTTGTGAACGGGACTATGAACAGAAGCCACAGAAGGGATGGCCGGATGAGGAAATTCCATAGTGGAAGTTCCTCAAAGTAATCACGCCATCGCTTCAGCGCCTTTTTGCGGTCTGTCAGAAGATGGCCGCTCTCATCATTGATGCCAACGAACTTTTCAATATCCTCGGTTTGGCGATGGCGGGTCTTAGCAAGTCGGTACAAATACCGCTCACCATCGCGCTACTCGAGCTTTCGGTAGACATCACCATAATGAGTGGCTCTCGCAACAATTGAACATTGAACACTATTCTAAGCTAGCCTAAGACTTCTGGATTTCTGAAATCAACAGCCATGGCTTTCTTTGCCGTCTTCTTCGCCTTCTGATTCTCCTGCCAGTTGCTGGCTGTTTTATCGCCGAGAAACACATGATAAAGCGATTTCTTCTCTCTAACCTTCGCTTTCACATTGTCCGTCCACAGCCATATCTGCTTTTCGACCTTGCGTCGTCCAGGCTTCGTTATGCCGAGTTCCAACCTTGCAGCTTGGCGTATCGCGTCGGTTGCTTTCTTCCAAATTTCATCGACAGTCGTGACTGTCGGTAACCGTACGCGAGAAATCACAGCTGCTTCCTTCTCTTTCATTCGCCACCACTTGACTCTTGCAGCACCTCATCGCTCGACCTGCTTCAGCCTCGGAGAGGCGATCTTCAGAGTACAGATCAGCGGTCGATGCTGTGGGGCGACCGTCTCATACGGCACGACCTTCGCGTCTGTGACAAGGCTCCGGTCGCGATCCTTCACAAGCACAAAGTTTATCTGAGACTTGGAGCTCCCACTATAATATGAGATGAGGTGGGAGTCGCGTTTTCGGAAGACGGTGTTCACAATGGTGTGGCTATGCGATTCCGCATATTCAAGAATACGCTCACCATCAGGGTTACGAGACCCGTATCCGAAACCACCATTACAGCTGTACCCTTCCTTCGCAGCACCTACGTGCCCATTAAGGTCACCAGCAACTATGATGACATCTTTCGACGGTACCTCTGCTGTCTTCTCATCAAGCAGGTTCCAAAGCTCATCCTTGGCTTGATCGGAACAGCCAGTCTGCGGAGCATACGCAGAGAAGAAGTGGAAGAGTCGCTCCTTAGCGGCGACAACGATCTTCATCAATCGATCGTTAAAGCGCTCGACGCTTACAATCGAATCTCGGGAACGCTCGGAGACGATTATTCCGACACCGCTGGTGGTCCTGGGACTTCCACATAGAACGGCCTTGAAACCACGTCCTATGTCCCTTGACTTGCGGCAGGACCACTTCGTCTCCTGCACCGCACAGAAATCAACTCTTCTTCGCTCCAGTGCTTCAACCAACTCGCATGAGCGGCCCGTCAACGTACCCACATTCAGCGTAGCCACGCGGATCCTGCTTACGTTACGGGACTTTCGGACTAGCTCAGTTGCCCCCCGATGCCGTCCTCGCACCAGGGACCCTCGCATACTTCTCACACTCGCCGGGATCTGCGAGTGCGCGTCGGCTCCCGCGGACGCCGCAGAACTATCTCGAGAAACTTGAACTGACATACACCCATACGATGTGACATTGGGTTGTTCGTAGGCCGGCCTGTCACAAGGGCCGTCGCCTGCATTCGAATGTCCGTGCTTGGCTTAGCTCGCAGAAGCGAGCAGTTTCCAGTGGCACCACGAGGAGGAACGGACATCGCCACCAGGAAAAGCTAATGATGGACCTAAACAAGCATTTAGAAGATGATGCGAATAGTCTGGACATCCAAACAGTTCAATGGCTCAACAAAATAGAATTCCGTTTAGAGGAATTGGCGCAGCAAGCCACCCTCACAGCGGATGTAGCTTTTAGTGTCAGTCACCAGGCTACTAGAAGTCAAAATGACGGTACAAACGATCAAGAAGGACGCCTGCTATCACCAGGCAATCGCAGCCAGCGTATCAGACGTCCACTACTCGAAGTCCCAATATTCTCAGGAGACTTCAGGGAATTTAGCACCTTCTGGTCAGTCTTCCAGTCGTTGATACATGACGACGTTGACCTCTCTGACCAAGACAAATTCCTATTCTTGAAGCAAGCGCTCAAAGGAAAAGCAGCAGCTTCAATAAACAGCATTCCAGTTATTGGAGAAAAATACAGCGTAGCAGTGAATATCTTGAAGAAACAGTACGATAGATCCGAAAGCATGGCGGATATTCTCATCAGCGAAATCGAGCGCATACCTCGAGCTAATGATAATCCCAAGAGCTGTCGTGAGACACTGTCATCAATTTCTTCACGAGTCGTACATCTGGAGCAAACTGGAGTATCACTTAACGCAGACAGAGTATGGCGGCGTTTAATTTTATCGAAATTTACGGAACACATTTGCAGTACAGTGATACAAAAGGAGAGGAATGCCAACATTCCGTTCGAAGTAAGCGACATCATGGACGCGATTGACGATATCATCGCGCTACAAGAAACGACCGAACTCACAACGAGGACCTTGTTTGGAACCGACAATCACAGATCAAACAACTTCGTGAGGTCACACATCACCCCTCAACAAACGAAGCATGTCGCCAAACGAAGGATCTGCTTGTGTGGAGGATCCCATCCTCCTCAGTATTGCGACAAATTTCCAACACCTGAAGCACGACGAATGGAAGCTAGACGACAAGGAGTATGCTGGAAGTGCTTCGATCGGTCACACAGCTCGAAATTCTGTACAACCGTTGGAAAGTTTCCAAAATGCAACGAGGATCACCATTCGTCTCTATGTATTGGAACCAGCGGTAGAACAGGTCAAGCCGAAAGGAGGCAAAACCAACCGCAAAGTTCAGCTTCTCATCGACCACAAACGTCTTCTCTACCGTCGCAACCCAACCGCTTCAAGAATCAGCAGCAAAGAAATAGCAGTTATTCCCAGGATAACGGTCGAGTTCAGGCTCTAAGCAACTCAGTGCCACAACCACCGCTACTGGGACAGTGTGTGCTACAAATGGCTTCAGCACTCATATTCAACGAAACGGAGTCAAAGTACGAATCAGTTACAATACTACTTGATTCGGGTGTTCAAAGAAGCTTTATCAAAACAAGATTTGAACGATTGCTAGGTCTTCCAATAATTAGCACAACCTCGTTCACAACTACTGGAATGGGAGAGCTACAGGAAACCTTCAATTCCAACGAGCTTCGTGTTACGCTGAAGGATAATCACGGCTCCAGAAAACTACATAGCCTGCCAGTCTTCACAAAGGATAAACTAACTTCTATAACGAAGACTGCGGAGTTGTCCAGAACAGACAAATATTTCATCAAGAAGGAGAAAATCACTATAGCCCAACAAGGACTACTTTCTCGCGAAGTGTCGCCAGACATTATCATTGGGCAGGATCTCCTCAACAAGGTTATTGACCACGAAACCTCAGTTATCAAGCTGCCGTCTGGATTGATTTTAACGCCAACGATCTTTGGCTACACAATCTCCGGTGCTAGTGATAAAACCGCTATTCTGACAAAGAATAGCACTTCAGAATGCAGTTCTCTGATTATCGCAACGCCGTCGCTGACAGCTAAAGACGACTACAAAGAGAACATAAAGCATCTGTATGAACTCGAATCGCTGGGAATTAACACAGACAGCGATACCGATGAAGCTTCTATAGTCAAGTTCATGGATAGCTACAGGAAAACCATTACAATCGAAAGCGGAAGAACCACTGCCGGTTTTCCTTTCACGGACGAGGTGAGAAACCTCAAGGACAACTTCAACGTCGCAATTCGTCGACTGCAGAATTTGCTGCGCACACTACAAGGAGACAAAGAGAAATTCAATCTCTATAACGACACGCTTACGAGCTACCTGCAGGATGGTATCATTGAGGAAGCTAAGGAAGAGGACGACAGGCTTGCAACTTTCTACCTCCCACACAAACATGTGTGGACACCGTCGAAATCCACTAAGCTACGGATGGTGTTTGATGCTTCTTCTCACGCAAGAGATGAGCTCAGCCTGAATGATGTCATCTACGAAGGACATTCCCTAACACCACTGATCCACGAGGTGCTTCTGAAATTCCGTACGCATCTCTACACAATGGTAGCAGATATACAAAAAGCCTTCTTGCAAATCAGGCTACCTGCCAATCACCGAGATGTTACGAGATTCCTATGGGTGAAAGATATTTCACTGCCTGCAACAGGAAGTAATCTGAAACACCTTAGATTTTGCAGAGTACCCTTTGGCATAAATGCCAGCCCTGCAATTCTGAATCAGTGCATACTAAAGCACATTGAAGCATCGCGCTCAGAAATCTCTCAAGAGCTATCCAGCTCTTTGTACGTAGACAACGTGTTTCTGGAAGGAAATAATGCGGATGATCTACTTCACAAATACGCCGAATCGAAGACGTTATTTTCATCAATAGGGATGAACTTACGAGACTATCTGTCTAATTCCGCCTATGTCAACAAGACGATTTCCGACTCTGATCGAGCCGCATCCACCGACATCAAGGTGCTTGGAATTCAATGGAACGCGGAAGGAGACACCCTCTCATTGAAGTGCGTTGAAAAGCAATCAGTGAAGGTCTCCAAACGTACTGTATTGAGTCAAATCAATGGGTACTGCTTCGACCCTCTTGGACTACTCACGCCGCTTCTAATCCCAGCAAAGATCTTTCTTCAAGATCTGCATAAGAAAAAGTATGGATGGGACGTACCACTTTCGGACGAAGATGAAGCGACATGGAAAACCATCCATTCAGAAATAAACGGTTTCGAAATTACCTTACCTAGGAAGGTTATGGAGAAGAATTATTCCACAAAGCACACGTTATCTGTACTCGTAGATAGTTCTAAAAGAGCTTACGCTTGCAGCATCTACGTCACGACGACATCATGCGGAAATAGGAAGGACTCACGGCTGTTCACGGCAAAATCCAAGATTGCCCCCATAAGCAAGGAACAAACGATACCAAGGCTCGAGCTCCTCTCAATCTTCATCGGATTGAGCCTTGCTGAGTCAACTATTCAAAGGATAGACACGAAGTTCGAGCAGATCAACGTATTTAGCGATTCGACTATCGCGCTATGCTGGGTTCAAGGAAACAGACGGTTGCCATCAATCGTCTCCACCCTCGTCCAGAAAATAGGCGCTATTGCAAAGCGACTTCGAGAATCCACTCAAGTAGTCTTCTTCCATGTGCCTACGAACGAGAACGTCGCCGACTGTGCCACACGAGGAGTTAGTAAAGATGATCTAGCCAAACATCGTTGGTGGAGTGGCCCAATTTGGCTTAACCAACCAAGCGACCTTTGGCCTGTCAAAAAAGCTGAGGATTTATGCCAGCAGAGCTCTGGTTCAGAATACGAAGCAGCATTATATGCTTCAAATACAGAGGAACACACCATAGTTCCTATATGGCCAACGGAGAAATTCAGCAGCTACTCCAAGTTGGTTCGGATTGTCGCTTACTGCGCTCGATTTATTCGTAACGCAACAAAGGGTCGATGTCTACCCTTGTCAAGTAAAGGATTGCAGACAGAGTCACCCTCAGCCGAAGAAGCTACTATTGCCGAAAGATTGGTCATTCGCCAAGAACAAACGATCTTCAAATCTGAGTTACTGCTGCAAAACACGCAGCTGAATGTGAGAATCGACAAAGAGGGAATATATAGGAGATTTGGTAGGCTCCAGAACGCCGATCTCCGTTTCTCGACAGTCAATCCAATACATATTCCTAAGCAAAGCAAACTGGGACCGCTTATCGCTCTAAGCCTACACAAGGCTCTGGCCCACTGCGGGTCAAATCAGCTCCTTACAACATTAGGCGGCGGTTTTGGATACCGCTCGACAGGAGTCTATGCAAGCGAACGCTTAAAAACTGCTCCACTTGCAGAAAAGCTAACGCAGTTCCGTACAAGTACCCCAGTATGGGACCTCTTCCAAGCGAAAGAGTTACCCAATCACCTCCATTTTCATACACCGGAGTGGATTTTTTGGGTCCAATCACGACGAAATCAAGTTCTGGAGAGGACTGCAAACGATACGTCGCCCTGTTCACTTGCCTTGTGACAAGACTCGTACATCTAGAAGTAGCAATGGATTTGTCAGCTAAGAACTTCATCTTTGCCCTCAAGAGATTCATCGCTCGAAGAGGAGTCCCCAGGAAGATAATTAGCGACAACGGAACAAATTTCCAACTCACGGAAAGTCTCTTGAGCCGCAACCAGGCCGTTGAAGATGTTTCGTTATCCTCATTTTTGGCGGATTATCGAATCCTTTGGACCTTTATACCTCCATCATCTCCATGGATGGGTGGTGTTTGGGAGAGAATGGTAGGAACCGTCAAACGGTCGTTTCAAAAAACCGTTGGACGACGAAAGCTTACCGATGAGTTACTTCATACAACACTGTGCGAAATAGAAAGTGTTGTTAACTCAAGGCCGTTTACAACAATTGGTGATCGAGATTGTCCCATTGAGACTCTTCGCCCTATTGACTTTGTTTATAAAGATGTACGCCATGGAACATCCCAGCTTACATTAAACGAAGACGACGAAGATCCTGACTTCCGACCATATCCTGAACTTTCGTCCCATAAAGCAGCTAAACAGGCTATATCGGAGACAGAAAAGATCACTAAAAAGTTTTGGTCGATCTGGAAAAACGAATATCTCATGGAGATAAGGGATCGACACAAGATGGCAAGCAAGACTTCTAGGAAGTCCAACCAGTCTCCAACAGTTGGAGACGTAGTGCTTCTAGACGACGACTCTCAACAACCAAGAGGTTCGTGGCCTATGGCAGTAATACTAGACCTGGTCACCAGCAGAGACAACGAAACTAGAAGTGCGATGCTACAAACCGCGTCAGGAAAGATCATCCGGAGGCCGATTAATCGTCTAATCCCGCTGGAAATTCAATCCAGCATGGAAACGCTGGATCAACCACCCGCTGATTCAAATAATGGCACTAGGAACGTTACGAGAATTACAAAACCTGCCGAAAGCACGGTTCGGCGACAACCACATCGAGCTGTTAATAACGCTGTGTCTTACAGCGAGAACATCTCGAACGCAAGGAGTTCCAGGCTAACAATCCTGACTACATGCAATCAACCGGCACGATGCAAAATGGAACGGAGCCGCGTTGACGCAATCTATAAGGACGACAGAAACTGTAGAACCTTTCATCATATTTGTGGTTTGTGTATCACCTGCTGTCTTAATATGTTAATGTGCAGCTATTTGTTTATAATTGTTGTGAATACGCAACCCGATTGATAGTTGGATGTAACACTAACTAGTTAATAGATTTCTATTAGAATCATTTGTGAGTAACACGTTTATCGCTACCGCTCATAAGGGCCGGCCCCAGTGTTGTGAATACCCAACCAGGCTTTACATCTACATATGTTATGTATGTCTATTATAATAATATAGGACATCTTGCCTTGAATGATAAGACTTAAGATGCTTAGGTAGGCAATATAAGATAAGAACCATTCAATATCATCCACAGGCATAACCTAGCAATACCGCAAGTAGGCAGTCATGAATGTAATCTCCCGTGGTGCTCGAGTGCGGCACCGTCTTTCAGGTTTACTCTGATGATACCGACTGGGCGGCCAGAATGTCGCCATATCGTGGCTACGCCCACTGAAATTGTGTATATATACGATGCATGTACCACTATTGTGGGTTCTACTATAAAATCGTGAGAATAAACCTTTGTTCCACTGAATAGTAAAGCCACCCCATTGGTAATCCACCAAATCGCCATTTCCCCTCACTTATTTGAGTCTCATTCCATCTGCACTTTGTTAACAAATGTTCCCTCTTCCTTACCAGGAGAATCAAACGTGCTTCATTCTGCGCTTGCTGAAAAAGCGCGGTCGGCAGTTCCAGGCAGACGCATTCGCGCGGGCTTCCAGCAGCAAGACGAGGCTACCGCGCGCGTATGTCGTCACTAACCGTCCCTGTCGGCAGCAGTTGGAAAACGAAAATGCTGCGCCGAACGGCTGCTGCTACGCATCTGGACCACATTCGCAACGATGTAATCCTCAGAGATTTGTGTCGCTCCAATTGCTGACAAGTTACTGAAGCCGCCTTTGGTGGTATGGCCACGTTCTTCACGCTAGCTGTGACACGGGAAGATTGACCTGGACATAGATTTGCCTGGAAGACGACCTAGAGGGCCGCTGAAGCAGCGTTGGTTTCGACCGAAAGATTGCTAGTATCCGCTCCGATCAACCATTTGAATAGTATTGTCACCATACGAGAAGAGCGGATCCCTCCCCAAAACAGGGCAAACGCTGAAGAAAAGGAACAAGATAACAAACATGCGGCTGTAAAAAAAACGCAAAAAAAAAACTGTCGGGATAATTGAATTTTCCGTGGGGTGAAAGAGTGTTCTACTGAAGTCAGCGGAGAATTCGTTGCGAAGCGCTCTGATGGTCTTCTCGCGGACACCTGATTGGACCAAAAAGGCAAAAAAACCGTAGCACTTCAGTGTGGGATGATAAAAGAAAACTGTCTTCTAATTATCGTGCTGATCAAGAAAGGTTTCAAGTTTTCATAGAAGTGCGTTATCGTGCTAATCAGGAAAGGTTTCAACTTCTCATAGAAGTGTGAATAGAGGTAGCTGAATGGAGCACGGCATGCTGGTTACAAAAATTAACTTATCTATTTGCATTCACGGAGGTGATGCATGAATTGTGAACTGAAACAACGTGAGTTAGATGATGTCAGCCTGACTCACCGGAACAAGGATATGTATGGGTGACGAGGAGCACGAAGAGTCACGTATGCTGGTCTGCAAAATTGCCTAGTTCAATGGGTATGAAGTGCGAGAAAGCAGAGCACTTCGCAGGCAATACGAACACGTTTAGCAACACAATCTCTTTTACTGCCTTTCATTTCGGACAGTGGCGCTGTGCTCCAATGTCGAATGCGAGCAGGGTTGAATGTGGATGTTGTACTGGTAAATATGCAAAGAGACAACGTTAAACGGCAACTTGATCGCAATCGGTTATATGACCATGTCTAAGAGATTGCAAGACTTCGTGATTTGCCCGCATTGGAGGAGAGGAGGTTGCGCAAAAAGATTCATCTTCCAGTTCGTATGTTTGACCTGCGGTCATTTATTTATTGGGGAAACTGGGAGAGTGCTAGGCACGTGCGTTAAGGAAGACCTTGCCGGTAAGAGAAAGTAAAGCTTACTAACGCCGCTTGGGAAGCGTCGAAGGAAAGCTCATTCCGGGGATGACTTCAATGTAAGATGCACGATGTTGTATCATTAAAACGAAATAGGGACCAGAAAGGCTCTCGAGTCCTGGATTCATGAACGAAATCCAACCATGAACAACAGAGACAAATGCAATTACTAGTGAATTCTCACCTTTTATCCGACTGTGCGAGCTGTGAGATCGCGCATACTGCTTTATGCACATTTTCGACTCTCCGGCACTAGGAGCAATATACTTGACAATACCAGTAGGTCTCACTTGCTCTATGGCTCCATGGTGGCCACTTGATCCGTTTCTTTGCTCTGGGAATTGGTGAGTTCGCATGCACAGATGTGGTGAGGTCTCCTGGTACTCCTTGGAGCGTGTTGTTCCTGGTACAGAGACGCGGTGCTTTTAATCCGGTGAATTTCACAGAGTCAAAGGGTTTAGAGCTTCTTTCAGGCCTTGAGAAAGGCGAGTTCGTTGAAACGTCGGCCGCAATAAAGATTTTATATCAAACCTAGTAGGCAAAAAGGACTTTTAAAAACTTAATTTCCGGTACTATTGTACTTTTGGTACCCCACTTAATCATGTTTAAAATAGGTCTACTAGGGGTAGTCTGCCATGGGAAGAACGAATATCATAGTCGTTTTTTGCGGAAATGCTTTATAAGCCCGTTATATTAAGTTCTATTTGCCTAAGGCCTTGCGAAATAGCGCGCGCCGGTAAGAGACGCAGAGACTCCGCCTCCTACCCATGCGCTCTACTTCGCCGCCCCTAGCCTGCAGCAGAGGTTAGTCAGGGCATAAGCCTTGAAATCTCGAAAAGGCTTGAAAGCTCCGTTGTGTGCTCTCTTTCGCTCACGCGGAGGAGAGCACATAATTGGACAAGGGAAGGGACTCCGGGGTGTGGGCCCCTAGGACACCCGTGTTAAAATCGCATTCGTCCTAGAGGTCCCTCTCTTGCCCTATTCGGAAGAAAATAAGATCCGAATCTGTAATCGAAACGAGGAGATGAGACTGCATTTAATTCGCTGCGAGTATCTAGTCGCTACGCCTGCGCGCCACGGCATGCTATGGTAACCCCCCCCCCCCCCCCCGGAGACGGCCGAGAATGCGTGCTGGTAGGGGCAGAGTCTCTGCGTCTCTTACCAGCGCGCGCTATTTCGCAAGGCCTTGGGCGATTCCAACTTAATATAGCGGGCTTATAAGACATTTCCGCAAAAAACGACTACGATATTCGTTCTCCCCATGGCAGATTACCCCTAGTAGACCTATTTTGAACAAGATTAAGTGGGGTACCAAAAGTACAATAGTACCTAATTTCCAATTGAATTGAGACAGCTTGTCCTGCAAGGTGAACGTATTATAGGATGCCGTGATGACAAAGGAATTATGCTGAAACGGGACTGTGAAAGTCTAACAGCTTCTGGTGCGTGAGCTTAACAAAGTTGTTGGGTGAGAAAGCGTTGAAGGTGGCTCTTCATTCTTTTACATTAGCCGTTGTTTGTCTGTGAGAAATGTATCTTCAAATCCATGCTAAAGCTACTGTTATCTCTCATTTTAGTATCATGCCCCTCACCGTCGAACAATAAGCACGAGCAGGCTTTCCTTACTGACAGCATTAATTCCTGTGATACAAATCACGTGCAACTTCTTTCAAGGTGTTTCATGAGCTGGAGCTCGCCTACTTCTGAGTACCCTTGATTGAGCAGTTTATGGCAGGTAATAGTATTATAACCAGTTCGCGCATATTCGTTGTTTCAGATCGAGACACTTTTTGAGTGCTTTATTGACTCTCCGGATTGGTTTTCTTGCGAGTTTTTCAACCGGCTTAATGGAGGTCGTGTCAAGTCATCGTCAGGTTCTTATAGCTCCCCATCTGTCTCTTTTTAGTATTTATATTTTCATAATGATAATATTTGAGCCTTCTACTCCGGAAAATCCACGTACGTTTCTGCCGGCTACCGTAATCCTGTACGTTTTTTTGTCGAATGGCTGTCAGTGTACGCAATCGGATCGACGTCCTATACTACCAACGTGAAGGACAAGAACACATGCGATGACCTTGGCGGAGACCAAAATGTGAGTGGAGGGGCCTTCATCTTCTTCTTTCTTCTTCATTGGTTATGCTGCGTCAGCGCGGATTCAGCTTACTTGGTGCCATGACACTACTTTTCCCAATCCTAGAACTAGATTAGTGTGGACGCTAGCTACTTTCAAGCCCATGTGCAGCATATCAGACCAGTGCCACTTCAGATGCCTTCTCGGGCTCTTTTCAGTTACCTTGAAGTTGGGGTATTTCTTGGTGGCGCTGTCTTTTTTCCAACTAAGAACATAGTGGCACATTGGTGAAAGCAAGCATCGCGATTCTTAACAACCACGCGACACCGAACTTCTGCCGAGCGGCATCGTTTCGGGTGCGGAACTTTCCGTGACGGCAGCTATCTAACGGTGCATCTTCGTTTCGCTTGCCCTGAGGCTGGTTTTCACTTCCTTCTTCGCTGGCAAGCACTCAGCAGCGTCAATCGCTACGCGCTGTTCGACGGTTCTGTAGATCGTTTACTTTGAGCACTTCGGCATTTTCCTATCGCATAGCGCGGGCGCAGCTTGCACCAAGCTGTGCTTACGCATGAATTTACTGCAACCATAAGTTTGACTTCAGACGTTATTGCTGGCTATCCTTGCAAACGAGCATTACGCCATTAGCATAAAGCAACGTCCAAGATTGTGAAGTTCTCGTGTAATGGCACCCATGACGACAACAATGGGGAATGGGAAAGTGCAGAACCGTGGTATACCCCGGCAGACGATCCAGGTGCCTCTCGTAATTGGAAGGGTCTGTAAGACTACAATTCTCCTTCCAAATCGGGAGCACTTTGGTTCCAACAACCTGGTACTTCCCCTTACAATCTGGTTAAAGAATTTCGCATGTAACTAAGCAGAACTACACTACAACTACAACTTCCCACAAATCGGCTGGCAAATCGTCGGGACCAGTAGCTCTACTACTGATGAGCACATGATTGAGTGGCTTTGCTCAAACCTTTGGTTCCTTTTCTCTCTTCGATTACTCCGACAACACGTGGTTCTGGGAGTACCGCATACAGCGACCTTGGAGCGGCAGCTAATGTCTCTGAACTTGTAGCCATCTCGTTTCCATATCCGCACAGATTTCAACTCTTCTTTGCTCACTTCGTGGAGGATCGGATATCACCTCCCAAATGTGAGTGGGGAATGCGTCAGGGGATGCAACATAGGTGTGAGACGACCATCGAGATTTGCGCGGAAGACAGGAAGGTGAAAGCTACTGGATTCTATCCATTCCTTGACGCTTTTTAAGAATTGGATCATGGTCACGCAGTCAGAAGTAATCACTGCAAGCGCTTGCCAGTCAGTCAGAGTTCGCTTCTGCTATCTGGCCGACAGGATCTCTTCCTTTCCATTAAATGTGCCTATCGAGGGCAATGGTTAAGGGGTTAGCGGAAGCATCCTGAGACACCACACGGCTGCACTGGCTAGCGTGGCAAAAGTAAGGGAGAGGGGCGTTCGCATCGGCTGGTCGTAGGAGCGACGACCGCGCGTCCATGCGGCGTCATCCTCTTGCTCGCAGTCTCCGCTCGCGCTGTGACAGCCGTCTCGCGCGCGGCGGGAGAACGGCCCGACGGAGGCTGTCGTTGGCGACCGAACGACAGTAGCCCGATGGATGAGGGAGCACAGAGATCGACCAGATTTGTTGCGGTTGCAATCAATAACGTACTTAGAGGTTCACAAAACCAGTACAAATATTCACTTTGGTGTAAAACAAACATGGTTGTATATCAAAATTTCGAGCTCTATCTAATGAGCTACACATCATGTTTATCAAAACTACCGTTGATGCGAAATTCTTCAGCTTTAAATGCAGGAAATAATTCTTCGAAAACTTGCTGCGAAAGGTATATTTCCAGACTAAAATTCCACACAGAATTCAACCCCATCGCGGAAATGCCTTCTAGATGAGGGCACTTCATGGAAAGAAAAACATTATTATGTGCATCACACCATTGAAGACATGTCTCTAAACCGACGTTTTACGCAGAGCTCAATTACGAGGCTTATATTTACAAATGCTTACTTTACTTTGATACTTTGATGGTCCTTTTGTTGGTTGGACGTCTTCTCAGCGAGGACCACAACTCTTCCAGACTGCTCGATATCTGGCTGCTTGCATCCAGTGAGGCAGACTCCGCTCTCTGAAAGATCTTGAGAATGAGTCTGCCCATCGCGTTGGCGGTCGTCCCAGTGGTCTCTTATGGTCTCTTCCTCAGCTGGTCGCACCAAGCACTTCGGTACAGTGCTGGAAGAACAAAACAAATCTATGTAGAATTCTGGAATGATGGCCCCCATCGCTCTTCGAGACGTTTGCGTTGTTCCATCCTTATCCACAAGGGCTGACATTATTGCCTTCTGGTCGCAGAGATCTCGTTTGCAGCGCTTTATGCTTGAACCTTTCCCAGCGGCTTCTAACAGCTTCAATCTTCTGTAGGCTTGAATGGACTCCTTCACTGCAATTCGACAGGCCTTCGAGATGGTGACTTTTTCCAGGTGGGAAGCACTAGGATCCAGTTTAACAGCTCTTCTTTGCTCCAAGAGTTCAATCGTATGTGCGTTGAGTCTTGAAGCAGACGGTGGCTTCGCAAGAGCTGCTAGCACATTTCAACAGTCCTTTGGAGAGAAGGTCGTAGTCTTCCGATGGATCTTCAAGAAGATTCCAATCAAACGACTTTACTGCATATTCCAACTTCTCAGACTTGAACGTGGGGATCCTCACCGGTGCCGGTTTATGAGTGTCACGCTTGAACATCCTCTTTTTGAGAGTCAGCTTCGCACGGACAAGACGGTGATCCGAGTCGGTGTCAAATGAAAAATGATGGCAGCACGGAGACGTCGAACAGACTCCAGCTTCTCTTTGTAAGAACATGGTCGATCTCCGAACGTGTTTCTCCATTTGGGATTCCCAGGTCCATCGTCCGTTTGAAGGCTTCTTAAACATAGAATTTCCATGGTAGAGACGGCACGCGGATAGGAAGTCTATCAGGCTCTCTCCGTTTTCGTTCCTTGAGGAGGTTTCATGTGGTCCTAGTCTCCATTCGTCGTGATCATTCGTACCGACGGTAGCGTTAAATTCCCCAACGACAACTTTTTAGTAGCTCTTCTCGTCGTTGACAGTCCTTTCGAGCAGCTTGTAGAATTCCTCCTTTTCTTCGTCTGTGGCCGCAGATGTTGGAGCATATCCATTTATGATGGAGATGGTTCCTTGATCTTTGGTTTCCAGACGAAGGACATCTACTCGCGGACTGAGGATCTTGTGAGTCTACTAGGTGGTGCACTGTCGAATTGACGAGAAATCCAACTCCGCCAATATTCTTTCTATCCACCTCTGCTTCGATAATGAGAAACTCGTTGTGGTTGGTCCTTCTTATGGTTTCCGTTCTGCCTTTCGTTTCCTCCAGGGCGATAACGTCGTATTTGATGTTGCGGCTTCTGTAAAGCAGTGTCCGAAGATCTTGCTCAGATGCGATCGAACGACAGTTATAAGTGCAGACGAATAAGCAGTTTCTATGTCGAGGTGGGAGGGGGTTTCCGGTAGTCCAATTCCAATGACGTCCTGATAGTTTAACTCCGAGATTAGATGGCCACTCGTCGCAGAAGTCCACCTCCGGCGCGCGGAGGACTGGGGCGCGGGTTCAGTTGTTTGAGCCATGGCGGTGGTCTGGTTACTCGTATGTTCCTGGCCGGGGATACATAAGAGCCGCCCATACAAGACAAAGCATCGTGTACTGCGTGACCATTTGTGCCGTTAGCCATCACTAAGTGATGTTCACCCCTTCACCGCGATGAGGTGGCACGTGAAGGGGATTTACAAATATTGAATATAAAATGGAGAACTGGTGCTACTTCACTATATGGTTCATTTACGGAGGTAATGATGGCGGTATGCTAATAAAGATGTCCTCGACCCGCTAGAGGCACTGCCTCCAGGGCTTGGTAGCACAGCAGTGAGCGATTAATAAACATGACCTCGATCCTCCCCCCCCCCCCCCCCCCTATGGGAGGGTTCGTATGTATTATATAAAAAATGATGTATGAACACTTGTTTTTAGAAACCTGATGAAATGAAGGACCTTGGAAGGGGTGACGCTAAAGGCGTTATACCACAGAGAAATATCAAGTTATCGTTACCTTAGAGAAACCAGTGGTATGGACTTCTTTAATAAAAATGCTCTATTAGCGTGTGTTCTACAGAATTGCCGACCGGTACTATACCAGAGGACTGAGTACCACAGAAATAAGAAAATTCTGCACAAGGATGTCAAGGCACGTACAGGGCGGTGAATCTGAAATATCCATTATCTTGAAATGACACTTCTCCTTGGCTTTGAGAGCCAGGTCGTTTTGTGCAACTATAAAAATTATAATATTTGTGAATATCCACTTCGAAATTGAATTCTTCACTGATCTCCGTCGATAGGGAGCCTTGCTTCCGATAGCCTCGTGCTCTCTTGTTAAGAGGGATCTCAGGGCGCTTGTCGCAGGGCTACGTGGCGCGTCCTCGGGTGGTGGATGGGGGAATGAAACGCCAATCAAATGCGACCGTGTACTGCCCAGAAACGCAGGTGTGGTGCAGGGGATTGCTAATGCTGTGTCGGGTCGACGCATTCTTGTGCGTGGGAGCGGCATGTTCATGTACAGTGTGTGTGGATATGTTTGCGCGTGTGCGGGTTGTAACTGTGCCGGCGGGCCAAAAGCCTGCAATCGGTAGACTGAGAGTACATGTAACGCGATTCGAGGCCGCCTTAGGCACCTTTTATACTCCCGCCGCGGCGCGGCGCGTCAATTTGGGGAGCGGCGCGGCCAGTCGCGCCGCACCCCGAATTTGACGCGCCGCTGCGCGATTGCAGTTAGAAAGGGGAGCGTCAGCGACGCGCGGCCACGAGCTTCTGCGCACTACGGCCCGTGCTCCGGAAACGGTCCATGAGTCATTGAGGGAGCAAAACAGAAAGGATTCGTCTGGCTGATCAGCGCAATGCATCTTGTCAATGTTTGTCGTGGGATTCCTATGGGGAGCGACGAATCCTCTCTTAAGCCCGAAGTCGAAGGCTTAAGAGAGGATTCGTCGCTGTGGTAGTGTGGTATTAAGTCGAATCCCCTGCAATGCAAACGGCTTTAAACTACTCTTTATTTTGCGATATGTGCGGGTCCAAAAGTAAAACTGCTGGAAGGTACTCATCGTCGAGAATCATTCAAAATTCTTTCTCATATGGCCATTCTAGGGTCACTGTGCACTAAGCATATCTTTGGCGTGGTATATGAAGCTTCGTGAATGTCTACAGATCTCCATTCTCTTCCTAGATTACAGAAGGTAAGGTCATGGTCACCGATTTCGCCCAAACTCCCTAATCATGCAAACCTAGTAATCATCTGTAACTTCAAAAAACGATGTCAGACTCGTGATCAGCACCCTAAATACCCCCTTCTCCTTCCCAATAGGAGAAGTTTGGTCGAAACGGTGAAATCTCCCACCCTACACCGAGTCTGCCGCGGCTGATCGCGCCGCGCCGCGCCCTTCCCCTCAGCGGCGCGATTCGCCGAATACCGTAACCCAAAATTCCGTCAAGTGTGGTGTTTTGCGGCGGCGGAGTATAAGAGCGATGCGGCGCCGCCTCGCGGCGCGAAAAACCGATAGCCATGCCGACCATCACGCCGCGTCGCGGGGCGGCACAAGTATAAAAGGCGCCTTAAGTCTCACCATGTTCCTTCGGGCAGTCTATCTGGCTGCCCGCAGTTCTTCGCCCGCACGACAGAGTCTGACTAGCTACACGTGTGAACTCCAGTCAAACACAGCAGCACTAAAGGGCCTCACTCCCCTGCCACCGAGAGCCCCATTTCTGCAGCTATGGGAAGGACGACTACGGAGAGGCTGCTAAAATCTCAAGGCCTAACCAGGCTGCGAAATGGAGAAGGACTAGAATTACTATCTGTACTTACAACGCCCGTACGCTCGCATCGGAAGTATCCGTCGAGGACCTGATGATGCAAGCCAGAAAGATCAAGTACGATGTCATAGGACTTACCGAGGCGAGAACACATCACACGCTACATGCCAAGCCGAATCGGACGTCTGCGACTGCCAGCTTTGACTGTGTTCGTCGCGTATGCTTCAACATCCGACTACGACGACGAAGAGGTCGAATCCTTCTACGTGGAGTAGGGGAAGTTCTATAAGCAAGATCAAACCTTCTACAAGGTGATCGTCGGCGACTTCAACGCCAAGATCGGGCCACGAAGGTCGCCTGAAGAACTTCACATCGCAACCCACGGTTTGGAGTGGAACGGGCAGGGTGAAAGGCTGTCTGAGTTTATCATGTCGACCAAGACCGTCCATGGAAACTCACAGTTTCAGAAGCCACCCTCCCTACGAAGGACCTTTGAATCCCTCGGTGGCCAGTTCCACAACGAGATCGACCACATCATCTTCAACAGCAAGTATTGGCTGAGTGACGTCTCCGTTGTCTCCAAGTTTTACACGAGATTGGACCACCGCCTCGGCAGCGCGAGGTTCCGCTTTTCGCGTCAAGGAGAGAAGGCCGCGAAGTTAAAGAAGAGGAGTCCCAGAACGACCATGAACGGAGTCCTCTACAACTCTCTTGCCGGCCTTTGGGAAGATACCGCCATGGGCAACATCGACGAGGAATACGACCGCTTCGTGCACCATCTCGGCGACAGTGCTAAGGGAGCCGAGAGCTTGAAGACCACAAGGAGACGTCTGTCTCCGGAAACTCCCGAGCTGATACGCCAGCGTGGAGCAGCACGAGCGTCAGGCAACTATCATCTGAAGTCCGAGCTTGCGAAGCTATGCAGAGCGGCGATAAAGGAAGATCTCAAGGAGAGAAGGGCAAAAGTGTTGGCTGAAGCTGCAGAGGCATGGTTGAGCATCCGAAATATCCGTCGGAACTTTGTCAACTTCAAGACCGAGATAGCCGCTCTCCGACCTTCTAACGGAATCGTCACTTCATCCAGAAGGACCATGGAGAAGGTCGTTCACGACTTCTACTCCGAACGTCCACCTGCCCCATGCCATCATCCGCAGGATGGATGCGTCGTCTCCTCTGTTATCACTTCCGAGATCCGACACGTTATCTCATCGGTGAAGAAACATACAGCACCCGGTCCCGACAGGAGGAGAGTTGAACATCTGAAGAACCTCCCGCCAACGTTTATCAACACGCTACCTGTCGGAGTGCAAAGCTTCATCTCACAAGGGAGATCAATGAGCGTCCCGTGGCAATTTTAAAAGTGACCTATTGGAGGTTATAGGGTACTGTAAGAGAAGCACCGTAGTGGTTTTCAAATTTCCTGCGGACCCTTAGGTAGGTCAAAAATTACAAAAACCGTATCACTCCAGTGCGAACCGATAAAGCCAAACTGACGTCTGGAACTGCCATGTCGTGGTTAGAATCTAACCTGGAAATGGTTTGGGGCTGGAACAATAGCGGTATTACAGCGAACTCACAATTTGCGTGTTAGCCTACAGTAACCGAAGGGAACATTGTGGTGCGCCGCTCACGAACATAGGCGCAGCGGGGAGGTGGGCTAGTGGATACGGGGCGGACTTGCAGGGAAGGGGTCAGGGGTTCGGATCCGGAGGGTGTGTTCCTGCATTGCTGGGCTTGCTCGATCCAATTTTGTCGATGCAAAGTGTATTTTGACCACGGTGTTGTAACATACTGACATTGTAACCTTATTTTGACCGGGATGTTATAATATAGAAACAAAAAAGCAACAGGGTTCATAATACATAGCTCGACTGGCCACTGAGGAGAGCAGGAGTTTTTCTTTGCTTAAAAATTAGATAATATTCTTTGTCTTGATCGTCTTCGTAGACATTGAAGTGGGAATGTCAGCACGAATTTACTTCACGACGGCAAGAATCGAAGAGAAAATGAAAAAAATTAATTGAAAGATTGGTTTTTATATTTATTTATTTATTTACTGTTCTTAATTTTATTTTTATCTATTATTTATATTTAAATTTTTAAATAATTAATTATTATATTCATGATTGATTTTTTCGACTCCTCTTACACTTCTGGAGAGAAAGTATAATATACCAATCTGCCTTCTTTTATGCTCAACCAACCATATTGCTAGTGATTTCACGGCCGTCACATACAGCAACCTCCTCACTGCTGCAAGAAGACGTAATACCACCCACATATCATCGTCATCGTGCGGCTACCAGTCGACATCCTGCGCTTCGTTCGAGTCAAGCCAACATCATGAATGAGAGAACAGGAGACTTTTCTTCGCAGTTTCTCGATAGCATGCAAGGGCCTATCGCAACTTCAAAATAGACAATATTCTTTATTTTGACCGTCTTCGTTGTGCATTGACGGTGGGTCTGTCAGCACTAATGTACTTCATGACTCCAAAAGTCCAGGAGAGACTGAAAAGATGGATAAAAAGATTTATCTTAATATTTATTTATTTATTTATTATGTATCAATTATTAATTATTATTTATATTTGTTTCTATTTAATTAAATAATGTATATATTTATATGATATATTCTTATATTGGTATTTTTAATTTTTTGTTTTATTTTCTGTATATATTTTTATATATTTTTCGATTGTTGTGATTATTCTCGGCACACTACACGAGACCTCTTTCTAAGGTTGATATCAGTTGTATAATTCAATGTGTTCTCCATGCCGAGTTGTTGGTTGTCTTGCTAACCGCCTTCCTCCCGACTACGACCCCTACTCGTAGGGAGATCGCCGTAGCAGATGCCTTTCGGGGCATAATTCAAAATGCTATGTATGGGGATATTGATTATGCTGATGAGGAGGAACACTCCAGCTAGTTTTTTTTTGTTTGATATTTATTCCATCAACATTCTCTTGTTCGTGATGTTAGCTTGACTTGAACGAAGCGTAGGACGTGGACTGCTCGAGTATTACGTGCCTTGTAGCAGTAATGAGGCTGCCGTATGTGACAGCCGTGAGATCGCTAGCAGTATGGTTGGTTGAGAATGAAGAACACAGATTGATACTGTTACACTTCCTTTCCAGAGGTCGAAGAGGGGTCGAAAACATAAATATATAAATTAATTATTTAAAATATAAATATAAATAATAAATAATAAAATACAATAAATAGACTGATAGAGTTGAGGTATAGCTCATTAACAGGGCTCGAAATTCTGATATAGAACTATGTTTCACACCAACATAGGTCTTTACACTGGTTTTGTAAACCGTGTGACTACATTAGTGCTTGCAGTCGCGCAAATCTGGTCGATCTGGGTGCTCCGCTCGTCCGTCGGGCCTCCGAAGGCGGCCTCCGCCGGGTCGTTCTCCCAACGCGCACGCGACGGGTGTCATGGCGCGAGCGGAGACGGCGAGGAAGGGGTTGACGCCCCAGGTATGGCCACCTGGGCGCGCGACCGCAGCGCCTATGACCAGCCGATACGAGTGCTACGCACCCCAAAATCAAGTGTAGGGTGGCGGCGATTTCTCGTACAGTCGGATTCAGATCGCGGTCTTCAGAGATCGGGTGCTAAAAGTCAGGATAGTGGCAATCTTGAAAGAGTGGGGTATTCTTCCAATGACTAGGTTCAGATAATGCCAATTTCTATCGTTTCTATAAATTCCCAGATCAAGTTGGACAGTCTTCTACGCTTTTGAAAACAAATTGGACATCTCCAAATCCAGATTAGGCTGGATACTCTCCGAAAAGCTTAAATCATTTTTGTCTAAGAAAAATCTAGCATGATTTTTTTGAAGTTTTTAAATGTACCTGATTGATTGACTTGCATTAAAGAGTTAACCCACTTTTAAAGTGTTGCGAAATTTTTATTTTTTAGTTTAAAGATGATCATTTTTAGTACTTTTTAAAGTGCAGAAAGTCAGCAGTTCTGAGAATAGTAAAGGAAGAGATCGCAACATGCGTTTGTCTAGCTCATCATGATTTTCATTAGATTGAGTGCGGAAATTCGGTTTGAGTGGAAGAAAATAGTTGCAAAAACACATGTCTTTACTTCGCTATCTCAAGCAAGCAGTATTTATCACAATCCAAAGAAACTTGCAACAACTGGCTTGTTCGTGATAGCATCTTTTGCTTTGATACACTCATAATTTGCTACTTTGCTGCGCTTTATTGTAAAGTTTTAATCATTGTTTTTTCTTGATAACGAAAATTTTACGAAATTTCAGACAGTACATTCTTTTTTGTATTTTTGTATTTACTTTTTGGAGCAGATGACTAAAAAATGTCAAAGAAAGTCATACTAAACTTCTTATGGACACCAAATCATTTTAACCCTTCCGGAAGGTCTCTAGTTTAACGTGGAAGAAGTTCTTTTTGATTTGGAAGATTTTCAGTTTGATTTCAAAATTGTCAAATTTGCATAGAGTTGTCCATTTTAAATTGAAAAGCGTCCGACTTGAAGGTGTCTAGTTCGACGTGAAGATGAAGGTGGTATACGTAATATCGCTGGGATATGTGAGAGAGATTCGTGGAATCAAATTTTCAGGTGTATGCATACAGATGGCAAGCCGATCCTGAAACTGGTGAATGTCATTGCTATCGATCGTCATTGGATGTGTACCAAGTGAATTCTCCGGCTTTCAGGATTCAGGGTTCGCTTTTTGAAACATTTCTGAGGATTTGAATTAGGTTTCACGTCGACATTCCATTTTGCAGACTACGATTTTACAAACGGGACGTATTCAACGTGGACGGAGTCACTATACAGCATCGAGAATCTACGACTTTATCTTGTTGAGCAGGAGTCTTTGGAGAAATTGATGCTCTGTCTCGGAGTCTTACTCACCTTAGTTTCATTCTTGGTGAGCCTCAGTCTTTTTAACGTCTTCTGAAAGCATTTGTCACTTTCTGTCATGCTAACTTCTTCTTCAGGTAGTTGGACGTTGCACGGACAGTTCGTTTATCATTGATGAAGGAGAGCGGCTTGCAGAGGAAGGAGAACCGTTATAGCAAATCTGTCGTTGTTCTGGCGAGGTTTGAAAGGCATCGGCTCATGCATCCAGCTTCCTCTCCTATTTTCCCTCATACTCACATGATTCTTAATCAAGTCGTCACATCCATATTGTGACATGCTTTCATGTTGTGACATCGTATTGCGAGTAGCAAATCATTCCGATAATCTTGGCAATCATGAACATAACAAAGAAGAATGGCTGTATTGTGGTTTCTTTTTCGATCTCTGCTTCTAAGCACAGCTTTGTCTCAATGGCCACGTGTCCTTCAACGTTTCAGTTTGATAAACATTTCCGTCCCCTGAAAAATGCGTTCAGGTTAACTGCATTTGCGTCATTCGAAGAGATACTGCTTATTCCAATCTGTTGCGATTAGTTGCCGTTAAAGTGTCATCAAAACTTCTGTTTTCGCATGCGCATATTTTTCAGGAGTGCCCTTAGGATTGTGATTAAAATCGAGGGTCAGGATCCGTTTTGACGTAAGTTTGCCGTCAGTAACTATTCACCGGTGGGCATTCGGTTGCATGCACGTTTGTTAGGCGGTTACAGTATGGGATAGCAGCCTTTTCAAATTCGTAGCCTGTAACCGACGTTCGGATTCGGAAGATATGTCACCGACTCGTGCAACACTCGTCTGGGTTCAGAAGACCTGTCAGCGATGTCGTGCAACAGGCGGCCGCGTTCAGATGACGTGTCAACGACGTCCCGCATAGCGTATCAATTGATATGGTAGGATTTTCTATTATATTATCAAAAACCATGTGGTAAATTTCGGGCAAAGTCAGTATTATGGAAGGACACCGAACAGTTTTTGTTCAGTTCAATTTCCGATATATACCATACCATTTTTACGTCAAATTGAATACTTTCCAAATCAAATTGGACACTTTTCGCGTCAAATTATAATTTCGTCCTATTAGTATTACATCAATCTTTTCAAGAATATTCAAGAAAATTTTGAAAGTGGCTCTTGTGAAACATATTGAAGCACATGAGGTAATACCAAAAAGTCAATATGGCTTCAGAGATGGAAGATCGACTGAGACCTTGATGCTATCTACTTTGGATGATTGGACCAAGGCATTGGATGAAAACAATGACGTTGACGTAGTCTTTTTTGACTTCAGCAAGGCTTTCGATAAGGTTCCCTTCAGGAAACTTATTTTCAAACTGCAAATTGTTGGTATTCATCATAGAATTGTTAAGTGGGTGAAGAATTTTATCACAAATAGATCCTTCCAAGAGAAGGTTAATGAAAAAATTTCTCCGTCTTACACAATTACGAGTGGTTCCACAGGGAGGTGTATTGTCACCGATTCTCTTCATCATTTACACATCTGATTTACCTGACTTGGTCGAACGACATGGCGTTAAGTGCAAAATGTTTGCTGACGATATAAAAATATACAGGAATATTACGGGTGCAGAGGACCATTTTGCCCTTCAATGTGCAGTTTCAGAGGTTGCCGATTGGTCGGACAGGTGGAGATTACCTATCTCAGCACCAAGGACTAGAGTTTTTCATCTCGGCAATTCAAATTCGGCTAGGCGCATTTACAACCTTGGTAGTATCAATCTACTTAGTGAAAAAAGTCTGCGAGATCTCGGCTTTATCTTGGATAAAAAGCTGACTTTTTCAGAACATTGTGAAATGATTGCAAAAAAAAAGCTGAAAGAATAACTCATAATATATTTAGAGCTCTATCTACGAATTCAGCACCTCACTTACTCCTCGCATACAAATCGTATGTTCGTCCAATATTGGAGTACGGCACCACTGTGTTTAGTCCTCACCTTAAACGCTGCATACAGAGGCTTGAATCAGTGCAGAACGGCTACACTAGAAAGCTTAAATGGCTATGACTACACTACCGTTCCATCAGCGCATGATCGTAATAAAATATTCAAGCTGGAATCGCTTGCTATCCGTAGGAAGCGAAACGATCTAATTATGATTTTCAAGATGATGACTGGAAGGGTTGCGCTGTCAGTTGATGAACTCTACATTGTCAACCATTCTACTACAAGGGGTGCAGCTAAAATTCATTATCCTGTGGCCAAAAGTTGTGCTTTGCCATCTTCGTTAAACCAATATAAGTGGCTCGTTGACAGTTATCTCAAGACTCGATAGATTGCCCTTTCTTCTATGTTTGCGTTTATTATCACTGTGTTTTGCCGCTAACTGTTTCTTTTGTTGCGTGTTGTGATACACGTTAAATAAATAAATAAATAAATTGGACACTCTTCTAAGCTAGCTTAAGACTTTTGAAGTCAAAGCAAACTCTTCCAAGTCGAAAGAACCTATAGCCAGATTAAACTACAGCCTCACTAAGATGGTTAGAATAATTTGTTGTTCAAGAAAAATTCGGCAGAACTTTTTTGTCTGGAAGCCATCTCTTCACACATTAATGAAATAATCTTACTGATTTACTGTTGTTTGCATCTTTGCAGGCTGCCAAATCACTGTCAGAGTAGTCAGAGTCTTTCGAGAGCTGTACAGCTGATTCACACCAAGATTTCTCCATTCCACAACGACATCCTCATCGAAGTGAAAAGATTGGTTCGGCAAGGAGATACCATATCCCAAAGCTCTCCAGCGCCACCATCGAAAACGTCATGTGCGAAGTAGAATGGGAAGAAATGGGAGTGAAGGTCGACGGCCAGAAACTGCACAATCTTCACTAAATAGAATGGGAAGACATAGGAGTGAAGGTCGACGGCCGGCTACCAACTGCGCTTCGCTGACGACATCGGGCTTATCACACCGAGCGCCAGCCAGGCGGAGCGAATGTTCGCCGACTTCGATCGTGTATGTGGGAACGTTGGTCTGCAGCTGAATTTTACGAAGACGATGTTCATGAGGAACGGATAAGTTCCTGATGCCCCATTCTCGCTCAACGAAACGAGCGTCTCCGAATGCTCCAGCTACGTATATCTGGGTCGCGAAATCAATATGGCCAACGACCTAGTGCCAGAGCTGAGCAGGAGGAAACGAGCGACTTGGGGAGCTTTCAAGAGCGTCGAAGAAGTCGCGAAGAAGACGAAGAACGTCCGACTCCGTGCCCTCCTCTTCGAATCTTTTTACTGCTCTAACACACGCCTCAGAGACCTGGGCCATGCGAAAGCAGGATGAGCACGCGATCAGCGTCGCGCAGCGTGGAATCGAGAGGACGATGCTCGGAGTGACACGACTCACGCAAGTGAGAGAAGGCCTCCGGAGTTCCGAGCTTCGCTGACGTTCGAAGACCAGACGCTGTCGCGTGGGTAAAATCGTCGAAAATTAGGTGGGCCGGCCACGTAATGCGATTCGCAGACACGCTGGGCGAGAGCCATCACCGACTGGATTCCGCGGGATATCAAGAGAACATCAGGACGCCCACCAACGCGTTGGTCGGACTTCTTCGTGAAAACCCTGAACGACCGATATGACCCTCTTCGTGTCCCTCGAGCGAGGAGGATCCATTGGACTTCTCTGGCGCGCGACAGGGACGAATGGAGACTCTGCTGGCGCCCGGTCGAGCAAGTCGATGATCAACGGGACGACAGGTGATACAGGTGATACTTTTATTTTCGTTAAAACAGAATTTACATAACATAGTAACAAGAATTCTGTAATTATTTGGATCTATATTATTTAGACGTTCTTTATTACATGAAATTTTTATAACTTTTTAAAGATATCTTTTCTTCAGAGTATTAATGCATCTACATATACATTTCCACTATTGAATTCAAGTGATTAAAGTAAAGTTGAATTCACCAAGATTAAATGCATTCTCAACGTTATTCCACTTCCACTGAGATGGACCTTGCACTCCTATAGGTAGCGTGTGAAGAGCCGCGCCAGGGTGTTGATAAGTGTTGGCGGGAGGTTCTTCAGATGTTCAACTCTCATCCTGTCGGGACCGGGTGCTGTACGTTTCTTCACCGATGAGATAACGTGTCAGATCTCGGAAGCGAGAACAGAGGAGACGATGCATCCATCCTGCGGATGATGGCATGGGGCAGGTGGACGTTCGGAGTAGAAGTCGTGGACGACCTTCTCCATGGTCTTTCTGGATGAGGTGACGCTTCCGTCAGAAGGTCGGAGAGCGGTTATCTCGGTCTTGAAGTTGGCGAAGTTCCGACGGATATTTCGGAGACTCAACCATGCCTCTGCAGCTTCAGCCAACACTTTCGCCCTTCCCTCCTTAAGATCCTCCTTTATCGCCGCTCTTCATAGCTTCGCAAGCTCGGACGTCAGTTGGTAGTTGCCTGACGCTCGTGCTGCTCCACGCTGCCGTACAGCTCGAGAGTCTGCGGCGACAACGTCTCCTTGTGGTCTTCAAGCTCTCGGCTCCCTTAGCACTGTCGCGGAGATGGTGCACCAAACGGTCGTATTCCTCGTCGACGTTGTCCATGGCGGTATCTTCCCAAAGGCCGGCAAGAGAGTTGTAGAGGTCTCAGTTGATGGTCGTTCTGGGACTCCTCTTCTTTAACTTCGCGGCCTTCTCTCCTTGACGCGAAAAGCGGAACCTCGCGCTAAGGAGGCGGTGGTCCAATCTCGTGTAAAACTTGGAGACAACGGAGACGTCACTCAGCCAATACTTGCTGTTGAACTGTTCAACTTCGCGATCTTCTCTCCTAGACGCCAATTTCATGTTCAAGACGCGCGCTGGAAAAGGCGTTTGGATATTTTCATTATTTTTGTGCCAATTCGAAAAAATCCTCTGTTCCGGCGTACTATGAGTTAACAGGGTCCTCATTTTCGGTCATTTGACACTAATCTTCTAGCGGAGAGTTCAACAACCTCAACTCCTCCGTCCATTTCCGATCCGAGAGTACCTGCACCGTTTAAAAAAATCTTTTAGCAATTTTCGAATCCCAAAAGATCTCTGAAATTGCTTTTAGGAAAATTTGTCACATCACATCACCACTCTTGAAACCACTGTCGAATGGAAAGCTTGCTACTTGAGTGGATTTCTACAATTTTTTAAAGACATATTACATTTGATTCCAAACAGTACTTTTGAAGTGGGATCAATCTATAAAGGCAACGGTAATTAGGAGCCTACCTGCATGTCGTGCCTGACTTTGAATTGTGACTGCGAGAAATTCTATAATTCTGACGCACTACCTAAGAATTTCTCTGTATCAGAAAGGCTGGACATGATCTGACATCTGTTTCGAGTTCTATCGCTGTACTAAATTTGAAAACTGGAGATTTCCTACTCAGCTCAGCTCTTGCTGCACACATTAATATAAACGAAGCGGGTTTAGTGGCCACAGAGAGGTTCGAGGTGGCGAAGTGTGTATACAATGTTCTACAGCTGTACCATGTGTGTTCCTGTAGCTGTGGTCCATATGTAGATTTTCGAAAAAATATTCGGAACTAGCCATAGGGAAATCGGCCCTCTCTTCACCTTTAGGAGTGCGCCACGTGCTACATTTATCCTTTGTGAAATGTTAGATTCTTCGATTTTTTAGACAAATTGAGATGGGTAGATCCAGCACTCCATATGTCTGCCAGCTGAGCTCTTTAGTTGGCAGAAGTATTACTGCTTCATAACCCCTATATGTAGTCTCTCCGTGGCATGTGAAACATACCACCTCCATGTCGAAGTGCTATGATCGCCATGGAGGAGAAGAGGATGCTCTAGCGAACAGCTTTACTTCTGCAGTACTGCTCTTCTCGAACTGCAGATGAGGCCGATCGTTTTCTGCAAGAGACAATGAAGGACCATCCTCATTCGTTCGACGTCATCCAGTTGATACCAGAGGTTCTGCAATGGTGACGAGGCGCTTGAAGAAGTACCTCGACCACCGACGCAGAAAAGACGGCTCGTAATCGACAAATGTGGACTCCAGGGAATTACTCCAACGCGACTCGCGCGCTAGCCGCATGAGACGTCTCGGCGGTGAAACGCGGACATGTGCTCGTGTCTTCGTTGAGTCAGGCCGGGAACAATTAAGTGGCCTCTTGTTCGCCGCGGAGCACAAAATTTGTGTGTTCAGTGTTTATGCTCTTATTATACCACGGTAAATCGGAGCAAAGCCATCAGAGAACAACGACGATCCAACTTCGAAACGGTACCTAGCTGCGCGACCTCGCGACATCGCGTGTTCGCCGCGCATAGCGTTCCAGCCTGCGATGGGCGGGAATTTTTTTGCATTCTTCCTGTACCTGCGCCTTCCGTATTTGTGTTATTAGTTCTGCAACAAGGACGGACCTACTACACTATTTTCTTAACTGTATTCGATCAGGTGACTTAACTACTCTTGGTCGCCCGTTATTCCTGCCGTCGATTTTATTGAGTCGGCCGCCGAGATCTGCTCCGATCGCTGCAGCGACGTAGTCCTTGTGGCAGGGACGTTTGCAACTGATCGTAAGCCAACTAAATAGGTCTATTGGTACTTCATTGCTAATTTCTGCTCATGGACACACCTGTCGTCCCAAAACCTATTCAGGGACGAAGAGGGAAGAAACATCGGTTGGATTTTTCGTCTCCCGCTACCGATGACGATCTGACTCGGGCAATCGACTTGATTATAGCCGATCAATCCCTCCCGCCGCACCTAAAGGCGGCTATGGGCTGCGTGTTGGAGATGAAGGACCAACTAAGCGCAGTTGTAGCGAAGAACAAGGAGCTGGTAGAGGAGAACAATTTGGTACGCTCAAGGAACGGTGAGCTCGAAAGAGGTCCATAGCCTTAGGCGTAATTTAGCAGGCTTTGTCTCAACAGAAGCATTCTCAAGTTAGTTCTCAAGAGAGTCCTATGTTGTCTGGTAATTCTGCTGAAGATATTGAACGTCGTCGCTCTGTTGTTGTTATAGTTGTCAAGGAATGTTCTGCACCTATCTCCTCCGCTAGGGTATTACACGACACCAGTTGTATTAAGCTAATTCTCGATATTCTCTCTATTGAATGTCGTCCGGTTGCTATTTATCGCATGGGGCGCCAAGTACCTGGGAAGACTCGTCTTTTAAAGGTTGTATTTCCTTCGTCATTCTTTGCTACGCTTACGTTGAAGAGGGCTCCCCATCTTAGATTCTTTTCTGAGAAGGGGGTTTTATCAGGCCCTCGCTCACAAAGCTGGAACGTGATCGTCTCAAAGTTGGAAGGTTGTCTCGTACTCAGAATCATTCATCCCGTTCCGAGCTGGCTCACAACCAGCAAATTTCCCCTGATCCCATGAATAATAGTGGTACTTTGATGAACTCTCGTCTTTCCTTATCGCATTCAAATGAATTCACTCATAGTGCGGAAAACATGTAGGGCGTCGACGGATACCAGTCCCAAGTATTTCATGTATTCTAGCTAACATTAGTTCAGTGGTAGAAAAAACAAAGATGCGCTTGTGGTGCTCCTCAAACTCCAGTTTTCAAAACTAGTACAGCGATAGAACTCGAAACAGATGTCAGATCATGTCCAGCCTTTCTGATACAGAGAAATTCTTAGGTAGTGCGTCAGAATTATAGAATTTCTCGCAGTCACAATTCAAAGTCACGCACGACATGCAGGTAGGCTCCTAATTACCGCTGCCTTTATAGATTGATACCACTTCAAAAATACTGTTTGAAATCAAATGTAATATGTCTTAAAAAATTGTCTCTACGTAGAAATCCACTCAAGTAGCAAGCTTTCCATTCGACAGTGGTTTCAAGAGTGGTGATGTGATGTGACAAATTTTCCTAAAAGCAATTTCAGAGATCTTTTGGGATTCGAAAATTGCTAAAAGATTTTTTTAAACCGTGCAAGCACTCTCGGAATCGGAAATGGACGGAGGAGTTGAGGTTGTTGAACTCTCCGCTAGAAGATTAGTGTCAAATGACCGAAAATGGGGACCCTGTTAATTCATAGTACGCCGGAACAGAGGATTTTTTCGAATTGGCACAAAAATAATGAAAATATTCAAACGCCTTTTCCAGCGCGCGTCTTGAACATGAAATTGGCGTCTAGGAGAGAAGGTCGCGAAGTTGAAGAGGAGTACCAGAACGACTACCAACTGGGATCTCTTCACCTCTCTTCCCAGCCTTTGGGAAGATACCGCCATGGACAACGTCGACGAGGAATACGACCGCTTCGTGCACCATCTCCGCGACAGTGCTAAGGGAGCCGAGAGCTTGAAGACCACAAGGAGACGTTGTCGACGCAGACTCTCGAGCTGTACGGCAGCGTGGAGCACCACGAGCGTCAGGCAACTTCCAACTGACGTCCAAGCTTGCGACACTATGCAGAGCGGCGATAAAGGAGGATCATAAGGAGAGAAGGGCGAAAGTGTTGGCTGAAGCTGCAGAGGCATGGTTGAGTATCAGAAACCAGACTTTCAGCGGCCTCGCGGCCGCCAAACGTCTGGTTGGGGACTTAGCCCCCAAACCCCGAGTATAGAACACCCCGACCGTGTTCTTTTCTTCTTCAGGCCCTCTTAATTTCATTTCATTCCCCGAAGTACATGTTCTACTAAGTCCTGAGGAACAGACTGTGAGAGTCTCAATCCAAAGTGCTTAATCTGCGAAAACATAAATGAAAAAATGGGTGTCGGTAGACCGCTCGATACCGTTAACTGTCCGACAGCAATCATGTTCCTCCGATAACTTTCACCATTCTCCTTACCCTCACTCTCAACCCGCCAATACCCCTTACACTTGTGCCAAATAAAAAAATAAATAAATAAAGGCGTAGTGAAAGTCAAGTACGGGCACACTTGTCGAACGAAGCCTTTAAAAAGGTCTTCTCACGAATGCTGTGCAAAGTATGATCCGTGGAAGGAACAACTTCTGGATCTGGACGCACATTGTACGACGTCTGGATCACGTGTTCTGAATCCGGACGCATGTTGATATCGTCTGTGATACATATGTTGTGCCCCATCGCACGTGTAACGACGTCAGCAGCACGTCTTCTGAAGCCTGATACCCGTTGGACGATACTGATAGAAAATCCTGGTCCGCCATTACTTGTCCCCTTCACTGGACCCCCTCCTTCAGTGGTCCCATCTTCACTGGTCCCCTTTACCGTCTCTCTCTCCCCCCCCCCCCCTTGTACTGGTCCCGTCTTCATTGGGCCTCCTTCACCACTCTCCCCCCCCCCCCCCGCCCGTTACTGGTTCCACCTTTTCGGTCTCTTTTGCTGATCCCCTCTTCATCTGGTCCCTCCTCCCCCCCCCCCGTTACCGGTCCCCCCTCACTGGACCCTCCCCTGCAATGGTCCCTCTTAGTGGTCCCCTCTTCATTGGTCCTCCTTCTTTCCACTCCCCCCATTACTGGACCCTCTTCTGCAGTGGTCCCCCTTAGTGGTCCTCTCTTCACTGGTCCTCCTTTCCACTCCCTCCCCCATTACTGGACCCTCCCCCTGCCGTGGTCCCCTTACCGCTCACCTCTTCATTGGCCCTCCTTTACCACTACCCCCCCCCCCCCTCCCCCATTACTGGACCCTCCTTTGCTGGTCCCCCATTACTGATCCCCATTCACTGGTCACCCATCGGTGACATGTCGTCTGAACCGGGACACCCCTTGCACGATATCGATGAGATCCCTTCTTAACCCAAGCATCCATTCCGCGACATCGGTGGCACCTCTTTTGAACCTAGACACCCACAGCGCGACATGGGTGACGTAACTCCTGAACCCGGACGCCTGTCGAGCGACGTCGGTAACACGTCTTCTCAAACCGATCGTCCTTTGCGCGACATCCGTGACACGTCGTCTGAATCCGAACACCACTTGGGCGACATCGGTGACACCTCTTCTGAACCTAGACACCGACTGCGCGACATGGGTGACACAACCCCTGAACCCGGACACCTGTTGAACGCCGACGGTGATATGTCTTCTCAACCCAGACGCCCTTGGCGACATCGGCGACACGTCTTCTGAGGCACGCGACACGACGTGGGTCACACCTCGTCTCAACCCGGACGCCTGTCACTCGACGTCTATGAAAGGCCAGAATGGACCGACGGAAGGACGGATGGACAGACGGACGGACAGACACAACCGCTTACTCATATATATATATATATATATATATATATATATATATCCGTCGGAACTTCGCCAACTTCAAGACCGAGATAACCGCTCTCCGACCTTCTGCTTCTTCGAGCCACAGCTGGCTTCATTCTGGAAGATAGGATTTCGTGATCTCCCCATCAGGTGACAGAAGGTTGTAGATGTAAATGGTAATTACATTGTAGATTGAAGTCGCTCACAAAAGAAGCAATAAAATTTTGAAAAAAATACGCTTTGGCGCAAGACTTTTTCACGAGTGGATCTATGACCGCTAAAATCAAATCGGAATAGATTTTTTGGCATCGGGGCGCCACGTTGGCATTCGAGCACGGTTCTATCCAGGGTGGGTGCGATCCAAGCTGCTGGTGTGGAAACTGCTTTCTTCGCTCAGGGGGACTCAGCAGCTGGATTCTGCGCTCTTCGAGCGCAGAATCTGGCTAGGGAAGGGACCCTAGGGTGGGTGCCATCCAAGCTGCTCGTGTGGAAACTGCTTTCTTCGCTCACGAGGGAACTGTCTGAACGGTGCGCCGGAACGGGAAGAACGTGTATTATAGGGAGAATCCCCGTCCTCCAAATAGTAACAGAACACGTTTGGTTTTTGCCGAATACTTGAGGCAAACGAGTACGAGAGTGTAATGGTTAAGGGTCCGCAGAGCGAGCTCTTCATGGCAGCGCAAGATCACGGTGTCGTGGCGCAGTGGTAGAGGACTCGCCTCATGTTCGTGAGGTCTAGAGTTCGGTTCCCATGCTACGTGGTGTTTTTGCACTTTTACCATATCATCGGATTTCCATATCTGAACTTGTGTTTGGCTTCACAGTTCCTGCCCAGTGGTACTCCGCTGCAACCCAAGCCTGGAATCGCGATCAGCCCACTTTCCCCAGTTCTCAAACTTGTATAGGATAACAATTCTAGTATAGCCAAGCCTTTTCCTGCGAGACGATCTGTCCACCCGAAAACGTGGTAGTGCCTTCACTGGTTACTGGCGTCGTGACACAAATTCCGGCACAACCCCTTTCTGGTTGAAACTCTTGGTCCTCTTCTTCCACTACCTCCAACTTCTCCACTTCGTCGACTTCCAGCTGTCGCAGTCCGAAATCCCGTGGCATAGTTGCTACCCTTTCCGCCAGCTTCATCTCGTCTCTCGAAGGGACAGCATCCAGTGGAGATCCGCACTTCAGTGTCAGTAGGTGAATGACCACTCGAGGGTTAGCAGACATTGTAGAGTCAGTGTTGGCGGCAGCAGCTTGTTATAACCGCGCGACTTTGTAAGCATAACAGAGGCGAGAATATTGATCGAGGTGGTAGGTCAAGTTGAAGATCATGTGGTCCCCTCCTACACTGTGAGTACACTCGTGGTACTCTCCTCACCGACACTAACGCCTGTGTTATACTCCGCGGGAGCATCCGCGGAACATCCGCGGACCAAGGGTGCACGGCGGACGGCGGGCGTGGCGAGGCGCGGCGATTGGCCAGGTGAGGAATCTCGGCGCGATTCCCGCCCTTCCGCGGATGCTCCCGCGGGAGTATACCTCAGGCCTAACAAATTACATTTGAAGTGTTTTTCTGGCATTCTGCCGCTGTTTCATGTTGTTCCTGCGTCAAAATTTCTTACATTGACAATGAGAACAATTTATTGGAGTAAAAGTTTCATACAAAGTCGCATTTGGCGTATTTCGGATATTGCTGGTGAATTACGAGATTTCGACAAATAGTAAGTAATAAAAACATCTTACCGTAGCAAGCTCCAAAAACAAGTTCAGATATGGAAATCTCTATGGAAATCCGATACAGCGGTAAAAGTGAAAAAACACGACGTAGCATGGAGACCGAACCCTAGACGTCACGAACATGAGGCGTGCCCCCTACCACTGCGCCACCCATTCCACGACACCGGAATCTTGCGCTGCCGTGAAGAGCTCGCTCTGTGGACCCTTAACCATTACACCCTCGTACTCTTTTGCCTCAAGGATTCGGCAAAAACAAAACATGTTCTGTTACTATTTGGAGGACGGGGATTCTCTCCATAGTAGTCGTTCTTGCCGTTCCGGCGTACCTAACAGACAGTTCCCTTGTCAGGGAGACTCCGCAACTGGATTCTGCGCTCTTCGAGCGGACTCCAGCGGCTAGGGAAGGGACTCCAGGGTGGGTGCGATCCAATCTGCTCGTGTGGAAACTGCTTTCTTCGCTCAGGGGGACTCCGCAGCTCAGTTCTGCAGAAGCGCATACAGCTGAAAAAATGCACGCAGAACACCCGAAAATGGTGTAGACGTCAAGACTGCTCAAATTTCAATCAATCAGTTGAAGTGCAAAACTCCCGCAGCGCAGGAGAACCGAACCCCCCGACCTCCCTCGCATGAGGCAGCCCTCTTCCACTGTGCCACGATGCGTCTGGCAGTAGGGCCACCGCGCGGACATACAAGAGATCGGTGCGCATCGATCGAATGCCCTCGTGGAGGCTGACGTAACCCACGTGTGGATTCACGTCAAACGAGTGCGCTCCTGCACCAATTGCGCGCTCACGCCACGCGTCTATTCCGATCTGATTCTAGAGGTCTTAGCAATTCTCCTTTCTCACCAACCTAATAATAGTGTGCAGTGATTCTAGAGGATTGTAGGACAAACACGAGCACTCATGTTCTCTGGCTCTGGCGACTCATGTACTCTATTTGATAGCTCTCATTCGAGACTAACGGACCGTCAGAGGTGGTGGGACTCAGTGTGTCTATGACGTCATTTGCCAGATGTGTGGGGCTGTTTTTATGCAGTGAGTCTGTCATTTTGCGTCTAACCCTTGACGGCGCTTCCGTGAAATTTTCGATGTGGGAAACGCTCATTTAAATAAAGCATTTGAATCGTTTTGCTGGCGTCGAAATTAATGTTCCCAATATTGTTCGAACCTTGTATAGCTCACACGTTTTCGCAACTGAGGAACTTGATTCGATGATTCAGATCGGGATATCAGGATCGGATATCCGAATAATCATTTTCGGATATCCGATCCTGATATCCCGATCTGAATCATCAAGTTATCCTACCCCCGCGAAATTGCCCCTATCCGAATCGTCCAAAGTCTTGGGTCCTCAAAATCGCCCTTATCCGAGTCATTCAAAAATCTGGGGTCCGCGAAATTGCCATTATCCGAATCCGAATTATCCAATTACCAGACGTTCAGCGGCCTCGCGGCCGCCAAAAGTCTGGTTGGGGGCTTCGCCCCAAACCCCGAGTATAGAACACCCCGACCGTGTTCTTTTCTTCTTCAGGCCCTCTTAATTTCATTTCATTCCCCGAAGTACATGTTCTACTAAGTCCTGAGGAACAGACTGTGAGAGTCTCAATCCAAAGTGCTTAATCTGCGAAAACATAAATGAAAAAAATGGGTGTCGGTAGACCGCTCGATACCGTTAACTGTCCGACAGCAATCATGTTCCTCCGATAACTTTCACCCTTCTCCTTACCCTCACTCTCAACCCGCCAATACCCCTTACACTTGTGCCAAATAAAAAAATAAATAAATAAAGGCGTAGTGAAAGTCAAGTACGGGCACACTTGTCGAACGAAGCCTTTAAAAAGGTCTTCTCACGAATGCTGTGCAAAGTATGATCCGTGGAAGGAACAACTTCTGGATCTGGACGCACATTGTACGACGTCTGGATCACGTGTTCTGAATCCGGACGCATGTTGATATCGTCTGTGATACATATGTTGTGCCCCATCGCACGTGTAACGACGTCAGCAGCACGTCTTCTGAAGCCTGATACCCGTTGGACGATACTGATAGAAAATCCTGGTCCGCCATTACTTGTCCCCTTCACTGGACCCCCTCCTTCAGTGGTCCCATCTTCACTGGCCCCCTTTACCGTCTCTCCCTACCCCCCACCTTATACTGGTCCCCTCTTCATTGGGCCTCCTTCACCACTCCCCCCCCCCCCGTTACTGGTTCCACCTTTGCTGGTCTCCCCTTTTCTGGTCCCTTTTACTGATCCCCTCTTCACTGGTCTCTCCTCCCCCGTTACCGGTCCCCCTCACCGGACTTCTCCCCTGTAGTGGTCCTCTTTACTGGTCCCCTCGTCATTGGCCCTCCTTTACCACTACCCCCCCCCCCCCCCATTACTGGACCCTCCTTTGCTGGTCCCCCCTTTTCTGGTCCTTTGTACTGATCCCTTCTTCACTGGTCCCTCCTCCCCCTCCCGTTTCCGGTCCCCCCTCAGCGGACCCTTCCCTGCAATGGTCGCTCTTAGTGGTCCCCTCTTCACTGGTCCTCCTTCTTTCCACTCCCCCATTACTGGACCCTTCCCTGCAGTGGTCCCCCTTAGTGGTCCCCTCTTCACTGGTCCTCCTTTCCACTCCCTCCCCCTGCAGTGGTCCTCTTACTGATCACCTCTTCATTGGCCCTTCTTTACCACTACCCCCCTCCCCATTACTGGACCCTCCTTTGCTGGTCCCCCATTACTGATCCCCATTCACTGGTCACCCATCGGTGACATGTCGTCTGAATCCGGACACCACTTGGGCAACATCGGTGACACCTCTTCTGAAGCTAGACACCCACTGCGCGACATGGGTGACGCAACTCCTGAACCCCGACGCCTGTTGAACGCCGACGGTGAAATGTCTTCTCAACCCAGACGCCCTTTGCGCGACATCGGCGACACGTCTTCTGAGGCACGCGACACGACGTGGGTCAGAAGACGTGTCGCCGATGTCGCGCAAAGGCGTCTGGGTTGAGAAGACATCTCACCGTCAACAAGCGTCCGGGTTCAGGAGTTGTGTCACCCATGTCGCGCAGTGGGTGTCTAGGTTCAGAAGAGGTGTCACCGATGTCGCCCAAGTGGTGTCCGGATTCAGACGACGTGTCACCGATGTCGCTCAAAGGACTATCGGTTTGAGAAGACGTGTTACCGACGTCGCTCGACAGGCGTCCGGTTTCAGGAGTTGTGTCACCCATATCGCGCAGTGGGTGTCTAGGTTCAGAAGAGGTGTCACCGATGTCGCCCAAGTGGTGTCCGGATTCAGACGACGTGTCACCGATGTCGCTCAAAGGACTATCGGTTTGAGAAGACGTGTTACCGACGTCGCTCGACAGGCGTCCGGTTTCAGGAGTTGTGTCACCCATATCGCGCAGTCGGTGTCTAGGTTCAAAAGAGGTGCCACCGATGTCGCGGAATGGATGCTTGGGTTAAGAAGGGGTCTCATCGATATCGTGCAAGGGGTGTCGCGTTCAGACGACATGTCACCGATGGGTGACCAGTGAAGGGGATCAGTAATGGGGGACCAGCAAAGGAGGGTCCAGTAATGGGGGGGGGGGGGTAGTGGTAAAGGAGGGCCAATGAAGAGGTGACCAGTAAGGGGACTACTGCAGGGGGAGGGTCCAGTAATGGGGGAGGGAGTGGAAAGGAGGACCAGTGAAGAGGGGACCACTAAGAGGGACCATTGCAGGGGAGGGTCCGATGAGGGGGGACCGGTAACGGGGGGGGTAGGAGGGACCAGTGAAGAGGGGATCAGTAAAAGGGACCAGAAAAGGGGGACCAGCAAAGGAGGGTCCAGTAATGGGCGGGGGGTAGTGGTAAAGGAGGGCCAATGACGAGAGGAGAGGGGAGGGTCCAGTAATGGGGGGGGGGGGTGTGGAAAGGAGGACCAGTGAAGAGGGGACCACTAAGGGGACCACTGCAGGGGTGGGTCCGGTGAGGGGGGACCGGTAACGGGGGAAGGAGAAACCAGTGAAGAGGGGATCAGTAAAAGGGACCAGAAAAGGGGAGACCAGCAAAGGTGGGACCAGTAACGGGGGGGGGGGGGAGTGGTGAAGGAGGCCCAATGAAGAGGGGACCAGTATAAGGTGGGGGTGGGGAGAGACGGTAAAGGGGACCAGTGAAGATGGGACCACTGAAGGAGGGGGTCCAGTGAAGGGGACAAGTAAGGGTGGACCATGATTTTTTATCAGTATCATCCAACGGGTATCAGACTTCAGAAGACGTGCTGCTGACGTCGCTACACTTGCTCAACATCAGAATGTATCACAGACGATGTCAACATGCGTCCGGATTCTGAACACGTGACCCAGACGTCGTACTACGTGCGTCCAGATCCAGAGGTCGTTCCACATACTTTGCACAGCATTCGTGAGAAGACTTTTTAAAGGCTTCCTTCGACAACTATGCGCGTACTTGACTCTTACTACGACTGTATTTATTTATTTTTTTATTTCACTCCGATACAAGTGTAAGGGGTATTGGCGGAGTTGAGAGTGAGGGTAAGGAGAATGGTTAAAGTTATCGGAGGAACATGATTGCTGTCGGACAGTTAACAGTATCGAGCGGTCTATCGACACCCATTGGTTTCATTTATGTTTCCGCAGATTAAGCACTTTGGATTGAGACTCTAACAGACTCTCTGTTCCTCAGGGCTTAGTAGAACATGTACTTCGGAGAACGAAATGAAAGTAAGAGGGCCTAGAGAAGAAAAGAGCGCGGTCGGGGTGTTCTATACCCGGGGTTTGGGGGCCAAGCCCCCAACCAGACGTTTGGCGGCCGCGAGGCCTGGTCTGGTTACATATAAAAGCGTGTGGAAGACATGAATCATACGAGTGCAACATAACTGCCGTTATGGCGTTTGCGCGATGACGTGTGGAACAAGTCGACCACGTATGAGGGATAATTCGCCAGAGTGGACTTAGTGTCGAAAGGGATTTACTCCTAATTGAGGATCCATACTAAAGGCCTCTGCACACTTTGCGGCAACGCGGCGCACGGTAGGCAGCAAAACTGCCGCGCAGGAGGCACTCATCCTCAGCTTTGCCACCCTACTCCATCGCCGATGCGGTTTCATTATCATTATCAGTTTCCATGGCAAAGCGGCTGCAGCGGCAATAATGCCTCGCATAATTATTGCCGCAACCGCGTTGGCGGCACATCAGCTGCTACCTCTGCGTCTCTGCCCTATGCTTATGGATACTGATAGATATAGATAGGGCTCCCGCGTTGCCGCAAAAGTGTGCGGAGGCCTTAGAACTTTCCTCATCCAAGCAAATTGGCTAGGTAGCGACGAGGTGTGCTGTATAGTACACCATATCAAATAGGAGTGGGCTCTTTAGCGCATAAACAAGTGAAGATTAATGGATCAATCCGAAGTTTTGACTGAAACCTGAAATCAAGATTTTTGGATACGATATGACGTACGTAAAATGAACAGGACACTATCCATCACGCCTTGGTCAATTTCAAACGTTTGGAACCAAGTCTCGAATCCTATGTTTTCTCAATCATTTCTACGTAATGTTTTGGACTTGCTCATTGCAGTTGCTTTCTAAAGAATAAATGCGCTTGATGATATGAGCTTGCCCGAAGTACCACGACGCCCACGTCTGTTGGTCCAAAGTACAATACTTGCTACATTTTTGTTGTACGAAGAGGGCAAAAGAAAAAGTGGCGCTTTTTGCATCGGGAAGCTGTACACAAAGTATATGGAACTGAATAAAGTGGGCTATGCATTCTTTCCCATATGTGTTGCATTTATGCAGCGCGTTTTGCAGTTCTACCGAGTATGCTGAACGTTACACGGGCACAGCTAAATTGGAAACGCAAGTGTATTCAGAGGTCATTAATTGCCAATTTCATTTTAATTGGCCTGCAGCTGAATTGCAGTTGGGTCAGCCGTGCGAAGGACGTGTCGATCCACACTACTGGAGGCCTATCACAGTGATGCTTGAAGTCCCTCGGGATCCACCTCAGTGCTCTTTTTGTCCATCGGCTGTCTTGTCTCCTCATACTGTGACCAGCACATCGGCCTTTAGCCTTCCACACCTAATTCGCTGAGTGATGAAAATGAGACATTCCTCTCATGTCGGAGCCACGAAATCCAGCTCGATTTTGAGTTCGCCGGTTGTACTTCAGAGGACATCGTTCTTGCGCTCTATCCCTGGTCCTTAGCGTCTTTGACGTAGTAGCAGGATCGGTCCACGTTTCCACCACGTGCAAGAAGGACCGCCGGCTTGAATAGGTTTGCTTGGAGGTCGATGTCCGTTAGATGATTCGTAGCCTCCTTGAGAGGTTTGAAAGCAATCCATGGAGCTCTTAACCTCCTAGCCAGCTCGTCTTTCATTTGGTTCTGTTCATCGAACACCAGAGATGTACGGGCGCCCAAACGACTTGAGAGCCCCAATTGGATTATTTTTCCCTCGCAGTAAGTGTTCTTAATGAGCTGTATCTTCCTCCTGTTAGTTCGCAGTCTTATCCGTTTCCTGCTTCGTTCAGCTCAGCAAGCATAATTTCTCCTTTAGAGGTAGAATTCGAGAGAGTACCATGTCGTCCGCGCTTTGAGAGGAATCTTCCATCCACAGGTTCGCCCTATTCGACCTAGTTTTTCACTATCCACCGCAAGCCTGCTATGAGTAGCAGTCGGCGAAGATGAGATGTAATGACAAATAGTATTAACGACACCCCGCAGTAATCCTCGAGACGGCCTCGATGTGATCCATGCAGCTGAATTCTTTCCTGAATCCAGCCTATAACCCACAGCTTGGGCTTCATCTAGTGTCTTTGATATGCATGCAAGAATAATCTATGTGAAGAGCTTTAAAGCACGCTAAGCAGCGGTAGTTTCGAAGATTCTGTCGGTCGCTCCTCTTCTGAAGAAGGAGCGCGAGTTGCTCCACTGGTCGGCGACATTTGAAAGTATGATGTTATGGCGACACGAGTACGACGTGTAGCGGATGTCCTCCAGCCCAAAGAAGGTCGGCTGAAATGTAGTCCGGCTCAGGGCTGTGTCACTCGTCTCGTCAGCTCTTGATTGCAACACGAACTTCTAAAGGAAGAATCATTTGCAGTAATTCACGAGCGGGATTGTTTGGTCTTAACAAGGGAGGAGATGAGCGAAAGAAGTTTGTTTAGGGCCTTTCCGCTATCGACAACCTCACCCGGGTAGAGTTGAGAGCCACATCCTCGTTCAACAGAGCTGGTAGTGGGGTTTTGTGTTCGCAGAGTTCTCTGCGGCACTTTTTTTAGACTAAATCATCTCGATGGTGCTTCGAGCAACTTGTTTCTTCTGTAGCACTACAGATCCTCTTGAAAGGCTCTTCTGCAGATGACATTAGATACCAACCGCTTGACGTGTGTTGTATCGGATCCATTCTTAAAGTCATTCACTTTTGAGGACACTTCATAGAGGCGTTCGAAATGCCGTCCAAGTTCATTTTTGGGGCCTTAATGCTTTCATTTCACAGAACTGCAGTACATTGAAAAGTATGCCGTGGTCCTCCATAGGGTGCTCGGTGATCACACGGTCCTATCTGAGTACATAGTCCGAAGGCATTTCTCTACTCCCTCTTCTCTCTCTTGCACGATGACTGATTTTAGCTCCCTCAAAGGAGGTCATTGCGTCCATACGATCCATGGCAGAAGAACGGCGCTACTTCAACATTCAGTGTACACCACCGTCGGTTAGTAAGTATGTGGCCGAATTCCGCATGAATCGTACATTGGGTGATAACGATGTCTACCAATGACGCTTTCTCTTCATGAAGATAGAGTTTCCATGAAGAAGGCGTTCACCGGATAGAAGTTCAGTGAAACGATTGGTGTTTTCGTTCCGTTCTCCAGTTCTTAATTGATGATGTTGAGGATGAAGACGAAGGATGGCCAGGACGACACGTGTAGACTATACGTCCTGCCACTTCGGGGGCCGGATTCATTAATGAGTTTACCTTGGGTTATGTGAGTGGTGAAAATGCTCACCAGTGGATGAACCACTCAGCGGATTTTTCCCCCTAGCTTACCCTATGCCCCCTATCTTCACTGGTTCAACTTTTATTCCTTAGCCTTACCAATCATCAATCCTTTCTGACCTGGCCCCAGATTCCTCAACCCCTTACCCCGATTTCTATATATCGGTAATCGTATCTGTACCTCTGCATCTCTATGTATCACTTATACGTAGGCCGATGTGGTGAATTCGCCATGAGGTAATACCGGCGGTATCGTTTATGAATCTGTCCCCAGAAGATGATGGCAGAACCCAACGCGCTAGGTACTGAGGATGGTGCTGTGCTGTCTTGGGAAAATAAAACCACGTATGAACGGCCTTGCCGGAGCGAGCTATGTGTAGTTCAGGCTTCGCTGTGCTTCCGAAGAGTTTTGGTACTCTTTCTTAGCCTGGGAGACCCAATCCGAGATTCAATATCTTCGTTGTACATCGCAGTTCGACACATATTGCCACTTCCACGCCTTGGTGCGACGCTAACCTAAATAAGGGACGAAATTATAGCGATGCGAAAGTGAGGCTTTCAATTCTGTAACAATTTCTTCCTCTTTTCAGCGTTTGTCCCGCCTCGTAGCGGGGTCCGCTATTCTGGTGTCATTACGCCACCTTTTCCGATCGGCGCTAGATCAGGGTGGACACCAGCAACCTTCAAGTCCATATGTAATGTATCAGACCAGCGCTGCATCGGGCGCCCTCTAAGCCGCTTTCCAATTACTTCGAAGTTAAGGCCTATTTTGCGGACACTGTCTTCTTTTCCACGCAGAACGTGGCCGTATCATCGTTAACGAGCTTCGCTCATCTTGTCAGTTATCAGCGCGACACCGAACTTTTACCGAATAGGCTTCCTACAACTGCAAAACTAATACCATGCTAACCAGGCGCCGGATTCATCAACGACTTACAGAGATTTGGCAGAGAAATTGCAGCGGAGACTCCTAAAAAATAAGAATTAACGCGACTTATCAACAAGCTGTGAAATGTTGGCGTTATCAGGTTTTCCCGCTGTAATTTCTTTGTCAAATCTCTGAAGTCGTTGATGAATCCGGTCCCAAGGTGCCATCTCAACGGTAGGTCGGAGCGGCCCAAATGTTGTACATGGGCAGAATCGCCTCTCTTTGGGAGCAACAAAAAGCAAATATCTCGACCCCAATACAACTCTGCGCAGAGTTAGGGACGACGGAAGTTGGACCGTTGGCAGTGTTAGCCCTCTGCCTGCACGCGAAGGGTGGGCTCAAGTTGGCTGTAAGCAGCGATCGTGGGGATTACGCCGCCCCTCTACCCACTGTCCACCGCCGCTCGCTCGTCATTGTTGTTTCCAGCCAACTTGAGCCTGCGCCCCCGCGTGCAGGCAGAGGGCTAACGCCACCAACGCCTCAACTTCAGTCGTCCCTAAGTCTGCGCAGAGTTGTATTGGGCTCGAGATACTTGATTTGGTTGTTTTTCAGTGAGAAGCGGTTCTGCCCATATGCAATATTTGGGTTGTTCAGACCTGCAGTTGAGATAGTCTCCTGGGAAGACATAAAACTGTAACACATAGCTAACTTTTATTAAGACAAGTGTTCCGACACGCCTAACGGCGTGTCTCGCACTTGCGCTCTTCGCGCGACTTTGCAACATCACTGAACTACGGAAAGTAGTCTTTGTAAAACTTAAAAACCTCTAACATCTAGATATGCTTCGCACTTTATTGGCTTCAAGCCGTTCACCACTTCCGTGGGTTCATCGTGGAGATTCTCTCCTGACCGTGCAGTATATACATTGGATCCGATCGAAAATCTTCGGATAATTGGATGATTCGGATAAGGGCGATTTTGCGGATACCGAATTTTTGGATGATTCGGATAAGAGCGATTTTGCGAACTCCGGATTTTTGGATGATTCGGATAAGAGCGATTTTGCGAACTCCGGATTTTTGGATGATTCGGATAAGGGCGGTTTTGAGGACCCCGGATCTTTGGATGATTCGGATAATGGCAATTTCACGAATCCCGGATTTCAGATATCCGAGTCGGATATCCGACTCATTAACGCAAGATGCAGTTTATCAGAATACTACCGTTCTTAGAAGAGGAACCCATCCTTTAACAACAACAACAAAAACAACAACACCAACATTGTATTTATCGAAAGGCTCTCACTTCTCGTTAAGGAAGGAAACATCAAAGAGCTGGATCATTCCAAACAGGGATGTGCGAAATTTCCGTGTCAGTGTTCCGAATTTCGGTTTCCGGCCGTTTTTACGTCCGTTCCGTTCCGTGTTCCTCTCCCTTTTGGGCCAAAAGATGAAACAGAAATGGTGACCTATCACTCATTGGTTGCTTTGCACTACCTTCATTCACCTCTTGAACATAAACCAAAAGCTGAAGAAGGAGATTAACTATGCGTTTGTGATTGTGTTGCTTTCAAACCGGCGGTGCATCGTGATTTCGAAACAGTAACCAAACTGGATTCTTTCTTCTTTTCTTGAAACGATGTACTATCGAGTAGCGTAGGTCCACAAAGGTTCCATGAGTGTTTGAGTAAAGAATCAAATTCCTTATCCGGAGCAGCTTATCTTTTTCCCCAGTAATCGTAGGTCTGGCCTGGAGCACGAAATCTAGATCACTGTTCTTTAAGCACCCTTAGGCTGCTAATAGTGCGCTTCATAGGGGACATTGGATCTTTCCTAGTCGGAGGAGGGCGTGCGGTGTCTTGCCTCTCTAATCCCCTCATCTGAGTTTGTTTCAGAGCTTCAGCTACTGAGAATTCATACTATGGTACCCATGTGTAGGTGTCGTGTCGTGCGTACTGAACGCAACTGTAAAGGCTCCCACACAGTTCTACGGCAACGCCGCTCGCCGCTATGGTTAAGGATAGGGCAGGGACGCCGCCGGCGGCGAGCTCTGCGTCTCTGCCCTATGGTTAAGCATAGGGTCGCGGCGCTGCCGCAGAATTCTGTGGGGGCCTTAACCTTAACTCTGCCCCTCCCAATTGGGATAGACCTGGGACATTCAATAAGACCGGTTAAGTGCTATGAGTGGCGAAATCTCTGGCATCTTACTCGTCAGCTGGGTTCATTGCGTTTAAAATACTTTCTTCCTATTTACAGAGAGATTTTGCACAAACTTCAATTTGTTACACTAGTAATGTTAGAAAATTAATCATAGTAATAATATGAATACAAGATTTTTAAATTGTTATATGTTGCTGAAAAAAGAGTCGCATGCTGCCTTGCTCTTCTAAATTTGTTAGCGGAAACTCAGTTATTACTACCATTGGATAAATGTGTGTTTATGAGAAAGTAGACGAAGTAATGAGTTTTGAGTCATTTTCATTTCGGTGTTTCGTATTCCGGTTTTCTCCCATTTTCGAGCTCTTCCGTTCAGTAGTCCGTCTTCCGCTTTTCTTTAAAGAATTTATTTACATCCCTGATTCCAAGATGAATTATTATAAGATCCGGGCTTTCCAAAATGCCAAATGACGCAAATTGGGTGGGGGTCACCATGTATTCAGTGCTTTTCCTCCTTCATAAGAAGGCACATGAATGTCGAATTACGTGAGAAATGGTCTAACACACTTCATCAAAAGGTAGACACGCGTGTTGAATAACATTTTTAATTTCATGCAGCACAAAGTGCGGTATGGGCTGTTCTACATGGTGACCCTCTCGAGCCAATTTGCGCCGAATGCTATATAATGTGAAATAGCGAAGTCCCGATCAGAGGGCGTGCGTAATCCATTCTCTCCCTCAGTCCCCGTCCTTGCTGTCCCCTGCAGCGCGACATGGTATTTGAAGGAAAATATGCCAAGATTGACGTAACGCTCAGCAGCGTGCCAAATGTATTCAACGTCATTACGACACTATTAGGGGGGAGGCCAAAGTAATGAGACTCTCCATGTCGTGCACATATGTCGTGACCGGAGTCCGGTTTCGCGCTTCTCGTATTTGTATGTTTGTTTGCTACTTACTGAAGGCCACCTGAGCAGTGACCACTTTCGCCCTTTCCAGAAGCATTCCAAAACCCCGGGGGACGGTCTCGAGGTGCACCCGCCCCTGCTGGGGGCGTGCGATCTTCCTCTCATCCCCCTTGTTCACCCACCCCCCAACCACCTAGGCTTCACCAAGAGTCTAACGGCTGCCTTACGAAACCTTTGACACACAACACGAAAGTTTCCGGTCCGCAGAACAGCGGCTGTACCTCCTGACGCCACGCCTCCCAGCAGGAGGCGGGTGTACCTCCTGTCGCGCTGCCCAAGACCCCAGTCTGTCCATGCCGAAACCTCAGTCTGACAAGTCGACCTGTGTCGCGCAAATCTCGCCTCATTCCCAACCCCGAACAGCCTGGACTCAATAGTCACGCATGACGAGAAGTACGTCTTCTACCTTAACCCTGCCAAGCAGCGAGCCTGGGTGAGGCCTGGTGACCTGTTACCGACCTTCGTTCGGCAGGTTGTTGACGGCGAGAAGCACCTTCTGACCTTTTGAGTCATCGCCCATGGTTACTGGAAGCTGCTTTCCAAAAGCACAACGATGGACTCCAAGGACATGGTGAGCGAAATCCCCATCGGGCAAAAGTGACCACCGATAAGCTTGCTCAGATGGGCTACGTTCACATGCCTCATCCCTCGTATTCGCCGGACATCTCTTCATGCGACTGCCACTACTTTTTGAGCCTATAGGACCTCATGGTCGGAAGGGATACAAGGACCCAAGCAGACCTCGACAACCATAACGATCAGTGGATCAGCGCCAGGCCTAAGCAGTTCCGGTACGACGCGATCAGGAAGTTGGCTGATCGATGGCAGTAAGGTCACTGACCTTAATGGCGAATGTAATCCTCAGCACCGTTGAGTTGTAATTGAGTTATAAAGCGATAAAGAAATTTGTTGAATTTGTCTCATTACTTTTGGCCCACCCTAATATTTCACAATGGGGCGCGAAAACGTATAACTCAGCAGCGTGCCCGCCCGTGAAATTCGTTTTGAATGTGCTTTTATCCGAGGTGCGCGATTTCAAAATGGAGCGAGGAAATTGAACGAGTTATCCGAATTTATCCGATTTTATCCGAATCATTCAGGGTCCGGATAATTGGATGATTCGGATAATGGCAATTTCGGGCACCCCGGATTTTTGGATGATTCGGATAAGGGCGATTTTGCAGGCACCGGATTTTGGATGATTCGGATAAGGGCGACTTTGGGGACCCCGAATTTTTGGGTGATTCGGATAAGGGCAATTTCGCGGTGGCCGGATAAATGGATGATTCAGATCGGGATATCCGAATCGGCTATCCGAAAATGATTCATTCGGATCCAATGTATAGTGCAGTAACGCCATTGGTTAATGCTGCGCAGTTCTTATGCCCTCAGGTTGCTCTTCCTTAACCGTTCTCATGCCCAACAGCTTGTGTTTCCGGATATCGTGACGTGCCTTCCGAATCCGGACGCCAGGTTTCCCCTCACTCGTTTCTTCATACTGGATCTAATTGCTGGTCTCTTATCTGGTCTTCCCCTCCCCCCTTTCCTCCCCACCTTCCTGGTCTCAACTCTGCCCAATTCCTTGTTTCCACTATTGACCACATTATGTTCTCTTTTTGCTGGTTTCCCCATCTTGGTCTCTCCTCCAGGTTGTTTCTTTCCTTCCTGGTAGCTCTCCTGGTCCACCCTAGAGGTCCCTCTGCTTCTCTTCTCCACCACTCCCTTAATGGTCCTCCCATGCTCACGGCAGACGTCGGTGGCACGTATTGGGAATCAGGACCTTCAGAAACCCGCGTAGTTGCCCCTGTGCCAAGCAGGAGGAGGCTGCGCTTCCATGTTGAATTCTGAATGCGGCCGCTCGTCGTACGACGACGGTGTCACCTCTTCTGACTCCTGACGTTTGTTGCGAAACGTAGGGGACACTTATTCTGGATCCAGATGCTCAGAAACGCGCGCAGATGTCGCTGTGTCAAGCAGGAGGAGGCTGCGCTTCCTCTGCTGCGGAGCACCCCAGGTTAAACAGCGCGTTTTGTCCGCGCTATAGATGATGAGGCATATCTCACGCAGGTTTCTAACCTGCGTCAGGTACGCCTCATCATCTACAGCGCGGTCAACTAACTCAACTAGTGGTAGACTTGTATACCTTCCGTGTAATTACCAGGGAAGGGTGTCTGGCTTATGTCTGCTGTAACACCTTAGTCGGCCGAAATTAAAAAGAAAAATCAGCACCCTAATTAACCCACCTGCGAGAAGTTTGGGTGACAATTTTTCGACCTGTTTAACATTCGCTGAAAAGCATAACACACCGTATGATACGGAAAGTGAGAAAAATAAGTGAAGCACGGCTCACAGTTATCTGTTATTTGACAATTTAGAGTGGAATAAATGTGTAGAGTTGCGTGAGAAGCAAGCTGAGCATCGCGAAGGTGGCATTTTTCCAGTAAATGCCACCGACACGATTCTCAGTGCTGCGCGTTCCGAACTCGGCACTACGAAACCGGGACGGCGTAAGGTCGATAAGCAGACGTGGCTGTGGATTAACGAAGTTAGGGAAAAAGTCCGAGAGAAGAAGAGATTATACCACGCATTCCTCGGCGATAAGACAGCCGATAAATGGCGTCTGTATCAGGAAGCCAAGAAAGCCGCTAAGAAGGCGGTAGCCGTTGCAAGAGCCACTCATTACGATGATGTCAACGGGAGGCTTGAGTTGCGCGATGGCGAGCGATTTCTTCATCGACTCGCGAAGGTCCGCCATCGCCAGACTGAGGATGTTGAGAAGTTCTTTGGCATCAACGATGAGAACGGTCATCTACTCATGGACCGCAAGATGGTTTTGAACCGATGGCGCACCTACTTCGAGGAAGTCACAGTAGAGTTTGCTCATCCGAGCATTCCATCTTCTCCTCCTGTATACGGTCCCGTTCAGAAAATCACCGTAGAGGAGGTAGAAGCGGCTTTGAAGAGGATGAAGCCGGGCAACGCAACGGGCCCCGATGATTTGGCGGCCGACTTATGGAAGTCGAAATCCTGGTACCCAACGAAGTGGCTGGCGACTTCTTCAACCAGGTTATTGTGGAGAAGAAAGTGCCCGATATCTGGCAGAGAAGCACGACGATTCCGATTTGGAAAAAGAAGGGCAGTCCAGCAGACTGCACAAACTACCGTCCAATCCGATTGCTTTCGCATAGCATGAAGATCTTCGAGCGGATTGTGACGGGCGCATTCGTGATACCGTCCAGCTCTCTACCAATCAGTGCGGCTTCGTAGCTGGTTGCGGCACAGTCGATGCCATACACGCCGTTCGTCTTCTGATAGAAAAACACCGCGAGAAACAGAAGCCGGTGCATCTTGCCCTCCTGGATTTGGAGAAGGCCTTTGATCGCGTTCCGCGTGAAGTGATATGGTATGCCTTACGAGAACATGGAGTCCCCGAAGAACTCGTAGAGTGGGTACGAATACTTTACTCTTGCCCAAAGAGTCGAGTGCAAGCTGCATCAGGTACGTCGATGGAGTTTCCCATCTCTGTCGGAGTACATCAAGGGTCTGCGCTCTCCCCTATACTCTTCGTCGTCGTTATGGATGTCATATCGCGTGATCTTCAGCAGCCAGTCCCTTGGACGCTGCTTTATGCTGATGATGTAATGCTCGTTAGCGAAGATAAGATTGAACTCCAGCGGCAGGTACAAGCTTGGTGCGATCGCTTGGAGAGATTTGGACTCGAACTTAATGTCAAGAAGACCGAGTATATGACGACAGATGAAGACGAGTACAGCTCCATTAAGGTAAATGGCATTGAGCTGCCACGTACTTCGGTATTCAAGTACTTGGGATCAGCAATCGCGTCCGATGGCGGTTTACTCGTTGAAGCCAACTAACTGAATGCAGCGTGGTCCAAATGGCGCTCACTGACGGGAGTGCTCTGCGACAAGAAGATACCAGAGCGTCTAAAGTCGAAGATCTACAGAGCAGTCGTCCGACCTGTTTTTGCTATTTACGGAGCTGAGTGCTGGCCCGTTACCAAAGAAATTGAGAGGCGCCTCAGCGAAATGGAAGCCAAGACGCTCCGGTGGACGGCCGGAATTACGCGTTTGGATCGAGTACGACTCCTTACGGCAGAGCTTCAGTGTCACCCCGATATTTGAAAAGATGCGCGAAGCTCATCTGCGATGCTACGGCCACGTCCTTCGCGCAAATAATGACACTGTCCGAAAGAATGGTCTTAACCTTGCTGTGCCCGGTAGGCGGCCACGAGAGCGACCAAAACAGCGGTGGCTTGATACGCTGCATCAGGACTTGAAGGTGGCGAGGTTGCACCCTGATCAGGCATTTGATCGGGAAAAGTGGCACCAACATCCCAGGAAAGCGGACCCCGCAACTAAGCGGGACAAACGCTGAAGAAGAAGAAGAAGAAGAAGAAGAAGAAGAAGAAGAAGAAGAAGAAGAAGAAGATGTGTGGGAAGCAAGCTGATATGTTGGTCGATCGCTCTGGAGATCGAAGACAGGGCGAATTTTTTCGCCCAAACCTGGCCCCGGGGGAGAGGGTTATTTGGGGTGCTGATCACGAACCTGACATCCGTTTTTGAAATTTATGATGATTACGGTAGGTTACAATAGGAACGAGTGCATAGGGCTCTCGAGGTCATAATCACCGATTTCGCCCAAAGTTCTCCCAGGGTGGTTACTTGGGGTGCTTATCACGAATCTGACATCCGATTTTAAAATTTATGCTGATTACGGTAGGTTACAGTAGGTACGAGTGACTAGGGCTGTCAAGGTCATAATCACTGATTTTCCCCAAACCTCGCTTAGGGGTTTATTTGAGATACTGATCAAGAATATGACCCTTATTTGACAATTTAGAGTAAATAAATTTGTAGGCGATGTGTAGGAAGTATACTGGTAAAGGAGGCAGCGGTCATGAAAAATTGCTAAAATAGTGCATGGCACGGGAGTCAAACGCCTGACCTAGCACCTATGAGGCAGCGTCGCACCTCTCCGATCCGAGTCACCGATTCGCTTGCCGCAGAGCCTTTCGGCACGTCAGCGCGAGCACGTATACGCGTGAGAACGCGCTGACGGCGCAAGGCTGTACCCTATTTCGTGGATCCGAGGACTCAGCAAAAAGGATACATGTTTTTCTACTATATGAAAGGAGGAGATTCTTGCAGTACTAACCATTACTCCTGTTCAGACAAACGCCTGAGACCCTTCTCTGGTTTGATAAGTTACTTTCATTAAGTTAGCCATAAGTTCTCCCTGCAGTTGGGCACCCCACTTCAGATTCTAACGGGCCTAAAGGGTGGCTGAAAAGTTCGGGCAATTTTTTCGGTGCTACTTTTGACTTTAAAATTTATGTTTTTTGTTGTTTCTGTTGCTTCCGTTGTATTACTCGCGCGATTTTGATCTAGAATGTGTTGCTCCAGTTTTCTTATTTTCAATTGTGTTGGACCTGTGTTTCGTGAAAGTCAACGTGCCACCGTCGTTAAGTTGCACAAGACGGGAGTGAAGACCGCGGACATAGTTCGGACAACCGACTTTAAACAAAGAACCGCCTGCAAGATCTAAAGAGCTAGAAGGAGAGAGTCGGAACCTCGGACCGTCCCCGCAGCGGCCGCCATCATAACGACAACACCGGAGAACATCGACAAGGTTCGCTGTCGCATTCGCCGCAATTCTGAGGTAACCATGAACAAGATGGCTACGGATCTCGGGATCGGGAGGGAACGAGTCCAGCATATCGCCAGGAGGAAGCTGGGGTTATGTAGCTACAAAGTCGCTCGTACTCGCTTCCACAACGACGCGATGAAAGCTGAGAGGTTGAAGAAATGCAGGCGAATGCGTCGGCTGGTCAGTGTTGGTCGCTTGTCGAGGGTGCTATTCTCCGACGAAAAGATCTTCACGGTTTAGCCGGATCACAACCGTCAGAATCGCCGGCAACTGCTCAAGAAGGGTCATCAGAAGACGACGACTGCAAGGACCATCAGCCGCAGTCATTTTCCAGCCCAAGTGATGGTGTGGGCTGGGATATGTGCTACCGGAAGGACGGCACTGGTCCTCATGGAGCAAAAAGTCAAAATCAACGTCACCAGCTACTAACAATACGTTCTCCGTGACGTACTGGAGCCGCAGAGGTCGTGCCATTCTAGCGAAAATGGATTTTCACTTCAACAGGACTGGACACCTGCGCATTCCACCAAATCCACAATTGCCATTTGCGAGGAGCTCTTCTCAGGCTTTTGGAGCAAGGACATCTGGCCATCCAACTCGACTTATCTCAAGCCGATAGATGTTCGGTGTGGCCAGTCATGGAGCAGAAGATCTCTACTTATATGCATTGTCTAAATATATTGACCATTTAAATGCCAGAAGATAGAGCTTGAGCTGGCGAACTCAAATATCCATACGTTTTTCTTGGAATTATTGAGTTTTAAGATTGCTGTCCGAGCCCAAAACCCAACTGCTCCGTCCCCCGTTCGTGCCAAAACTGCTCTAATTGCTCAGCAGAGGACTGTGCAGTGGGATTGGAAGCTAGGCAAGGATAAGAACTCAGGGAGGGACTCGATCCATCTGACTGGCTAGCATAGGGGGACGAGCGCTCTATCCCCTCGTCCCCCTGTCCGCCCCAGCAGCACTGAAAGGCTATACTGTAGACTAGATTACATGCTAGAGCAAGACGACTGTAATGATGCACTTTCTTACGAGGGTTTCTGTACTACGTCCTATGCGCGGGTGAAGATGATGTGGAGAAGGTCGTTTGACCGAATTTAAGAAGTCGGCTGTTGTCGTTTTCTTAGCTTAATGATGGGCGACTGTCAAGGAATATGTTATTGACAGCCGATTATCCAATATTATGACATATTGAGCGGTAGTATGGATTGGGATCATGTGCCTAGTACGGAGCGTTCTAGCAGCGATGTTCGCCTTACACCGCCAGCGCTGTTTGACCGCACGTAACATCCGCGATATCCTCTAGGTCTGTCAGCACCCACCCGTGATACGGGGATGGGCCGGATGATGGAACCGGTTAGCCCTAGTTTATACTTGCGCCGCTGCGCGGCGCGGCACGATGATCGGAATAGGTATCGACCGAGCAGCGCGAAAAATCGATATCCATGGCGATCGTGGTGCCGCGCCGCGTGGCGGCGCAAGTATAAACTGAGGCTTAAGCTGAAGACCTTGCTAGTAACAATGTTTTAACACATTAGCTCAAGCCTGGAACGGCTGGTAGAGAGGCTATATGTCGTTACAGGATGTTTTGTTGCGATCAAAACTCTTGCGCCAGGCGGACTCGAACCCGCATCTTCTCTCCGGGCAGCGATGTTCGCCTTACACCACCGACGCTGTTTGACCGCACGTACAGTCCAGTGGCTGCTTTACGAGATAGTGGAGACGCAGACATTTGCCACGCCTCTTAAAGGGCGGGGGTAGAACGCCACTCCGCCGATAGATAGATGGATAGACAGACATAGAAAAACATGCCGTCAAGAAGCACTGAAAGCAGGAGTCTGTGATCTGACTCGGGTGCACGCAAATTAACTGTAACCGTGGCTTCTTGATTTTCGATGTTGTTTATGAGTGATGCGGTCTTTCCGCTCATCCCTCCTTTACCGTACCGCAAGCTTGTCCCATTTCTCCAATCTAATTTATGCAAAAATTCTACTTATTGTGTGCCTAATGTTACATGTCGTTGCAGTGGCTGCTCGTTGCTGTGCTGGCGATGGTATTGCGGACGAATTCTACGTAACCTTTACCTTGGTTGAAGGTGAAGTAGGTTTTCGGATCCTGAACGGAACGCATCAGTTTGGGTTTGATAGTGCGTTTTCGCGTATAATCAGGTTCTTTATCATATCATCTATATCATATATCATTAATGACTCGTCATTGAACATGCGTAAAAAGTGGGAAGGGACGAGTTTTTCGTGGAAACAGGACATTGTTCCAACATTGCGGAAATTGTGGGGGACGCCGTAGCACTGTGCGCGAAGGGGAGGAAAATCCCTTACTCATCGCCGCTGCAACGTTTTACGGACAGAGAAGAGACATGGCTTTGGTCGGCCTCCCGTTTTGTGGCGAGATGTTCTAGCAGATGTTTGAAATTGATCGACCGCTACCAATCTAAGCGTAGTGAACATGGAAATCATCGCGGGATCAGGCGCAGACGTGACGTGCGACCTGATGAGGTCTGGCATATGGGCGAATTTTTTAGAATCAGTGAAGGTGTCACAGTTAGCCCTCTTCTGTTTCGAAGAGTTGGAAAGAACACAAGGAACCTTCTTCAGACTAGGAAGTCTACTAAAGTCATTGTCACACCATGATTGGCTCCCAAACGCACAATCCGGATCTTTCTGCATGGTCGCGAACATACGTGAAAACTCATCCGTACTCATACTTTACGTATGTTTAATATTAGTTGTTCAGTGCTGTATTGACCCGAAGTTTGCTTTTTAGCTCGCTCTTTGAGAATATGTTTTAGGCACAAGGGCAGATTCCCGTGCTGTTGTTGTAGTAGCTGACGACGGGAACCTAACAGAATTGCAGGACTGCTGGCGTAGTCGGTTTCCTCGCTACTACGGAAAGTTCCATATTTTTATGTCTCTGGATTTGATAGATCGGTGGGCTTATTTTGTTTTATATCTACGAATAATAATACTCTTATCTAAAGCCGAACTTTTATCTTAAGATGATAACCAATGCGTTTGAAGTATCTTCCCCGGTAAGCAACAAGGGAGATAAGTAGTGTGAAAGGCTGCAAACATTGCGATTCACTCTGTGAGTGTTGCTCGCTTGTTACTTACCAAAGAAGGCTCGCAGGTGTATTTCATAACATTGGAAATGGGTAACATTGCGAGAATCTCCCTCCAAATAGTGGAAAATACGTATACCAGACCTTTGGCGGTCACTGCACCAAGTATAGCGTCTGATATACGTCTTCAGCGACTTCGATTATTCCCAGGGGCTGACGTTTCGGGACGCTGTCGATCGCCGTCAATCATTGAGTATCGCCAATACGCCATGCTCCCACTCCATTGTGATGGAAGGAAATACATACACAGGAAATGTGAATGTGTTTCAGAGAAAAAATGTTTTTCGAAGTGAGTGCGCGTTGAAATATAGACACTAGTTTTCCGAAGAGGTGCTAGGATTAGCGGATTGAGAAGTCGGGAAAACATGTCGTAAATTAGGTTGCGTCATGCGAGCCTCTCGATTGCGCGCTCTGTCTGCTCCTTCGTAAGCAGGGCGCATATGAAAACACCTCTAGAAGAGAAGAAACGCAATCGAAAGGTTCTCCTTAAAATAAGTTTTTGATGAGATGTACTAGATAGAATAACTTTTAGCAAAAGAGAGCGAGCATCACGAGATTTTCCCAGCCTATAGACAGTTTATGGCAAGCATTCTATCTCCAAGTGGTTAAATATCTGCTCAACAGTCTTATGGTCGGAACAAGCCATCAACAAAGACCGTGATGTTGCTTCCGAGTCGCCTGAGATCTTTATGGACCTGAGACACTATTTCTCATCAAAGCAGTCTCAAGAAGGTTTAACACAATTTTCTTGAGCATTCGAGACAAGCGAGTGTTGTGCTTGTCCTCCGTATAATTCACACCTAAGTTTAGGGTTTTCATCCTGAAGCCTGTAACGTGCTCATGAAGCTCTTTGTTCTTTGCCAAAGTCTCTGGAAAAGGACCTTGCGCTTCAAGAATGCTGCCTGCGAATATTTTAAGGAATGTTGGCGCCTTACCTGATCGAAGCTGATCCAAAGCAGATGTGATGTTGACAGTTGATTCGTCTCCACATTTGTCAATGATCTTGTTCGTAGTCTCCCTCAGAGATATGGACAGCTGGAATGACCCTTTCACCCCCGTAGCTACAAGGACTACGTGGTCAGGAAGAAAGTAAACAGCAAGACGACGAATAACACATGGTGGATAAAATACTCTATAACGTATTTCGTAACAGTCAGTAGAATTAGTTAGAAGAGCGTTCTCTATAGAAATCCTAAAATTGCCCACATCCTGGTGATGGATAAAAGCAATACTTGTCGGTCGTAATCGCAAATAGGGTTTTAACGTGAACACTTCCGAAACCAATAAATAACATTAGGTGGTGTCATTTACACTACCTAGCGGAGAGCTCCTGCAGCGAGAAAAGCAATGCTTAATGGGAGTACGACGTAACTCCTCGCAACGAAAACCACGCGTATCTGACAAGAGGGTAAAAACAAGGTTAGAAAGCGAAAAGAAAGCGAAACTTTTGCCTACAGATCTCAAAATGTACTCTATATTAAAAAAGAGTCCCTGCAACCCACACCCCCGGCTTCAAACCTTCGACCACTCTTCCGCAACATCGCTCTCCACTCCGCCACCTAATCGCTATGACTGATGCTGCAAATTTTAAATCGTCTGCTAGTACCTTGTAACTTCTTGTTGGAAGTCTACATAATTATCAGTATCTAACTATAGTTGGAGCTCCATATCATTTGCGTGTTGATTTCTGAGCCAGGGGTCGGATTCATCAACGGCTTACATCAATTTAACAGAGAACATATGTTTAGCCGAATTCCCTGATAGCGCGGCATATCAAGCGATATTGTGAAACTGCGCTATCAGGGATTTAGGCTGCATTTTTTTCTGTTAAGTTGCTCTAAATCGTTGATGAATCCGGCCTCAGGTGTTATTTTTGCCTTACCAGCCCATACTGAAATGCCGCGACCCTTCGTAATTCTTGAACCATTCAAATACCCGCAACTATGGTGAATTCAAATACCCGCAACTATGGTGAGAACAACTATGGTGCTTCCCCTACAGTCCGCTATAGCCCTCAATACAATATAGCTCAAATACTTTGAAAGAAAGACGCTTTCCGACCGATTAATCCGTCACAAAGCGTCACTTTTCCACAACTTGCTTCAGATGTGTCAGCTGGCATCATCTGAATCGCCTCTTCACGGTGCATCCAATGGCTTCTATTAGACTGCCGCTCGACAACACAGGACCTAGTTATGGATCATTTTCTTCTGGAGGGTCTCTAATTGATTTGCGATCTCGCAAAAAGCACCACTGCGTCCTCCTCGACAACTCCACCGGCCAGCCTCGTCCAAATCCGGAATTCACAAATTTTCTCAAAAAATTGAATTCAGCTTTTAGTAACTGTTACAGAAACACTAACCACCGGAAGATTTGGTTAATTTTGATCCCTTCGCAAGTTTAATCCAAATACGCGGAAAGTCAGCTTCCAGGCCGCGATGCCTCACTAAATATACTCTCCCGTGCAATCATTTATTTATTTAAAGCTAACTGGTAAAACTTCATTTAACTCCGACAAAATAGGTTTAAGAGCTAAAAAACGGTATCATATAATTAACCCCAAGTGCGAGTTTTCTTCCGCTATAAAGGATTTTCCACATGTTCAATTGGTTGCAAAATGTGTATTAGAGCAGTGAAGGAGCTCGATCCTTCTTTACTGCACGGCATCGTTAGTCAGTATTCGAGAACTAGCAGGTTATGAACCAGTCTCCACCCGAAGTGGTCATTTTATGGCCTTCGCTGAGACCCAGTTTTGCGAATTTTCCTCGTTTCGTTCTATTTAGTCTCTAGGTTTACCCTGAATGAGAAAACGATCGGGTTGGTGTCCTTTACCTCCCTAACAGCTTTGCAACAATATTATATGGTTCGGATGCGAGATGGTCGACATTTTCCCCTATCAGCACCCTGTCGACTATGAGACCGCGACTTGGACTCGGCCTGAGCTCAGCGCTCGGTGACTGCACCGCCGACAACCCTTGCTCGGCTCGCGGCTAGAGTGCGATCCCCAGTGGCAGTGTCGTACTAGCAGTAAAACCAAAACCAACGCCGATCGGTCTTCTGGGAACTGATTCTTGTTCCGCCTTTGCTACTGAATTGTTTGTGTTTCAGTTGCCCTTACCCAATGGAAAATCCGTAAGCAGTAGTATTTCAGAGGATTTCCTACCTGTTAGAATTGTCTTGATGGGGCTTCAGGACGTCCTAATGGAGAATTCCGTTTGAAACGGGACCACCGCCATTTTTAGTGCAAATACGTCCTTGAGAATTATTTAAGTACGTAGGGCAATTTTGCTCCTCAGTATAGCTTTCATTCTCGCACAGTATTAGTACAAATAGTAGGTAACAATGTAACTGAGAAACCTCTTGCAATTGTGGAAAATGATAATGAACTTCATCTTTAGCTTAATGTCGCTCTGTTCGTTGGTCAAGTCATGAAAACAAATTTATTACACTTTTTCTCCTTTCGATTTCTAAATAAATTCATTGGCTATGTAACTGTTTGAAACCCAGCTTCTCAAATTACTTTAACTGACTACCAGTTCCGCTTTATCCCATTTTTTTCGCCGAATAAGGAACTCTTCTATCTCTGCCACCTATTTTCGACACGTATATAAATGGAAGACACGGTTTTTCTCTATCAAACAACAGCCCTAACAACAGCCTTCTATCAAACATAAATATAAAAAATATAAATATAGAGGGGGTTGAGATGAATAAAAGAGTTGAATATGAGAACTCGGAAGTGAATCTCTTGGTTTAGAGGAGACGAACTACATTTGCAACAACAAATAGCGACTGTTAACAGATTTTTATATTGGGTTAGTGCAACTGAAACACAAACAATTCAAGAGCAAAGACGGAACAAGAATCAGTTCTCAGACAGAAGACGGTCGGCGTTGGTTTTACTGCTAGTAGGACACTGCCACTGGGTATCGCACTCAGGCGCGAGCCGAGCAAGGGTCGTCGGCGGTGCAATCACCGAGCACTGAGCTCAGGCCGAGTCCAAGTCCCGTCTCATAGTCGACAGGGTGCTGATAGGGGAAAATGTCGACCGTCTCGCATCCGAACCATATAATATTGTCGCAAGGCTGTTAGGGAGGTTAAGGTCACCAACAAGATCGTTCTCTTATTCAGGGTAAACCTAGAGACTAAATCGAAGGAAACGAGGAAAATTCGCAAAACTTGCAAGCGAAGGCCATAAAATGACCACTTCGGGTGGAGGCTGGTTCATAACCTGCTAGTTCTCGAATGCCAACTAACGATGCCGTGCAGTAAAGAAGGATCGAGCTGAACATGTGGAAAATCCTTTACAGCGGAAGAAAACTCGCACTTGGGGTTAATTATATGATACCGTTTTTTAGCTCTTAAACCTATTTTGTCGGAGTTAAAGGAAGTTTTACCAGTTGGCTTTAAATAAATAAATGATTGCACGGGAGAGTATATTTAGTGAGGCATAGCGGCCTGGAAGCTGACCTTCTGCGTATTTGGATTAAACTTGCGGAGGGATCAAAATTAACCAAATCTTCTGGTGGTTAGTGTTTCTGTAACAGTTACAAAAAGCTGAATTCAATTTTTTGAGAAAATTTGTGAATTCCGGATTTAGACGAGGCTGGCCGGAGGAGTGGTCGGGGAGGACGCAGTGGCGCTTTGGGAGAGATCGCAAATCAATTAGAGACCCTCCAAAAGAAAGTGATCCATAACTAGGTCATGTGTTGTCGAGCAACAGTCTAATAGAGGCCATTGGATGCACCGTGAAGAGGCGATTCAGATGATGCCAGCTGACACATCTGAAGCAAGTTGTGGAAAGGCGACGTTTTGTGGCGTATTGATCCGTCGGGAAGCGCCTTTCTTTGAAAGAATTTGAGCGGTGTTGTAGGTCACTTTGAAGAACTCCACGGTAATTTCGTTGACCTCTCTAGTGAGACCCTTTCCTGGTTAGTTGGCCCTGCTCTCAGCTACATGATAGTCTAGAGAGTGTTGCTGCGTGGTAGCTGTCTCGTGCGACACGCTCTTCCCGTCTGTGGCAAGCGCTTTTATGTGATAGCTAACAAATAAATAGTCAGTCTTCGTTCCCATAAAATGAGATGAGATGGGAGTCTCGTTTTTGAAACCTTATATCCACTGTAGTGAGATCATTAGAGGCTGCATGTGTGCGCTCACCACCCGCGTCACGTGAACCGTAATCGAAACTTTGTCTCAGGCGAAGACTCTAAACCTACCTACGATTCTCAATAAGACTTGTAAGGTTTCGTAGGGTTTCGAAGGGCATCTAACAAGGAGCACAAGGGTGAAGTTTGCTTTTGTCGTGGGCCACTACATGGTCCAAAAATGGTAAAAATTGTCGCCTAATAAACCCTTTTTGACTTGCTACGAGCGCGAAAGGAATGGAGTCTACCGAGTTAACCCGCGTGTTAAAGAAATTCTGGTCCACATTCAGTAAACAAAGTAAACGCGGCAAAATTACTGATAAAAAATTAGTTACTAGACAAGTGATTGTTGTTTGTGGACCATCCGGTGGCCCGCAGCAAAAACGAACTTACTGCTGTACCCCCTGTTAGATGTTATAAAGACAATGTAGGTCTTGTTGAGAATCGTTGGGGTATTCACATTTGTCCCTTATAAGTAATGATCTAGATCATTAAATAAACGCTATATCTGGGAGAGGTGTCTGTCTCTCTGCCTCGCTATCTTTCCATATTTTGTGCGTTGTGCGTGTGCGTTGTGCCTGGTCGCCATCAATGGAAGATGGATATGGAAAGGTTATCGACAGACACTATTGACTTGCCATATACACTACTGAATTGCGACATGACACTACTGACCTGTTTCGATAGATATCACTGACTTGCGCTCATGGTAAGAAGTTTGAGATGGCGTCACGCGCTGTTTTGGTCTACAGGCAGGTTTCACGGGCACGGTGAATTAGAGGATCTTCGTCGGTCGGTATCATCGATTTGCGGGCCAAGCTTTAGACCAGGTCGAGTCCAAAAAATGCTCCAGATGTAATGTAATCGTCCCCAGTGAACGAAAGGTCACGTCAGTCTCCCTTATGTCTTCAGTTGCAATGCAAGGCAATTAGTTCTACATGTGGAAACCGATTGATTGCAAAAGTGCTTCGATTAAGAAGTTATAAACAACCGGCATGTCCATTTAGCCAAATGTCATCCTGGGACCGTATTCATCAACGACTTACAGCAATCTAGTGGTGAAAATACTGGCGAAAGCCCTGATAGCGCGGCTCATCAACAAGCGATACGGTGAAATGTTTCAGTGTTTTGCCATACCGCTTGTTGATAAGCCGCGCTATCAGGAATTTCGGCTGTATTTCCTCCGTTAAATTGCTGTAAGTCGGTGATGAATCTGGCCCCTGAATAAATCGCAGTTTTCCTACAAGTACTGTGCAGCCTTCGAAGCGCGGATTTGTGCATTGCAGTAAGCAGCAGAGAGCGTGGTTTTGTGTTTGGTAATGTATTACAGCTCTTCTGCACACAGTTCCACGAAAGTACGTCACTCCCTGCTGTCTAGCTGTCGCCGTTGTATTTGGGTGTTCTGACAATTAGCTCAGTACAGCGTTTTAGCTCCACGGTACCTCTGCTCTTGAAGTCGGACTGCCTAGCTGGTATCATAACGCATCCTGTGGCGATGGTCGACGACAACAAGCCTCTGTCACACGACGCCTCTTGCCCAAATACAGAGAGCGGTTAGTCAACATCCAACATCGTTTCAGGGATACTTGCTTCCATAGAAACGAACTTTGGGACAACTTTACTGCATATTGGATATGACATTTATTTCAAGCGCGAAATCGCCCGAGTATTCTGTAACGGGTGTTTGATACGTATTACAGTTTCTCTGGTCGTGGGTGCAGTTTGTAATAGATGCTTTAAAATTGCTTCTATTGTGAGATGGTTGTCATGTACAGTACCCACCATAAGAATTGGAAAAAGAGCGCGGTAGACGCATTATCCGCGTTCTTTCTTTTCTTTTGCTATTGGTCTTCATCCTTTTTGAAAAATTCACCTACCATCGTGATCGCCTCGACGAGATCAACCCAATGCCATAAAAACATTTTACGCTGTTTCACTTTTGACCGCGATTTTTTCGAATGCACCGGGGCACACTTATTAGCGAGGGACGTCTCCACTAATGGCACTCAAGAACATTTAAGTGCTCGATCCAAAACCGTCTGTCAGCGTGTTTGACGGGAAGCGCCTTCTGAGAGAGACATACTATAGAGCGAGAAGTTAATTGAGATCGCGAGCATTTTGCTCTAGTCTACTTATTTTTTATTTTTCGATTAATCTGAAACACACTACAAATTATGGGTAATGCTAGCAAATTACCCTTTTTTCAACAAATTTTTGTTACCTGACCACATCAAGAAGTAGGTGGAGTAATAGGTAAAAGGCGATATAAGCTAACCAGCCGTCCGTGCGGCCTCTCGGCCGCACCGACGGCTTTTTGACGGCTTCGCCGTGGCAATAACTTCTCATCATCAATTGTAGCTGACACCTTTGTCATGGTTTCTTCAGGAAGAACATCTTAACTACGTCGATTAGGGCAAGTTAGAAAAAAAGCGGAAAAATGGACGACATCCACAAAAACGCTTATTTGCCCAATATCGATTGGTGGCGATTGACAGTTCAAAAACAGTTCAGATTCGTGTTCAGCGACCTCGATTACCCCCGGGCTGAAGTTTCGCGCCGCTTGAACGCCATCAAAAAATCGATAATATCGATCGATATCGATTGGTCGACTTCAGATTCGTGTTCAGCGACCTCGATTACCCCCAGGGCCGAAGTTTCGTGCCGTCTGAACAAAATCCTCAAAAAATCGATATTATCGATCGATATCGGTTGGTCGACTTCAGATTCGTGTTCATCGACATCGATTACCCCCAGGGCCGAAGTTTCTCGCCGCATGAACGCCATCAAAAAATCGATAATATCGATCGATATCGATTGGTCGACTTCAGATTCGTGTTCAGCGACCTCGATTACCCCCAGGGCCGAAGTTTCGTGCCGTCTGAACAAAATCCTCAAAAAATCGATATTATCGATCGATATCGGTTGGTCGACTTCAGATTCGTGTTGAGCGACATCGATTACCCCAGGGCCGAAGTTTCGCGCCGCTTGAACGCCATCCTCAAAAAATCGATAATATCGATCGGTATCGATTGGTCGACTTCAGATTCGTGTTCATCGACATCGATTACCCCCAGGGCCGAAGTTTCGCGCCGCATGAACGCCATCCTCAAAAAATCGATAATATCGATCGATATCGATTGGTCGACTTCAGATTCGTGCTCAGCGACCTCGATTACCCCCAGGGTTGAAGTTTCGTGCCGCCGACGTGTTCGGCACGTCTGCGGCTCGCCATGCACGGTTGCCGACATGTTCGGCACGTCTACGGCATCGCCAGGCACGGTTGCCGACGTGTTCGGTACGTCTACGGCATCGCCAGGCACGGTTGCCGACGTGTTCGGCACGTCTGCGGCATCGCCAGGCACGGTTGCCGACGTGTTCGGCACTTCTGTGGCATCGCCATGCTCGGTTGCCGACGTGTTCGGCTGCCGCGCCCCAACTCAAAGTGTGACGGACGGACAGAGTGACACACACAGTGACACACACACACACGCTTGCTGCTTTACATATAGTAGGATAACTATACGCGACGCGCGGCGTGCTCTACCTTTACGAGATATCGTGGAGGCGATTTGAATGCCTTTTGCTCTCTAGAGCGTCGCCGACGCTCGCGAGCGTTGCAAAGTCGGGATCGTTGCGAGTAGAATGTCTTTAAAACCAAACAGACGGTGGATTCGTCTCGTTAAGTGCAGATCAAAAACATGACCAAATTTTTCCCTCTTCAAAATTTGGCTGGTTATAACGATTTCTACCATAGCGTGCAGCTCAGCCTAAACAAAGTGATCACATTTGAAAACAAAAGCAACGTTTGAGATCCACAATGTGATCCCTATAAATGTGTACGAATTAAATATAGATTTTTGAAAAAAATCACTTTACGTTGAGTTACCACCCTCGCTGTATACAATCATAACCGTAGAAAACGGCTCACTACTGGACGTTAAATCTCAGTGACGTATCCCAAATATTTCGAATATTTCCAACTTTTTCAATAAAATTGGGATAGCGCTATTTCCATAAGGTGAGGTCGAAACACTGCCAAGTTTGGGTAGGCCCAAAACGTTATCATGTTATGTTACGTTATCAGACACGATTTTTCGCATTGTAGCCTTCCATGTTTCAAAGGCCAAAGTATCCTGAAATATTCATTTTTGCGACATCCTAAAGGAGTAATCCTTATCGGTGACGATTAAAATGAAACTAGTTGTCTGAAAGATTGTTCTGATTTCTATCCATAAACCAGCCTGTTTCTATGGCCGCAAAGGGCCTTTCCCAATTCTCAAGAGCCTCTAAGTGTCTTGTGAGAGAAGCTAAAGAGCAGAGCTTTTTGCGATGAGTGGCCAAGTCATTGGTCCTTGACACAGTAGAGCTTGATGGGCGTCCTCATGTCAATAAACTTCTTTTGAGATCAAGCTTTCAGCAGAGAACTCTTAAATTATCTGTTTCTTGCTGCTCACTCACCACCTTTACTCCAATTTGAAATTTGAATATGATGACTATCTTATTCAGTTTGCGAGCTTCCCACAGATATAACACAGCATCTATTCGATAGATTCGATATTTCTGCTCCTCTCATTGGAACGATCTCTGACTGAGGCTGGTATCCACATGTTTTGTTTTGTCCTTTGTAGGTATTTTTTTTTGAACTCTCTTCCCTTACTTTGTCTTCTAGTCTCTTGTGTTGTCCGGCTAGGCCTTGCACTTCGTCACTCATTGTTTTTTGTTACAGGGGTCTCCTACGTCGGTTATACTGTGCAATAGTTCTTTCCTTTTTCCTTCTTTTGTCTTTGTTTTCCAAAATTTAATTTGTTCTGATTCCTTTGTTACATAGCATCTCCTCGGTCACTGTACCATCGGGGAGATACTATGACATAGGTTCATTTGAAGTCGTGGCGAACAAGCCTATCCTTTTTTTAATACTTTTGTTTATCTGAGCGTGGAGCGCCCCCCGTCCAGGTCGCGAACGGGTCTCCTTGCACCTAGAGATCCAGCGGTACTGTGCCATTCGCACTGAGTGCTACAGCAGAAGTGGGCTTCATCGGTCTTTACTGGGAGATTCTCCTGGATTCCACCCGCTCTTTATGTTTATTCTGATTTTTATTTCACTGATTCAGCACTAAGAGTCTACTTTTCTCGCTGCTAGGATAACCACCAGACTATGCAGCTTTCCCTCTGGGAACGATCTTTTTTAGTCCTACGCTGCAAGTATGACAAATTAAAAAATAAAGGTAAATGAAAAACAAGTTCCCCACGACATCCTGTCGAAGTAGAATTCGCGGCGTATCCCATATAAAGACTGGTAACACCGTCCATTATATTAGGTTGTCCCATAAGTCCCGCCGTTTTTTTTCATCGATTCATTGCGGATTTCGCCGGTGGTCTCTTGCATAGCGCTATACAGCTTTCGAAAGAGAATGACTTGTTCGATCAGGACGTGTATTGCTTTTCTTTTTTCATCCTGAATTTTGCCAATTTTTAGGTCGTTAAAGTGAAAAAGTGAAAAAGTGGTCATCTGCGCAGTTGTTCTCTTCACGCAGGTTTCGAATTTTTTGCACAGTTCTTCATAGCATTTGGAAGACTACAAGAATTCGTGTTGGTCATATTTGCTCATTTGTCTTTTATTGATTTTTAGGTCATCAAATTGGGACGTCCGACATTTCCGTCCTAATTTTTACCTGACAGCTCGGTTCTGTGGTTAGACTTTTTTCTTGGTGTTATATGTCGTTCAGAAGAGGATGTCTTGCTCAGCAAGAATTTGGGTCGCTATTAGCTCCTGCTGATTTCTGTCGAATATCAACGAACAAGGAGAAGGAGTTGTGGGTGAAGATTTTTTTCTTTTTGGAATTTTGTTGCTATTCGACAGAAATCAGCATGGGCTAATAAACGCGACACAAATTCTTATAGAGCAAGACATTCTCTTCCGACGGACATATAACATCGAGCAAAAAAGTCCTACCACAGAGCAGGAGCTGTCGGTAAATATAAATCTTCTGCTTCGAACGTCCCATTTTGATGGCCTAAAAATCAATAAAGGACAAATGAGGAAATAGGACCAACACGTATTCTTGTACTACAGATCATTTTCTTTTAAATGCTGTGAAAAGCTGCGCAAAAAATTCCAAACCTAACCAGAGAGAAGCAACTGCCGCACATGGCCAGTTTTCATTTTTTCACTTTGCACTTTAATGACCTAAAAATTGACAAAATTCAGGATGAAAAAAGAAAAGCAATACACGTCCTGATCGAACAAGTCAAGTCAGTCAGTTCTCTTTCGAATGCTGTGTAGCGCTATGCAAGAGACCGCTGGCGAGATCCGTAATGAATCGTTGAAAAAAAAAACGGCGGGGAGTTATGGGTCAACCTAATATTTTGACAGCAACATATAGTGCCACAGTTGAAAATATCACTTTCAAGTGTCACAACTTTAAATATTTATCTTCTTTGGAGTTTCAGGGAGGTTCGCTTTCCTCGCTCATGGCCCTCTACTTTCTAAACAAACTAAGCTTCCAAATCAAATTGAATGTCTTATAATTCAAAGAATTCGAAACAAGCTTCTTTAGTCTAAACCACAGATTCTTCAAGATGGTTAGGATTATTTATTGTTGAAGGAAAATTTGGTACAGCTCTTTATTTTTTTAGTTCACCTGCCCGAATGAGTGTAAAAATTGTAGAAAAATTTTATTTCTTGAAAAAATAAAAAATCAAGTTTCACTGCAAACCGCAAAAAGGTAGCAATCATTTAGCGCATTGAAACACGAGATCGCTCCATACACAGAAAAAATTCGTCGCGATCTTTATTTGATTGATGGCGTAAGTGCTGCTTATATGAGGCCTCGAAGTGATGATAAGTGTTATCTTTACAGTTGTTTATTGAATCGTTTACAGGAGTGAAATCCCATGAAGACAGAAATTTGGCCATCAATCGAATGAAAGTCGCGAACGAAGGCATGGCGCAATCTCTTCCTCTGGCATTAAAAAACGCCTTGGTGTTCTTCGAAACGTGTTTTAAATCTTTTCTTCAAGCATGACCACTTTGTAAAATTTTAAACAACGTGTTCATTGAGGATTGTTTAAGACTGTTTTGAAAAAGGTTTGAGGTTTTGAGAAAATGTCCTGTGGGTTGAGATATTTCAACTTAAATATGTCAGTTCAAATCCATCATTTTTGAACTAGCCAAGTAAATAAGAAATGTGGATGTTCCCCGATGTTAAGATAGGATCGAAGTTACTCCAAAGGCGGATGATGAACGTCGAATGGCTCCCAAGAAAACGATCAGAGTTGTTTTATTTCCCACTGGAGTAGCACACTGCCAGTGGGTATGACACCCAGGTGCGAACCATGAAGGGGTCGCCGGTGATCTCGCCGTCGGGCGGTAGGCTCAGGTCGAGTCTGGCCACCAGTCTCTAATTCGACTGGGCGCAAAACGGGTGAAATATTGACCAACTCGGAATTGAGCCGGATTATACTGCTGAAAAGTTGTTGATGCCGCCAACATCACCAGCTTTAATTTCTCAGATAGAAACAACCCGAAGAACAAATCAAAGAAAACGATAAAAAATCGCGAAATTGTGTCGTCCCTGCAAACGCTTCAAAATTACAAGCTTGGTCAAAGCCAGTGTTACGTATTGCTAGTTTTTAAAACCTGACTAAGAATGTTATCGTATGGAAGAAATAGGACCACCTTTTCTGCTGTAACAAAGCTGTTGCAACCCATTTAATATTTAAAAAATCGTTTGCTGCAAACGGAAAGTGACAGACTTATGGTTAAACTTGTTTGCGACGACTGGAAAGAGGTTACCTCAGTTAATTCAAAAACATCAATTTCCCATGTAAAGGAGCGCAGGTTAATGTAATGACAGCGTGAAGTGGGTCGTTTCCCGATTTTGGGTTAACGGTGCAATAGTCTAAAAAACTAATAATATTAGGTACCGTTTAAGGTCACAAGAATGAGCATAACAAGCAGAATTCAGATCTGTTTATAAAAGTAAAGAATTCTGGACTTCACTGAATTCGGTTGATGGAATGTCCGAAGGTGACACCGATGGCATTTTTGGATAGGTCGTAAATCAGTTAGTACTAGTCAGAATTCTAACAAATAAATCTAAAGCAAGTTATAGCGATGCGACGCTTTGCGGCGGATTAATCCGTCGCAAAGCGTCTTTATTCAAAGAATTTTAGCGGTATTGTATGTACGGCTCGATTCTGCCACACAATAGAAGGGTTAGTGCGCCAGCTGCGTTCAACGACGCTACGGTGGAAATCATTATGACTAGCCAAATTTCGAAGAAGGAAAAATTTGCTCATATTTTTATCTGCACTTAACGAGACGAATCACCGTCTGTTTGGTTTTGAAGACATTCCACTCTCAACGATTCCAATGTTGCACGAGAGCGTCGGCGACGCTTTAGAGAAGAAAAGGCATTCAAATCGCCTCCACGATATCTCGTAAAGGTAGAGCACGCGGCGCGTCGCGTGTAGTTATTAGCTTATATCGCCTTTTACCTATTACTCCACCTACTTCTTGATGTGGTCAGGTAACAAAAATTTGTTGAAAAAGGGGTAATTTGCTAGCATTGCCCATAATTTGGGGAGGGGGGCGTTCGTATCGGCTGGTTGTAGACGCCGCGGCCGCGCGCCCAGGTGGCCATACCTGCGGCGTCATTCCCCTGCTCGCCGTCTCCGCTCACGCTGTGACACCCGTCGCGGCGCGGCGGGTGTCACAGCGTGAGCGGAGACGGCGAGCAGGGGAATGACGCCGCAGGTATGGCCTTCTGGGGCGCGCGGCCGCGGCGCCTACAACCAGCCGATACGAACGCTACACACCCCATAATTTGTAGTGTGGTTCAGATTAATCGAAAAATAAAAAATAAGTAGACTAGAGCAAAATGCTCGCGATCTCTATTAATTTCTCCCTCTATAGTATGTCTCGCTCAGAAGGCGCTTCCCGTTAAATACGCTGACAAGACGGTTTTGGATGGAGCACTTAAATGTCCGTTGGGCGCATTTGGGGGAGACGTCCCTTGCTAGTGAGTGTGTCCTGGCACTTTCGAAAAATTGCGGTCAAAAGTGAAGCAGCGTAAAATATTTTTATGGCATTGGGTTGATCTCGTCGAGGCGATCACGATGGTAGGTGAATTTTTCAAAAAAGGATGAAGACCAAGACGACTACAGCAAAAGAACAGAAAGAACGCGGATAACGCGTCTACCGCGTCCTTTTTCCAATTCTTATGGTGGGTATTGTAGTGGAAGTGGTGATCCGCATAGCTGGACAGCAGTTAACATAAGCTAGCAGGTGGTCGCGAAACATCCATAATACCAACCGCACGTTTTGGTCCATAATTTGAAAATAAGAAACACATATTTGAGTTTACCAGCTTAAGCTCTATTTTTGACATACAGATTCCCAGCTGAATTGAATAGGTGAGTCCGACAGAATCATTCAAGTGGGGGGACCCCTCGCAAAGTGAGCTTGTCGTTAGCTCGATGAAAAGAACATTCCTAAATTATAAAAGCTATGAGCAAGAAAATGGACGATGCGTTTTAAGCCTATATGTCAAGCAAACAATGTGCTTTGCAGTTCTATCGAGTATGCCGGAAGTTCCACTGGTCCGCAAAATTGGACGCGCAAGCGAATTCAGAGCTCACTAACGGCATGATCTCGAGCCCTTCCGGATGCAGTTTATCTGTTCCATCGGCGATGGACGGCTTTAGTAGTCAACTAAATACAGCGATGTTGCTTATAAGGAGATAAATCTATAGTAGCGCGAAAATGCAGGTTTCCCTAATGCGATGAATATTTTCCGATTTCGCTCGACCAGTGAAGGGGGATGCGACCAAGTAATTGCCTACAGCTGTGTCAGCGAACAGAAGACTTACATTCACGGTGTCGTGCTCTCGACTTTTCACAGCTTCCTGAACTGCCCTAGCCCTAGCTGCCGTTTTAGAGATACTTTTTTTGTATCTCTAAAACGGCAGCTAGGATATGCTAAAGATTCAGTGCGGACATAATATTCTGTCCAACATGGGATGCTGTGAAAGCAGGGGAAACGGAGGTTTTAGCACAATAGTAATTATGAGTGTTTTCGAGCGTCTGGACTCACCAGACGTGTCACAGATGTCGTGCAGCGAGCGAGTCGATTTCTTGATTGGCGTCTTTGATTTTCATCGTGGCTTGCTTGATAGGAGTGATATTCACACGACCAGCATCGACTGGTGTCATAAATTTTTCTCTATCGAGGAAGGTCAAAGAGGTGGTCGTGGAGTTTCATAAAGCGACCTATATAGGGTTGTAGGGCGTTCTCTGGGAAGCACCATAGTGGTTTCCAAATTTCCTGCGGACCTCTGAGTAGGTCAAAAATGGCAAAAACTGTAGCGCTTCAGTGCGGCCTGATAACGCAAAACTGACACCTGGAACACCCTTGCCGTGCCCACAAATGATCCTGCAAAAGGTTTGAAACCTCAGTCATTGCCTAGAACGTGAGGTTTGGCAAATTCCTAATAGAAGCGAGAAGTCACATTTAGAGGAGGCATCCACCAGGACGGCAGCACCGATTGGATGGCCGAATGGATAGCGCGGTGGCCTCGCAGGAGAGTGATCAAGGGATCAATTCCGGGGCTTGGGCTTATGCATGGGCAGCGGCATTTTTTGCATTTTATCAATGTAGAGTGGATTTTAGCCCTAGCAGGGTACCGTATTCGCTTTTCTAATCCGTTCTTCACCTCTTTGAAGATGTGGTCCAAGCTAGCTTTCGTCGATTAGAGAAACGCCGCTAGCCGTGAAACCATGTCTGCTTTGTTGGGGAAGCTGCTATCCATGTGTGATCACTGTAGTGTTTTCTAACAATTATGGAAGTGTGTCTTGTAGCAGCCTTGTCCCTACTGTAGCGGCTGCAAGGGGAAGGTATTACAGATATGGGCACTCGTACTCTAGACACTCCAAAAAATCCTTTGTCCAAACCTTGTTTAGACGTTTATCTGGAGTGCTTATCACGAGTCTGGCATCTGTTTCAGGGTAAAGGTGGAATACATTAGGTTAGAGTAGATGTGGATACTGCGAAAAAACAGCATACGCACCGCCGTTCTCTTCATCTAACCACATTTCGTTTTTAAGGTCACATCTTGAGCTGAAAATAGCACTCCAAAATTTAAAAGGCAAAAGCCTATGTTAAATTCGTGGTCAGGCGCTGTCCGCGGATCCTCGTCAACAGACAATGAGGGAAATGGTATTCTTCCCGTCTGCAGGACGGGAGCCTTACATCTATCATCCTGTAATCTACCGCAACAAAAAAAGTTCCCAGATTCGTGATCAGTATCCCGAATACCCACACTTTAGAGGAACTTTGACGAAACTTTTTTTCCGACCCTGCAGCCGTGAGAGTGCTTGTGCCCCCTCCCCCCGTGTGCAACGGAACCCCAGGAGCAGGGAAGAGTGGTCGGTACAAAAACAGGCAGCAGTAACGCGAGATGGATAAAACACTCCAGTTTTGCTCACAGTTAGCAGAATTAGTAGAAGTCATAAGGGGAGCGTTCTCCAGCGAAAAATAGAAACAGAAATCTAGAAAATCTAGAAATCCGATGGGCGATCAGTACGCCTTGGTGATGGATCAAAGTAGTAGCTGTCGATCATGCTCATCATACAGGTATAGCATCTAAAGAGAACTTCCCAGGACAAGCATGGTTTAATGGCTAGCGGCGTTTCTCTAATCGACGAAAGCTACAGTACCGGACATGCCTCTGCGTCCAACAAGCACAAGCGGCGCCAAAGATGAGGAGCGGCGCAAAACGGCGCTCTCCGGCGCCCTTTTGCGCCGCTTGTGCTTGCTGGACGCAGCGGCATGTCCGGTACTGTAGCTTGGACCACATCTTCAAAGAGGTGAAGGACGGATTAGAAAAGCGAATACGGACCCTGCTAGGGCTAAAATCCACTCTACATTGATAAAAATGCAAAAAATGCCGCTGCCCATGCATAAGCCCAAGCCCCGGAATTGATCCCTTGATCACTCTCCTGCGAGCCCACCGCGCTATCCATTCGGCCATCCAATCGGTGCTGCCGTCCTGGTGGATGCCTCCTCTAAATGTGACTTCTCGCTTCTGTTAGGTATTTGCCAAACCTCACGTTCTAGCAATGATTGAGGTTCCAAACCTTTTGCAGGATCATTTCCTGGCACGGCAAGAGTATTCCAGGTGTCAGTTTTGCGTTGTCAGTGCCGCACTGAAGCGCTACAGTTTTCTTTGCCATTTTTGGCCTACCCAGAGGTGCGCAGGAAATTTGGAAACCATTATGGTGCTTCCCAGACAACGCCCTACAACCCTATATAGGTCGTTTTAAGAAACTCCACAGTCATCTCTTTGACCTTCCTCGTAAGCTCACCGTTCGTTTGTTGTTTAGTCTGCCGTTTAGGTAAAACTTAGGGGTCGTTTAGTGTGTGCGCGACGCGCGACGCGATACATGTGTAGTGGCCAAATTGATCGAGCTACGCGATTGGTTGATCGATTCACTACACATGGCAACCCGTCGCGCATCGCGCGCACACTAAACGACCCCTTACCGTTGCTGCATATAGGTAAAATGTCTATGTTCAGTGGCGGAAGCCGTGACCGTGGGAGAACTGGGAGTTCACCGCTCCCACCGAAAGGCTTTTAGTCTTAGTTAGATCTAACCAGATTCTGCTGATGCACTCAGTGGCGGCTCTTCTTCCTCCGCCAAGCCGCGTGCGGTCGCGTCATATCGACGTGGCCATTTTCGATATCCACCGACACCGCGACCAGTCGATATGGAGGAGGGTCGTTGAGCGGTCGGTGGCGGATCGCGGCTCTTCCAACGCCGCTACAGGAGAGCCCTGGGAGACGGGAGCAGTTCTTGCACGAGCAGCTTGGAAGCACCACACCCTGGAGTGCCTTCCCTAACCTGTCTCTGCGCTCGAAGAGCGCAGAACCCAGCCGCGGACTTCCCGTGAGCAATGGCTATCATGGCTTTTCAGCATGTGGGTGGAATCGATCAGGTGCTTAGTACTCAGCGATAATATCAGTTCTTGCCTGACAAAAGGAGGTGCGAAATGAACGTAACCTGTAGTTCATTCCACCGCTAGAGGAGGGCAACCAATGGTGTCGTTGAACATTCTGGATACGCTACCGATGTTGAAGGCAGAGGAGGGAGGACGGCTTCATGCCGGAATAGTAACCATCTGATCGTAGAGAGGCGAAAATAGGGTCCGGGGGGTCACCTTATAAAAAGTGTCACCTACACCAATAAAACGAGACAAGGCACACTGATAGTAAAGAAAACAAACAAATAATGCTGTACTGTGATCTGTGCTCTCCTCCGCTGACGCGGAGGAGAGCACAGATTTAGGCAGGGGAAGGGACTCCAGGGGGTTGCTGAAGTGACGCACCCGTGTTAAAATTGCCTACATCCTGGAGTTCCCTCCCTTGTCCAATTAGGAAGCGCATAAGGCGCGGATCTATAATTGAAACGAAGAGATAAGACTGCATTTACATTCACTGTATGTAGCTACTCGCCACGCGGCCCGCCGCGCCATGCTGTCGTGACCCCCCCCCCCCGGACCCTATTTGCGCCCGTAGAGAAGACGGCGCAAGCTTAGAGCACCACCTCGGGGAGGAAAAAGGCTACTCATGAAGAGCAGCAGAGTCGAAGCGACCTTAGCCTAGTGATGCTGTATGGTCGCATGTGCAAGTTCGAGTGCGAGACTCGCCGATGGGCGCGACGGAGCATTCGTTATTTAAATAAGCGAATTGCGGCGCAGAACGCACCGCTCTAGCCTTTTGTCACCCTTTTCTCCATGGACCCAAAATGCGGCCGGCATTCTAGGTCCATCTGTATTTCGAAGCATCTCACTCACATTAAGCCAAACAATGAAACGTCAGATTTCTGTGTGCCAAATGTTTTGCGTCATCAACTTGGTATTGTTAAGGATTCTTCTATGATGATGGGTGCCATAACAACGCCTGGAACGAAGAAGGGTATATTCTGCTGGAAGGGCTACGCAATATCGACTGGAAAATGCAGATCCTCTACGTTCATAACCAGACCTATATAGACGCGATTCGTAAGGTTTGTTTCAAGCGATAACAGCGGCAGTAGAGTGTTCCGCGCGTTGTTCACCTATCTAGCGCAGGTGGCATCACCGAGGAGGTTGTGTCACTCACTCCACACCTTCGGCGCTCAACGTTGTCATTCACCACAGGCTTCGTGGTTCTTTAAAGCACTGTGGGTAGTTGTCACTAGGCGTTTAAAAGATGCAAGGAACAGGCCACTCGCACATCTGTTCCGCGGTCCAGTGTCGCTTGTTCCGTCGCCTTACATCCGCCGCTTGTACACTGCGGGCATCAAAATGGGAGCTGGAGTCGACATGGGATCTCGGTAGTGCCAACTGTCTCGTTTGACTCTACAGTGGAAGCTGCAACTATCTCTTTGTCTATGCGTTTAGAACGGTACAAGCTGCCGCAGTAATTTTGACCATCAAGACTTGATCAAAATTCTAGCGTTCTATGAAGAAACGCGATGGTTTCAGCCCTGCTTAGAAAAATGTGAGCGAATAGATTTTTTCCATTATGATCTTAAGGCCGTTGAAACCTGTCCCAAAAAAGCTGCTTCACGCCCTCAGCCACGTCCGAGGAAGCGACCCTACAAGTAGGGTGCTGCGAAATAGACAGTGTGCCTAAACTTCGTACATCCTAGCCATTCTCGATTTAACACATCGAGGGAGACTTCAACGATAGTACCTAGCCGAACTCTACAGTAGTGGCTCTAAGCTTAAGACATAGATGCGGCAGAATGCCGCTATGGTTGTAGTGCGACCGGGAGCTCTGCATACGAGTGCGTTTCTTTTATCGTACTGAGTGCTAGTGAATTCATTCCAGTCATAGGCGGCGCACTTAAGCTTAAGACCATCAACGAGCAGTGAGCAGTTTGGGTTTCCTCAGTCCCGTTCAGCTCGAATGTTTTCCTTTTGCACATGTCATACGTGCTAATGGCGTTGGCGAGAGACGAAGAAAAAACAAAGGGTTCATCAGCAACTGAATGACTTCAGCTGAAAAGGGTTCTCTTTCCCTTGCTCTGCTGCAGTATCACACAGAGTTATGAGGTGCGCCAAGGATATATGCGCAGATTTCTGGTTTTTATTTCTACAGTTGTTACAGCTCCGTGCAGTCTTTTTCTATTAACCTTTGGAGCGAGATCCATTCTCTTCCTGGGGCCGGATTCGTCAACGACTTACGAAGATTTGTCAAAGAAATTACAGCGGGAAATCCTGATAACGCCAACATTTCGTCGTATCGCTTGTTGATAGGTCTCGTTATTTCGCGTTTTTCAGGAGTTTCCGCTATAATTTCCCTGTCATATCTCTGTAAATCTTTGATGATCCGGTCCCTAGTTTGGCGTACAGTGTTTCATCGTCTGAATGTCACAGGAGGGACGGTACACTAAGGAATTTATAATGTACAGTTATAATGTACAGTTACCAAAAGGCGGACACTAGGGGAAACTATTTGATAAAACACCTCATGTTTTTGGAAAGCTTGTGCGTGCTGTGTAGACGGTTAAGATATTGTGACGATTTAGAGGACTACGTCGGAGAATAAGGACCACCTTGATCAGTATGTTTCACAGCTATTACATCTAACGGATGGATCGTGCTGGACTAGAACATGGGAGCAGTTTCTTCGCATCTCAAAATTCAGTCTCTTCCCGGTTATAGTACGACCAGCGTCCGTCGCCGGCGCCGTACACTGGACGTGCGGGCCACGCCAGGCTTGCCGGCTTCGGGCATGAGGGGCCACGCTGGGAACGAACCGATAACGCCGCTCAAGAATGCATAATATCGATCGATATTGATTTTCTGAGCGACTAATAGGACCGACTCCCCGATCGAAATACCATCGACCATCATAATATGCTGTTGCTAATGTTAGGGAGTTTTCTGCATCCCGATGCACCTAGGATGACAGTTGCGGCAAGTCTTCTGAATCCTGGCACCCGTTGAGCGATGTCTGCGGCACATCCTCTCAAGCACCAAAGTCATAGAAGTCAATAATTCTGTAGTTCTATAAAAACTTCTGTCAGAACCCAAAAAAGCGAACAAAAAGGATCAGCCGTAAGATGCGGAAACTGCAGTAAAGATCGAATGCGAAAATGAAGGGGAACTGAAGTGTAAAGGTGGATAAACCCCTACGGAGCGCAAACGTGCACCCAACAGATACGTCATTCGAAACCTCATGGATTGTTCTTTGATTTCCATCTCTCTGGTACTTGGTCGATAAACACCCAGATGTGATCAACATGCGCCATCTCCAGGTCATGTGTCGTTGGCAGTAAACACCCGCTGCGCCGCTGACCTCGGACAGCGTGGCGGGCCTTGGACAGCGCGGTGGGCTTCGTAATGATGGTAATGATAATGATAAAGATGACAATGATGACTCGGTAAACACCTTAGATGCGTTGAAGCGATCAACATCTTCCGTCAACCCATTATGTGTCGCCAGCAGACCTCACCCGCTGTCGCCGCGGCCTCGGACAGCGCTACGGGCTTCGGACAGCGCGGCGGGCCCCGGACAGCGCGGCGGGCCCCGGACAGCGCGGCGGGCCCCGGACAGCGCGGCGGGCCCCGGACAGCGCGGCGGGCCCCGGACAGCGCGGTGGGCTTCAGAATGATAGTAATGACAATGATAATGATGATATTGATGACTCCGCAAACACAGTAGATGCTATGAGCCGATCAACATCTCCCGTCAACAGCTCATGTGTCGTCAGCAGGGCAGACCTGCTATCGCCGCGAGCCTCGGACAGCGCGGCGAAGCTTCAGACATTACTCATGCCTCTCCCGATTATATATAGTAAGGATTGAAGGGACCGGAAAATCCTCTATATAGTCCGAATTGCGTACTAGCCGGAGTTGGCCTTTTTTGACATCCCTGTTGGCACGTAATAATTTCGTACAATGGCTAACATACAACCGAATGTGTAACCGTAAGGACAGCTCAATGACATAAAATAACATGGGGAACTTATTCTGCTCGTGTCTCCAGAGATATTGTTCGAGTTGTTCGTAGTAATAAGCGTAAAGCTGACAAATGGACGTAGGGCATAATGTACACCAGAAGCAAGTTGGGCGCGTTCAACAGAAAGTCTCAGTAATGAGTCGGGTGAGTTTGCGTCGACTCCCTTCCTGTTCCAAGGTTTAACGGTGTAGATGAATTGCAATGGTTTCCTGTTCCAAGTTAGCGGTGTAGGTGAATTGCAAAGGTTGAGTGGAAGGGAAGTGTTCCAGTTGACATATCTTTACGGGCTTATCTACAATTATATATGGTGGGATTTATCTATACGGCATATCGCCCCTTTTCTGTAGTAAACTGTGGCAAATTTTCTATCTTGAGTTTTTTCTTGAATTTGTTTATTGAGTTTGACAGTGTAGTAGAATTACTCTGATACTTCTTCGTGCAGCAGAAACTTCTTCGATATTCGTAAGAGGAGGCGCTTGTTAATGGAGAGCACTGCTACAGGAAGAATACACTTCATCTGAAATGAGAAGTGTCGGTTTCAGTGTCATGACTTATTCAATGTGCCTGCCAATGGATCATCTTCGGTTTCTTATCCGTTGTGTGGAATATCGTTTGGTAAATTCAACTCTGCGGCCGGCTCGAGCGAGATATGTATGCGTAGAAGCGGCAGCTGGGTCCAGCTGCTAAACATCTTTAGCGGACACTTTGAGTGCGTCAACCGTTCAGTTCATTTTATTGTTTACCGTAACTTCATCTTTCGCGGTAGTTTGCAGTCTGTTTGATTGAAGATTTCTGGTTTTCTTTTCACACAGCTTTTCACTCTGACTCCTTATATGCCGACAGTGACAGTGAAAGGGGTATGACTTTCGTAGCGAGATAAACTGGGTCGGTTAAAGTATCGCCGCCGATTTTGACGATTAACGTCAAACGCTGACTTCACCGATTTAATCTGTCTATCGTTAGGTTTCCAAGGTTTTGTCTCACTTTCGAATTCCGTTCTACGAGTTGTTCATCTCGAAGAAGCTGTACGCTGTTCTATCTCTATGCAGTTCCATAAAACTGCAACGTTCAGAGTTCATTCCGATTTCGACATATTCGAATCCTCAGATCGAAGTTGTGGAGCGCCATGATACCAAAGCCGGACGTTTCCTCCATTACGATCAGCGTTTTCTTTAAAGAAGCATCTCTCATGTTATTTGAGCTTGTATTCATCTCAAGGTCCAACGGAATGCGAAAAATAGAAATTGGGCTACGGTAACAAGGTTTGGGCGCTAATGCGTCGGTAACCTTTGGGCCCACGTCACCCGTTGACCAGAGGCTATTCTAAGGAATTAGTTGGTGGTTTTGATTGACATTTGAAACGAAAGAGTGTTATATGTGGTTGCCTAGCGAAAGGCTCATTGCAATTGCGCACTCTGTTTGAAAGTCGAGAACGGCTGTAAAATGTATAAGAAGGTGAAGGAATTCATGATTGAGCGCATAAACAAATTTTCTCGAGGAGAGATCTAGTGGAACTGATCGTGTGGAATCAGTGGTTATGAGAGGCAAGATGGCGAGCTCCTCCGGTGGCGGTTGTATCTTTTTTATCGCGCTGCGCCTCTTCCGCTATTGTACCCAACCAGCTTGTGGAATCGGATCAGCGAAAATATTTCATTAGGCAAAACCTGTTGTGAAACAATAGTGAACACAGGGCAGCATCATTACTATATATAATCTGTTGATAATCACTGCACTAATGGTCATCATTCAAAAACCATAGCCTTCTGCATTGAAGAGGGGGCCTTTTTAAAGTTTTGCGGTGACGAATCTGCAGTTGTTAGGAAAACGATTGGCAAACCGAGATATTCGCTAGCGGATAGTCTTCATAGGTCAGCAGTATTCATCGTTATGCTACAGGTCTTTATGCGATCCTCTGACTGGCATAAACGTTATCGCACATATCCCTATAAAGTTCTACGTCGGTGGTAACAGCTCGCAGGCAGCAACGAGATATTTGATGTTAGCAGCGCGGGTAAGTCGTTCATCAGGATTCTCATATAACGACGGAGGAAGGCGGAAGTATTGCTACAAATGGTAAGAGTTGCGCTATCGTTCACATTTTAGGCCTGCAACGGAGTTTTGCAGCATCGAGCCGTATCGAACCGAACCAAAAACGAACGATCTGTTCCTTTCGCGGTGGGACCCATGCCCCACTGTGGCCCGCCGAACAGTTGAACAGTCGCGACACTGCCTCCCGCTTCGTGCCGCAATTGTAGTCGCCGAGAGCTGCGGCTAGATTAGCTTGACCACAACCGTTCTAGATTTGCTCCTGCTGAGAGGTGTGCTCGCTAATGGTAGCAAGGCGGCATGCCGAAAAATATAGTAGTACTTAGGGGACGTTCAGGGCAGCATCGCAGCGCGACGCGACGTAATGATGAGCTCCTGCATTGGTTAAGTGACGCCGCGTCGGGCCTTCGCGTGATGTTCATGCACGTTGTGCAGCAAATATCGTGTCCTAGGCATATGTTACACTTCGGCGACGGAGCTGGGCGGATGCTACGCAGTGCGTATGTACCCGCGCAACCATGTCGCTGGCAGCGCCGCAAAGGGTGTTGTACTCCCGTCGCCGACAGCTTGTCGCAGTGCGGAGCAAGTTGTCGCTGGCCCTCTGGCCGCGGAGGGTGCGCGTCAGCGGCACTCTCCCGTGCACTCTTGCTCGTTTTGCCGAGGCTCCCGCGCTGTCGACGACGGGGTGGCCGTAGAGTTTCTTAAGGCGACCTGTAGGGCGTAGGGCGTTGCCTGGGAAGCACTGTAGTGGTTTCCAAATTGACTGCGGACCTCTGGGTAGGTGAAAAATTGCAAAAAACTAGCGCTTCAGTGCGGCCTGATAGCGCAAAACTGACACCTGGAATACCCTTGCCGTGCCCAGAAATGATCCTGCAAAGGATTTGGAATCTCAATCATTGCTAGAACGTGAGAATTGGCAAATTCCTAATAGAAGAGAGATGTCACATTCAGAGGAGGCATCCACCAGGAAGGCAGCACCGACCGGATGGCTAACGCGGGGGGCTTGCAGGAGAGTGATCAAGGATCGATTCCGGGATTGGGCTTATGCATTGCTAGCAGCTTTTTTTGCATTCTTATCAATGCAGAGTATATTTCGGCCCCAGCAGGGTACCGTGTAGGCTTTTCTAATTCGTCCTTAACCTCTTGCAAGATGTGGACCAAGCTAGCTTTCGTCGATTAGAGATACGCCGCTGGCTATTAAACCATGTTCGTTTCGCTGGGGAAGCTGCTATCCATATGTGATCACTTTAGTGTTTTCTAACAGTTTTGGAGGTGTGTCTCGTAGCGGCCTCATTGCAAACATGGTCGACAGCTATTGCTTTGGTCCATCACCAAAACGTGCTGATCGCCCTTCGGATTACTATGGTGCGCGCTTTTCTCGTGGCTTTTGTTAATTCTACTAACTGTGAGAAAAACTGGAATGCTTTATCTATTCAGCGTCATTGGTCGCATTGCTGCCATTCTGGTACCGAACACTCCTTACTCCTGGGAGAGAGGGTTCCGTTGCACATACGGGCACAAGCACTCTCACGGCTGCAGGGTCTGAAAAAGTTTCGCCAAAGTTTGTCTAGGGTGTGGGTATTCGAGATACTGATCACGAATCTGGGATCCGTTTTTTGTTACAATAGATTACATGATTAGACGTTATGCTGCCGTCCCGCGGGCGGGGCGGGAAGTATACCACCCCCCTCACCGCCCGCTGAAGGCGATCAGTGGACGGCGCAGGGCGATTGACCAGGTGAGGGATCCCGGCACGATTCGCTCCCGTCCGCGGACACTCCCGTGAGAGTATACCATAGGCCTATGGATGTTATTGCGGTGATGACCACGAAATCAGCGTTGGTTTTTGGCTTTTAAATTTTGGAGTGCTATTTTCAGCTTAAGATGCGACCACGGAAACGAATTGTGGTTAGATGAAGAGAACGGCGGTGCGTATGCTGTTTTTTAAAGCAGTATCCACGTATACTCTAACTTAATGTATTCCGCCGGTACACCGAAACGGATGCCAGACTCGTGATAAGGTGATAAGTACCCTAAATAACCCTTCAAATGAGGTATATACGAAAGATTTTCAAAAGTGTCTAGACCATATGTGTAATGCCTCCCCCTTGCAGCCCGTTGGAGTAAAGAGGAGCGGTCAAATGAAGTTATTGCGAGACACACTTCCAAAACTGTTAGAAAACACTACAAAGTAATCACACATGGATAGCTGCTTCCGGAATGAAGCAGACATGGTTTAATGGCCAGCGGCGTACGTCTAATCGACGAAAGCTTGCTTGGACCACATTTTGAAAGAGGTTAAGGACGAATTAGAAAAGCATACACGGCACCCTGCTGGGGTCGAAATATACTCTGCATTGATAAGAATGCAAAAAAGCTGCTAGCAATGCATAGGCCCAGTCCCGGTTTCGATCCTTGATCACTCTCCTGCAAGCCCATCGCGTTAGCCATCCGGCCGGTGCTGCCTTCCTGGTGGATGCCTCCTCTAAATGTGACTTCTCGCTTCTATTAGGAATTTGCCAAACCTCACGTTCTAGCAATGATTGAGGTTCCAAACCTTTTGCAGGATTATTTCTGGGCACGGAAAGGGTATTTCAGGTGTCAGTTTTGCGATATCAGGCCGCACTGAGTGCTTCGGAGTCTGTAGAAGTCGAGAATACCTGTGAGATTAGTCTCTCAAACGTCATTTTCTTATACAGAATGGGGTCTCAGCGAAACGGAAGCGAAGATGCTGCGCTAGACGATCGGCGTCACGCGCATTTTCGAAATTTGAGATGTTGTTATTCAGTGGAAGTTTCTAGTCTCTCCGATTGCTGAGAAGCTGCGTGAGGATGAATTGCTAGCTGCGGACTCGTCCTGTGTTGAAAGGAACGTTGTTTTGAGAACAGCCTAAAAACCTCCAGAAGCAGCACTCGGCCGATGCTTTACACTATGAATTCGGATGAACTAATGCTAGATTGAGAACGGTGGCGTGGTTGCAGCGCAAAAGCGGATCCTGCGACGAAGTGAGACAAACGCAGAAGAACAAGGGCAATGGCTGTAAATTGTTAAGATTTCGCCAAGTTTAATTGAAAAGTTCAAATTATAGGCGCTATGCCTTCTAGGTACTAAATGTATGATGTTTCACTTCTACAGCAGTTCATACAGCAGTCTAACCAGGGAATGCCTTTAGCTTCCCATGGAGCTTCGACCAGAGACCTATGGTTTGTGAAAGAGCTTAAAACGCTGGTTACAAATTCATAGACCAAATTTGCTAATTGGATCTCCTAAGCGAGTTCTGCCCAGTCAAAGTTCGCGGGGTCGACTTATGTCCGCGCCGTTAGCTTGGCTCGTATTTAGTATACTTCTGCTTTTCCAAAAAATTTATTGAATGAACGGATAATCACATTAAACACATTTTCGGTTATTTGAATTTCCGGGTAATCGAGCAACCCTCTTTTTGGGTTTTCACCGAATAATCGAATAAAGCCTCGAATAGATTATTCGAATAATTTATCGAATTCGACTGCTGGAGCACAATTAAGTCAATATTTAGCTGCGGCATCGGCGCAGTGGTAGCGTTCTCGATTCGAACTAGTGGGACCATGGCTCCCGTCAGTGCCGCGTCTTTTGCATTTTTCGAGTTATCGTCAGTGGGACACTTTACCATCATACCCAACACATCTTTGTTGAACAAACGCTTGGTGATAACAACTCTCGTTTAAGTTTTTCGAGTTCTCTGAAGATAGAGTGGTCACAGTCTAGAGTTACATGTAAGGTGAGTTAAAAACGGATGTCATATTCGTGATCAGCACGAAGCCGTTCACAGTGGAAACCAGATGAGCTGTGGAATTGCTATACAACGGGTAAAATATGTATTGACGTTGTTAGATTCAGTTTCTTTTTGAGCATGTTGTGGAGCGATGAATAATTGTCCAGCATGTGAGCAGAATGCGTATTTATTTACACATTTTCTACTCATTCTTCCATTATTGTCAAAGAACTTTGCTACTTCGTTAACTACTCTTACCAGCTGATTAGTATGTTTCTGACTTCATTCGTTTCACGGACGGAGTCAAAAGCATACTAATCAACTGGTAGGTGTTACCTCTTTGTTACATACAACACCTTCTCATCTTGAGAAATATTTTCGAACAGCCGGCTTAGCTCGGCTGTTCGAAAATCAAGAACCATCGCTGTACGACTATCGAGGTAAAAAAATTCTTCGCTCATACTTCGGCTAAGGGAGTTGTTTGGGGTGCTGACCACTAATCTCAGGCATCGTTTTCTAAAGTTCCGGTGTCTTGCGGCGCGTCAAAGTAGAGTAAGTGAGAGTGCTGTGATCAAAGGTACAAATTTTGCCCTAATTTTGTGCATGGGATTATTTTATGCTCTGATCCCAGATCTACCACATTTTTTATCGTACTTTATGTGGAAATTAAAATTAGTTGCTAGTTGCCTTTCAACTTCAAAGAGCTTAAAAATTAAATGATAGTTCTTACCAAACGTGTGTTCAAAAATGTGTTGGACATGAGGATAAAGGGTACTCCTGGCGGTGAAGAAACGCAAAGGGAACAGCATCGAAGAGAATCGAACTCGTGACCCTATTCCTTCGAAGCGAGAATGTCAATACTAAGCCGCCACCGCAGCAGTCAGGCATGATAAGTGCGCGCGAATTCGAAAAAGCGAACTTACAAGAGAGGTCAATGAGCGTCCCGTGGCAATTTTAAAAGTGACCTATTGGGGGTTATAGGGGACTGTAAGAGAAGCACCGTTTTGGTTTTCAAATTTCCTGCGGACACCTGGATAGGTCCAAAATTGCAAAAGACCGTATCACTTCAGTGCGAGCCGAGAAAGTAAAACCGACGCCTGGAACCGCCATGTCGTGGTTAGAATCTATCCTGCAAAAGGTTTAGGATTGGAGCAGTAGCGGATTTACAACGATCTCACAATTTGCTTGTTAGCGATACAGTAACCGAAGGGGAACATTGAGGGACGCCGCTCACCACGGCAGCAACTGGATGGCCGAGTGGATAAGAAGGCGGACTTGCAGGAAAGGAGTCAGGGATTCGCCTCCGGAGGGTGTGTTTCCGCATCGCTGGGCTTGCTCGATCCGGTTTTGTCGATGTAAAGTGTACTTTGTCCACGGCATTGTACCGTACTGACATTATAACCTTATTTCAGCCTGGTTGTTACGATATAAAAACAAAAAATAAAGCAAAAGCGTTCATAATACATAGTTCGATAGGCCATTGAGGAGAGGAGGCGGCTTTTCTTTGCTCAAAAATAGATAATATTCTTTGTCTTGACCGTTTTCGTTAGGCATTGAAGGTCAGTCTGTCAGCACTACTGTACGGACCACGTGGTGGACTAAATTTTAGGAGCAAAATATTTACTTTTCCAAACTCCAGGTAGTTTTTTGTTTGATGTTTATTGCATTGACGTTCTCTCATTCGTGATGTTAGCTTGACTTGAACGAAGCGCAGGATGTAGACTGCTCGTAGTATTACGCCGCCTTGTGGCAGTAATGAGACTGTTGTATGTGACGGCCGTGAGATCACTAGCAATATGGTTGGTTGAGCATGAAGAAGACGGATTGGTACTGTTATACTTTCCTTCCAGAGGTCGAGGAGGGGTCGAAAACAAATATATAAACTAATTAATTAAAAAATAAACATAAATAATAAATAATCCTACTATATATAATCGGCCAATGTCAAGTGTCCGTCACGGGGAGGGGTGACTGAAGCCAAAAGATGCCTACTCCAGTGCGGCGTACGCCAGCCGGGCTTTCTTTGAGCTTAACCATGGGTGATTGCTGGCGAACTATATCCTTGGCGGCTGATCGTCCAAGCTTACGAAATATTCAAGGGGCAACGCGTCAGGGTATGAATGGGGATCGAGTGCAGAGCGTAGGGATTCAGAAGGCGTGCTGAAGACGTCGTTCAACGGACGTAGGGATTCAGAAGACGCTCTGAAGGCATCGTCCAACTTGTGTAGTGATTCCGAGTAAGGGCGACCAATAGGAGAGGACCAACAAAGGGGACCATTAGAGGGGGGAGCGTGAATACGGGGGGGGGGGGGGCAGCATTTTCTCTCAACATCGTTCAGTGTGTGTCGGACTTCTGAAGACGGCCTACAGAAGTCGTGGCACGTGTGTCAAAGTGCAGATGGAGTGTCATAGACGTCATGGCAACGTAGTGACACGTGAATCGGTGCTCATTGTCACATGTGCGTGCTTGACTCTCACTCCGTTTCTTTGCCAGCACATAGGAAAGGAGCTACTTCGGGAGGTTGGACGAGTAGAGAGAGTGATCATGGGATTCGGAGTATTATTGCTGTCGGACAGTAAGCGGTGTCGACCAATACCGATTAATTTTAGTTATGATTTTGCTGATTAAGCACCGGATTGGGATTCTCATTACCTGTTTCTCGACACGTAGAGAACGAGCGCTTCGGAGAATAAATCGCGTGCATGTGATGAAGGATGGATGGGCTCCATATGCGCAGTGAAAATTTTACCCTATCATATCCCACTGCACTAATCTACATAGTAAAAACAGTTTTTTTTTTAACTGTCTTCTCCTTCTCCTCCTGAGCGTTTAGTCCCGCGCAGTCGCAGGGTCCGCTGCTTTTGTGATCTGTCGCCACCTCATTCTATCAAGGGCGTCATCTGGCGCAGCACCGATTTCGGCGAGATCTCTCTTGATGACGTCCCTCCACCTTTTCCTTGGGGCTCCTCTCGGACGCTTTCCGGGTGCCTTGAAATTCGGGGCCAACTTCGTGGGATGGTCCTCTTGTCTTCTGAGGATGTGTCCGTACCACCTAAGGCGCTGCTCCCTCATCTTCAGCTGGATCGGAGCTGTCTTCATCACTGTCCTAACATCTTCATTTCGCACTCTGTCTTGACGGGTCCATCTACATGCTCATTTGAGCATCTTCATTTCCGCGGCGTGCAGTTGCCGCTCCTGTGCTCTACCCAGGGCCCAGCACTCACAGCCATAGAGGAGGACAGGCCTCACTACTGTTCTATATAGCTTGCCCTTGAGTGTCCTGGAGCACCTACGGTCGCAGAGGATTCCTGTTGACTCCCTCCATTCGAGCCATGCTGCATTAATCCGTCCCCTGACCGCCTGATCCACGCTTCCTTCCTCGGATAGGTCGCTTCCGAGGTAGCGGAATTCTTCCACCTTTTCGATCATCTCCCCATGGCAGTCTAGGATCGGTTCGGTGCACTGCTCGGAGCTGATGAACTTCGTCTTCCTCACGTTCAGACGTTGGCCGTTGTCTGCGAGGGCTCCTTGCCACAACTGCACCTTCTCTTCCAGCTCCTCACGGCTGTCGGTTACTAGGACGATATCGTCCGCGTAGAGGATGGTCCAGAGGGGACCTTCCTCAAGGTGATTCACTATGCAGTCAAGCGTCAGCACGAAGAGAAACGGACTCAGAGCTGACCCTTGACGCACCCCCACTGTGATATCCATCTTCTTTGTCATTCCGTGTGGAATTCGTACCGCCGCTTTCGAGCCCTCGTATATGCCCTTTATGACCGAGATGAGACGTTCCTTAACACACCTGCCTCGAAGGGATTTCCAGAGCACGGCCCGGGGTAGCCTGTCGTATGCTTTCTCAAAGTCCAGGAATGCCAGGTAGCAGGGCTTTCGTTTCTCCCGATACTTCTCCATCACCTGGCAGGCGATAGAGATCGCGTCTGTGGTGGACCTCTCAGGCATGAAGCCCCACTGCTCCTGGGATATGGTGACCATCTCCCTCAGCCTAGAGTCGACCAGTCGTTCGTAGACCTTCATCGTATGTGAGATCAGTTTATCCCGCGGTAATTGGAGCAGCCGGACGCGTCCCCCTTCTGCTTAAAGATGGGCACTATGATTCTGTTCCTCCAGTCATCTGGCATCTTACCCTCTATCGTGACTGTTGAAGAACTGTGTCAGCCAATTGAGTCCGCAGTTCCCAAGCACCTTCCAGGCCTCTACTGGCACCGCATCAGGGCCAGCTGCCTTCCCGAGCTTCATCTTCCCTATGGCACTGCGAACCTCTTCCTGCGTTCATGACGGGATGGGTCCTTCCGTTGGCTGTTCTTCTTGGACTTCTCGACGCGGGAATTCCTTATTCAGCAGTTCCTTTAAGTACTCCTCCCATCTTTTTCTGACCTCGACCGGTTTCCGTAGTACCCTACCGTCAGCACTCTTCACAGTCTTCACTACTCGAATGTCAAGGCTAGCTCTATGACGTGCCTTGGCCAGGTGAATGGCGAACTTTTCTCCCTGTGGCTCATCCAGCTTCTCGTATAGGGCATCCATCTCCGCGCTCTTTGCCTTTGCTACCGCTGCTTTTGCCAGCCTCTTCAGCTTTCTGTAAGCTGTAAGATGCTCGGCTGCCCTTGTCTTCTGCCACTACTTATGGGCCTTCTTCTTTTTCCTCACCGCAGCCTGCACCTCTTCATTCCAGAACCATGCAGCCTTATCTCCTCTGGTTCTCCCTTTGTTTCGCCGAGGGTTCCTTGTCACATTGCAGGATCGTTTGGGTCACCCCCCTCCAGGTCTCGTTTACGGGGCCGGTTGGATCGGGAAGACCTGCTTCGAGCACTGCCCTTCTTAGCTCGTTGCGCTCTGTGCCCCGCAACCTCCACCATCGGATTCTGGGTTCTGTCCTTACTTTCGGTTTGCTGGGTAGAGGAATGTTCAAGTCCGCTATCAAGGGCCTATGCTGTGATGCGACTTCTTCTCCCGGAAGGACCTTTACATCCCGGACGGTTTTCAGGTCAGGCCTTCTCACTAGGATGTGGTCGACTTCCGTCCTTCTTCCTCCGCTAGCATAGGTCACCTTCTGGCTCTCCCTCTTCGCGAAGAAGGTGCTACAGATAACCAGGTCGTGGGCGACAGCCAGATCGATAATCCTTTCTCCATCTGGGTTCACCGTGCCGACCCCTTTACCTCCATGAACCCTTTCCACTCCTCTTCTTCGACTTCCCACATGTCCGTTCATGTCCCCTGCTACGGATAGATAGTCGCCTTCTGGTACGGACCTTATGGCGACCTTGAGCGTGAGGTAGAATTCGTCCTTTTCGTGCTCGGCGCATCCAGTCTGCGGAGCGTAGACGGTCCAGTAACCCTCCTTCGTATCCAGCCGCAGAGACATGATGCGGTCGCTTATCCTTTGGACAGCAGCTACCGAATCCTTGAGGGACTCTGCCACAGCTATCCCGACACCGTTCCTCTTCGTGTCCTCTCCGTTGTAGAACAGCTTGACCCCTTCTCCAATCTCCTTGGCGTTCGCCCCTTTCCATCAAGTTTCCTGCAGGCACAGGACTTCTATCCTTCTGCGCTTCATCATGTCGGCCACTTCTCTGGATCTTCCGGTAATTATTCCCACATTCAGAGTTCCCATTCGAACTAGCTTTTTTGGCGGGGGTCGTTCTGCCCTCGGTAGCCCTCGCATACTGACCACAGAACTCGGGCGGGGGTTCTGCGCGTCACTTCCGGGTGACGTCCTAGCCTTCACACTGATTCCATTGCGACTCTTGATCATGATTTGTGACAGATTTCTCCATCAGCCGGCCTGTCAACCTGGGCCTGACGCTGGAACCGTTGCCATCTTTGCACTTTCTGCAGGGCATGGCGAGCCGGACATCACATGAGGAGACATCACATAGCGATAACCGTTTGTGGTGTCTACCTCCTCTCACACCTCGTGCGGAGTTCATATCACCCCTTTCTTGCCTTCGGGGCGCCCCTTTCCTGCCTTTGGGGTGCCCCTTTCCTGCCTTCGGGGCGTGCTGTAATTCAGACTTCGCTAGGCTTCCGAAGAATTGTCGAACTCCTCAGCTTGGGAGACCCTGCCGGAGATTGAAAACCTCCGCTGTACATCGCAGTTCGACACCCATTGCCACCCCCACGCCACGATGAGGCGCTGAACCATGTGGGAGTTTTGTTAACTGTAAGAAGGCCTAAAGAAGAAAGGAGGAAGGGGTTGTTCTATTCTTGGGGTTTGGGGGCGAAGCCCCAACCAGACGTTTGGCGCTAGACGCTGAACGTCTGGTATTAAAATAAAATAAAAAAATTAATTTGAAAACACTAATTGAATGAATTAATAAATAAATATAAAAGCGAATATTTTTTATCCAATTTTTTCACTTTTCCTCGATCTTTGGAGTCGTGAAGTGCAGTCGTGCTGACAATCCCACTTCAATGTCTACCGAAGACGGTCAAGACAAAGAATATTATCTATTTTTGAGCAAAGAAAAGCCGCCTGCTCTCCTCAATGGCCTATCGAACTATGTATTATGAACGCTTTTGCTTTATTTTTTGTTTTTATATCGTAACAACCAGGCTGAAATAAGGTTATAATGTCAGTACGGTACAATGCCGTGGACAAAGTACACTTTACATCGACAAAACCGGATCGAGCAAGCCCAGCGATGCGGAAACACACCCTCCGGAGGCGAATCCCTGACCCCTTTCCTGCAAGTCCGCCCTCTTATCCACTCGGCCATCCAGTCGCTGCCGCATTGGTGGTGAGCGGTGTACCTCAATGTTCCCCTTCGGTTACTGTTTCGCTAACAAGCAGATTGTGAGATCGTTGTAAATCCGCTACTGCTCCAATCCCAAACCTTTTGCAGGATAGATCCTAACCACGACATGACAGTTCCAGATGTCGGTTTTGCTTTCTCGGCTCGCACTGAAGTGATACGGTTTTTTGCAATTTTTGACCTACCCAGGTGTCCGCAGGAAATTTGAAAACCAATACGGTGCTTCTCTTACAGTCCCCTACAACACTCAATAGGTCAATTTTAAAATTGCCATGGGACGCTCATTGACCTCCCTTGTTAGACCGGCCAGAACTCGCTTACTGAGTCCATTTCGCAGATTTGGTACACACATCTCTAAACAACGTTTCACGCTTTTTCACATGGCGTAGGTCTTTGTCCAATGTTCCATTGGAAATTGATGGCGGTTCCTTGTAAGACCTCGCCTCAATCTCCAACTGGAGTGCAAACGCATAGAAGTTCTGTAGTTGAAGGGCAAAGGGAGCGCTTTGTAGGCACTTGTTGATTTAGTCATGTTTTTCTATGCGTAACCTCGAAGTTTTAGGACGCCAAGCAATTACGCGTGCAGTTTACTGCAAATCTGAAGAGTGCTTGCGACCCCTACATTTTCGAGCACGTATTCAATTCAAACTTTCCAGTCAACAAATGAGACATTCTTAACATTCATGGCGCATAACACTTTTATTTATTTGCTCTTCTATACGCGCCTTACTTGTAGTTTCGCTGGCTTCACAGTTGTGGTCCATCGTGTAGTGCGTGCATTTTTGAGCGATTATGTCAAAAATTTTGATGCGTGGCCCTTTATTTCTATGTTTATATATGGTGGATTCCAGGTCTTATCCCACAGGGTTGATGATAGGAATGTTATGATTCCTCAAATATGTAGTGTTTTTGGGGGTCACCCTTTATGGTAGCTGAATCGTTCATTCATTCGACGTTCCAGATGGACAGCTTTGGCTTGATTCCTGACATATCGCCCGGCGAGGTGAGTGTCGTCACATCTGTCATCGCTCTCCTCGCTGTTCTCCAAGCAGTCGGAAAACACTTGGACAGCTTCAAACAGGCCGCCCTGTCGTCGGACCGTCACCTTCTCGTCGCCTTTTTTGATGGGGTTGGTGCTTTTACCAAGGAGGGGTTTCGACTTCCCAAGGAACTTCAAGTGGAGATCAGGGTAGTTAGACGGAACTCGGAATGTTGCTTACGAATATGGGGTCAACATTGCAAAATGAAACTTCTGGACGAGCCTGGTTACCCCTAATGAGCCAGAGCACTTCCTCTAGATCACCGTTGCCGTTGCCGGCCTAATCTTATCAGCTCTCGCCACTCAACACTCACTTTCACTGCAGCTCGTTCGCACGGCCAGCCTACAGAACCATGTAAATTTCGAAATTTCAGAACTCGTTCAGAGGTTTCATTTTGCAATTGTAGCCCGATACTCGTAATCGACATACTCGCAATCGACAATCCGAGCTTTCTATAACGACCCTGCTCTCCCTTCACTTGTTCCACTGGAGGTCGAAACGCTTCCCTAGTTAGGTTAAATCTGGCTCTTCGTGATGGATCGCGGCTCACATGTTCTTTTCAGGAATCCTTCGATTATATAGGAAGTAGTAGAGCTGCATTTGATATGAAGTAAGGCATTGTCTGTTGCATTTGCTGATGCATTCGTTCTAAACCCTGTTTCTTGGAGACTCTTCTGGTGTGTACGTGAAAAACGACAGCGGTAGATTACTCTAAAAATGCACTTGTTGTTCTCTATCCGAATTGGAGAACTTATGAGTATGAATTCGGATTTGACGAAAAAATTTTCCTCCAGCTTTTCTTTTACAACTCAGCTCCTTTTCGACCGTTGATTTCCTTACTCATCATTGAGCATTTGCCAGGCAACTAGTTTTTATTTTCAGACGTGGCTATTTCCCTCGGAAGGTGCACAACCACTTGACTGAGCAGCTCGAACCTATCGATGCTTCTCAGCTGGAGGGCATAATAGAAGTACAGCAGTTGGGAACTGGGGATGGTGCCAAGCTGTACGCTCTTGCTGACGGTGCTCAAGTTCGGAATGGCCAGGTGAGTACGCGCCTAGGTGCTTCAGAGCAAGCTCCTATTGAAATGAGTTTATAGTCGTGGTTGCAGCTCAACGACTTATTGTTCTCCTTAGAGTCAGGAGCAAGCGCTGTTGGAGGGACAATCGTCAGACCGAAGGGTGATGCCAAGATGCCGCCTTCTAGTTGGCATTCGTTTTCCCGTCTGAACTATTCAGTTCCCGGTGTTTTGCTGGCTCCCTTTCTAGCGAAGTACAACTATCGGTGAGTTCTAGAAGTCCGGAATTATATGCAAGTTGTGGACTTGCTCACGTGGGAGCACTCACGCGCATTCAGACGCGTGAACTCGATGCTCGACTACGCCGGTTGGAACGGAACACGGCGACTGACGGCGATTTCCCAGGTGACGGTGGCAGCTAACGCTCTTCTCAGGGCTGCTGCCGACCACGTGAAGCTGGATGCAAAGTTCACGTCAACTTTAAGAGTCGACGAGGGCTTCGTAAGTTGGTTTTTATAGACTACACTTCGAGAACTTCGCATCGCGGATGGGCCCAAAGCGGAGTGTCGACTCTGTCGCAACCACAAACAACAGAAAACAGAAAATTTCAAGGCTATCGCTGATCTACCCATCTAAACATGCCATTCTTTCATAATCAAACGTTTTTATATAATCTGAGAGGCGTTTATGAACAGAGCGTCTTCTTGCTAATATTTGTACAATTTTCTGTCACATTAGCCATCTCATTAAAATTAGCAAGAATTCTTTCTTAACTCATGCATTCCAGGACCTCTTCAGATTTCAAAGATGTACCGTTACTCAGTAGCTCTACTAACTCCTCTATTGCAGCTTTCAACATGGTTAATTCAGAACTCGTAAGATTTGCTGTCAAAAATGAATATCTTGGTCTTGGTCCACACCAAATTCCGAACGAAAGAGAGGGCGAGATCTAAGTATATAATAAGCGGCTAAAGGGCCTTTCATACTCCTGGCGCGACAGGCAGCGCAGCGCTTCAAATTTGACGCGCCGCTACCTGATTGAATTCAGAAAGATGGGCGTCAGCGACGCACGACTATGAACGTCTGCGTAGTACGAACTATGTGTCGAAGATGACGACGTAGACAACGAAGAGCTGTCCTTGAGCATGCTTCTCGACATGAAAAGATCAGCTCTAGCCCCACTGCTACCCTCAGGCGATCCGAATTCAGAGAGCAGATTGGAGACTATCCTTGCTGGAGAAAAAGGCATAGCGAATGAAGAAGAATCAATGGCACATCGAAGCTTTCAAAATTGATCTACCAGATCTAATTAGAAAAGCCGCTTGAGAGCGCTCCAAAGCGTTTTTTCGGCAATCGACCAAATCATGTACGCGGTACTGTAGTCATAAACCTAAACTTACGCCAAACAACTTCTAATCTCATGTTGGCCTATTGCTCGAGTAAGCATGAGATTAGAAGTTGTTTGGCGTAAGTTTAGGTTTATGACTACAGTACCGCCTACATGATTTGGTCGATTGCCGAAAAAAAAAACGCTTTGGAGCGCTCTCAAGCGGCTTTTTTAATTAACTTTTTTAAAAATCAAGCACTTGTGAAAAGAAACCCATATTTGAGCTCTATTATTGGACATATCAATAGAGTTGAACAATGCATATATACGAGACATAATTAATCGAGTGGGCGCGATAGCCTGTAGAGTGAACATTTGGGAGTTTTATCAGAAATCCCCAGCCACCTTACTCTCGAATTTGCTCTGAAACTGTCCAGTTTGCTTTTGGAGTGCGCCGTGAACAATGCAAATAGAATCGAACCTATCAATCGAGACGGCGCGAGAGCTTGTAAAGTGGGGTTAGCTCGACGAAAACAGCCAATCTACATATTCGAAGAGTATAGCAAATCAATTAGCTTCGGTCTGTCCAGCAAACAATGAGTTTTGCAATTCCATCGATTATGGCGCATGTTGGAGGAATGGTGCTAAACTGGACGCACGGGCGTGTTCGGAGCGCAATAACTCTGTAGACACGGAATCGTTCCGGCTGCGGCTTATGGATTTTGTAGGAAGTAGAGAGCTTTGGTAGTCCGCAAAAGTGCAGCAAAAGCCCGTCTGCCGCAGCCTCAAGAGGTCTCGTCCTCGATGCGAAATTGTCAAAAAAAACCGATGTTTCTAAAATCGGTCGAAATTAACGCCGTTCGATAGAGCTTTTCATTGTGAACAGAACGGTACTATTGCTAGTGACGAAAACTCAAATCTGTTCGAGTAAGAGCGCAAGAAACTCATACAGCTATCTTCCGCCGCTCGAAAGTGGCAGCTGAGGCTAAGGCAGTTTAGGCTGCTGAGGAGTTCTGAGCACGTCAGCGTAAATTGCCTTGGGCGCTCTGCTTGCCTACGCGTTTTAAGGCCGTTAGCTCGACGCATCTTCCCGCAGTCTTCTTCTTATTCTTCAGCGTTTGTCCCGCTTAGCAGCGGGGTCCGCTCTTCTGGTATGATGACGCCACTTCGCACGATCAAACGCTTGATCGGGGTGGATACCAGCTTCCTTTAAGTCCACGTGCAACGTATCAAGCCAGCGTTGCCTAGGTCGTCCTTTAGGCCGTTTTCCGGGCACATCTATGTTGAGGCCAATCTTTCGAACGGTGTCGCCGTCCGCACGAAGAACATGGCCATACCACCGTAGGCGAGCTTCACGTAGCTTGTCAGCAATTGGAGCGACGCCAAACCTTTGACGTACGGAGACATTGCGAACATGATCCAAACGCGTGACACCAGCCGTCCAGCGCAGCATTTTCGTCTCCATCACGCTGAGGCGGCTCTCAACTTCCTTCGTTGCAGGCCAGCACTCAGCACCGTACATCGCTACTGGTCGGACGACGGTTCTGTAGATCTTTGATTTTAAGCGCTCCGGTATCTTTCTGTCGCACAGAACGCCTGTCATTGAGCGCCATTTGGACCACGCTGCGCTCACGCGTGAGTTCACCTCGCACGTCAGACTACCATCAGACGCAATTGCAGATCCAAGGTACTTGAAATGTGTCGCTCGTACGAGCGCAGTGCCATTGATCTCAATGGACCCAGTCTCGTTTACGTCTGTCGTCAAGTACTCAGATTTTTGGACGTTTAGCTTGAGCCCGAACGCCGCCAAGCGGTCACACCAAGCTTGCACTTGTCGCTCAAGCTCGGCCTTGTCTTCACTGGCAAGCATTACGTCATCTGCATAAAGCAGCGTCCAAGGAGCAGGCTTCTGAAGGTCTCGCGAAATGGCATCCATTACGACAATGAAAAGAAGTGGGGAAAGCGCGGAACCTTGGTGAACACCGACGGAGATTGGAAACTCCGTGGATGTGCTGGCCGGCGCTCGCACTTGACTCTTAGGACAAGAGTAAAGAATGCGCACCCACTCGATCAGTTCTTCAGGGACACCGTGCTGTCGTAAGGCATACCATATGACCTCACGCGGTACACGATCAAATGCTTTCTCCAGGTCGAGGAAAGCAAGATGCAGCGGTTTTTGTTTCTCGCGATGTCTTTCCACAAGAAGACGAACAGCATGAATGGCGTCGATGGTGCCACAGCCGGCTACGAAGCCACACTGGTTGGTGGAAAGCCGGACGATCTCGCGAATACGTCCATCCACAATTCGCTCAAATATTTTCATACTGTGCGAGAGCAATCGGATTGGACGGTAACTTGTGCAGTCCGCGGGACTGCCCTTCTTCTTCCAGATCGGGATCGTCGTGCTTTGCTGCAAACTACCAGGAACCTTCTTCTCCGCAACAACCTGGTTGAAAAACTTCGTTAGCCATTCAGCAGGATTCCAGCACCTCGAGTTCCATAGTTCGGCCGCTATGTCGTCAGGGCCCGTTGCTTTTCCTGGCTTCATCTTCTTCAAAGCCGCTTCCGTCTCCTCCACAGTGATTTTCTGCACAGGACCGTGCGTAGGAGGGACGCAAGGGATAGGCGGATGGGCAAACTCTACTGTTGAAATTCTCTCGAAGTAGTCATGCCATCGTTCCATAGCCCTTTTGCGGTTCATCAGCAGATGGCCATTCTCATCGTTGATGCCAAAGAACTTTTCGATGTCCTCGCTTTGGCGATGGCGTGCTTTGGCAAGCCGATAAAGTTGTCGTTCACCATCGCGCGTCTCGAGTTTCTCGTTGACATACTCATAATGAGAAGCTTTTGCAACGGCAACAGCCTTCTTAGCCGCCCTCTTCGCTTCTTGGTACATACGCCAATTGTCGGCTGTCTTGTCGCTGAGAAAAGCGTGATATAGTCTTTTCTTCTCTTTGACTTTTTCCTTGACGTCGTCAGTCCACAGCCAAGTCTGCTTCTCAATCTTACGCCGTCCAGGCTTCGTTATGCCCAGTTCGGAACGTGCAGCTTGTAGTATCGAATCGGTTGCACGTTTCCATGTCTCCTCAACATTGGTAACCGTCGGCAACCGAATACGAGCAACAACAGCTGCGTCCTTCTCTTTCATCCGCCACCACTTGATCCTTGATGGTCCGCATCGCTCGACCTGCCTCAGCCTCGGAGGGGCGATCTTAAGTGTGCAGATCAGCGGACGGTGCTGCGTGGCGACAGTCTCGTATGGCACAACCTTCGCATCTGTGACCAGCCTTCGATCGCGATGCTTGACAAGGATAAAGTCAATCTGTGTCTTGGTATTCCCGCTATAGAAAGACACGAGATGGGAGTCACGCTTTCGAAACATTGTGTTCGCGATGGTGAGATTATGCGAGTCCGCATACTCAAGAATTCGCTCACCATCAGCGTTACGTGCTCCACAACCGAAACCGCCATGACAGCTGTAACCATCTTTCGCAGTCCCAACGTGGCCGTTGAGATCACCTGCGACAACGACAGCGTCTTCTGGCGGCACCTCTGCTGTCTTCTCATCAAGCAGGGTCCAAAACTCGTCCTTCGCTCGCTCGGAGCAGCCTGTCTGCGGAGCGTATGCAGAGAAGAAATGATACATACGCTGTTCAGCACCAACCACGACCTTCATCAAGCGGTCACTGAAACGTTCCACGCTTGCAATCGCATCTCGGAAACGTTCGGAGACGACCACACCAACACCGCTGGTGGTCCTGGGACTGCCGCACAGAATGGCCTTAAAGCCTCGGCCTATGTCCCTCGCCTTGCAACAGGACCACCTCGTCTCCTGTACCGCACATAAGTCGATTCGTCTTCGCTCCAGTGCTTCTACCAACTCGCACGAGCGGCCCGTCAACGTACCCACATTCAGCGTAGCAACGTGGGTCCTGCTTACGTTACGGGACTTTTGGACTTGCTCAGTTGCCCCCCGATGCCGTCCTCGCATCAGGGACCCTCGCATACTTCTCACACTCGCCGGGCTTTGCGAGTGCGCGTCGGCTCCCGCGGACGCCGTAGCATTATCTCGACAAACAGTTAACGCCATCAACCATGTGATGTGACATGGGATCTCCATAGGCCGGCCTGTCACAAGGGCCTGTCGCCTGCAATCGAGTGTCCGTGCTTAGCTTAGCTCGCATGGCGAACAGTTTCCAGTGGCACCACGTGGAGGAACGGACATCGCCACCACGCATCTTCCCGCAGTGGTCCTCCGAAATCGAAAAAAGTGCGTTACACAAGCCTTACCTGCATATTCGCACCCCTATAAGATTGTCTCTTCTTAAGCTATACCATTGTACTTTGGTACACTGCTATATCGTTTTACTGCTTACAAGACCAGGAGTTGCAGCGGAAACGATTCGAACTTCACAGAGTTATTGCGCTCCGAACAGCCCGCGCGTGCAATTTGCAAGCGGTGGCCCCTTTCGATTGATAGGTTCGATCCTGCATTGTGTACGTCGCACTCCAAAGGCTAGCTGGATAGCTTTAGAGCAATTCCTGAGTAGGACGGCTGGGAATTTCCGATAAAGCTTTTCAAACGCTCACTCTACAAGCTCTCGCGCCCCCTCGATTGATAGGTTTGATTCTGCATGCACTGTTCACGTTGCACTCCAAAAGCAAGCTGGACAGTCTTAGAGCAATTCCTAAGTAGGGCGGCTGGGAATTTCCGATAAAATTTCCCAAAGGCTCACTCTACAGTCTGTCGCGCCCACTCGATTGATTATGTCCGGCCCATATGCATTGTTCAACTCTATTGAAGGTAAAGCTCGAGCTGCTGAGCGCATACAGATGTTTCTCTTCACAAGTGCTTGATTAAAAAAGGTATTTAAAAAAGCCGCTTTGGAACGCTCCAAAGCGTTCATTTCGGCAATTGACCAAATCATATGCGTGGTACTGCAGGTGTGCAATTGGACAACAGCATGTCTGTTTCACAAGTTTTCTGTGTTGTGCGATCAGTGTTAAGGAAAGTTTGAACAGATATATAATAGTTGATTTGGTTAAATTTCTGACATCCTTCACGTCATAAATAAAATATGTTACCTGAAACATGTTTCCAACTTTGAATATCCTTATAGGCGTAAGATGCAAGTCACAATCATCCGTTCGCTCAAAAATGTGAGAAAGTTGAGATTATAGGTCCTCTTCGAAGATAGGTCACAAAACGCAAGAACGCCATCACCGACTGGAACCGAACCCATGAGCCCAATCCTGTGAAGCGAGCGCTCGACCATTGTGCCGCTGCCGCTGCTGTCAGCGCTGCCAACCGACCTCTGATTACACAACACTGCGCCCAACGCTGATTGAGCGCGCCTAACATGAAGCAGATAACGCGGCTTCCGCCGGCCACAAATCGCTTAGGAGATCCATATAAATAGGAAATTTGGGCTACGTATTTGTGATCAGCGTCTCGAGCTCTTTCACGTGATATGAGTCTCAATCCGAAGTTCCACGGGAAGCTGACGGCGTTCCCTGGTTATTGTTAAGCACGGCCACCCGGTGGCCGTGCGATCTCGCCCAAAAGTTTCAGGCGGGAAGTTTGACTGCAGCGGTACATCTGTCAAACTGTACCGCAGGTGTCCTAAGGCTAGCTCAGAGAGGACGTAAACCTCTCGTAGAGCAAAAAGGGTAAAAGCTCGCTTGGTCTTGACTTTCAGTACGAGTACGACCGCGAAATCGTGGCCTATCGATCCTTTTAGTCCAGATGGTTTCTGGTAAGAGGTATCAAAAAAGTTACCACAGGGATAACTGGCTTGTGGTAGTCCAACGTCCATAGCGACATTGAATTTTGATCCTTCGATGTCGGCTCTTTCCATCATTGCGAAGCAGAATTCGCCAAACTTGAGATTGTTCACCCACTGGTAGGGAACGTGAGCTGGGTTTAGACAGTCGTGAGACAGGTTAGTTTCACCCTACTGTCGACTAATTGATGCGATAGTAATCCTGTTTACGAGGGAGGTCAGTGAAATCGGTTCGGAGATTCGGAGCGGGTTTGACATCACCCCACACGACAAAACTAGCTTCTTTACATCTGACAACAGGTTGGAATCGGGGTTAGGAAGCGAAGAAGGTATCCTACCGAAGTACTCTTTGTTAGCAAAAAAGGGAGCACTCTACAGAATAAATCGCATAGACACCCCCGGAATCGAATCCTCGACCTTCTTCCGTAAGTCCGCCGCGCTATCCACTCGGTCATCCAGTCGCTGCCACCAACGTTGCAAATGAATCACTTGAATGTGCACTGCAGCTTCGTCTAAGAAACAGGAAATTATCGTATACCTATAATCTAACTTTAATTTGAGCCCAAAACCTTTTGTAGGTCAAGTTCTGAGCACGACAGGACCATACCATGCGTTATCAGCCCGCCCTGAAGTAATACCATTTTTTCCATTTTTGGACCACCCAGGGATTTATCAAGTACGAAACACAGCTCTGTGATCCTCGTCCGATGCCCCACAAGACCGTATAGGTCTCGTGGGAATCTCCGGACCGAGTTCACTGACTCCCCTCGTTAGTACGAGAGGAGCAGCAGGTTCAGACATTTGGTTCATGGACTTGGCCGTTCGCTCAATGGTCCGAAGCTACCATCTGGGGGATTATGACTGAACGCCTCCAAGTCAGAATTCCACCTAGTCAAGGCAGCGATAACTTTGTTTCCCGGCATCGAGAGGCAACTCTATCTCGTGGCAACACGAGAGCATATGCCCTAGTAAATGACCTTGCCGGTATGGATAATCTTTGGTGGTTGTCAAACCAAGATCGCTCTGGTTCAATGTCGGGGTGCAAAATCACATGTTTACGACATGTATGCTGGTCACGGTTTTGTGTCCAGTAGAGCAGTGTTTGCATACTGCGATCTGTTGAGACTGTCCTCTGATCGGGTGTTTTGTATGCCTATTTTAACATTGTATTTTTGATATACAGGGTGCGGCAAAATTACCCGTGCACTGAAAATTCAGTGGCATTTTGAAGTCAAACTTCGCAGATCAACTCTATCTATCAAGTTTATCTACTACAAACATGACAATGCAAAGCCTGCTAACAGTTTTCAAAATCATCGCCCTCCGCCTCCACACAGACGTTCGACAAACGCTTCGCATGTGGCACGCGGGTACGTTTCATCAATCTCGTCCCAGGATTTGAAAAGCGCTTCTTTGAGAGAGTCCAAATTTGGGTGTCTGGTAGAGCAAGCTTTTTTCCCTAAGATGGCCTACACAGAATAATCTATCGGGTTAAGGTCCAGAGAACTGGAGGACCATTCGTCGTGTGTGATGAAGTCAGGCAGCTGCTCGGCGCAACCACCTTCGCTTTGTGTGCTGGAGCATAATCTTGTTGAAAGCACCACTAGGCTCCTTCATAGTGGGAATCGGTCCATGGTTGAGAACTTTTTCCAGGATATCCGTGTAAATCGCCGCGTTGATTTTCAGGCCGGCATCGACGAAAACCAGTGCAGTTTTCCCAAAGATGTGACTCCCCAAACCATAATGGATTGAGGCTCATTCGCACTCTCCTTAAGTCGTCCTTTGGCGGTGGCATCAGCAAGCGAGTCCCCAATAATCCTCACATTTTGGGAGTTGAAGGCTGTATTCAACGTGAAAATCTTCTGAGCGCTAAAGACGATGTTTCGAGCGCGTGCCACCGTGAATCGTTGCAGCAACCTTTTGCATCTTTCCAATCTCCTCTTCTTCATAGTGTCCGTCAGGAGTTGGCATTTCTGCAGACGATAAGGGAACTTCTTAAGTTGTCCCCTGACTATCCTACCTATTAATCTTTCGCTTATTCCTACATCTTTTGCCATCTGGCGCATCGATTTCCTGGCGTTTCTCGTTTTTTTTCTCCCACGAGTTTTACATTCTTCCCGTTGGTAGCTGTCGTGGGACGCCCTCTTCCTTTTCTATTCTCTTCGGTCTTCAATTCCTTGTAGCGTGTTACTGTATCCTGAACCTTTCTTCGGGGCACGAAAAGGATCTTCACAATATCTCTCGTTTGCTTGCCGGCCTTATGAAGTTCGATAATAGCGCTGCTTAGGTTGGAACGCCTAACCATTTTTCACTTAAGTATGTATGAGTTCCACAATGTTCATACAACATATATTAGGCGAATGAAGCGGGAGAATTCCTAAGGAATTTGAAAAAATTTAAAATGTTTGGGTGCACGGGTAATTTTGCCGCACCCTGTACATATGCCTCGACTTGTTTGGATCCTACCGCTCCACGAATCTATGTTGAGCCTGCTGCGGCTAGTCACGCCGCGCCGCGCCCTTTCCTTCAGCGGCGCAATTCGCCAAATACAGTAACCCTGAATTCCGTCAAATGTGGTGCTTTGGGCCAGCGGAGTATAAGAACAGAGTTCGGCGGCATGCCGCCATGTCGCGATGAAGCTGGCTGCTTTTGACGCCGCGGGATGCCGCAGTGGGATTGTACTCGCGAAAGCCCAGCAGCGTTTATTCATGAACAAGGTATAGAAGGTAAGAGCAGTCAACAAAAAATGTGACGAATGGATAGTGAGCAGTGTGGCCGTCCTTTTATAAGCAAATTTGACCACCCAAGATCTTTTATGGCGGTCACCCATGCGACGATCATCCAGTCAAGTCGTCGGATACGTCAGACCAGTAGACATTGATCTCCATACTCCCGCCCTTGACAACGATGGCTCTTGATTTTCTAGTTATACGGGGTACAATTCACGTCCTGGCGTGTCGAATTGAAAAGAATTCCAATTGAACTTGCTTCCTTGAATGAGGCGACATTTCTTGGGTCCTCAAACGATGGGTGACGACGAACCTTGTTACGCGACAGCCTATAAGTTCTTGAGCTCCTTGGCGAGCGACGACCAGTATAGTCGCATGTCTGCCGATGAGGTCTTGAGTCCATAGGTGAGCGACGTCTTGCTCCGTGACCACCCACGAATGCTCAGTAGGTGATCGACGATGGTCTACGGAGAAAATGCCCGAATCTCACGGCGCGCGTTGCGTGCGGAGAAAATGCCCGAAGTAGGGAGAAAATGCCCGCAACCAGGGGAGAAAATGCCCGCAACCAAGGGCGAAAATGCCCGCGACCAGCAATCTATTTCCGCAACGTTTCATTCGTATCAAAGCTCTAATAAGAAGTTGATCGCAAAATTTCATGTTCGAAAAACACTCTATGTTTCGAGAAGGTGCCTTGAAAGATTTTTGGCGAGGTGCTACACCGTAGGTTCTGGTCCTTAAGGTTTTTGGTAAAACCTATGTTGCAACTAACCATTCAGATTTTTAAATCCTTTATTTAGATATGTGGAATTATCAGAATAACAACAACAAAGCGAATCAAAATACAGGGTGAACCAAAATAACGTGGACAAGATTTTTTACCATAATTATAAAACAGCCAACAGTTCGAGAAAACGATGACAAAATTACAACAATACAAACATTGAGGCACATTATGTTCAAGTGGTTTCAGAGTGGCTTCCTTGGAGCGGATGCAGAGGGCCAAACGTTTCGCAATTTTTTCGGCGATGGGCCGCAGGTCATCAGGAGACAACCACTCCCACTACTGGCGCAAGGATTCCTTCAGGGACTCGAAACTGCGGTTGCGTTTGAAGCCGACCATAGCCTCTAAAATGCCCACACACTGTAGTCCATCGGATTTAAATCCGGAGAATACGGCGGCGATTCCGAAGGCGTGGTGGGGAAATTGGCCTTGCACCACGCCTGCGCACTCTTCGCACTATGTGCGGGTGCAGAATCCTGTTGGAACGTCCGATGGGTATCACCGAATTGCTGGTGGGCCCAAGGAAGAACAACGGACTCGAGAATGTCTCGCTGGCACACATCTTCGTCGATTTTCACTCCTTTATCCATGAAAACCAGGGGTCTTTCCGCTGGCGCAGATTCCGCCCCAAACCGTGACAGATTGTGGGTTTTGGACGATAGCAGAGGTGCTTGGAGCCTCTGTAGACCACATCCTACCATTTTGGCGATTGTGCGCCTGCTCCACGGTGAACAGCTTCTATCCGTGGACAGAATCTGTTCCCAGGTACGACCTTCGGCCCATCGTCGAAAAATTCGCGAGACGTCTGGCCCTCTGCATCCGCTCCAAGGGAGGCCACTACGAAACCACTTGAACACGATGTACCCTAATGTTCGTATTGTTGTAATTTAGTTGACGTTTTCTCGAATTGTTGGTTGTTTTACAAATATGACGAAAAAATCTTGTCCACGTTATTGAGGTTCACCCTGTGGAAGTCCTACACTGAGAAAAACAATAAAAAGAGCACAACAATTATTTACGATACCAGCGGTGTATCAGATGAGAATCATTTGAAAAACAATGAATGTTAAAAGATCTATGTTCAAATCCTGTTTTAGTAAAGAAGGGAATGATTGGTCAATTTGAAGACTTTATCAGAAAGACTCAGTAAAACCTAAAAACCAATTTGTACCAACCAATTCCTAAATAAGTTCTGTCATATGCTGTTACGGGATGTTGTGTTGCGATCAAAACTTGCGCCAGGCGGGACTCGAACCCGCATCTTCTGCTTTCCGCGCAGTGATGTTCGCCTTACACCACCGGCGCTGTTTGACCGCACGTGACATCCGCGATATCCTCCAGGTCTGTCAGCACCCACCCGTGATACGGGGATGGGCCGGCCGCTGATATCAGCATGGAACCGGTTAGGCTGAAGACCTTACTAGTAACAATGCTTTGCCAGATTTGCTTAAGCCTTGAGCGGCTGGTAGAGAGGAGGATATCGCGGATGTTACGTGCGGTCAAACAGCGCCGGTGGTATAAGGCGAACTTCGCTGCCCGGAAAGCAGAAGATGCGGGTTCGAGTCCCGCCTGGCGCAAGAGTTTTGATCGCAACAAAACATACTGTAACAACATATAGCCTCTCTACCAGCCGCTCCAGGCTTAAGCAAATCTGTTAAAGCATTGTTAAGTTCTGCCATTTTTTTCATTTTCTACTTCTCATGACTTTGAAATACATGCAACCTACTGTTCACTCCATGTGGCCTAAAAACAAACTCAAAAATTGAGGTAGCCTACAGTTCCGCAGCTGAATGCTTCGAAAAGTAATTCTAAGTTACAGGTTCCGTTGATGTGCTTGTTTTCTAGTTTTACATGCTAGAAATTGAGATCTGGATGAAAACCCTCCTTCCGCTCCTTTCAGTTTTTTCAAATGTTCTTTTCTCACAAAACACCGTTCGTACTAATTTAGCCGTTGAGCATGCTTGCTATAACGAGAATCTTTCCTCACATTTTATAAAGCTTCTCTATCACGGTAAGGCCATCAAGTCTGCTGGGGAATCCGAATGATGGTGCCAGAGTTTCAGCTGCCACGCCCACGATTTCTCATGCCGTTTACTCGACGGCATGAGAAAAATACCGTATCCCTGTCGATTACCATGCGTTTTGTTGTTGTGGCTGTTGTAGTGGATCCTATCGAAGACCGTTCAGTGGCCGGAGATATTTTTCTCCCTGGCTGTGGACATTTTCTCCCCTGGTCGCGGGCATTTTCTCCCCTGGTCGCGTGCATTTTCTCCCTTGGTTGCGGGCATTTTCTCGCACCGAAACAGACGCGGCGCGGTTCGGGCATTTTCTCTCGTAATCATCGACGATGGGGTTGGAAGCTTGTTGGGTGACGGCAGGGCAGTTTACGAGGGGACGAGCGTGGCTTAATGTGCAACGACTTACGTAACTTCAACGGAGAATTGTAAGTGAAAAGATAACACGGCTTATCGCTCATCATATCGCTTGATAAGCCGCGTTATCTGAGCTTTTCCCTTAAAATTCTCCATTAAGTTACGTAAATCGTTGATGAATTCGGCCTCTGGTCTTTCTCCTCGTTAATGGTGTTCCATTCGTCTTCTTCAATTTCCAGGTTTTCTTCATCATGGTTTTCATCACACTGTTTATCTTCGAACGACCTCAGAATTCTTGCTATCCTGTACTTCTTCTCCTCTCTAGATGGAGGCACATTCATAGGCTATCCACACTCCAGAGTTAAGAAGTGGACCACAACACGAGCACTGGTGGACATGACTTAGGCGGTTCCCTGTCAACGTATATCCTCTTGCATCAGCACATCCTATCCAAGGCGGGGAACTATAGAGGTCAACATGTTTCGCTTTGTTTGTGAAGAATGGAGAACTGCCTCGGTTCTTTCGAAGTAAACATTTTGCCTAATCTGTAGATTGAAGCATGTGTTATATGTAAATGCATAGATAACACATACGAATACATGAAAAACATGGGTTTTGCGAAGAGCAAAACACGCAGTCTACAGGATCCAAACCCCTACGACCTCCCGTTCACGAGTCCACGTTGCTTCCTACTATACCCTACCGTCTGATCGCTGGGTTTGGCCGCGATGCGAGCCCTCATCTTGCACGCGCCCGTCGGCTGCGAAGCTCGTGAATCAATATGTTGAAAACGGCTCAACTTCCGTCGTCCCTAACTCTGCGCAGAGTTGTATTGGAGTCAAGATACCTGCATTTTTTTTACTTCCCAGGGAGAGGCGTCTTTGCCCATATACAAGTCTTGTGCCATTCCGACCTAGCGTTGAGATAGTCCCCTGGTAAAGATGATGACGACGAGAAGTGGAGGGGAGAGCACAGAGACCCTTGACGTACTTCGAGATGGGAGACTTCATCGTCGGATCTGCTGGCGCTTGCACACTAATCCTCGGCTAAGAGTAGAGAAACCGTAGCCACTCAATAAGCTCTTCTGGAAAGTTATGCCGCCTTAAAGCGTACCAGCGTATCCTATCGCTTTTCGCGGAACGGGATCGAAGGCCTTCTCCAAGTCAAGCCTATGGGACTATCCCAGCTCCCTTTGAGGTTGATAAACGAGCTGTCCTTTATAGGTCTATGTTATACCATCGCTTACCTTGAACAATGGCGACGAACAGAGCGATGAGTGATGCCATCGCCAAGAAGTGAAAAAAGAAAAAAGGAAAAAGAAAAAGGAAATAGGTGATGTGCTAGCATCTCTAGCAGTTGGGAGGGGGGGGGGGGTTGCGCAAGCGATGCTACGACAGGCCGCTAGCGACGTATCGCTAGCGGCAGACCGCACAACCGGCTTGCGCGTGTTCTCTCTTATGGAGATAGAGTCTGATACGGTCCCGCTACAAATTGGGTCTGTTGCCCACGCTAGTGCTCACCCTGAGCGATGGTTAACACAAGCTTAATAAACAGTTTCTATAATCAGTCATGTTCAGTAGAAATAGTGAGAGGACAGTGTAACACACCACGCCTCCCTCATAGGTATTAAAAAGAGCGACAGATTAAGAGAGATTTGCCAAAAACATTTCGTACCCTACCCTTGAGGAATATTCACAAATACTCTCGCAATCGCAGCCCGAGTAATGTCTGCAATACATACTGTAAATGTAACTCATACATAGTCTAAACATTAGGTCATTACCAAAGTTTTGTCGTTTTTTGACCTTCAAATTCAAGTGTGAATATCTCAGCTCAAACACAACTTTGTCAGTCGAAATAAGAACCATTACAATCTACACATCTTTGCCAACGAGACTCCAGTTTACCTATTCCAGTAGCATAGAACTCCGGAGATCTAGAAGCCATGAATTCTTCGAGAGCGGATTCTGCATCATGACGGTTCCTGAAGTATTTTCCGCGAAGGAAGCCGTCGAGATGTTTGAAAAAGTGGTAGTCTGTAGGCGATAGGTCGAGCGAATACGGTGAATGGTCCAGTGTTTCGTATCGTAAAGAATGGAGCTTCTGCCTGGTGATCATCGATACGTGCGGCCTAGCGTTGTCGTGCAAAAGTATCGGTCCCCTTCTGTTAATCAGCGCTGGATAAATTTGCTGGAGCTTCTGGTGCATCTCGTCCAGTACTTTCCCGCCGTGATTGTTTCACCATGTTTGAGAACGCTATAGTGGATTAAACCGGTGGCACACCACCAAACCGTCACCATGACCTTCTTCTGGTGCAGACTCGGCTTTGAACAGTGTTTAGATGCTTCGTCTATATCCAACCATTGAGCACTTCGTCGTCGATTGTCGTATACGATCCATTTTTCGTCACAGCTCGCTCCAGAAACGGGTCGTTTTTGTTGCGTAGAGGGAGCGCTGACGATACTTGCAAACGGCGAGCCCTCTGACTCTCGGTTAAATCGGGCGGCACCCACTTGTCCATCTTCTTTCTCTTTCCGATCTTTTGCATATGGATGCAAACTGATTTACCTGATACTTCTGATCCAGAAGCCAGCTCTCGAAGAGTTGCTCGCGGATTCGCTTCAACTAACGTCTTCTACTAGTCGTCGTCGAAGGCCGCCCGCTGCGTTGTTCATCTTCGAGTTCCTCATCTCCATTTCGGAATCTGCTGAAACACCGCTCCACCGTGCGTACGCAAGTGTTCTCCGGCCCAAATGCGGTGTTGATGTCTCGAGCTGTTTCTGCTGCTTTACGTCCCAGTTTGAACTGGAACGAAAAAATGGCGCGAAGTTGCATCTTGTCCATGTCTTCTTCCAAGCCCTGAAAGAGTCCACGTAACATATTTGAAACCAATCCAAAAGCGGCTGTGAATAGAGAAGAAAATGCGCTTTCAGAAAATATATAACAACACACCAAAACTACAAAGCATATCCGAGTATACAACATTTGAAACTACGGTAGCAAAAAAAAACGACAGAACTTAGGTAACGACCTTATACTAAGAGGATGGGAACGTTATGGTTGGGGCCTGCTCACTAACTATTCGCCACATTTTGTTGTTAGTTGCTCTCACCTCCTATATCTTGCTCATTAATAAACGGTGTAAACCTTTTGTAAGGGCACTATGTATAGCCGCCTTTTTGTAATAAGACAAGGTATTTGAGTCGACATTTTTGATTTCCTTGGTAGGTGTCCAGTTCGATTTTAAAGGTGTTGAGCGGATTTTAAGGAATCCTGGTAGGCTAGAAAGGTACCCGACTTGAGCTGAAAATGAGCCAATAAAAGTATATGATGGCGTGCGATTACCCAATGAAGTAAAAAAACACCTTCAAATAGCCGTGAGCGCTTGCAACGCAACAGGGAAGGTGTTGCAGCACAATAGCAGCGTGCCGCAGCGTACACCAGAATTACGAATGAAAATGTCGGAACCGCGCTGCGTCTATTTCGGTGCGAGAATATGACCGCAGCCAGGGGAGAAAATATCCGCGACCACTGAGCGGTCCTCGATAGCGCGATCAAACCCATTCAACAAAACACATGGTAGTCACATGGACAAGAATGCATCATTTTCTCATTCCGTCATGGATAGGACTTCTATAGGCGTGTCGTCCATTGCGACGGAATGATAGCATGACAATTGCTGAAGGCGACGTCATTGGAACTGAACCTGTTCGGAGAGGCAGAACCCTACGGTCTTAGGAGATGTTAGATACATATTTCGACACTTCTTTTCTTTTGAAGAATTTCATCCTCCGGAACGCCGCTGATATTGTTAATCTTTTCTATCCTTTTTTTATTTAAGTTTCTCTTAGTACAAAATGTCTCTTTTGATTACATTGAGAACCTTGCTTCGTTCTTCTTCAGCTGTTTCCATATAACTGCATAAAGGATTTAAATATGAGAATATATGTTGGTGCTACCTAAAAGGTTTTACAAAAAATCTTGAAATGACACCGTTCTGAGGGTTTCAGTTGCCATCGAATGAACAACAACTTACGATGCTGTGCCTTAACACAAATCTGTCGAGCTCTCATGTTTTGAAGAATCATTTTTCGAGTATTAAATTTTTCGATCCACTCCTTATTGAAGCCTAAATTTGATCGAAACGCTACGAAAATTATATCAGCGATGTATTAGATTAACGCTGCATCCGGTCTCTTCCAGTGAGCGGTTTTGCCAACAGTTTCGAATTTACTCCGAGTTTCCTTGAAGGCGTTTACCGCCCTCAGTTGTTTGCTTTATCATCGAATTTTTCCTAGTTATGAAGTTATATTCTGGCGTGTTGTACGTCCTATCTATGCTGTACGACTGTACTATAAGTTCTGCTGTACTGTACGTTGACTCTGTCATTTTCTTTCACAGTTGCGGGCATTTGATTCCTTGGTCGCGGGCATTTTCTCCGTAGATCCACTGTACACAACACGACGTTGATAGGAGACCGGCGTTGCGCCGCTGGCGTTGGTTGTAGCCCAGTGCTTCAATTGAGATACTGGATTTAAATTAGTACCTTAAGGTACTAATTAGTATGGAAGTCCGACCTTCCACTTGTGGCTCCGTCGAAACCACAATTTTGTGGCCTGCAAAAGTCTATAAGCGTGGGCACAGCATAGCCACTGGAGCGCTGCATTTGCAGCACAATAACATCACGAACGCAACACAGTAGCAGCACGTACTGCAAAAGTTCAGCATGACACAGCACAATACGGTTTAGACTCGAGCAGTTACTCGAGTACTGGTGCTATTGTGCTCGGTTAGTGGTGCTCAAATGTCTGAGTAATTACGATTTATGACATTTCAATGTTTATTTACTCGCTCCTGATGGGATGGATGCTACTAGCTCTTCATGGCACTTGAAGGGACAACTGAGCTACTTTGGGAGAAGATAGGATCGAACGGGACATCGCTAATGCCTGATCCCTTAATTAATGTCTGATTTTTGCCCACCGTCAGTGAACTTGTCGGTTCTGTCCTTGTCCTTTGCCACGCAATTTTGTCTTTGCTTAAATCAAAGCAATTACCAATACATTCATGAGGGAGTTGCTAATTCGCTGATCTCGCAGCTGAGCACACTGTTCGAATGCTTCGTCGACGCGGAGGACTGGCATTCCTGCAAGTTTTTCAACGCCATCACCGGATGGAGATTTGAATCAGAAAGAAGAAATCCCACAGGTTACCGCGAAGATTTTAAGATTTTTCAAACATTAGCTGTCCGAGCAGCCAAGTATTGCGCAAAAACAACGTAAGCCTCCAGAGTGTGTCTTGTGTGAGATTATGGAACGTGTAGGAAATCAAACAGTATACTTAGAGTACACAGAAGAAAATAGGGTTCTAACAAGAATTTTGTCAGCCAACTGGCTGCTTGCGGTATTGCTGGCTGGTCGTAGTGTTTTCTTTTGCTAGTTCTAAACAACTTTGACCCATGGTTAAGCTTGAGGTTCGAGAATCGGTGAGTAGGACAAGGGTCTATTGTGGAATTGTTTTGAGTAAGGGGTTTGTACCATCTTCTGGTTTGAGAAGCTCTCGTATTTTTTCCAGCTTTTCAGCTGGTATTTGTTTCCTTAATAAATCGTATTTTCAGGCGTAGCTTCGGCGTATTGAGATTCGTGCCCAGCTTTGTTTGCCGAAAGGAACATGTTATGAACGTAGAATTGATTTCTATAAAGTTTTGAGTGATGATTGTTCTAAAAAAAATAAAGAGCTGCTGATAGCAGTCTTCGAAACGGTCAGGACGGGTTCAATCATTTCAGAATGAATGAATCTTTTTTGCAGAGTGTCATGGCGTGACCCCAGACCACGGAGTTCCTTCAGTTGCCTAGTTATGTGCTCTCCTCCGCGTGAGCGGAGGAGAGCACATAACTAGGCAACTGAAGGAACTCCGTAGCTAGGCAAATGAAGGAACTCCGTAGTCTATCTGATCTACTTCACCTGTTTTAAGATACCTTGCCATGTACTGCGGGCACCAGCCCGCTTAGTACCGTAATATATACTAATATGAATGCAAAATCTTGTAAAGATTTGTTATTACAGGATGTTTTGTTGCGATCCTGGTGAGTGCTGATACGTCTCGAGGATCGCTGATGTTATGTGCGGTCAAACAGAAATGGTGTAGCAAGGCGTAGCATCGCTACGCGGAAAGCTGAAGGTGCGGGTTCGAGTCCCGCTTCCCAAAAGAATCTTTATCGCAACAAAACATCCTGTAACAGCATATTATCTCTATATCAGCCGCTCCAAGCTTGTAAAGATTTTCATTTACGGTCAAGACGTCGCTCGTTCATCTAGAAAAATGTGTAATGTCATGGCGTTCTGCGAAAATACCCAGAAAATTGGACTGGCCCTGACTGACTCGAAGACTGCTACCTGAAGACCTTTTTTGTTCAGCTGTAGAAATCATCATTAAAAACCTTGTAGGATTCAGTCCCATGTCCATAATTTCCGTCGTGTTTCCTTCAGCGAACAAACCTGCGTGCGAAGCTAGAAAATGTCGAGGCCACACTTGGAAAAGCAAATTATTAAAAGAACAGAAACCGTTAAACGCTGACAATGATCAGGTAAGACATGAAGAGTAAGGCTATGTTGGAGACAAATATGCTTATATCAGATCAGCTCCGGATGGGCGCGGTCGTATATTTCCGACAAAAATCAAACTCCACGCTTGATCTGCTTCGGTCGCGTTACTTACAACCTTTACCGATTTTCGAGCGTCTTTTCTGGAAGTCCCAAGAAATGTTAGTAGCGCTTGGAGAATATACTTGCGAGCGTTTCGCTGTCCATGATGTCTCGGTAATGAATACACAGCTTGACTGATGAGATATCTAGCTTCCGTGGTATTGCAGTGCCGCTAAGCTCTACTTATATCGCAAATGAAAGATGAAAGAAATTTTATGTACTGAGTTTTGAGGTTGCAACTAACATTCTCTCAGTGTACATATCTCTCTGTCTACATCATTGGTTGCGGAAATGCTGCCATTATAGAGTTCCACAGTGGAATCTCGCACGCTTTTCAACACTAGGCGACATTCAAATGCAGGCGACAGCTCACACCCCGCCACCCTGGAAGCGATGCGCACTCGCTAAACCCGGCGAGTGTGAGAAGGATCCCTGGTGCGAGGATGGCATTCGGGGGCAACTGAGCTAGTCCGAAAGTCCCGCAAGTCAAGAGACATAGGAACTGGCTTGAAGGCCGTTCTATGTGGAAGGTCCAAGCAGGGTCAAGCTTGAGGTTCGGGAATCGAAGGGGGGGGGGGGTCGTGCTGTGGCCTCGTCTGGAGGGGGGGGGGGTCGTGCTCTTCCGGTTTTGGCAGAGGATTCTCTCTTATTCTTCAGGTTTTTTGGTGATTTTTTTAAATTCTTAATAAGTTGTTTTTTCCAGGAATGCTTACGAAGGTGTGGAGTCTCTCCTTCGTCCCGCAAAGTTGTAAAAATTAATATAACAAGTTTCAAATAATGATTGTATTACTTGTTAGAAATAAAGATTTTCCGCCGGCAGATTTGGAGTCAGTGAGAACTTTCCATTTTTCAGTTTTTTTTTCAGGAAGTCATGGACGCGACAGTTTTCTGCCTGAACGAGCGACATCTACGTCCTAAATTGCAGTCTATAAAATTTGAAGTGTCAATTGCTAAGGAAAATTAGGTGCTTTTCCTACAAGATTTTTGGAAGCACTCTTCGAAGCGATGACCGAATGGCAACCGAGGATGGACTTGTCACGGAACTAATTTTCTCTCTTCTGCTGGAAACAACATCAGAAAGTGAAGTTGTACCCAATAAAGTTTTAATCCACCGGTTGACACAAAGGAATAGAAGGTGTTTTTCTGAGACAATCTTCTGTATAAACAGACGCTCCGATTTGTACCATTTGCCGAAAAAATTCGACACCGTTAATCACATGGAAGCCGCTATTTTTACAAGCTGCTTTTTAAAGCGTAGAACCCACACCTCTTACAGTTTTAAAAGCTCTGTGAATTTTTCAGAGATGTCGCACAAACTCCGAAATATGGTAGGCTACGTGGAGCCATTGCGTTCTCCGATATCACCGATCGCCGCTGAAGGACGGACTTCTTGCGGCAAAAAAATTTCTACCTTCTGGAGGAAGAGCATCAGAGAGTAAAAACTGTGCCATCTTAGAGCTCAAGATGTGATTAATATACAATCATAAACTAAGCTTCTTCGCAGCGATCTCCGATATGAATAGGGGTGATCGTATTTAAATTTTTCGCTTTTCAAGAAAAATTAATTAATTTTTACCTGAAGCAGATCACCCACACAGTTGAAATCTTGCCACAAAAAGTTTCAAGTCTTATATAATGCACAGTGTAAAAATTATGGTTTTCTGAAACGAATAGACTGGATCGACCACTGGTCGATATGGCACCGACGTCATGGGAGCGACGAAATTCGACGTTCACAAAAATGACTATAACTCGGTAAGTTTTCCACAATTTTAAAAAGCCAATGGATTTTTAAAAACTACAAGAAAAGGTATTTCATACGGTGTGAAAATCTGTTTCCAAAAACTAGGTCTTTATACGGGGCGGAGGCCTTCGATTTTTGAGCGAAAAATTGAAGTGATTTTGTATAGATAATTATATCCAGGAAGGTTTTTCGAATTTTGAAAGATTTAATAGCTTTTTAAAAACTAGAGAAAAAACGCTTTTAAACCATATAGAAATTTCTTTTCATTAGGGAGGTCTTCATAGGGGGCGGTAGGGGTTCGATTTCTGGTCCATTGTTGCAGAAATACGTGCCAAAAATCGAACCCCCCTCGCCCCGTATGAAGACCCCTTTTTTGAAGACTGCTTTCTATATGGGTAGAAAGCATCATTTTTCTATTTTTCAAAAAGCAATTGGGATTTTTGAATTTCGAAAAGGGAATCGAATTATGATCAGATTTGTGAAGAAGTGGTGGTAGACTCTGCACCGTCGACACTGGAGTGATTTCATAAAAATGATCATAACTCCGTTCGTTTTTCGAAATTCAAAAATCCCAATTGCTTTTTGAAAAATAGAGGAAATATTCTAACTGACCATGCATAAATCGTCTTTCAAAACGGAGGTTTTCATAGGGGGCGAGGGGGTTCGATTTTTGGTCGATTTTTGGCAAAAATCGACCAGAAATCAAAAAGCAGTTGAGATTTTTCAAAAAGCAGTTGAGATTTCTGAATTTCGAAAAACGAACGGAGTTATGATCATTTTTATGAAATCACTCCAATGTCGACGGTGGAGAATCTGCGAGCCGTTCTTCACAAATTTGATCATAACTTGGTTCAATTTTTGAAATTCAAAAACCTCAATTGCTTTTTGAAAAATAGAGAAAATCCATATAGAAACCGGTTTTCAAAAAACGGGTCTTCATACGGGGCGAGGGGGGTTCGATTTTTGGCACGTATTTCTGCAACAATGGACCAGAAATCGAACCCGATTTTCACACCGTATGAAATACCTTTTTTTCTAGTTTTTAAAAAGCCATTGGCTTTTTAAAATTGTGGAAAACTTACCGAGTTATAGTCCTTTTTGCGAATGTCGAATTTCGTCGCTCCTATGACGACGGTGCCATATCGATCAGAGGTCGATACAATCTATTCGTTTCAGGAAACCATGATTTTTACACTGTGCATTGAACAAGACTTGAAACGTTTTGTGGCAAGATTTCAACTGTGTGGGTGATCTGCATCAGGTAAAAATTAATTATTTTTTCCTGAAAAGCGAAAAATTTAAATGCGATCAGCCCTAATCATATCGGAGATCGCTGCGAAGAAGCTCAGATTTTTACTGTGTATTACTCATGACTGAAAAATCCATAAAGCACAATTTCATTCTCGCGTGTTCTTTCCTTGAGAAGATTGAAAAATTTTCCGCGAGAAGACCACCCTCAGTCTCCATCGATGATATCGGCGAACGCAATGACTCCACGTAACCTACCATATTTCGGAGTTTGTGCAACGTCTCTGAAAAATTTTCAGAGTTTTTAAAACAATAAGAAGTGTGGATTCTACGCTTTAAAAAGCAGGATCCATGCTTCCATGTGATTAACGGTGTCGAAAATTTTCGGCAGATGACACAAATCGGAGCGTCTGTTCACAAAGGATCGTTTCAGAAAACAGGTTTTATTGCCATGTGTGAAACGGGGGCTTAAAATTTTATTGAACACGTTCACTTTCTGATGCTGTTTCCAGCAGAAGAGAGAAAATTAGTTCCGTGACAAGTCCATCCTCCGGTTGCCATTCCGTCATCGCTTCCGAGAGTGTCTAAAAAATGTTGTGGATAAAGCACTTAAGTCAGCTGTAGCAATTAACACTCTGCATTGTATAGAGTACAATTTCGAATGCAGATGTTGCTCCTTCACGTACAAAAATGTTCCGTGTTCACGAGATGCTCAGAAAGCCTGAAAAGTTGAACTCGTTGTGATTAATTCGACAACTGCTCTCAAAAGTGCTTTATTTTCAACTGTAAACAAACAAAATATTATTATCAGAAGATTATATAAACAAAACCTTTATCAGCGTTTTTTCTAACAAATTACTAAACCAAACAGTTGTCCTCTTTCTTGAGCTAATCTGATACAGTCGACGCTGCACCTGGAAAGAAGGACCTATTAAAGGGTAGAAAAATTGCATAGAAAATTCTAAAAAATCAACGCGGATAGGAAATAAAACGGTGGTCTACACAAGGGGGGAGGGTCGTACCAGATCCGGTATGGGAGGGGGGGGGGGGTCGTAAATTTTCGGCAAAAATCGAACCCCACGCTTGACCCTGGTTCCAAGAGCACCTGCTGTGTCGTAATAATCATCTCCGAGCGTTTCCGAGACTCGATCGTACGTGTCGAACGCTTTGACGACAGATTGATGAAGATCGTTGTCGCCGCTAAGGAGCGGCTCTTCCATTTCTTGTCTGCGTATGCTCCGCAGACTGGCCAAGGATGAGTTTTGGAGCCTGCTTGACGAGAAGACAGCAGAGGTAACGTCGAGAGACACCTTCATTGTCGCTGGTGACATTAATGGGCACGTAGGCGCTACGAAAGACAGATACTGCTGTCATGGTGGACTCGGTTATGGGTCGCGTAACACAGGTGGTGAGTGTATCCTTGAGTATACGGACTTGCATAATCTCACCATAACCTTCTATAATGGGAACACAAGACGCAGATAGACTTCGTCTTCCTGAATGATTGCGTCTGAAGTATCGTCACAGATGCGAAGATCATGTCGTATGAGATGGTCGCACCACAGCATCGTCCGCTGATCTGCATTTTATAAATCACCACTTCGAGGGGGAAGCAGGGCGAGCGATGCGGTGCTACAAGAATTAAATGGTGGCGAATGAAAGAGAACGAAGCAGCAAGGTCGGAACTCGTCAGTACGAAGCCTGGACGACGCAAAGTCGTCAAGCAGACTTGGCTGTGGACGGACGATGTGAAAGCGAACGTTCGAGAGGAGTCGCTGTATCATGTGTTTCTCGGAGACGAAACATCCGATAACTGGCGAAGTGCCAAGAAGCGAAGAGAGCTGACAAGAAGGCTGTGGCCGTTGCAAAAGCCTCTCATTACAAGGGTGTTTACAAAAAGCAGGAGTTGCACGATGATGAGCGACATTTGCACCGAATTTCTAAGAACCGCCATCGCCAAACCGAGGATATTGAGAAGTTCTTTGGCATCAATGATGAAAACGGCCGTATTCTTATAAACCGCAAGGAAGCGTTGAAGCGATGGCGCGATTATTTAGAGGGAATTTCGACTGAAGAGTTCCCTCATCCGGCCGTCTCTTTTGTGGCTCCCATCCACGGTAGTGCTCACATGGTCATCGTAGGGGAAACTGAAGCGGCTCTGAGGAAAATGAGGCCGGGAAAGGCGTCTGGTCTAGATTTCCGATTCGCTTATTTTCGCACAGCTTGAAGATAATCTTCGAGCGAATCCTCGATAGACGAACTTGCGAAATCGTCACGCTTTCCTGCAAACACTGTGGCTTCGTGGCTGGCTGCAGCACCGGTATATGGAGACCATACGTGCCAACCGTCTTCTGGTGGAGAAGCTTCACGAAAATCAAAAGCTGGAACATCTTGCCTTTCTCGACTTGGAGAAGGCCATCGATCGCGTACCGCTTGAGCTTATAAGGTACGTCTAACGACAGCACGGCGTCTCTGAAGAACTAGTAAAGTGGGTGCGAATGCTACACTCTTGTCAGAACAGTCGTGTGCAAGCTGCAGCAGGAACCTCATTGTTTCCCATCTCTGTTGGGGTGCATCAAGGTTCTAAGCTTCCCCGCTCCTCTTTGTTGTCGTTATGGATGCTATTACGCAAGATCTTTAAAAGCCAGTCCTTTGGACAGTACTATATGCCGATGACGTAATGCTCGCTTGCCAAGATAAAATTAAACTCGAGCGGCAGGTGCAAGCTTACATAGTTGTGCCCGAATGAATATTCAAACATTCAAATTCGAATAATTTTATTCGAAATCGGATATTCATATTCGAACATTCGAAAAAACGCGATTTTCGAATGCACTCAGATACGAATGATTGAAAAATCGCGATTTTCGAATGCTCGAAACATTAGTATTCGAACGTTCGATTGATACGAAATCTGCACTAATCGTGAGAGGCCGTATGTTCTTCGAGCACAGAACAAGGCTAGGGAGGGGACTCCAGGGTGTGTGCCAGTTAAGGTGTTCGTGTAGAAACTGCCTTCTTCGCTCAGGAGAGTCCGCAGCTGGGTTCTGTGAAAAGCAGAAAACGCCAGCGAATTATGTAGATGTCAAAACCCCTCAAATCTTAACCTCTCAGTTGAAATGCAAATACCCCGCAACCTAGGAGAACCAAACTTCCGACCTTCCTCGCATCAAGCAACACCACTATCCACTGCCCCACCACTCGCTTGACGGGAGTGCCATCGCGGCGTACAAGACATCGATCGAATGCCCACGTGGAGTTCGTTTAAAATCACTTCCCCCATGCAATGGATTCGGTCAAGTGTTCGCGTGCGGTGGAGCGCGCTTGCGCAACGCACAGTACAGCATTCCCAACAGAATGAACTCTCTCTCCCTCTCTCCCTCTCTAACTGCACCTCTCACCATCATCTTTTCATAATTAGCTATTTGTTTCGAGTCATACTTCATGGGGGGGGGGCAGTCGTTCGGTACACTGTGCTGCCCGCTGCCCACTTCCCGCCCTGCACGCGCCGCCCTATTTGGACAAGTTTGCTGCGCGCGAAACCGTCGTTAATTGACGTGACGTCGCCCAAAACCTAACAGGTGATAGAAGACGACTGGGAAGCGCATCTCGTGGAACTCTGAAGTCATTTTCCATTCGGTTCGGTTATGGAGGCAGTTGAGGAAAGGAGAACGTCGCTCTTCTCTCTAGATTCCTTCAATTTTCACCACAATTCTTTAAATTTTCGCTCCAACTAGAGACTACGGGTGATTCCGGTCAGTTCTACATTGAGGGCTTATTCGTAATTGTGCGCAAAACCGGTTCCCCGTCCTCTCTTTCCAAGGATCAGACAATTCTCCTTGTATTGGAGGACTTTCTAGTTAATGGTCGCGTTGTTGCCATGAGATATCTTGCTAAGGCCTCTGTTATACTCCCGCGGGAGCATCCGCGGAACGTCCGCGGACCATGTGTGCACCGCGGATGGCGGGCGTGGCGGGGTGCGGCGATTGGCCAGGTGAGGGATCTCGGCGCGATTCCCGCCCTTCCGCGGATGCTCCCGCGGGAGTATAACAGAGGCCTAAGAGTTGCTGTACCTGCGGACGACGCCTTAGTACTGAGCAATGTGGCGGGACCTGAAGAAAGCCTTGGCACTGCAGCTAAAAACTCTTTTCCTCCCAATATGGTGAACAAGATTCTGACTCTCGTCTCAAGAACGAAATCAGTTCGGGATAGAGCTGCAGGGCCAAGGGAAGTGACTGGAAATGCGATGCCTCCATGTGATGGCAGGGAACCGGACATCTTATGCTGGGCGCGCCCCACGCCCCGCCCCTTTCTGATGGCGGTGTATCCAACGACTCTCCGCCATACTTCATGATGTATTATAATACAGTTTGCGGAGCAATCCTAGTAGGGGGAAACTTACCCTGTTGCTCCTCTCCATTATGCTTGCCTTTCCCTTCCCTCCTGCTACTGAAGGTTATCGAAGCGTTAGACATTCGTCACACTATGGCTGGGCTTTCCAGAAAATGTAGGGAGGGATAGATGGGGTCTCGTGAACTCATTCCTAGTTTACACGACGTCTGCGAGACGTCTTTTAAATCCCCAGGCACGTTATCAACATCGGCGGGACGTCTACAGGGGTGAGTTCTTTTATCGCTCAGTATGTGGAAACCAACCTAATAAAATACATCTGGGATTATAAGCGCTAAGGGTCAAGTGTTGGGGCAGGTCTTAACGGTCGTTAATTCCAAATGATTGTTAAAGGGGTGGCGAAAGGCGAGATGTGTTATTTCATCAATATTTCGTACAAGATTCCTCACTGGGCATGAATAAACAGTATAAAGGAGAAGAAAAACAAAAGGAGGGAATAAGAAAGCTGCCATTTATGGAAAGATCTGATGATGTCGCCCAGTTGAAGCATCACGTTTTGCTATATATCCCGGAAAGGCTTCATGGATTGGACGATACAATTTATCCCAGTGTGGCTGACCTTACCCATATATTAGCGAAACGAAAGTCGGACATCAAGTGAGACGGGCAACTGCTAAGCCCTCGTACAGGTTTGTTAGGGCACTTGTCATCATTATGCGGGGTGTCTCAAAAAATGTATACACTGCTTGAAAGGTAATGACTTCGTTCACAGTGAAGGTACTGAAGAGGTTAAGGGCAGATATGAAAGCTTAGCAAAATAGAAATTTTTGACTTATAAGCGGTGTGAATTGCGCCATGCACTCGTCTGAATTCTTCTATTTTGCACTCGATTGATTGTGTTTCACTTAAATACTTGTTGTAATTTCCCTTTAAAGTGCCGTATTGATTAATTTGTGTTTTTAAGTTATTTAAAACACACGGCTTGCGAAAAATGTAGGGTATCTTAAAAATGCAAGTACTATTAGGCTGGCCGACACCTGATATTTTCGCCTTTTTCTCGCATTGCATCGGCCAATTTCTGAAGCTGATTAACGTATGGAAGCGGTGACTGTCTTGCCAGCAACCAGCAGCTCATAGAAGAGTGGCCCTTTCCCATCCCACCAAACCAGGGTCAACCGTAGGGTTCGATTCTTGCCGAAAATTTACGACCCCCCCCTCCCCCCCCCCCCCCCAGAGTGGATCTGGTACGACCCCTCCCTTGTGTAGACCACCGCTTTATTTCTTATCCGCATTGAATTAAAAAAAAATTTATGCAATTTTTGTACCCTTCAGTAGGTCCTTCCTTCCAGGTGCAGCATCGAATATGTAAGGTTAGTTCAAGAAAGAATGCTACTGAGTAACTGTTTAATTTAGTAATTTCTTAGAAAAAACGCTGATAAAGGTTTAGTGTATGTAATTTTTGATAATAATAATAATTTGTTTGTTTACAGTTGAAAATAAAGCGCTTTTGAGAGCAGTTGTTGAATTAGTCACAACGAGTTCAACTCTTTAGGCTCTCCGAGCAACTCAGGGACACGACAGTTTTCTGCGTGAACGAGCGACATCTACGTCCTAAATTAGTCTATGAAAGTGTCAATTACTAGGGAAAATTAAGTGCTTTTCCTACAAGATTTTTGGAAGCGCTCTTCGAAGCGATGACTGAATGGCAACCGGAGGATGGACTTGTCACGGAACTAATTTTCTATCTTCTGCAGGAAACATCATCAGAAAGTGAAGTTGTTTGTAGTTGTAGTTGTAAAAGTTTAAGTCACAGTTTGGAACACGGTAATAAAACCTGCTTTTCTAAAACGGTCCTTCATGGAATTTTAAGTCATGAAAATCATACTCTATAATAATCCGCTAAGCGATGAGTCACACTATCGATCGACGCGATGAGTCATAAAATAGGGGAAATTACGGGGGAACGGGGCACAAATTAAAGCAAGAAAATAGCGGAAAATACCAAGACGCCTTCTACGTGCCTGGCGACTCGGTAGACGTGCCGAACAAGTCGGCAACCGTGCCAGGCGGTGCAGTAGACCTGCCGAACACGTCAAGACCGTCCATGGCGAGCCGTAGACGTACAGAACACGCCGGCGATCGTGCATGGCAAGCCGTAGACGTGCCGAACACGTCGCCAGCTTCAGCCCTAGGGGTAATCGAGGTCGCTGAACATGATTATGAAGTTCATTTTTGACGTGTAGATCACCATCGATCGATATCGATCAAATTATCGATTTTTTATGGATGTCGTCCAAGCGGTCCGAAACTTCAGCCCTGGGGGTAAGCGAGGTCGCTGAACATAATTACGAAGTTCGTTTTTGACGTGTAGATCACCATCGATCGATATCGATCAAATTATCGATTTTTTATGGATGTCGTCCAAGCGGTCCGAAACTTCAGCCCTGGTGGTAATCGAGGTCGCTGAACATGGTTATGAAGATCTATTTGAGATGTAGATCACCATCAATCGATATCGATCAAATTATCGATTTTTTATGGATGTCGTCCAAGCGGTCCGAAACTTCAGCCCTGGTGGTAATCGAGGTCGCTGAACATGGTTATGAAGATCTATTTGAAATGTAGATCACCATCAATCGATATCGATCAAATTATCGATTTTTTATGGATGTCGTCAAAGCGGTCGGAAACTTCAGCCCGAGGGGTAATCGAGGTCGCTGAACATGGTTATGAAGATCTATTTGAAATGTAGATCACCATCAATCGATATCGATCAAATTATCGATTTTTTATGGATGTCGTCAAAGCGGTCGGAAACTTCAGCCCGAGGGGTAATCGAGGTCGCTGAACATGATTATGAAGTTCGTTTTTGACGTGTAGATTACCATCGATCGATATCGATCAAATTATCGATTTTTTATGGATGTCGTCCAAGCGGTCCGAAACTTCAGCCCTGGGGGTAACCGAGGTCGCTGAACATGATTATGAAGTTCGTTTTGATGTGTGGATCACCATCGATCAATATCGATCAAATTGTCGATTTTTTTACGGATGTCGTTCAAGCGGTCCGAAACTTCAGCCCTGGCGTTGAGGTGCTGACCGGTGGTTTTCTCCCAGGTTTAACCGATCAGGGTGGAGAGGGGGAGGGGGGGACACGCCGGTGGTTTTCTTCCAGATTTACCCGAACGGGGTGGGAGGGGGTGGGAGACACGCGGGTATTATGGCCGAAGGAGTGCTCCACGTCAGGTGGAAAGTTTCAATGTGGTGCCCAGTACTGATCGATCGAATGGCCGGAGGTCTTCTCCCAGATTTAACCGATCGGGGGCGGGGGTGGGAGACACGCGGGTACTATGGCCGAAGGAGTGCTCCACAACAGTCTGAGGACGAAAACACTGATTAACGCAAATAAATTACGTTTCTGAACTGTCTGAAGATAGTGCCGACGTTGAAGGGATGTTGAGGATGGAGGGAGGGAGAGCTGGACGGCTTCATATCGAAGAACTACTCACCTGATCTTAAGGATGGTAGACCAAGGTTCGAAATTACTAAGGTTTTCAAATACCTCTTTTCACTGCTAAGGTGCCGAGAAGGCTGCACAAGCAGAGCAGCTGTTTGAAGTGATCTTGGCTTATTGACTCTCTAAGGTCGCGCGAAGCGCGCAGGTGCGAAACACGCCGACAGGCGTGTCGGAGCATTTGTTACACAATAAAAAGCTAAGCTTCTTCACAGCGATCTCCGATATGATTAAGGCGGATCGTATTTTAATTTTTCGTTTTTCAAGAAAAAATAGTTTATACCTGAAACAGATCACGCAACAGTTGAAATCTTGCCAGAAAAAGTTTCAAGTCTTGTTAAATGCACAGTGTGAAAATCATGGTTTTCTGAAACGAATAGATTGGATCGACCTCTGGTCGATATGGCACCGACGTCATAGGAGCGACGAAATTCGACGTTCACAAAAATGACTATAACTCGGTAAGTTTTTCAAAATTTGAAAAATCCGATGGTTTTGTAGAAACTAGAGTAAAAGAGCTTTCATACAGTATAAAAATCGATTTTCAAGAACTAGATCTTCATACGAGGCGGGAGCCTTCGATTTTTTATTGAAAAATTTGAAGTGATTTTGTATAAATAATCGTAACTCGGTAAGTTTTCCGAAGTTTAAAAAACCCAATAGCTTTTTGAAAACTCGAGAGACAGCGCTTGTGAACTATATAGGAACTAGTTTTTAACAAGGAGGTCTTCTTAGGGGGCGGTGGGGGTTCGATTTCTGGTCCATTGTTGCAGAAATACGTACCAAAAATCTCAAAAAAAGTTCTTCACAAAATTGATCATAACTCGGTTCATTTTTGAAATTCAAAAATCCCAATAGCTTTTTGAAAAATGGAGAAAAGATACTTCCTAAACATATAGAAACCGGTTTTCAACAAAGGGGGCTTCATACGGGGCGGGAGGATTCGATTTTTGGCACGTATTTCTGCAACAATGGACCAGAAATCGAACCCCCACCGCCCCTATGAAGACCTCCCTGTTGAAAACTGGTTTGACAACCATTGACGAGCGCTTGTTAACTTGTTTTCATAAAGCTATTGGCTTTTTAAAATTCGAAAAACTTACTGAGTTATGATCAATTTTGTGAAATCACTCCATGTCGTCGGAGCAGAACCGATCAGAGTCTACGAGCAGTTCTTCACAAAATTGATCATAACTCGGTTCATTTTTGAAATTCAAAAATCCCAACAGCTTTTTGAAAATGGAGAAAAGATACTTCCTAAACATATAGAAACCGGTTTTCAACAAAGGGGGCTTCATACGGGGCGGGAGGATTCGATTTTTGGCACGTATTTCTGCAACAATGGACCAGAAATCGAACCCCCACTGCCCCTATGAAGACCTCCCTGTTGAAAACTGGTTTGACAACCATTGACGAGCGCTTATTAACTTGTTTTCATAAAGCTATTGGCTTTTTAAAATTCGAAAAACTTACTGAGTTATGATCAATTTTGTGAAATCACTCCATGTCGTCGGAGCAGAACCGATCAGAGTCTACGAGCAGTTCTTCACAAAATTGATCATAACTCGGTTCATTTTTGAAATTCAAAAATCCCAACAGCTTTTTGAAAATGGAGAAAAGATACTTCCTAAACATATAGAAACCGGTTTTCAACAAAGGGGGCTTCATACGGGGCGGGAGGATTCGATTTTTGGCACGTATTTCTGCAACAATGGACCAGAAATCGAACCCCCACCGCCCCTATGAAGACCTCCCTGTTGAAAACTGGTTTGACAACCATTGACGAGCGCTTGTTAACTTGTTTTCATAAAGCTATTGGCTTTTTAAAATTCGAAAAACTTACTGAGTTATGATCAATTTTGTGAAATCACTCCATGTCGTCGGAGCAGAACCGATCAGAGTCTACGAGCAGTTCTTCACAAAATTGATCATAACTCGGTTCATTTTTGAAATTCAAAAATCCCAATAGCTTTTTGAAAAATGGAGAAAAGATACTTCCTAAACATATAGAAACCGGTTTTCAACAAAGGGGGCTTCATACGGGGCGGGAGGATTCGATTTTTGGCACGTATTTCTGCAACAATGGACCAGAAATCGAACCCCCACTGCCCCTATGAAGACCTCCCTGTTGAAAACTGGTTTGACAACCATTGACGAGCGCTTATTAACTTGTTTTCATAAAGCTATTGGCTTTTTAAAATTCGAAAAACTTACTGAGTTATGATCAATTTTGTGAAATCACTCCATGTCGTCGGAGCAGAACCGATCAGAGTCTACGAGCAGTTCTTCACAAAATTGATCATAACTCGGTTCATTTTTGAAATTCAAAAATCCCAACAGCTTTTTGAAAATGGAGAAAAGATACTTCCTAAACATATAGAAACCGGTTTTCAACAAAGGGGATTCATACGGGGCGGGAGGATTCGATTTTTGGCGCGTATTTCTGCAACAATGGACCAGAAATCGAACCCCCACCGCCCCCTATGAAGACCTCCTTGTTAAAAACTAGTTCCTATATAGTTCACAAGCGCTGTCTCTCGAGTTTTCAAAAAGCTATTGGGTTTTTTAAACTTCGGAAAACTTACCGAGTTACGATTATTTATACAAAATCACTTCAATTTTTTTAATCAAAAATTCAAGGCCCCGCCCCGTATGAAGGCCTAGTTTTTGAAAATCGATTTTTATACTGTATGAAAGCTTTTTTTACTCTAGTTTCTACAAAACCATCGGATTTTTCAAATTTTGAAAAACTTACCGAGTTATAGTCATTTTTGTGAACGTCGAATTTCGTCGCTCCTATGACGTCGGTGCCATATCGACCAGAGGCCGATCCAATCTATTCGTTTCAGAAAACCATGATTTTCACGCTGTGCATTTAACAAGAATTGAAACTTTTTCTGGCAAGATTTCAACTGTTGCATGATCTGTTTCAGGTAAAAATTAATTTTTCTTGAAAAACGAAAAATTAAAATACGATCCGCCCTAATCATATCGGAGATCGCTGTGAAGAAGCTTAGCTTTTTATTGTGTAATTTTCATGACTTAAAATTCCATGAAGGACCGTTTTAGAAAAGCAGGTTTTATTACCGTGTTTCAAACTGTGACTTAAAATTTTATAGGGTACAACTTCACTTTCTGATGATGATTCCTGCAGAAGATAGAAAATTAGTTCCGTGACAAGTCCATCTCCGGTTGCCATTCCGTCATCGCTTCGAAAAGCGCTTCCAAAATCTTGTAGGAAAAGCACTTAATTTTCCCTGTAATTGACACTTTCATAGACTAATTTAGGACGTAGATGTCGCTCGTTCACGCAGAAAACTGCCGTGTCCCTGAGATGCTCGGAGAGTCTGAAAAGTTGAACTCGTTGTGATTCATTCGACAGCTGCTCTTAAAAGCGCTCTATTTTCAACTGTAAACAAACAAACTATTATTATCAAAAGATTACATACACAAAACCTTTATCAGCGTTTTTCTAACAAATTACTAAATTAAACAGTTACTCAGTAGCACTCTTTCTTGAACTAACCCTACATATTCGATGCTGCACCTGGAAGGAAGGACCTATTAAAGGGTACAAAAATCGAAAAAATGTCAAACCGCCCAAGGCTTTCTGATCAACCTACTACTAACAGCTCACCGAATGTCGCTTATGGCTGTTCGGTGGATGGGATACAATCTGCGCAGACGCGAACACACCCTCACACCACGTGGCCCTGCAAAATGCTTCCTGTGATCCCTCTATCGTGGGGGTTCGAAGGCTCTGTAACGAGAGAGATCCGCAGCCGTTTTGTTTAAAAATTATGTACCATCTTCAGTTGAAATTCAACGTTGTCCAAAACGAATTCAACGTTGTCAAAACCAAATTCAACGTTGTTCAAAACAAGTCCAACGTTTTTCAAAACATATTCAACGACTTCCGAATCAAATTACACATCTTCTTTGCAAGTTGTACGTTTCAATGTTTACTTCTTTTCAGAAAATTCTGCTTGCCAAAAAAAAAAGGCTGTGCAACGAAAAATTAGAAACAGCTAGCAAGTTAAGCAGTACTCCAGTAGGAATGCGATGCAAGTACAAAATAAGCAAATTGAACGATAAAACTAGAAGATACAACAATACTATAAACAATACAGAATACAAATAACAACACAGCAATAACTATTCAAAATAGCAGAGTGAGCAAGTGAAAGTAAGTCCTTTTTTAGGCCTTCAGGCGTTTTGAAGTGTGATGTGGTTCTGCCAAAGCCTTTTTTAAGTGTGATATGGAGTTTCGTTAGAGCATTGAAAATCGAAGAAACTGATACAGACGTCGAGTTTTTTCATCCTTGAGAAATGGATGTCGCTCGGCAACCTCTTCGATGAGAAGCAAGTCTCAGCAATAAGCTTTTTGCGTTGCTATCCATAGATTGAAAATTGAGTCTGAAAACGAGTGACTGGGTGTGAAATCAAACCATTACCTCCGCGAGTGCGCTCAACTATTTCGCCTTCTCGTATGTACGAGTTGATAATGCTTTGTGCAGTGTTCTATATGACACCAGCAATCTGAGCAGCTTCGTGTGTGTTCCTTCCGTCGACGTTGCCAACTTGACCAAGATCTCCTTCTGACTCCGAGACACTCGACTGTATCGGCCGCATTGCTGGCTTTGTTGAACTTAATCATTGCTCATGTTGCCTGCAGACATGGCAAATCGCCCGATGACAGGAAAAAGCCTAGAGGTCCGTTTATATTATACGGGAGAAGATTCCAGAAGAACGTTGAAATTGGTTTGAAAAACGTTGAATTTGTTTTGAAGAACGTTGAATTTGGTTTGGACAACGTTGAATTCGTTTTGGACAACGTTGAATTTGGTTTGGACAACGTTGAATTCGTTTTGGACAACGTTGAATTTCAACTTATAATGGTATAAATAGAAGCTACGGCCACGGGAACAAATTAACGGACCCAGATGAATTCGTACATGATGTCTCCGTACACAGCTAGTACAGTTCTGGCACCAAACATTTCATAGAAAAATCAATCTTCAATAAAATTGATTTATGTTGACACATTCCATGTGGAGCAAGCTGCAGGTGTAAAGGCAAGCTGGAAAAACTATTAAGGTAATTAGTACAAGAAACTTCATGCATTCATTGTGAACGGAGCGCAGAAAGAGCTTGGCAATAGGCTACCCATGAGCTGACCGACACGCAGGAGATCAAGCTCCAAAGACAAGGCATCCTCCCTAATTTTGCTCAAATACTGGCAGTTTCTCAACTGTAATGTCATTTTCGATTAGAGTTGAAATCGTTACACAATACGAATTTCGGAGACGGATTTGCACGTCAAAACGGTTGTGTCTGCACTTGAACGGAGTTCCCTACTGGAACATCCGGTAATTCTATGAATTACAGAGTGTTTCAAAATAACCTGACCAAGGTTGGACGTTTCCCCACGCGCACATATCGATCCGCAACGTGACGAAAATAACAGCATTCTTCAGCGTATCTTTATGTCTCGGTTATAATTTTCCAGGCTCGGCTTTGTCTCACTTACAGTTTTTCTGAAGGTGTCAAACCGTCGCGCTGCGATTTGGGAGCTTCATCGTAAGAATAGCACCAATACGACATCGATGACCTCCTTGACCGACTATCTCCAAAGCAATTCGACGACTAAGGGAGCTCGTACATGAAGGCGATTGTCCAGGATGGGGAAAAATCGCACTATTAAAACGTATCCGGAAAATCATCGAAAAGCAAGTAATTCCCAATTCGAGGGTCTTCGTGAGAAAAATCGCCCGTGATATCGGTGTCTGTCTTATTTGAGCGACCAATAGCCATAAAGGAACTCAAACTCAAGCTCTACGAGTTCCCTAAATTCCAGCTCCTGACGGATATGATTAAATGCGAACGGCTACATCGATACTGCCAAAGCAAGCTGCGGGCCGCAGGTCGCGAGTGGGAACAAACACTCTTCACGGACGAGAGGCTGTTCACCGTGGCGTAGGCTCACAGCCGACAAAACGACAGGATCTGGTCTACAGGGGCTCCAGTCACCTCCATCGTCGAACATCGGCGGCATCCGAAGGCGGCCATGGTTTGGGTCTGAATCTGCACAAACGGAAAAGCTTTTCCGTGTACTAACGAGTAAAAATTATTCTAGGTGTGTCTTCACTGTTATAGCACAATCCCATTATTTGACTAAGTTATGGCTATATCAAATTGATTCGCTTCTTACTTCTACTCTTATTTTACGACCATCCATTGGTTTGGGCTCCTTGTATTTGGGATTCTGGATGCCTGAAAACACTGGAAAGTTGAAAACGAAATGCAGGGTATAATGACTTTATACTTATATTGTTGACTTGTGTGGGTTACCCTAAACTGTTCAAGATTTTATGTTTGTTATAATCCTGTTTTATGAGCACATTTAAGGTGCAGTTAGAAATGAATATATGCGTACCGACACGTCATCCTCGGCGCCTTGGTACTTGCTTGGGCCCAACAGCACTTCTATGCACAGTTGGAATTTCATCAAGACCCAGCGCCTGCACATAGGGCGAAGAGCGGGCTGGATTGGTGCAAGGCCAATTTCCCGGAGTCCATCACGTCGGCGGAATAGCCACCGCACTCGCGGAACTGAATCCGACGGAACGCTGCGTGTGGTCCATTTTGTAGACCAGGATCTATGCCAAGCGCGACTGCTTCCTGGAGTCCCCGAAGGAATCACTGCGCCGGTGTGGAACCGACTGTCTCCAGATGACCTGCGGCCGTCGCCAAAAATGTTACCTGGCGTTTGGACCCATCTTCGCGCCAAGGAGCAACACCACTTCGAATTCGGTCGAATGTGGTGTTGCTTAGTGTCTACGTTGTTGTTACGTGTGCGTTGTTCTGTTAATAGTTATTGTTTCATAGTTATAATAAAAAAACCTAATCACGTCATTTTGCATCACCCTGTATATTCAGCAGCACAAAAAAAAACTGTCGTAAAAGATCTTGCTGTGGGAATTTTGGTAAGGAGGCATGAAATTTTCAGTGGTACAGTGATACTTAACCGTTGGCAAATCGTCGCTTCTGAAGACAAACAGACGAACGTAAATCCTTGATCATTTATTATACTCTGCAATTCTTTCCAGAGCTAAAAGTCATTCATAGTTTTTCGAAGATTTTTGATAGCCCATTTTGCCTAGCAAAAAGGTGTATGAGCGGAGATACTTTGATTAAAATAGTGAATGGCGGTATAAATTTAACATACTTTTCGGAAAAAAAACTAGTTTATGAGTTTAAAGATGCTCGTTCGAATAATTATTCGGCTATGGCGTAGTCAATGGCTTTACGTTCTTGCAGGAAAATGAGGCATCTTTAGCAAAAACCTTCATTTTGGATGAAAAAATTGTGTGGCTGCACTTTTTAGGGACGCCGAAGCTCTAGCGGAGGCTATACGTCTAACGAGTATTGCTAAATAATAGAAATCAGTGCTCCGACGGAAACTTCAAAGTAAACACGGCCATGCATGCAGTTGCGCGCATAGTTCAAGTTGCGGAAAGAATCCACACGGCCAGTCAAGTGTGCTTGCTTAGTTTCTTCGCGCTCTAGAAAAGTCATGAGCTCCGCAGTTGATGGGGCAGAAATATATTGTGATTGTCGGATCTATCCACATTTTAGAACCATGTGTTTTGATGAAATGAGCAGCAGTGCTGCATCTGCTTCCACAGCAACAAAGTTATTCTTGATTCAGGAGAATACGGAGGAAAGTCGACGTATATGAGGCTGCATGGGAACGAGCGTCTACGGTTCTATATTGAATACATCAGCATGTATTTGACGGGTACGACTGAGCACAATAGTAGTCACATCAAAGGCGTCGCACCTTGTAGAAGTTCGGCGAAGAAACAAAACGTGAGTTTTCACAGGCGTTTCATTCATTATATCGGGCTGTCCAATAATTCCTGTCCGAAAATTTTCAAAATTCTATAATTTTCCTTAGAAGTGTTATAATATCAGGCAAGTGTAAAAACCTTCTAGAAGGTTCTCCAGAGTTCCACGCTAGGGGTATATAAGGCGCAGTCGCCGCGTCTGGCTACCAGTACAAGCTAAAATGGACCAAGGTCGAATTCGTACGTTCGTGTGCTTCGAGTGGCTGCTGGGCAACGACACGGGCACCGCGGTTGCCAACATCTGCAGAGCGTGCAAGGAGGATGCAGTGTCCCAACGCACAGTCAGGCGCTGGTTCAATCGTTTCGAGAGCGGCGACACGAGCCTCTGAAGACACGAGCCCGCTGAAGATCATTTTCTGCTGCTGGTGGGACGCCAAGGGCATGTTGTACTTCGAGCTGCTCCCGCAAGGCAATACGGTCACCGCCTCTATCTACACCGATCAGCTCGAGAAACTAGCCGCCGCCATCCGAGAAAAGCGTCCCCGACGGGCCTCGGTCCACCTGCTGCACGACAACGCGCGCCCCCACGTGGCGAAGGAGACCCAGCAGAAGTTGGCGACGCTCGGCTGGGAGACGGTTGCCCATCCGCCGTATTCCCCGGACCTCACGCCCTCCGACTACCACTTGCTCCGCCCGCTGAAGCACCATTTGGCCGGAAGAAAATTCACCAACTACGACAACCTCAAATCCGAAATCGCGGACTTCTTCGAATCGCAGCCCCCGGGCGAAGGGCATCGGCGACCTGCCCAATCGATGGGCCACTGTTGTGGATAACTGTGGTGATTATATTGTTGATTAGACTTGTTTTTCAATAAAGTTGAAAAAAATTAAAAATGGTGAAATTTTTGGACAAGAATTATTGGACAGCCTGGTAAAAAGCTAAAAGACATCAGACAAAGCTACTTGAACATTGGATAGTCCTTTGATGTCACAACGCCCTCTTCTCGTTTTATGCAAGATCACCTATCGCTAAAAAATGGAGCTCTATGGGCTTTCATGCGCCAACTAATTGCATCAGTTAGTTGTGTTCAATTTTTGATGAATTTGAAAAGCTTAAGCACCTAATTAGTAATGCTCCCATTACCTTCAAAGCACCTAATTAGTAGTACTCCCCGCTACCTTCAAGTTGGATGGCTTAGTGGGTTGCGACCCCATATCTTGAGCGCTAGGTCGAGATTTCTGGTCCCGCAGAACTGGAAACCGCTCACTTCAGTGAGCCGAGCTGGAACATTGGAGTGCAGACGATAGGCATTCGTGGCAGACCAACCTACGTGCATGTGAAAACACATGTTTTGTAGATGATGTTTCTGAGGTTGTGCTGCGGCGTTCGCGGGAGTTGACGCGCGTTCGCAAAGCCCAGCGAAGTGAGGAGTATGCAATGTTCCCTAGTGCGAGGGCGATCTCAGGGCGGGATGGAGAGGGGGGAGGAACACGTTAGTTGAAAAGTCCCACAGCGTAAGACACACGTGGCAGTGTTAATTGTGAAAAGGTGCGTTGTCGTGCCACTCGAGCGAGTTGGAAGAAGCACTCAGCGTAAAAGATTTGACTTTTGTGTGGCGCAGTAAATGAAGTGTTGCGAGTCAACGAACATTAGACCAGGCTTCAGAGCTGTTCAATGCGGAAGTAGTAGTACACGGGTGGTGTCGGTATAATCGTCTTCCAACGTTTTCATGACTCGATTGTAAGCGAATGCTTTGACAATCGATTGACGAAGATCGTTGTCGTCGCTAAGAGGCGACTCTATCGCTTCTTCTTTGCTTATGCAGACTTCTCCGATCAAGCCGAGAATGAGTTTTGGATCCTGCTTGCTTTGCTAGCGAGAAGACGACAAAATGACCGTCAGAGACACCATCATTGTCGCGGACAACTTGAATGGGCACGTGAACATTACGAAAGACGGTTGCGACTATCATGTTGGCTTCGGTTATCGATCGCGCACGACAAAAGGGTGGCTTATGAGTATGTGGAATCGGATACCATAATGAACACCGTGATCCGAAAACGCGACTCTCACTTCATCTCATACTATAATGTGAGTGCCAACATCCAGATTCAGATCAGACTTTGTCCCGTGAAAGATCGCGACCGTAGTCTTGTCAGAGGCGCGAAAGTTGCGCTCTACGAGTCAGTCGCCACACAACACTGACCGCTGCTCTGAATTTTAGAAATTGCTCCGCCGACATTGAAGCAGGTTGGTTAATGAAATACCGCAAGAATCGAGTGAACGCTACGAAATCTGGACGACAAAAAGCCGACTAGCTGAAATGGCTATGGACAGACGATGTAAAGAAAAGGGCTCGAGAGCAAGAAGTGCTTTATCATGTTTCTCGGCGAAAAGGCAGCCGATAAATTGCAAAAGGGAACGGAAAACCAGGAAACGAAAAAAGCTCCCTAGAAAGCCATTGCCATTGCAAAAAACACTCGTTACGACAAGGTCTTTGAAAGTCCCGAGTCGTGGGATAGGCGATATCTGCCTCGATTTGTTGTGAACCGCCAGGCAGAGGATATCGATAAGTTCTTCGTCGTCAGTGATGAGAACGTCCGCCTTCTATCGCAAAGAGGCGCTAAAATGATAGTGCCAATATTTCCAGGGAATCAGTACAGTTCTGGCTGTTTCTTCTGGGGTCCTACCCACGGCTTCGTCCATAATATCCGTTGAGGAAACTGAGGGAAAAACTGAAAACTCAGCGGAACATGAGGGCAGGCAAGGCGGCTATTACCGATGACTTGCCTGCTGATTTATGGAAGTCAAAGTTGATACTCAGTTGACACTCTGCTAAACAGTTGGCGAATTGTCTCGACCAAGTTATATCGAAAAAGAAGGTGCCTGTGAATTGGCAGAAAAGTACGATTTCTATTTGAAAGAAGGGCACTGCCGCAGGCTGCTCAAATTACCATCCGAACTGCTTGCTTTCGTACTGCATGAAAAGTGTAATGGTTGTAGTGAACTTACGAGTGAGTGCAGCTTGGTGCATGTGGCGCTGGTTTACTGGCGTGTTCTACGATAGGAACATACCATACGCTTAAAGTTGAACATCTGCAGAGCAGTCGTTCGGCCAGTAGCAATGTACAGCGCTGTGTGCTGGTCTGCGACCAAGAAAGCTCTGAGCCTCTGCGTCGAAGAAACGAGGGTGCTGCGCTAACTGCTGAATTCACGGTGATGGACCGAAACGATGCCATTCGACAGAAGTTCGGTTTCGTGCCGATGGCTGATGAAATACGAGAAACTGGCTTCGATGGTACGGCAACGTTCTGCGTGGAAAGGAGGACGTCTGCAAAGAGGACTAGAGGGCATCTGAAATGTCGCTGGTGTGATACGTTTGATAAGGACTTACGATTTGAAGTAGCGCGTGTCTCTCCCTGATCTTGCACGAGGTCGAGAAAGCTGGCGACTTGGCATCAGAAGAGCGGACCCCGCCGCGAAGCGAGACAAATGCCAAAGAAGAACGTGATGATTGTGATTTTCAGCGCATCTATTTCATAGTTTGGAATTCAACTGCAACAGAAGATCTCCAATTTCTATCGATGTCCCTGAATTTGGGCACATCCTGAAAAGAGTGAATTGCTCTCTCTATTTCCCCTTAGGCTGTGTTGCTTCAATCGGAAAAAACTGTAACCCATCAAAACCGTGTCTGCATAATATTTCTTGTGTATTCATTTCATGTGTGTGTAAAGTTCTGCAGCCCAACTCGTAACTCGTAAGCACTTTTCCTTCTGAAAACCACAATCGACCTCTTGTTGTCATATAGGGTAATGAACTTAACCTCCTTCTTGGGGCAAGTGCATTTTGTTGCGTAGATCACGCGAATCAGTTTGGCTGTCATAGATCCGACCATCTGGCGAGGCTGCTAGCAGTACAGTATTCTTTTGGGATCCCACAAAATGCACAGGAGATCACGTTTGTCGGTTTGTCGTTTCGACTGCTCTTTAACATAGCCGAGATCCACCTGAGGCCTCTTCTTCTTACCGCTTGTGTTATCTGTATAAGCACTCTGACGGTGAATTTGTATGTTAGTGAAGACTGTAAACTGAATGACATATGTCATGCGATCGTTTCCGGGAGGTCTACCTCATAGCTATCAGCGTTTCGATAAGTTTGTATGGCTTCGCTTCAGACACCGAACTTTAATAGAGCTTGGCAGGCTAATATTCAGGTCAGTACCGCTCAAGCTGTACTAGGAAAACAGACTATGGGAGCAAGAAGTGCAGCCGATTGTGCACAGGGCGAGTACCTGAAGCATATATTTGAACGTGTGAAACGAATCCTAAGGAGACACTATTTCACCTTGAACTGCACGAATTTGTGGACGAACTGTAAAACAACGTGAGATGAAGGATTTATCCCCGTTTGGGATGTACAACGTATTCGACATCTACGGTATAACGTGGAGGCAGCTCGGAGGCGTATTTGTCCTTCACAATGATTTGGTGTAGTCAGTCGGTTGATAATCAAGTGTTTTGTCCTGCCGAGATAAGTCTGCTATCAATTCGCCTTCTCCGTGGGTATGACGCCTTGTTGGTATGAGCGGGACCGGAAAGAAAAACTATGGGTGGCGTGTTTTGCCCTTTGAGGGCCCTCGATGCTCAAGAAATTCAGCAATTTTCGTCTTGTTACAGTCTTGTTACTACTTGACCACATTAAGCTGTGCTGTGCTCCTTTTAACGTTTTGAACTTGACAATCACGGGAAGGACGCGCGACATGTGATTTATTGATTCCACAATTTTCCGTTCTCGCTCTTGCTCTAATAATGCTTTCTACACATCTGAGCCCATAACAATAGTCATGCCCGGCTCTAGGCTTTCCTTCAAGGAGAAGAAGTTTATCCTGAAGTGCTACTGGAAAATCAACAACATCGTCGGAGTGCAGAGGCGATTTAGCGACTACTCCAAAACACTACTTCCTCGCGTCACCCATGCACAATCAGTCTAGTCTGAAATGCAGAAATGCAAGGTTTTAGGCGGAGGCATGGCGCAGTCTTGACTACTTGCACGCCAGTAAGATCTCGTTACCCTGTGCTTTAGCATGAGTCTCAAACAGCTCCAAATGCTTCACTAGAAGCAATGTTAGAACCTTTCAATTAGTACCTGCATTTTTTTTTTTTAGGATACCTTGCACTTTCGCAAGCCATAGTGCGTTTTTAAGTTTTAAGCATTAAAACTAACCCAAATCAAACGATACGGTTTCTTTAAGGAAAAATTACAACAACCATTCAAGTGATACACAATCAATGGAATGTAGAATGCAAGAATTCGGATGAATCCAAACCGCTCATATGACAGAAAATTTCCATTTTATTAAGCTTTCCTGTGTGCCCTTAACTTCTTCAATATCCTCGTCTTGAGCAACGTTATCACCTTTCAATCAGTGTATGCATTTTTGAGACACCCTATATTTGCTATGATGAAGTATCTTCTCTCCCAAAGCGCTAGTTTCGCCCGAAAGAATATTCGAACATTCGAATTCGAATCCCAATGCTCGAAGAAATGCGATTTTCGAATGTTCTAAAATCGTCGCTATTCGAATATTCGAACTTTTCGTTTTAAGGTAGGCTCACAGGAGCATCCAAGAGGGTCGCAGGTTCGAGCTTGACTCCCTTTGCGGCCTCAACCGCCTCAGCGTAGTCAACGCACCGGTATCGCCGTGTCTCGATCGCCACAGCCAAACCATAGGGCGTCAAGTACGTGAGCTGCTTCTTGCGGAGCTCCTGCTCCTTCCTCTCATCGGCCCAGCATCGTGCTCGGCAATCGATGCTACGTTGCGGAGGTCGAACATATCATCGACTCTCTTGTAGCGAGGCATCTGGTGCTGCAAGGACGGCGACGTGGGCACCTTGCCCGAAAAGTCCACAATCAAAGCGATAACGCATTTTTAGCAAGTGGTCGATACCGATGAGCAGCCTAAAACAACGCATAGTATGATTATTGACACGTGCGGTCTTTCTAGGCCTGCCCTTTCTTCCCATGTTTTAATCGTGTTTACGTTATCGTCGGAGATCTCACGAGGTGACTTCTTCAACGAATCGAAAAGTACCTTAACGGGTTCCTGATTGCAATTTATCTCAGCCACCAATACGTCATTGTCACTAGTGCTGCTCACGCGATAAGGGCCTTTCTACTGAATAGCTAGTTTCGGGAACATGGAGGATTATTTCTCGGAATGTATTTTCATGTATATATCCGATCACCGACTCTAGTAAATTGCTGCTCATTTTCATGTTCCGATCATAGGCAGCCTTCACACGCTATCTCATCTTTCGATTAACCGCTTGCGCATACTCCCTCGCTATCCAGTACCTACAACGACTTCCTGAGCATAATTGTCTATATCAACAGTAAACCTGCTGCGTTCCCTTCCCTAAGTAGTTCCTATGGAACTGAGGGGGTTGGTTATACCCCTTGGTACACACATGCTCGATCCCAAGAACAGCTCTAGCTCTTACACTAATAGTTAACCATAAAAACAAAAATTAATTATAAATGAAAACTTAAAATTTAAAATTTTATAATTTTAAAAAATAAATAAAATTTAATAAGTAAGTAAATAAATAAATTTTAAAAAATGTATATATGCTAATATATGTGTATGTTTATGTGAATGTGCATATGTGTATATATAAATAACATTAGGTTAATAGTTAGTAAAAATATGTTAACGGTTCTATAATGTAGTGCAATTGTATGTAAACGTAAGTGTTAACTATATTTTCAATTGTAAAGTTGCTAGTACAAGTTAAAAACACAATTAAAAAAATTATTTTTCCAATACAGTACTAGCAAATAAATTGATTAGTTACCTTCTTCACTGATAAGCAGGGATGTGCGGAATTTCCGTTTCCGTGTTCCGAATTCCGGTTTCCGGCCGTTTTTAGTCCTTCCGTTCCGTTCCGTGTTCCGGTCTTACTCGAGCCGGAAGACGGAACGGAAAAGATGACTCATTACTCACTGATTGTTTTGCACTGACTATTCGCCACTTGAACTTATGCAAAAGACAAAGGAAGGAGATCAGCAATGCATTACATTTTTGGCGATTGTGTCGACTTTTTTGATCCGGTGGAGCATCTTGAAGGCTGAACAGTGTGACATCAAATTGGATTCTTTTTGGGAAACAGGGTTCGAAGTACTACCCAAGCAACGTTGACTGTCCGCACCAGGATGTGGGTAGCTCGCTAACCGAGAGTGTATACGTCCAAAGGCGTATGCGGTGTGTCACGGTGAAGCATACCTATAGCGTGCAAGCAAGCGGTTGATAGATATCGCTCGGTCTGTTCATCCAATGCGCTGCGATACTACTGAAACGTGGAAGCCAAACTACTGCATCAAGGGGCCTTGGGATTGCATAGTCTTAGCAAAAAGAAAGTCTGTCGGATGGAACGGTTTGAAGATTCATGGAAAGTGAGGAGTCGCGCGTCAAACCACGAGTTATGAGTCACCGGCTGCTTACTTTCGAATCATGGGTACGGCTTCAGAATAGAAGGGTTAGTCAGTGTTATGTATCCGAAAGGCGACTATTTTTTAAATGATGCACTACCGAATAATCTAATGCTGCAAACATTTTCAAGAGGGTTTGGATAAAAATCTAATTCCTTAACCGGAACATGCATATCTTTAATTCTCCTAGTCGTCCTAGATCTGCTTGGAACAACAGCTCAAGAGCGAGTTCTATAAGCAATCTTAGGTTGCTAACAGTGCTTCCACACAGAACATTCAATTATACCTATTAAGTGGCATGAGTGGCGAAATCTCTGGCATCTTACCCTTGAGCTGGATACATTGCGTTAAAAATACTTTCTTTCTCCTTACAGAAAAAACCCTACATAAACTGCGACTTTTAGGCTGGTAATATTTGAAAAGCCACCCTAATAATGATACGAGTACAAGGATCTTTCATTGTTGTATTCTATTGGGTAAGAGTCGCTCGCATGCTGCCTCGCGTGCTTCCTAAATTCGTTTACGGTAATTTATTATATTAATTACCATAGCTAGTACTGCCATATTGAATATATTTATGAGGAATTAAATGAAGTTTGAATTATTTCCGTTTCCATGTTTCGTATTTCGGTTTCCGCCCATTTTTGAGCTCTTCCGTTCCGCTTTCCGTGTTCCGCTTTTCTAGAAAAAATTTCCGCACATCCCTGCTGATAAGCCTCGGGGTAACTAATTATAAACATGTTTTGTGTGAAGATAGAGGCGAAAAAAAAACATGTTTAATGTTATTGTTGTTATTGTTTTGTTGTTTGTTCCACTTGGACTGACGTAATATTGAGTGATTTTAATTACAGATATACACCTGATTCCATCTAATTCTGTTTGGTTGCTGAGGCATTGAGTTTAGAACTGTTACAGTGCTGAGAGATTTAATTAATTAACATATATTGTTAACTGACCAGCTGCCTAGGAACCGCCAAACGTCTGGTTGGGGCCCCAAACCCCGAGAGTAGAAAAAACCAATCTTCCTCCTTTCTTCTTCAGGCCTTCTTACTTTTATTACAGTAAAAAAACTGGTTTCACTATACAGATTAGCGCATTGGATATGGTGGGTCAGAAGCTCTACTGCTCCTATGAAGCCCATCCACCCTTTATCGCATGTACTCGATTTATTCTACGAAGTGCCCGAAGAACAGGTCATGAGAGTCCCAATCGGTGCTTAATCTGTAAAAACATAACTAAAATTAATCGGTACTCGTCGACACCGCTTACTGTCCGACGTTAATAATACTGCTCCGACTCCCATAGTCACTCTCCCTACATCTTCCCAACCCCCTCTCCGCTAATACTTCCTTACCTATGTGCTGGCAAAGAAACAGAGAGAGTCAAGCACGCACATGTGACACTGAGTTACGATTCACGTGTCACCACGTTGCTACCACGTCTGTGACACTCTGCACTCCGACACACGCGCCACGACTTCTGTAACCCGTCTTCAGAAATCCGACACACACTGAACGATGTTGAGGGATAATACTGGTCCCCCTTATTCGCCCCCCCCCCCCCCCCCTCTAGTGGTCCTCTGTTGATTCCCCCATACAGGTCCCCTTACTCGGAATCCCTACGCAAGTTGGACGTCTGCGGCATTCTTCCGAATTCCCACGCACGTTGGACGACGTCTGCGGCATGTCTTCTGATTCTATGCGCACGTTGGACGAAGTCTTCGGCATGTTTTCCGAATCCCTACGCACATTGAATGACGTCTTCAGCACGACATTTGAATTTCTACGCACGTGGCACGACGTCTAGCACATGTTCTGAATACTGACTCACGTTGAACGACGTCTAGCGCACGTCATCTGAATCCCTACGCACGTGGGACGACGTCTTCAGCACGTCTTCTGAATCTCTACTCAAGTCGGACGACCCCTTATGCACGTCTACTGAATTCAGACGCACGTTGGACGACTTCTGCAGCACGTCTTCTGAATCCCTGCGCTCTGCACTTGATCCCCTGAGGCGTTGCCCGCTGAATACATCGTAAACTTGGGTGATCCGCCGCCAAAGGTTATCAGTTCGCCAGCAATCGCCCGTGGTTAAGCTGGAAACAAAACCCGCTGGCATACACCGCGCTGTCGTAGGCATCTCTTAAGCGGCTTTCACACTGCCGTTGTTGCTGTTGCGCAACCGATGCCGTAGTAATGAAGCATACCGCAAAGACGCAGAGGAGCAGCAGCAGCAACGAGGGGGACTTTCACACCTCTGTTGTCGCAACCCTGCATCAGCAACACCGGCATCGGTTGTACAACGGTTGCGTGGCCACAGCAACATGGAATGATCGCCATCATTCCTTGTTGCTGATGCTCGTCAACGGACGATATCACGAGTCTTATCCCAATATCTTATCTCACCGCGTTGCGGCTGCAAGAAACATCGAACTCCGCCCCTTTTCCATTGCTCGTTGCTGCAACAGCAGCAACGGCAGTGTGAAAGCCGCTTTAGCTTCAGTCGACCCTCTCCGTGACTGACAACATGACCCACGGATTTAGCGGATTATATGTAGTAAGATTCTATCGTTGTTGAATTCACCTCCTTGGTCAGAGATGATAGACTTAGGTAAACGAAAGCCCGCGGCTATTTACCTTTCAAACAGTACCTTAGCCAATAACGTATCACTTTTAGATGAGATGGCGAATGTGCCTGCGTACTTTGTTAAGTGGCCTACCACGATCAGTATGTTTTTATTCACTAAGGAAGTTGGCCCCATTTCTAGGATATCTGTGCCTATCAGCTGATACGGCTTAGCCCTAGTTTATACTTGCGCCGCCACGCGGCGCGGCACCAAGACCGCCATAGATATCGATTTTTCGCGCCGCCCGGTCGATATCTATCTCGACTATCGTGCCGCGCCGCACAGCGGCGCAAGTATAAACTAGGGCTTAGACGATGTGATTAGTTTAAGCGAAGGCGTCATGTCGTGGTTCTTGCGCTCACGACACTTTAGACCAGTCCGCTAGATCACGGACCGTAGTGTCCCAGAACAGCTTTTTTAAGCTGTTTTATCACCTCTCTGATTCCGAATATTCAGCCAGCAGCAGGCCAGACTGTGCCTCATGGAACACCCTCTTTGCTGCTAGGGTGGCACAACTCTTCTGTGTAGGTTTTGCTTTCCATCGAATTCGAGGACATCATCAATCTCAAAGTCTGCGATACTGAACGTTGCCTTCACACGGGGCAAACACATTTTTCCTTCTACATATCCTCCCTCTAAGGCAGCCCAGACCTTTTGTAGACCTCGCGTTGAGCAATTCTCGCGACCACTCTGGTTCACTAGTAACACAGGCTGCTATAAGCTGATTAGGAATGGGTTCAGCATCACTCGAGTTTTCTGTTCCCACAATCACTGTGTTCAAAGCGCTGACGAAACGAACCGAAGTGGATGGAGCATGCCATCCCCCCTCTCTGGACCAGGAACTGCCCCTAGCCCTAGTTGGCGAGCGTCGGTGTGAAACGGTCTCAAACCAATCATTGCAGCCTCTATATCTGGCTGCGCTAGCATCGGTGCATCTGTTTTTGTCTTGTCGAAGCAGTGTTCTTTTGAACTGCTCCGATTAAATTCGGCTTTCTCCGAAGTCAGCTCGTGTAATGGTCTGGCGACTTTTGAGAACTCTAGGACAGGTTCCTATAATACGAACAAATGCCGAGAAACGTCTGTAACTCTAAACATGTTTGAGGAAGAAGGTAACGTATTATGCTCTATATTGGATGGATCTGTGTGGAGCCCTTCATTATCAATATGTCCAAGGATTTCCAGATTTTGTGCCATCAGCACACACCTTCTGGCATCCAGCCTAAGCCCTGCGTTACGAAGGACAAATACTTTTTGAAGTATTTTTATGTGCCGTTCCCGCGACTCGTTTGTCACCATAACATCGTCTAATTAGCAGATTACTTCATCCCTTAGCACGTTCTCAACACCATTTGCATTAGCAGCTGAAAACATGGAGGGGATGCTAATAACCCAAAAGGCAGTGCGCGAAACTGGTATAAGTCCTCTGTAGTAGAGAAGGCGGACTTCTCTCATTTATTTCACTCTAAATTGTCGAAAAAGGGTCAGAATCGTGCTATAGACGAATTCTGGGCCAAAAAGATGGCCATGACCTTACCATTAGTCATCTCTACCTACTGCGGCTTACCGTACTCCAGCGTAACACGAAAAACGGATGTCACGTTCGTGATCCCCAAATACCCCCCCCCCCCACTCCTGGGAAAACTTTGTGCGAAATCGGTGATTACGACTCGACAGCCCTAGTCCCCCAGACCTGCTGTAACCGGTATCTGCTGTTTAACATTCGCTTAAAAACACCAAGCGATTTGTTTGAATGATTTGATCGTGGTAGCTACTCAGCTATTCCATACTTAAATATTCCATGTGATTTGAGATCTTATCTTGCCTGCTCGCATAATTGTAAACGTGGAAATAAAATAAAAAAATAACGTTGTATAATACAGAAAGTGAAAAAGGTGAGTGAAGCACAGCTCGCAGTAAACCCTTATTTGACAATTTACAGTGAAATAAATGTATACGAGATGTGTAGGAAGTAAATTGGTAAAGGAGGCAGCGGTCATGAAAAATGCAAAAACAGTGCATAACATGGGAGTCGAACACCTGGCCTATCACCTGTGAAGCAGCGTCACACCCTGCCGAGCTGCCGACTCGCTTGCCGCGAGCTTTTCGCCACGTCCCATACATCAACGCGCACGCTCACGTATGGCCTATGTCATACCATCGCTCACCCCGAGCGAAGCCTAATGGTAGGGTCCCATATCGACCCATTGCTTCGCGCGATCAATGTGGGAGCTTATCATTAGCCTTCGCTCGCGGTGAGCGGTGGTATGACATAGGCCTATGCCGGGGCACGCGCTGGTGGTGCAGTTGTATCCAATTTCGATGGCCCGGAGCTCTTTGGCTTCAAAAACGAATCATGTTTTTCTGCTATATGAAGGGTGGAAATTCTCGCAATACTATTCATTTCCCCCTTTCAGACCTACGACTGAAGAGGGAGGTCACTGAACTTGGTCCGGAGATTCTGAACGTGACCTACATTGTCTTGTAGGGCATCCGACAAGGATCACAGAACTGTGTTTCGTTTTTGCTACGGGCCACTGGGTGGTCCAAAAATGGCAAAAAAAATCGTACCGCTTCAGGAAGGGCTGATAAGGCATAAGTGACACCTGGAATGGTCCTGTCGTTCTCAGAACTTAACTTACAAAAGGTTTGGGGCTCAAACTAAAGTTAGATTATAGTAATACGGTAATTTCCTACGTTTCCTAGACGAAGCTGCAGTGCACATTCAAGTGATTCATTCGCATCAATGGTGTCAGCGACTGGATAACCGAGTGGATAGCGCGGCGGATTTACGGGAGCGGGTCGATGATTCGATTCTGGGGTGTCTATGCGATTTGCTCTGTGGAGGGCTATCTTTTTGGCTAATAAAGAGTACATTTTGGCTTCGGCAGGATACCTTCTTCGCTTCCTAACCCCGCTTTCAACCTTTTGTCAGATGTAGAGAAGCTAGTTTTGTCCTGTAGGGTGATGTCGAGCATCCATTAAATCACGCTTGTAGTGCTGAGGAAGCTCTCGTTAAATGCTACCCCTTATAACTGTTTTCGAATGTTTTCAATTAGTTTTGAAAGTGCTTTTCTCTGCCACCTCATTTGTGAAAACGATCGACAAGTATTGAGTTGACCCAGTGCTACCTTTTTGGCTAATAAAGAGTACATTTTGGCTTCGTATGGTTACCGTATTATTCGCTAGTGGTGAATAAGGGTGACGAAGTCATGACTACCGATTTCGCCCAGACTTCGCCTTTGGGAATTATTTAAGCTGCTGACCACGAATCTGTCACTCTTTTTCTAAATTATCACTTTTCTTGCAATACTTTCGATCGAAGGTTGAAGTCGAAGGTTGGAAAATAAGCCTGAACACATTGCAGAAGAAAGCGATCCTGTTAACGTAGAAGATAGCTTTACACACCCATATTTACCGTAACCTGACGTAATATACCGACATTTTAAAAACACGTATCATATCCGTAGTCAGCAAATAACTCCCGTGAACGATGTTTGAGCGAAATTTTTTCTTTCGTCCTCTCCTCGACCTCTGGAATCATGAAAAGCAGCAGTGCCGATTATTCTGCGTACACCCCTTACTTTCGCTTGCCCGCCGTAACCTTCTGTCATCCATCGTTTCAACGGAAATACATAGTTGCCAGATTGGTGATCTGCATCCCAAATAACCTATAGATGACTTTGGGACGGAAAAAAACCTTTTTCGAGCTCCAGAGTTGAGGGAGTGAGTGCAAGTGGTCATAGCTGCAGTGCTTCGACCCGTATACTGCAAGTGTATAGGAGATTAGTCAGGAAAAAATACACAGCTAGATGAATACCATGAGGTGGATAAAATATGCTGTACTTGGCAACAGTGAGCTGAAACAGTGAAAGCTGCGTAGAATAAAAAGCAGTCTGTAAAGAAATCCGAACAACGATGAACCTGCATCTAACGAGAGCTTCCTCAGCGCGACAAGCGTGGTTTAATGGATGCTCGACATCACCTTACATGACAAAACTAGCTTCTTTACATCTGACAACAGGTTGAAAGCGGGGTTAGGAAGCGAAGGAGGTATCCTACCGAAGCCAAAATGTACTCTTTATTAGCCAAAAAGGGAGCCCTCCACAGAGCAAATCGCATAGACACCTCGGAATCGAACCCTTGACCCCCTCCCGCAAGTCCACCGCGCTATCCACTCGGCCATTCAGCCGCTCCTACCTTTGATGCGAATGAATCACTTGAATGTGCACTGCAGCTTCGTCTAGGAAACGTAGGAAATTATCGTATTACTATAATCTAACTTTAGTTTGAGCCCCAAACCTTTTGTAAGTTAAGTTCTGAGAACGACAGGACCATTCCAGGTGTCACTTATGCCTTATCGGCTGTCCGATGCCCTACAAGACAACATAGGTCTCGTTCAGAATCTCCGGACCGAGTTGCTGTACTTGGCAACAGTGAGCTGAAATATTGACCTCGCTCATGAGACTCTTTCCTGGTTAGTTTGATCGTCTTGGTTTCACCTCTCTCCAAATACATTTTCGGCGACTGTAATCGAAGCGTTTTGGTTATTCGGTATTTTTGGCTTATTTCTCCATCTGGAGTGCCCTTTTACCGCTGCTACTCTGGCGGAAGCCGTATTGCAGAATGATTCCAAAGGCAATCAGGCATTGGTGCCAAGCACCACTACTTCGTCATTTCCGTCCGTTACAAAAATACGATTCGGCGCTTGTTTTCAACCGCAACCGCAACAGTTGCCTTTACTTCACCCTTGAATTGCGTGCGGGTTCCAGATGCATCGTAGATTGGCTGCTTGTCTTTCAGCTCGATTTCTTGGACATCTTCGGTAAAATCGTTGCCCGAATCCAGCGTCACTTCAAGAATGCGTAATGGCATAATACTCTCTTGGGATCCTGTACCCAGACGAGCCATTTTAATCGTTCCTAACAGATGCATTCCCGTTAATGTCTGTTCTTCTACTAGTCTTCCTTGTTTGGACTTGTGCCTACTGCTCTGCGGCTCCATTGCCTAAGGGATGTGATAAGCGTTTTTGGTTTTTCCTAGTGGCATTCGCGAGTTGATTTATATGCACAAGGTAGCTTGCAGTCATTGCTCCGTTGTCCCAACTTTTGACGGTTAAAACATTTAGACGACTGTACTATGCTATTGCACCTGATCTGATCCATATCATTGCTGCCGACTTCCAACGTCTTTAACGTGATCATTCGACGTACGTTTCGCATTCTCCAAACTTCCTAAACTTCCTTCCTGGAACTTCATCTTTGGCTTCCGGTGTACTTCGCTATACTGCTAGAACGACTTTCCTGCTGCACTCACAGCGCTTCGCCAGCCATTTTGGCATTTTGTATTCGCTGCCTTTAGGAGCAATCCCATATTGTATAGAGTTGAAATCAATTAATTGAGACACTAATTTTCGCATTCTTGTTGGCAGAAGCTGTCTTTATAACGCGCTAGGGTGCGCTGACGCCGTCAAGCGCTCCGGCTGCGGTCAGAATTGGGTTGTCTCCATCACTTTTGAGATATTTCAGGTCCATATAAGCTTTCACTTGACAGGCAGAGTCAGTGGCAATGTTGAACTTAGAGCGCATGGCCCCTAAGAAGTTCTCCGGGCTACCTGTCTTGCGTGTTTTGGCAGTGCTTCGGACATAGTTTTAGGTATGCCCCCCTAGCTTCGAGATGAGCCGATGGATAAGTATCATCTTGGGACCTAAGTTTAAGTATTTCGCCTTCAACTTAAGCAGAAACTCGTTAAAGTGTTTCCCTTGTGGATCTCTGAGCACCTTGGCATCAAGAAGGGGCATAGCTGCGAACCCATTCCCCAACGTTGGCAAATGAGGATCATTATATCAACCTCTTTGGGGTGGCTGGAATTGATTCGATGACCCTTTGCTCTTCAGCTGTTGCGATACGCTTTCTTTTCTTTGCAGTGACGAATTCAATTCGAGGTTCTGTTTGTGCACCACACCACCTCTAGCGGCTTCAACAGGATCAACTCAGCATGGTAGATGGTGCCACCGTATTCATGCGCACTTAACTGCTCGTTTACTGCTGGTTCTTTTCTGGCTGCGCTGCATTCCGCGACCCCTGAAGGTGTTTTTGGAAATGCGCTTTAATTTCACTAATTTCACCTCCTTCTTCTGCACATGTCGCTTCCGTCGTATGCGCGTTATCACTTTTGAACACGTTACTGTGACCTGATTGAATGCACAGTTTGTGGATGAGTGTCAAATGTTGTTAGAGGGTGCAAAGTGCGTTTGTGTCTTCTCTCCACTTGCTTCAAATTCTGTAGCTCCTCTCTCATGATCGTGCACTTATTGAGCACTGTGTCTCTTAGAGACTCCGCAAAAGCCACGGCTCTTTTAGCTGTCTTGCGCTCTTTCCTGCTAGGTGAAGGCGGCACGCTCTCAAGTTTCTCTAGCTGTTCGAGGATAACCTCATTCTCTGAAAGGCAATCTATGATGCAGGGTCAGCGATTTCCAACTCAGCGTATCCTGCAGAAGGGTGGAGCAGCACTCTTTAACCGCTTTTCCGCACTCCTTTTTGGCAACTGTATAAACACGGCCGCAGCGGGCGCGCACGTGCTTACACCCAAGCACGTATGCACGACCGCGCGTTCAACGACCGCATCGACACGAAGGTGTACGCACACGGACGCTCGCGAACGCTGACGCGGGCGATCGGTGCCTGTCAAAAAGTGGACGGGCTCACACACAACCTGGCGTGTGCTTCGCTTTTCCCTCATGGAGGCTACACTGTCTAACAAGTGGCAGGAATCATCACCAGCGTTAGACGACCTAAAGGCGGATAGTTGGCGCTTCGGTTCGTTCCCATCACCCCCCCCCCCAATAATTTATTTGGTCTGCACCGGTACCGCGGTTCTCAACCATTTATTGGAATATAGTCGTGAGCCTCCGCTCAGTACCACACGTAACGCTCCAGAATGCCGTTTTCTCCGTGCGCTCATCCTTTGTGGCCGCCAGGCGGGGTCGGCTGCAGCGCATGAAATCCACGGCCAGACACATACAAAGGAATCAATGCAACACATTCACTGCGAAAACGACTACCTAGAAACAGCTCAAACTCAGAACACAAATAACTCCAAATACAACTAATCAAAACTATAAAACACCACAGCAACTTAGAAATACAAAAAATGCTGAGTAGAGATAGTTGTGTTTGTGTTGCTAACCAGGGAAGAGTCTCACCAGGATACTATCTCAACGGTAGGTCGGAACGGCGCAAGTGTTGTATATGGGCAGAACCGCCTCTCTCTGGGTAGTAACAAACTGCAGGTATCTCGACCCCAATACAACTCTGCGCAGAGTTAGGGGCGACGGAAGTCGCGGGTTGGCGCCCTGTTGATTCACGTGCTCCACAGCTGACGGGCGCGCGCAGGATGAGGGCTCGTATCGCAGATAAGCGAAGTGCTTAGGTGGCGTAGTAGGGAAGAGCTCGGGCTCGTAAACGCGGGGTCGGGGGTTTGGATCCTGCAGACTGCGTTCGTTTTGCACTTTGCAAAATCCATGTTTATCGAATAGGTAATCCACCTAGGGGGGTTATTTGGGGTGCTGATCACGAATCTGACATCCGTTTTTCACGATTCGATCGGAGACCACCCATACCGTTTTCAAGTGTGGTCCAGGCAGGGTCACCGATTTCGCTGAAACTTCGTCTAGGAGGGTTATTTGGGGTGCTGATCACGAATCTGACATTCGTTTTTCACGATTCTGTCTCTACCTGCCGTCATCGGCAGAAACTTTAAGAACGTAATCCTGTGCCTTCCTGTATCTATATTATTCAGCCGAATCGTGAAAAACGGATGTCAGATTCGTGATCAGCACACCAAATAACCCCCCTAGACGAAGTTTCAGCGAAATCGGTGACTCTGCCTGGACCACCCTTGTTAAAGCTATGGGTGGTCTCCGACCGCATCGTGAAAAACGGAGGTCAGATTCGTGATCAGCACCCCAGATAACCCCCCTAGACGAAGTTTCAGCGGATTTTTTTTTTGACCGAAGTCTTGTCGGTGGAGACAGAACTTTAACTAGTGCCACAAAATATCTATCGTTACATAACTACGGTCACACAAAATAGGCTTCAAACAAGTGACACACAGAAGTAAACATTCTAGCTAATCTGTAGTTTGAAGCATATGTTATGTGTAAACTTGCTCTATAAGGATAAAGGATAAAGGACGGCGTTAATCAATCCCTTCTGGGATGCACCAGCGCATTCTACTTCTACGGGATGTCGTGGAGGCGACATGAATGCGTATTTGGCCATACAATGACTTGCGGTGGCCAGCCGATGAACAAGTCAGCGCTCTATCCTTCCCAGACAAGTCTGGTACCAATTCACCGACCCCGGAGGGATGGAAGGCTTGGTTGGCCTGGGCGGAAAATCCGAACCAGGAACCTGGTATCGGGTGCACGCGACAGTCGCGCCTCCTACGACTGCGCTACACGCGCCCAACTTGCTCTATAACACACTATAATACCCCTAGGTGGATTATCTATATGATAAACATGGATTTTGCAAAAGTGCAGAACGAACGCAGTCTGCAGGATCCAAACCCCCGACCCCACGTTTACGATCCCGAGCTCTTCCCTACTACGCCACCTGAGCACTACGCTTGGCCGCGATACGAGCCCTCATCCCGCGCGCGCCCGTCAGCTGTGGAGCACGTGAATCAACAGGGCGCCAACCCGCGACTTCCGTCGCCCTTAACTCTGCGCAGAGTTGTATTGGGGTCGAGATACCTGCAGTTTGTTACTACCCAGAGAGAGGCGGTTCTGCCCATATACAACACTTGCGCCGTTCCGACCTACCGTTGAGATAGTATCCTGGTCAGGCGTAGGTCTGAACGGGGAAATTGGGTAGGACTACGAGAATCTCCACCCTTCATATACTATTATAGAAAACATGTTTCGTTTTTGCTGAGTCCTCGAACCTAAAGAGCTACGGGCCCTCGAAGGGGGGGGGGGGGCACAGTAGCGCACCGTCAGCACGAGCCCACATGCATGCGTGCGCGCGCTGTTGTATGGGACGCGGCGAAGGGCGGAGCGGGAGACGTGTCGGTGGTTCAGCAGGGTGCGGGCCTTCAAAGGTGCTAGACCGGGTGTTCGACTCCCGTGCTGTGCACCATTCTTGCATCTTTTCATGACCGCTGCCTCCTTTACCAATTTGCTTCCTACACAGCTCATATACATTTATTTCACTCCACTTACCACAAGCTGATTGACAAGCTACCAATATTTTCCGACGGGATCTAGGTGAGTATATATGCCACTGAGCATTTTTGACGTCCTGCCGAGGTCGATAAAAGGTTAATCTTCATATTCGCCTGCAGTACCTTGCTGAAAGCGGCAAGGTGTATAGCCCTTACCACACCGACGGTCTTCAGTATTGTTATTTCTTCGCTGCTCTAGGTTTTTGTGAAGAATGCAATAATCCCAGATTTCAAAGGAAAGGCAAACTCTAGCACACGGCCCAACGTTGGGTGCGTCGAAGCGCTTGTCAGACAGAATTCATTTTTCATCTCCGGTTACGATTTTCTGGCGAATTTCTTTTCGGCTTTGTCTGACAGCCAGTGAAATACCGACGGAATGTCAAATATTTTTCTCGTCAGTCCATAATACATTGAATCGAAACCCAAATCTTCGAGTATTTGGACGATTCAGAACACGGCAATTTTGAGGACCCTGAATATTGGGATACCAAATCTAAAATCTCAATATAAATACAAGTTATTCAAGGCCTTTATAGTTTCTCGTAGCTTGCACGCAATATTATGACTTTGTTTCGCCCCTAAGCTTCTTTTCAATTCGACGCTGATGGATCACTAATGCCGATTTCGCGAGGGACTTTTCTTGTATACATAGACGTTCGGATTTCGGTTGTCTCGCAATTTGATGACCTGGCCGGTGTATAGGAATGTTGCGGTGAACTTTGTTTTTCTTCCCGGAATCACTGAGAGTACGCTGAATTCAGTACCATAAAAATTTCTATCTTAGGACTTAAGAGAACACACTTAGCTTTCTTCTTCTTCTTCTTCTTCAGCGTTTGTCCCACTTAGTTGCGGGGTCCGCTTTCCTGGAATGTTGGCGCCATTTCTCCCGATCAAATGCCTGATCAGGGTGCAACCCAGCCATCTTCAAGTCCTGATGCAGCGTATCAAGCCACCGCTGTTTTGGTCGCCCTCGTGGCCGCCTACCGGGCACATCAAGGTTAAGACCAGTCTTCCGGACAGTGTCACCTTTTGCGCGAAGGACGTGGCCGTACCATCGCAGACGAGCTTCGCGCATCTTCTCAAATATCGGGGTGACACCGAACCTCTGCCGTATGGAGTCGTTGCGTACTCGATCCAAACGCGTAACTCCGGCCGTCCACCGCAGCATCTTCGTTTCCATTACGCTGAGGCGCCTTTCAATTTCTTTGGTAACGGGCCAGCACTCAGCTCCGTAAATAGCTACAGGCCGGACGACTGCTCTGTAGATCTTCGACTTGAGGCGCTCTGGTATTTTCTTGTCGCAGAGCACTCCCGTCAGAGAGCGCCATTTGGACCACGCTGCACTCACGCGTGAGTTGGCTTCAGCGAGTAAACCGCCATCGGACGCGATTGCTGATCCCAAGTACTTGTATACCAAAGTACGTGGCAGCTCAATGCCATTTACCTTAATGGAGCTGGACTCGTCTTCATCAGTCGTCATATACTCGGTCTTCTTGACATTCAGTTTGAGTCCAAATCTCTCCAAGCGATCGCACCAAGCTTGTACCTGCCGCTGGAGTTCAATCTTGTCTTCGCTAGCAAGCATTACATCATCAGCATAAAGCAACGTCCAAGGGACTGGCTGCTGAAGATCACGCGATATGGCATCCATAACGACGACGAAGAGTAGTGGGGAGAGCGCAGACCCTTGATGTACTCCGACAGAGATGGGAAACTCCATCGACGTGCCTGCTCCAGCTTGCACTCGACTCTTTGGACAAGAGTACAGTATTCGTACCCACTCTATGAGCTCTTCGGGGACTCCGTGTTTCCGTAAGGCATACCATATCACTTCACGCGGAACGCGATCAAAGGCCTTCTCCAAATCCAGGAAGGCAAGATGCACCGGCTTCTGTTTCTCGCGGTGTTTTTCTATCAGAAGGCGAACGGCGTGTATGGCATCGACTGTGCCACAACCAGCTACGAAGCCGCACTGGTTGGTAGAGAGCTGGACGGTATCACGAATGCGCCCGTCGACAATCCGCTCGAAGATCTTCATGCTATGCGAAAGCAATCGGATTGGACGGTAGTTTGTGCAGTCCGCTGGACTGCCCTTCGTTTTCCAAATCGGAATCGTCGTGCTTCTCTGCCAGATATCGGGCACTTTCTTCTCCGCAATAACCTGGTTGAAGAACGTCGCCAGCCACTTCGTTGGGTACCAGGATTTCGACTTCCATAAGTCGGCCGCCAAATCATCGGGGCCCGTTGCCTTGCCCGGCTTCATCTTCTTCAAAGCCGCTTCTACCTCCTCTACGGTGATTTTCTGAACGGGACCGTATACAGGAGGAGAAGATGGAATGCTTGGATGAGCAAACTCTACTGTCGAGACTTCCTCGAAGTAGGTGCGCCATCGGTTCAAAACCATCTTGCGGTCCATGAGTAGATGACCGTTCTCATCGTTGATGCCAATGAACTTCTCAACATCCTCAGTTTGGCGATGGCGTACCTTCGCGAGTCGATAAAGAAATCGCTCGCCATCGCGCGACTCAAGCTTCTCGTTGACATCATCGTAATGAGTGGCTCTTGCAACGGCTACCGCCTTCTTAGCGGCTTTCTTGGCTTCCTGATACAGACGCCATTTATCGGCTGTCTTATCGCCGAGGAATGCGTGGTACAATCTCTTCTTCTCTCGGACTTTTTCCTTAACTTCGTTAGTCCACAGCCATGTCTGCTTATCGACCTTACGCCGTCCCGGTTTCGTGGTGCCGAGTTCGGAACGCGCAGCATTGAGAATCGCGTCGGTTGCTATTTGCCATGTCTCGTCGACGGTCGTGACCGTCGGCAACCGAATGCGCGAAGTAACAGCTGCTTCATTCTCTTTCAGTCGCCACCACTTAATTCTTGACGGACCGCTCCGTTCGACCTGCTTAAACATCGGTGGTGTGATCCTCATAGTGCAGATCAGTGGGCGGTGTTGTGTGGCGACCGTTTCATACGGCACGACCTTCGCGTCCGTGACAAGCCCTTGGTCACGATTTCGCACAAGGACAAAGTCGATCTGCGTTTTAGAATTCCCGCTGTAGAATGAGATAAGGTGGGATTCACGTTTTCGGAATCTGGTGTTCACGATGGTGAGGTCGTGCGACTCCGCGTACTCGAGGATACGCTCACCATCGGCGTTACGTGAACCAAAACCGAAACCACCATGACAGCTGTACCCGTGTTTCGCAGCGCCAACGTGCCCGTTAAGGTCACCTGCGACAACGATTACGTCTTGTGACGGCACTTCTGCTGTCTTCTCATCCAGCAGGCTCCAAAATTCATCCTTGGCTCGCTCAGAGCATCCAGTCTGTGGAGCATATGCAGAGAAAAGATGATACCGCCGCCGTTCTGCAGCGATTACGACCTTCATCAAGCGGTCATTGAAACGTTCCACGCTTGCAATCGCGTCTCGGAACCGTTCTGAGACGATTATGCCAACACCGCTGGTGGTCCTGGGACTGCCACACAGAACGGCTTTGTAGCCTCGGCCTATGTCCCTTGACTTGCTACAGGACCACCTCGTCTCCTGCACCGCACACAAGTCAATCTTCCTTCGCTCCAGTGCCTCTGCCAACTCAAAGGAGCGGCCCGACAACGTACCCACATTCAGCGTTGCCACGCGGGTCTTGCTTACGTTGCGGGACTTTTGGACTAGCTCAGTTTCCCCCCGATGCCGTCCTCGCATCAGGGACCCTCGCATACTTCTCACACTCGCCGGGCTTTGCGAGTGCGCGTCGGCTCCCGCGGACGCCGTAGCATTATCTCGTGAAACATTCAGCACCATCAACCATATGATGTGACATGGGCTGTTCGTAGGCCGGCCTGTCACTAGGGCCTGTCGCCTGCATTCGAGTGTCCACACTTAGCTTTGACTCCATTATTTTTCTGCACCCTAATAAAAAGGAAAGTATTGCGGAATATTGTTATGGTTTTCCGCTATAACACAGAATAATTTTTCACACGTCTGATTCCTAACGGGCAGAATTAGCTGATCACCTAATAGACTATTTCTTGTACGATAGATCACCAGGAAATGCCTTCAGCTTCACATGGAACTTTGTGCGGAGGCTATGCCATGTGAAAGAGCTCGAAACACTGATTCCAAATGTTAGACCAAATTTGTTAAATGGATCTAATAAGCGAGTTCCGGCTGGCCAAAGTCATGCTGTCGACTTTGGGCCGGTACGTTGATGCAGTGTGGACGCAATTTTGCATAATCAGCTTAGCCGTTAGCCGGCGCGTGAGCTGTGGCGGCGGCACAGTGGTAGTGTTCTCGATTCACAGGAGTGTGATTATAGCTTCGGTTCTCGCATATGCGCCCGTTCGTTTGGTGTTTTTGCATTTTGCGATTTATCATCAGTGAGACCCTTTATCCCCATTTCCAACACATTTTTGAACAAAAGCATGGCAACAAATGTCATTTACGTCTATCGAGCTGGTTGAACGTTGAATGGCGAGAATTTTTGATTGCCAGGTTGAATCAAGTCAAAAAATGCCGTTTTCAACACCCCAGCTAACCCCTATGCACAAAGTGTGAGTGAAAGTGGTGTTTCTGACTCACCACTCTTACTCGAGCCTAGAGCGGGCTTTGCGTCTCGGTCACCTCTGTCATCATTGTCAGTCAAGGGCGGTCATTAAGGTGCGAAGCCATTCAAGGTGGAAACCACTGGAATACGTCACGCGGTGGAGGGCTACCCGAAAACAGAATATCGGTGCTATTACGTCCTTTTGTTGAACGGGTGGTAGAGAGAAGCCTAGGTGTTCAGACTGTGTTCCTTATTATATTTTAGGGGCGCCTGGAGCGCAGTCGGAGGAGGCGCCGGCTGTCGCCTGCACCCAATACCAGGTTCCTGGTTCGGATTTCGTGCCCAGGCCAACCAAGCCTTCCATCCCTCCGGGGTCGGTGAATTGGTACCAGACTTGTCTGGGAAGGATAAAGCGCTGACTTGTTCATCGGCTGGCCACCGCAAGTCATTGTATGGCTAAATACGCATTCAACTTGCCTCCACGACAGTCCGTACAAGTAGAATGCATGGCGCATCTCAAAGGGGATTGAATAATGCCGTCCTTTACCCTTTACCCTTATTATATTTTTATTTTATTTATATTGATTTTTTATAATATTTCGCCTACAGTTTTTGCATTCTTCCATCATTGTGTCTGTTCGAACATCAAAAGGAGCCCGTTCACTGTTCTACCGAGGTCGAAAAAATATTTATTCATTTTCCGTGTACGTGTGTTATTGGGTGTACTGATCACGAATCCGACATCGGTTTCTGAATTTCCGGTTTCTTATGCCAGATAAGGGTGGGTGTAAGTGAGGGTGAGAGATCAGAAGCACCAATCTCGCCCAAACTTTGTGCATGGCGTTATCTGGGATGCTGATGACAAGCGTGGCGTCAGCATTTGACTATTTTAGCCTGTAAATCAGAAATTCTCACATTGTCGCTTTTAAAGAGCACGATAAACGTAAATGACACTTGTTTCCATGCTTCTGTTCAAAAATGTGTTAGAAATGGGGTAAAGGGTCTCACTGAATATAAATCGCTAAATGCGAAAACACCAGCATACGCGGGAATCGAACCTATGACCACATTCCTGGGAAGCGAGAAAGCCACCACTGTGCCACCGCCGCAAATGACGAGAGGTGACTATTGGCTAAATCAGCTAAAGGGCCTTTTGTCTTCTTCTTCTTCAGCGTCTCTCCCGCTTCGTAGCGGGGTCCGCTATTCTGGTTTCATGACGCCACCTCTCCCGATCCAGCGCTAGATCAGGGTGGACACCAGCAACCTTCAAGTCCAAATGTAACGTGTCAGACCAGCGCCGCTTCGGACGCCCTCTAGGCCGCTTTCCTACCACCTCGAACTTAAAGCCTATCTTGCGGACGCTGTCTTCCTTTCCACGCAGAACGTGGCCGTACCATCGTAAGCCTGCCGAATAGCTTCGTTTCGGATGGGGTCCGTGCGCGTGACTCCAGCCGTCCAGCGCAGCATCTTCGTCTCCATGACGCTGAGGCGCGTTTCAACTTCCTTGGTCGCAGGCCAACACTCAGCGCCGTACATCGCTACTGGCCGGACGACTGCTCTGTATATCTTCGACTTCAAACGCTCCGGTATCTTCCTATCGCAGAGCACCCCAGTCAACGGGCGCTACTTGGACCAAGCTGCACTCATTCGTGAGTTCACTTCAGTCATCAGATTGCCATCAGATGCTACTGCTGATCCCAAGTGCTTGAAAACCGAGGTACGTGGGAGCTCGATGCCGTTAACCTTGATGGAGCTGGACTCAGTAACGTCCGTCGTTAGATATTCGGTCTTCTTCACGTTCAATCTGAGTCCAAATCGCTCCAAGCTTGCATCTCTCGCTCGAGTTCATCTTTATCTTCGCAAGCGAGCATTACGTCATCAGCATAAAGCAGTGTCCAGGGAACAGGCTTCTGAAGATCTCGTGTAATGGCGTCCATCACGACAACAAAAAGGAGTGAGGAAAGCGCAGAACCCTGGTGTACCCCGACAGAGATGGGGAACTCCATCGAGGTTCCAGCTGCAGCTTGAACTCGACTCTTTGGACAAGAGTAGAGAATTCGCACCCACTCTATGAGCTCTTCGGGAATTCCATGATGTCGCAAGGCGTACCATATCACTTCACGCGGTACGCGGTCAAAGGCCTTCTCCAAGTCGAGGAAGGCGATATGCACTGGCTTCTGTTTCTCGAGGTGCTTTTCTATCAGGAGGCGGGCGGCGTGTATGGCATCAACAGTGCCACAGCCAGCCACGAAGCCGCACTGATTGCTGGACAGCTGGACGATGTCACAAATTCGTCCGTCGACAATTCGCTCAAAGATCTTCATGCTGTGCGAAAGCAAACAAATTGGACGGTAGTTGGAGCAGTCTGCAGGACTGCCCTTCTTCTTCCAAATCGGAATCGTCGTACTTTGGCTCCAACAGTCAGGTAATTTCTTCTCTGCTACAACCTGATTAAAGAACTTCGCCAACCACTCAGTAGGGTACCAAAACTTTGACTCCCACAGGTCAGCCGCCACGTCATCGGGCCCAGTCGCTTTGCCTGGCCTCATCTTCATCAAAGCCGCTTCAATCTCCTCCACGGTGATCTTCTGCACGGGGCCGTGGGTTGGAGCCGTTGAAGGGATGGCTGGATGAGGAAATTCTACCGTAGAGATTTCCTCTAAATAATCGCGCCATCGCTTCAATGCTTTCTTGCGGTCCATAAGAAGATGACCGTTCTCATCATTGATGCCGAAAAACTTTTCAATGTCCTCGGCCTGCCGATGGTGATTCTTTGCGAGTCGGTACAGATACCGCTCACCATCGCGAGACTCGAGCTTCTCGTTGACATCTCCATAATGAGTGGCTTTCGTAACAGCCACGGCCTTCTTTGCAGCTTTCCTCGCTTCTTGGTACTTCCGCCAGTTATCGGCTGTCTTTTCACCGAGAAACACGTGATAGAGCGACTTCTTCTCTCGAATCTTTGCCTTCACGTCGTTTGTCCACAACCATGCCTGCTTGTCGACCTTTCGTCGCCCAGGCTTCGTAATGCCGAGTTCCGACTGTGCAGCTTGATGTATCGCATCGACAGCCTTCTTCCAAGTTTCGTCGACAGTCGTGACTGTCGGTAAACGCACGCGAGAAATCACAGCTGCTTCCTTCTCTCTCATTCGCCACCACTTTATTCTTGGTGACAGCATCGCTCGACCTGCTTCTGCCTTGGAGGGGCGATCTTTAGGGTGCAAATCAGCGGTCGATGCTGTGGCGCGATCGTCTCATACGGCACGATCTTCGCATGACAAGACCTCGGTCGCGATCTTTCACAAGGACAAAGTCTATCTTAGTTTTGGTGCCCCCACTATAGTATGAGCTGAGGTGGAAGTCGCGTTTTCGGAAGACGGTGTTCACTATGCTGAGGTTATCTAGTTAGCTAACCTCACCATAGTGAACACCGTCTTCCGAAAGCTAAAGGGCCTTTTGTACTTGAAAAAATTTGGTGTACACATTTGTGATCTGCGTTTCGAGCTCTTTGACATGACGTAGGTCTCTGGACAAAGTTTCGTAGGAAGCTGAAGGCATCCCCTGGTCAATGCAAACTCCCAGCTTTATGAGATATTTTCACCACCTACTGGTGCAGTAATGATAATCCTTAAAAGGTGTATACTACGAAAGAAGCTGAAAAACTAACCGGATCTTTGAGATTGTTGTGTTTTCATGTAAGGCTTACACATATGCTGTGTTCACTGATCCGGCAACAAACGAGACTCATTGCTATCGTACACCTGTTCACTTAACCCGAGTCGACTCCCCGGCATTTAGTATCGACGGTAGGTGCCTGGCCGTGTCATGCTTTCATCCTTTCTCGTTGTCGAAATCCTCCCACTTTTCAGGATATAACTTCTCCAGCAAGGAGTATTCGACGTGGACAGAGTCTGTGTACAACTCTGATGACCTGCAGCTATTCTTCGTTGAGGATCCGCTCTTCGAGTACATCTTCCTGGCGATAGGATTGATGCTCGTCATCGCTTCTTTCCTGGTGAGCTTTCGCTGGTCTCGCTCCGTGCTGGAAATTTATTCGCATCATGTTAATTCCTTGAAGGTAGTCTATCGATGCACAGAGGAATCCATCCTCGTCCGTGAGGAGGAGGAAGAGCAGCCGGATGCAACACAGCCCGACGACACCTAGCTGCCAGCTTCTTCGAGATCTGAGGGGTCTTGCGGAAATTACTTATCATCAAAACATGAACTCATCCTTCCCATCTGCCTTAAAAGCCTTATTCACTTCACAACCCATGAATTAAATGCAGGCACAACAACGTATGGTGCATGTCTTCCTCATCACTCAGTCTGAGTGCAGCCCTGTTTTCTTTCAAATTCAACCGCCTGTTTTTCTTGTTTTTTGACACATCTACAGCAGCGCGTATGAACTCTTTCAACTACTTCCTATTTTTTGCGTTGTCGCTCGGTTTAATATTCACTTGTTAGATAGCTGCTCCAATAAATGCTGACATACATTCTCTACAGTTTCCTACATTGGGTTCGTTCTCTTGCGTTCATACTTTATTTGTGCTGAGGTGATGAATCGCTTATATCGCTGATTTCAAGGGCGTTTACGGACGCTAATGTCCGAAGCCAGTAGGAATGTTGCGCTGAAAGGAGATCGACAGCGCTGTCATCAGGTAATCAAATACTATTACGTTTCCGATGCTGTTTTGTTAGATGTAGGGTATTTTGGAAAGCGTTGTATTTTTGGGGTGCGTAGCGTTCGTATCGGCTGGTCGTGGGCGCCGCGGCCGTGCGACCAGATGGCCATACCTGCGGCGTCATTCCCGCTCGCCGCCTCAGCTCACGCTGTGGCACCCGTCTCGCGCGCGGCGGACAACGGCCCGACGGAGGCCGTCGTCGGCGGCCCCACGACGACGGCTCGACGAACGAGCGGAGTCACAGGTCGACCAGATTTGCTGGGACTGCAATCAATAGGATTTTCAGAGAGTTTACAAAACCAGTGTAAAGATACACCCTGGCGTGAAACAAACATAGCTCTAGATCAGAATTTCGAGCTCTATCTAATGAGCTCCACCTCATGCTTATCACTACTACCGTTGATGCGATATTCTTCAAATTGGAAACTGAAAAATGATTCTTTGCAAAGCTGCGACGAAGCTGTGAAAGGTATATCTTTAGGATCTTTAGGAAGGTATATCTTTAGGACAGAATTCAACTACGTCACCTAAATACTTTCTAGAGGATCTCTTTATTGGAGAAAAAAATTGTGTGTATCACACCGTTGGGGACAAGTCTCCAAGCCAACATTATACGCAGAATTCAATCACGAAGTTTATATCCTATTCTATCCTATCCTACTATATATAAAGCAGCAAGCGTGTGTGTGTGTGTCACTGTGTGTGTCACTGTGTGTGTCACTGTGTCACACCGTCACACTGTCCGTCCGTCCCACTTTGAGTTGGGGCGCGGCAGCCGAACACGTCGGCAACCGTGCATGGCGAGCCGTAGACGTGCCAAACACGTCGGCAACCGTGCATGGCGAGCCGTAGACGTGCCAAACACGTCGGCAACCGTGCATGGCGAGCCGTAGACGTGCCAAACACGTCGGCAACCCTGCATGGCGATGCCGTAGACGTGCCGAACACGTCGACAACCGTGCATGGCGAGCCGCAGACGTGCCGAACACGTCGGCGGCGCGAAACTTCGGCCTTGGGGGTAATCGAGGTCGCTGAACACGAATCTGAAGTCGGATCGATCGATGTCGATCGATATTATCAATTCTTTGTGGATGTCAATCAAGCGGTCCGAAACTTCAGCTCTTTGGGGTAATCGAGGTCTCTGAACACATATAGTCTTTCATTGTCTTTTCTTAAGATCTCGACCTCCTGACGGCAAGGCGTCCAGTGGGTTATGTTTACTAATCGCCCCTTGCTCGCTGCTACCAAGCCCTGGAGGCAGTGCCTCCAGGAGATAGGAGATGTTTATTAATCAATCCTTGCTTACCGCCGTCATTCATCATTTTCATTAGCGTCTGTCCCACTTGGTGGCGGGGTCCGCTCTTCTGGTGTGGTGACGCCAATTCTCCCGATCAAATGCTTGATCAGGGTGCACACCAGCCATCTCTAAGTCCAAGCGCAACGTATCTAGCCAACGTTGCTTCGGGCGTCCTCTGGGCCGCTTTCCAGGGACCACAAGATTCAGGCCAATCTTACACACGGTGTCGTCGTTAGCGCGAAGGACGTGGCCGTACCATCGAAGACGAGCTTCGCGCAGCTTCTCGGATATCGGGGCGACACCGAACCTCTGTCGTATGGTGTCGTTACGAACGCGGTCCAAACGCGTAACTCCAGCCGTCCACCGTAGCATCTTCGTCTCCATTACACTGAGGCGGCTTTCAACTTCCTTCGTCACGGGCCAGCACTCAGCACCGTACGTCGCTACTGGGCGGACTACTGTTCTATAAACCTTCGATTTGAGGTGCTCAGGTATTGTCCTGTCGCAAAGCACCCCAGTCAGCGAGCGCCATTTGGACCAGGCTGCACTCACACGTGCGTTCACCTCCAACTTTAGGCTGCCATCGGACGTGACTGTTGATCCGAGATACTTGAAAGATGTCACTCGTGAGAGCTCAGTACCATCGATCTTAATAGATCCGTGCTCATTCACATCCGTCGTCAAGTATTCCGTCTTTTTGACGTTTAGCTTGAGACCGAACAATGCCAAACGATCGCACCACGCCTGTGCCTGTCGCTCGAGTTCGGTTTTGTCTTCACATGCAAGCATGACGTCGTCAGCATACAGCAGCGTCCAAGGTGCCGCCATTTGGAGATCTCGTGAGATTGCATCCATCACGACCACGAAGAGCAGTGGGGATAGCGCAGATCCCTGATGCACCCCAACAGAGATGGGGAACTCCATCGAGGTGCCCGCTGGCGCTCGCACTCGACTCCTTGGGCAAGAGTATAGAATGCGCACCCACTCAATAAGCTCTTCAGGGATACCATGTTGTCGCAACGCGTTATAACATCTCGCGGAACGCGGTCGAAGGCCTTCTCCAAGTCCAGGAAGGCAAAATGCACCGGTTTCTGTTTTTCGCGGTGCTTCTCTAGCAGAAGACGAACGGCGTGAATGGCATCAACGGTGCCACAGCCAGATACGAAACCACACTGATTCGTGGAAAGCTGTACGACATCCCGGATACGTCCGTCGACAATTCGCTCAAAGATTTTCATGGTGTGCGAAAGAAGACGAATTGGACGGTAACTGGCGCAGTCTGCAGGACTGCCCTTCTTCTTCCAAATCGGGATGGTCGTGCTTTGCTGCCAACCCTCAGGCACTTTCTTCTCAGCAACAACCTGATTGAAAAACGCAGTCAGCCAGTCAGCAGGGCACCAGCCCTTCGACTTCCACAGGTCAGCTGGCAGGTCATCGGGACCAGTGGCTTTGCCTGACTTCATCTTCCTCAGGGCTGCTTCAGTTTCGCTCACTGTGATCTTCTGAACAGGACCGTATACAGGTGATGCAAAAGGAGCAGCAGCATGTTCAAATTCTACATTCGAGATTTCCTCGAAGTAGTCGTGCCATCGCTTCACAGCCCTCTTACGATCCATCAGAAGATGACCGCTCTCGTCGTTAATGCCAAAGAACTTCTCAATGTCTTCTGCTTGGCGACAGCGAGCTTTGGCGAGTCGGTAAAGATAACGCTCACCATCGCGCGTTTCCAATTTTTTGCTGACATCAGCGTAGTATGCGGCTTTAGCAGCGGCTACTGCCTTCTTTGCCGCTTTCTTTGCTTCTCGATAGTTCCGCCAATTATGGACTGTTTTATCACCGATAAACACGTGATAGAGCCGTTTCTTTTCTCGGACTTTCTCTCTGACATCATCAGTCCACAGCCATGCCTGCTTGTCGACCCAGCGTCGTCCAGGCTTCGTTGTGCCGAGTTCAAGACGTGCAGCCCGAGTTATCGCATCGGTAGCGTCCTTCCAGGTTTCGTCGACAGTTGTCACTGTCGGCAACCGAATGCGAGAAATAACTGCCGCTTCCTTCTCTTTCAGTCGCCACCATTTGATTCTAGCCGACCCACATCGCTCGACATGTTTACACCTCGAAGGTGTGATCTTCAGCGAGCAGATCAGTGGACGGTGTTGCGTGGCAACCGTCTCATACGGCACGGTCTTCGCGTCTGTGACAAGGCCTTGGTCGCGACGCCTAACAAGGACATAGTCAATCTGCGTTTTACCATTCCCGCTATAAAACGAGATGAGGTGGGAGTCACGCTTTCGAAATTTGGTGTTCACGATGGTGAGGTCATGTGAGTCTGCATACTCAAGTATACGCTCACCATCGGCGTTGCGCGACCCATATCCAAAACCACCATGACAGTTGTAGCCGTCTTTCGTTGCTCCGACGTGACCATTAAGGTCACCTGCCACAACAACCATATCTTGTGACGGTACTTCCGCTGTCTTCTCATCAAGCAGGGACCACAACTCGTCCTTGGTTTGCTCGGAACAGCCTGTCTGCGGAGCATACGCAGAAAAGAAATGGCATCGTCGCTCTTCTACGGCGACAACAATCTTCATCAAGCGGTCATCGAAACGTTCTACGCTTGCAATCGCGTCACGGAAACGCTCGGAGACGATCACACCGACACCACTGGTGGTCCTGGGACTTCCACATAGAACGGCCTTGAAGCCACGTCCTATGTCCCTTGACTTGCTGCAGGACCACCTCGTCTCCTGCACCGCACAGAAATCTATCTTTCTTCGCTCCAGTGCTTCTACCAACTCGCACGAGCGGCCCGTCAACGTACCCACATTCAACGTTGCTACGCGGGTCTTGCCTACGTTACGGGACTTTCGGACTAACTCAGTTGCCCCCCGATGCCGTCCTCGCATCAGGGACCCTCGCACACTTTTCACACTCGCCGGGCTTTGCGAGTGCGCGTCGGCTCCCGCGGACGCCGTAGCATTATCTCGAGAAGTCTGAAACGCCATCAACCATATGATGTGACACAAAATGTTCGTAGGCCGGCCTGTCACTAGGGCCTGTCGCCTGCATTCGAATGTCCGTGTTTGGCTCGGCTTGCAAAAGCAAGCAGTTTCCAGTGGCACCACGTGGAGGAACGGACATCGCCACCTGCTTACCGCCGTCATTACTTCTGTGAATGGACCATATAGTGAAGTAGCACCAATTCTCCGCTCGACAGTCAGTTCAGGGTATCTCTTCCCTCTCTTGGAATAAAAGCCTAGAGCCGGTCCTGACTCTTGTTATGGGGTTAGATACGTAGAGAGGGTTATGAGAGCGATAGCAAATCGATAAATTGTACAATCAATAAACTCAATGTCACGTGTTTTTCACGTAGTTATCAATTCTAAACGTTAAAAGAGGCACAGCACAGGTTAGTGTGGCCAGGTAGTAACAGGATTTTAACAAGCAGCCCATGCACAATCAATCGAGTCTGGAATGCAATGTTTCAGGCGGAAGCATGGTGCAATCTTGCCTTTCTGTTTCTGTTTCTGTTTCTGTTTCTCCCACTTGGCCCCTCCTTTTGTGCTCGTAGAGTAGGTCCGAAATGCTAGGGTAGTTAAGGCGCTTGATGGAGTAGAGCGAAAATAAACTAATGCACCACATTCAGGCCTCTGAAGACGACAAGAAGTCGAAACGTCAGGCCCTGCTAAATAAAGGTCCACCATAAACCACGTGTTGGCACAAAAAAGAACTTAACTGACTAGCAATCTTGACTATTTGCACGCCACAGAAACTTCGTTACCCTGTGCTTTCATATGAGTGACAAACATCTTCCAAAGCTTGTCTAGCACCAATGTTAGAACCACTCAAATAGTACATGCTTTTTTAGGATACCCTGCATTATTCGCAAGCCATAGTGTGTTTTCAAGTTTTAAACCTTAAAGAACAGAACAGAACATTCATTGAGCCAAAAGTGGTGCAAAACAAGTTGAACACAAAAAGCACTGCAAAAGTTGGCTCTTGAAACACCAGCAAAAGTGAAGAGCAGTTATCGTAACAAAAGAGATACAAAATTATTTGATCACAAAATATTGCTGCAAAAGATTTCTTTTGAAGATTTGCAGGAAAGGATTTCTTCCATTAGTACCGCAAAAAGTGTTTTGTTTTTCAAAGAAACTAGCAGTTGACTCAGTGAAAAAAGGTACTTTATCAAAATATAGCTGATTCGTTTGTAAATTAACTTGCAATTAATTTTTTATGTCCTGTATGTTTAAGGAAGTTTTTGATCTTTTGTTGAAGATTTTCTCAGAACGTGAATCGAAAATCGCTTGCATTAAATCGTTATCTGGAATTTAGAGAGAAGAAATGTCAGAAAAAACCGTTTTGTTTGAAATGCGCTTCAAGTTTATGATTAAAATTAGCTGGGGTTGACGAAGAAACTATTGTATTAGGCAAGCTATTCCACGTTTTTTGGCTCTTACTAGAAAGGAACTCTTACTAGTTCCGAGCTTCGCCGACGTTCGAAGATCAGAGACGCTGTCGCGTGAGCCAAGTTGTCGAAAATTAGGTGGGCCGGCCACGTAATGCGCTTCGCAGACACCCGCTGGACGAGAGCCGTTACCGACTGGATTCCGCGGGATGTCAAGAGAACACCGGGACGCCCACCAACGCGTTGGTCGGACTTCTTCGTGAAAGCCCTGAACGACCGATATGACGCTCTTCGTGTCCCTCGAGCGAGGAGGATCCATTGGACCACTCTGGCACGCGACAGGGACGAATGGAGACGCTGCTGGCGCCCGCTCGAGCAAGTCGATGATCAACGGGACGACAGGTGATACAGATGATACTAGAAAGGAGCCAAGGAACTGTTGGGAGCGAACTCTTCCTATGAATATGCGAAATGAATGACCTCTTGTTCTTTCAGCAATATCTAAGAAATCGAATATTTCTCTTTTATCAATATCAAAAAAGCCAAAGAGAATCTTGAACACGAGATTTTGATCATACAAAATTCTTCCCATTTCAAGTGAGTTTTCACCAAGCGTTGCAAGTCGTTCTTTGTAGCTGACATGATACAAACCATTTCTTGAGAAAATTGCGTTGGTGAATTTTTTCTGCACTTTTTCGATTTTTTCACTGTAAGCAGTCTTAGTAGGCGACCACAGTGGTGTGCAATATTCTAAAAGTGGTCTTACATACGTGGCAAAAAGCTTGAAAAGTGTAGACATACTGTGAGTTTGAAAAGCACGTAAAATTGAGTTGGATCTTCTACATATATGCCGTAGTTATTGTTTCATCAATATAGTCTTCAAAACAAAGTGAATCGGAGTATTTGATGCCTAGGTCTCGCACAAATTTTGTGTTCCTTAAAATTTTATTTCCTAAGAAAAACAAAAAATCATTGGGATGAGAGTTGCCAATGCACATGACCAAAGTTTTTTCGTGTGAGATGTCGAGCATTCACTTCATAGACCATGCGTGAACAGCAATTAAACCTTGCTGAAGTGCATAAGGATTATTAGTGGAATAGATTTTGGAATCGTCAGCATATATGGAACACGATACGCCGAGAGGAAGGCAATTAGGTAAATCATTGATGTAGAGCAGAAACATTAAAGGTCCCAAGCATGTTCCTTGAGGAACCCCGCTCAAAGTCTCATAGGTATTCGAAACAGAATCGTTAACCATAACCATTTGAGTTCTCCCAGTAAGAAATGATTGCAAAAACCTTAAAATGCCGTAGGCCTGGAGTTTTGAAAGCAGAAGACTAAGGTTGATAGAGTCAAAGGCTTTTGCGTATTCAATATAACATGCAGTAATGTAGCCTCTGGTATCTATTATCCTTTGCCAAGCAGGGATAGTTGAAATAAGCGCTGTAATAGTAGATTTCTTTTGAATAAAACCATGTTGAAAATTCGTGATGAGATTGTTTGTTTTCGTGTAATTGTAAATCTGTTCGCGTGCAATTCTTTCGAGAACTGTACTAGTTGAAGAGGTCAGACGAATTGGTCTGTAGTTTTTGAAATCAGTTTTGTCTCCTTTTTTGAATATAGGTTTAACGATACTTTTTCTCCACAATGAAGGAACTTCACCATGGAGTAGAAACCAATTAAATAAAAGCGTTAGTACAGGAGCTAATCCAACAGCGGCCTTTTTAAGAAAGATATATGGAATATCATCAGGTGAGGTGGAGTTTAGAGCAGATAAGCTAGTTAATGTTCTGTATACTAGATCACTGTTAATATCAAGGAAATCCAATTTTGATGAGGTAGATTTTGGGCAATAGTAGCTCACATCCGGATGTTTTTTGTAAACTGATTTAAAGTATGAAGCAAACACGTTTGCCTTTTCAATATCGGATTTACAAAGTTCACCGTTCTCATTGAAAATAGAAAGAATGTTGTTTTTTGACTTTAGCCTACTGTTAACGAAGTGATAAAAAGCTTTTGGATTCTCTGAATCAGCAATCTTTTCTTCTCTTTCTAGGTTAAGGCAGGCCAGCTTTCTTTTGAGTTTTCTTGACAAACGATTGTATTTCTGGATACCAACAGTTAGTCGAACCTTGTACAATTTCCTTACTTTAAGAGCAAGTTTTCTTATTCTTACTGGATAGCGAGATTCCTTATCGTTGGCATGCTTCAATGGAATGTATTCTCTGATAAGACTATGACAGTGTTGCAAGTAGATAGCGTAACACCGATCTGCTGATTCACATTGGGAAATAAGTTTGCGCCAGTTGGTTTGTAAAAGATTTTCACAAATGGCAGGGTAGTCCCCATTATTGAAGTCATAGTATGCGCGGCTCGAGTGTTTTTTAAAGCTATTCAAATTAATTTTAAAAGAAACCGCGTTGTGATCAGAGGTAGAGAAAGGAGCAATGGTTTTCACTTCGTGAACGAAATCGCTGTGATTAGTTAGAACTATGTCTAGTATGTTGCATCCTAAAGTAGGAACATTAACCAGTTGAGAGAAAGAGCATACTCATTACAGAATTGCTGAAACTCGCGAGGTGATCCATAAATCTTTCTTGTACTGGTAGGTTGAGACCAATCAATCGTAGGAAAATTCATATCTCTTACAATTATACAGTTAACGCCCTCATCAAGGATATCAGCAACATACGCTAAGGCTTCGTGAAACGCTAAAGAATAGCAAACGGGGCTTCGGTAATTAAGTATGAAATACGTAACATCTTGTTCATTGTTAACAACTAGGGTTAGGCATTGGCAGTAAGGAGTGAAGTTTCGTGAGCAAAGCAGATGATGGGATAAATTATTATGTACCAGGGCTACAACACCTCCACCACTCATCGTACCTTCGCGCCTGTAAATGTTATAGAATGGATTCGGGCATAATGTCACATCATGTACAAGGTCAGGTTTACACCAAGATTCTGTAATAAAGACAATTACTGGAGTGTAGGAAGGAATATAGTGTAAATCAGGAATCTTATTACATATTGAACGGGCATTGAACAGGAGAACTTCGTTCGAAAAATTCTTGCTGATAATGATCTTATCAGAACTATTAGACAAAAAACCATTGGGGCAAAGAGTGAAACCGGTTGTGATGTTTACATTCTATGCTTGTGGATTATCTGATACACATGAATAATTATTTTGGTTATTTACGACAAACCCTGATGACATCGCTATATTTTGTGAGACAATATGACGCCTTGGCAGTTCGGGGGAAGCTTAAGTTTTATGATGTCGAAGTCTCGAACTACGTAAACTAGTCGGCCTTCTCTAGCGTTTAATTCTCCCGCTTCCTTCCGTAGTGCTCTGTCTAGCCCGAGTTCTTCTAAAGGAAGCACAAATCAATCGATGCGGCCACTACGATGAGAAATTATAGTAAGTATTCAAGCGAAAACAATCGAATATAAAATGCAATATTTCAGACGAGTGCGTGGCGCAATCCATACCGCTCATTTGTCAGAAAATTCTTACTTTCTCATAATTTTATACGAGCCATCAAGTTCTTCAGTACCTTTACTCTGAGCAAAGTTATCACCTTTCAAATAGTGTATCTTTTTATTTTTTGAGACACGTTGTATTTGTGAACATAAATTTCGTAACTGAATTCTGCGTAGAATGCTGGCTTGGAGACACGTCCCCAACGGTGTGATACACACAATTTTTTTCTTCAAAAAAGAGATCCTATAGAAGGTATTTAGACGACGTAGTTGAATTCTGTGTGAAATTTTAGCCTAAAGATATACCTTTCACAGCTTCGTCGCAGCTTCGCGAAGAATCATTTTTCAGTTTCCAATCTGAAGAATATCGCATCAACGGTAGTATTGATAAGCATGAGGTGGAGCTCATTAGATAGAGCTCGAAATTCTGATCTAGAACTATGTTTGTTTCACACCAACATGTATCTTTACACTGGTTTTGTAAACTCTCTGAACATCCTACTGATTGCAGTCCCAGCAAATCTGGTCGACCTGCGTGCTCCGCTCCCGTCGGGCCACCGTCGTGGGGCCGCCGACGACGGCCTCCGTCGGGCCGTTGGCCGCCGCGCGCGCTACGGGTGTCACAGCGTGAACGGAGACGGCGAGCAGGGGGATGACGCCGCATGTATGACCACCTGGGCGCGCGGCCGCGGCGCCTACAACCAGCCGATACGAACGCCCCTCCCGTATTTTTGCAACCTCAAAGGGGCTTTGAGACATCGCTGTGTTGTACAGAAATGGGTGTCCCTCTGCAAATCGGAAATGATGAAAGTGGAAGTCCATTGACGATCTCCTGTGACGTCACGGTGATATGGTGTTGCAAAACTAGGTGGAACCCCGTGGTTCCATAATCAGCAGGGCGACAGTTAATGTTTCCGTTTTACCGCATACCACAACGCGACCAGAGATCGTTAAGAGACCTTCGTTTTCTCTTCCGAAAAGTTTCGCCGGACGATATATGCGTTCCAGAAACACTACGAGCGCAACTCCTCTCGTTCACGCCTTTCGCGTTCAGCCATTGTGTCAGTGTTCGCCTCGGTGTTCTAATGAAATCTCATGACTGCTCTTGTCCAAGGAATGTCGGCGAAGTAGATTACCTGAGCGGTGCCTCCAAGTTTGAACGACGTGGTCCATTGTTGGGGTTTCCGTAATCCTCAGACTTCAACGAAGCTACCATTTGCTTCACTGGTGAACTAACACTGTAAGCGAGCGCTCGGAATGCGTGTGTTCTTCAGTTTTATATTTTTCTTTTTCTCTAGTTTTGGTCATTTTTGAGTTTGAAGCGTCTATTGTTGAGTTTGTTTGAGTCAAGAGTTTATCTACTGTTCTTTGATGTATTAGCGCGACTTCGGTGCATAAATAAATAAACAACACTAGCAAAGCCGAGAGTGCAACCTAGTCCCGAGAATCTTAGCCAATTGGGGTTCATTACGACATCCTACGGTATATCATAATGAACCACAGTTGGGCAAGAACGTCTGCTATCTCTGACCAAGAACTACCTAAAGTGTAGGTCTGCATCTGCGTTATATGTGTATTGGCAGGATCGCCTCGCTTTCAGAAGTAGTGAAATGCATGCATCCCCATCCGAGTACAACTTTTGGGCAGAGTTATGGACCGTGAAAGCTGAACCACTGAAGCGGAGTGGTGCCACAAGCAAGAAGACTGATATCGTATCACTCTTGAGTTAATTGTTCTCGTGTGGTGGACTTCCTAATGCGAAGGAGAGTGCCCGAGGTCCTTTCCAACTGCCCTTTTCAACCGAAATGTGGTGCTTGCGACACCTCGCTTGATTCCTAAGGATTGATTCTCCTAGTATGCGCCAGCACAAGGCACTGGTGCATATCACGTCATCATCCTCCAGAGTTTGCCACGTCGCCACGCATGTCCCGGCAAGGTCGCTTCCACCAGAGCAACTCGTCGGAAATCGTGAAGCGAGCATTTGTTCAGAGCTGTGTCACGTCGTTGTCGCGGCCGACGCCGCGCACACGCTGGGTAAGCACTAGACATGGGATCCGAATCATGCATTTTCGGATATCCGGCCGGATTTATCCGGTTTCGGATTATCCGAAATCCGGCTCGGTCGAAAATTGCCCTCATCTGAATCATCCGAAGATCCGGGGTTTCTAAAATTGTCCTCATCTGAATCATCCGAAGATCCGGGGTTTTCAAAATTGCTCTCATCTGAATCATCCGAAGATCCGGGGTTTTGAAAAACGCAATGATTCGGATAAAATCGGATAAAAATCGGATAATAGGAGGTTAGCGCTCCTTGCTGGCAAACTCTGCGCCATTGATAACCTGACTTTTTCGGGCAAATTTGCAATCATTTGGCGGGAACTCTCTCACAAGGGAAGGGTCTGATAGCGTATATCTGGATGAGGAGAGGGAGTCATTCTATTAAATAGGAGTAATCGCCACCTCTCAATTAGCATAAAATCTGTTTCATTTTTGCCAGGTCGTTAAACCCAAGGAGTGGGGGTTCTTGAAGTCACAATTGAAAGGCGCATCACGAATTTGGGTTCTTGTACGACCGCGATGCCTCTGCCGGCAAGCAGCTCGGAGCGCAATGGGTAGTGAGGATGCTTCATGGGAGGAAGGTCGGAGGTTCGATCCTCACGCGCTGCTGCATTCCTGCTTTTTAATTGATTTTAATTGATTGTTTTTATTATTAATTTTAATTGAATTTAAATGATTTTTAAATAATTGGTTGAGGTTTGAGGGATTCTGACGTCTATACCATTTTCAGATGTTTTCCGCGCACTTTCCAGCTGCATGCTGTGGTACTCAACAGGATGATGCATAAATATTCAACACCAGTGAATACACAGGTACAACGTGCATAAAGCAGCACTGGACACAATGGGCAGGGTATAAATGCTGCAGGCTCCTCTCAGTCTGTTTCCATACATCGGCCAATGACCTCGGGTAAAACCATCCTGCTCGGATTTTCAAAGGAAACCATGACGTGACGTCACATGTGGTTAAAACGAGAAAGTCTGTGGATCCCGGAAATTGACCTAAACGGCATCAATACACTCGTTCTCTCATCTTTGCCTGTCATCTGGAAATCAGAGGTGTGCTGGAGGTTCTCTAAAACCTAACACCAACAAAGTCGCCGATGCACGAGTGGTGATCCACTTGCTCATGCTGAAGTGTGGTCCACCTTTAAATAAGCAGCCCTCATGGGAATGACACCAACCTGACCGAACGGGTGGCTAGCATACCCAAGGACATCAAAGCACGTCAACTTGAAGTTAACGAAGACGAACGGCTGAAAGTGGTGGAAAACCAGGAGAAGGTTGGGATCCACAAAATGAACTGATAGACGTGGAAAGGCTGGCAAGCAGTGGGCATATGATAACGTTTTCGGCTGGAACTCTTGTTTCAGAGGAAAGGGAACGTCTTCAATTGGATTTCGCCTATGGAGCCGATCTCATTTGTCCATATATGGAAGCAAACTGTGAGGAGCCAGCAGCCTTTATGCTCTGCTCGTATTGTGACCAGTGCTTATGTTTCAGGAACTTTGTGTCTGTGTATCACTGATGTCAAACGTTCATACATCGTTATGTTGAACAGCTTTCCAATTGAGTTTTGGTTAAAAAACCGGTCAGTAATGAACAAGTGGCAACAAAGTTGCTCTCACGGCATACATCTGGAAACACTGCACAGCAAACATCTAAAATGGTAAGGATGTCAAAATACCTAAAAATCAAACAATAAGTTGAAATGCAAAGATGCAGCAGCGCAGAAAAGTCGAACCCTCCACCTCCCTCTCATGGAGCAACGTCGCTATCCACTGCGCTACGAGCCGCTTCCCGCTGGCGGCATTGCGGGACTCCCGAACTGGTGAGGCGCCAATTCCACTGCAACTTCAAAGATCTTCTACTCCTCGGGCTTATCGATTTGGCAAAAAAGAAACACATTTTTATACTAATTGAGGAGTGGCGATTATTCCTATATATATGGTGGGATGACTAGCTCTCTCCGTTCAGACATACGCTTCAAACCCTTCCCTTTTCAGAGAAATGTCTTGCGGGGCGTTTCGGAATCGTTTCATTATTGTCCTTTACAAGACATTACCAACTCACTATTGAGTTGGTATTGGCTCTCTGGGTTCTTAAAGCTGTTTTTTGTTTGTTCTGGAAGCGCAAAATAGCTCTGCGGAGGGATCCCCTCGTAAGGCAACCAAATACGACATCTTTTACGTAGCGCTGGTGTGTTCCATTTCCATTGGTGAACTAAGCTAGGCCAGATATAATGTAACTGGGCATTCATGTGCCTTGCTACCAGGGCATATAGACATTTAATTCAAGATGAGGCGCTCCAAGCTGCTTTGCGCGCTAGTGACTTCAATTGGTCAAGGAAATGAACGCGGAGTTACTGATGTGTTCCGTTTTTAAGAGGTTGCGTGCCCCTATTATATCACTTATCCGGTTGTATCCGAATCGGATATCCGAAATCCGGCTCGACTGAAAATAGCGTTATCTGAATCATCCGAAGATCCGGGGTTTCTAAAATTGCCCTCATCTGAATCATCCGAAGATCCGTGGTTTTCGAAATTGCCCTCATCTGAATCATCCGAAGATCCGGGGTTTGAAAAAGTGGCCTATCCGAATCATCCGATTATCCGGAAAATCGGTGAGGATCCAATGTCTAGTAAGCACTGATTCCAGGGGCCAGGTTCACCGACCGCTTACCGCTCTCTAACGGTGAAAATACCGCCAAACCCCCTGACATGACATTCATCAGCATCAGGTATGGTGGTATTTTCACCGTTAGAGGGCGGTAAGCGGTTGATAAGTCTGGCCCTAGGAGCCAGATTCATCAGCCGGTTGCCGCCCTCTAACGGTGAAAATATCGCCAAACCTACTGGTACCGCGATTCATGCGGTGTGGTAAATTTGGGGTCAAGCTCTCTGTATCGGTTACTAAGCCAGGAAAGGTGAATCCGCGGTGAGATGATACCGGCGCTATCGTTGATGAATCTGGCCCAGCAGGTTTCCTCCTGTTATCTCGCTGTGGACCGGCCGGAATTCGCTAGGTATTAGAACAAGGTCCTAGAACCTCCGAAAACTCGTCCGTACTTATTTTTTACGTACGTTCAGAGGCGAGTGAGACAGGTTGGTGGACTTCAAGCTCTCGCCTCCCTTAGGGCCTGTTCATACTTGGCGACGGGAGCAGTAGGTCGGCCAGGCACATTATACGTATCGTTACGTATCGTTTTTTGCTGGGCGATGGCTAGGCGATCAATCGCCTCCGTTGCGAAGTATGAACATGCGCTTAGCACGACGTAGAGATGATACACAAAGTGGTCGTACTTCTTGTCAATGTTGTCCATGACGGTATCTTCCCTGAGGGCGGTAAGACGGCCGTAAAATGTGCCAGCTGATGGTTGTTCTGGGACCCATCCAGCTTATTGTTGTGTTTTATTGTTGCGCATTCAACCCACGTATCTATGCCGCCTTGGAAAAGGCCTGAGAAATTGATGCCATCAGTCTCCATTTGGATTGGCCTGCCGCAGATTTAACAGCTAGGCTGCAACAATCTTGCCTCAACGTTTTATAAGTCAACAGCTAAAACTGACACTCTTACTTCTTTGAAATTTTCCTCCATTTTATGAAAAATTATTTTCATGCGATGTTCTCCACCTGGTACGGCTATACTGCCCTCCTTATGGTTGAATTGAAATCCCTTGAAACCAATAAGTTAGAATTTCGAACAATGGAAAATAAAAGAAAGAAACGAATTGGTTAAAACCTAAATGTGGTCTCGAATGGTTCTACAACTTTTGATGAATAACATACAGGAAATATCACCAATTCCACATTTTAGAATTAGCCCAGGTTGCAACATGTTCGGGGTAAGTGTTGAGAAACTTTAATAACCAGATGTTCAGCGGCCTACTGGCCGTCAAACGTCTGGTTGGGGGCTTCGCCCCAAATCCGGAGAATGGAACACCCCGACCGTCTTGTCCTCTTTAGGCCTTTCCTCATTCATTAGAGTAAAAGACCGGTATTGCTATATAGAATATATAGCGGGATACGGTAGGACAGAATCTTCAAAACTGCACCCATGGGGCCTACCCACCCTCTATCGCACGTCCGCGATTCATTCTCTGATGTACTCGTGGCGTACATGGCGAGGAATACATAGAGAGCCTTACTCCGAAGTGCTTATTCTGTTGAAACACAAATGAAATCAATTGGTATTGGTAGACCGTTCGATGCAGTTCACCGTCCAACGGGAATAACATTACTCCGATTCCTTCACTCATTCTCGCCACCCACTCCACCGATACCCTTTTACCCATGTGCCGGCAGAAAACGGCAGTGAGAATCAAGTTGCACACCCTCGTTGTTACCCGAAGCTTTTAAAAAGCCATCTGAAAATCTCACGGATGCTGTGCAAAGTCTTGTCTGTGGCACGTCTTCTGGACCCGGATAGACATTGGATAACGTCTGTAACACATTTGCTGAGTCCGGACGCATATGTCACGACTTCTACGACACGTCTTTTGCACCCCGACACACGTGGCATGACGTCTGTAGCACGTCTTCTGACGTCACGTTCGACGACACTGAGAGGAAGTACTGGTCCCCTTATTGGTCCCTTTCACTGATCGGTTCACTAGTCCCCTTTACTGGTCTCCCTTTAATGGTTCTATTACTGGACCCTTTACTGAACCCCCTTTAATGGTCTTCCCTTTATTGGCTCCCTTACTGATCCCCTCTTGACTGGTAGTTCACTGCTACCCCATTTATTGGTCTCCCTTCACCGCTCCCCTTTACAGGTCCCCCTTCACTGGCCCCCCTTCCCCTCCTTCACACCTTCACAGGTCCCACCCTCACTGCTCCCCCATTACTGGTCCCTCTTCACTGGTTCCCCTCTATTGTCTGCCCTTTTCCGGTTTACCCTTCACTGCCACCCACCCCCCCCCCCCCCCCCCCTTCGTCGGTCCCCACTACTGCTCCCACCTTAACTGGACCTCCCTTTACTGGACCCCTCCCCCTCCTTCACCGGTCCCCGTTCTCTGGACCACTCCCCCTCCCCTCCCCCTTCACCGGTCCCCATTACTGGTCCTTTCCTCACCGACCCCCTTCATTGGACACCTCCCTCCCTCCTTCACCGGTCCCCCCTTCACTAGACCCCTCTCCCCTTCACCTGGTCCCCCTTCACTGGTCCCCATTACTGGTTCCTTCCTTACCGGTCCACCCTTAACCTGGTCCCCTCTTCACTGGTCAACCATCTACCGTTCCCCCCTTTACAGGACCTCTCTTCCCTCCCTCCTTCACCGGTCCTCCTTCACTGACCCTCCATCACCGGCCCCCATTGCTGGTCCCACTTTCACTGGTCCCTCCTTTATTGGTCAAAACTTTAGCGGTCCCTATTGGACCTATTCTTAACCGGTCCCCCATTAGTGGTCCCACCTTCAATGGTAACACGTCGTGTGAATCCGGAACCCCTGGTGCGACATCGGTGACACCTCTTCTGAACCCAGACGCCTGTTAAACAACGTTGGTGACATGTGTTCTCAAGCCGGACGTGCTTTGCGCGACACCGTTGACACGTCGTCTGAATCTGGAAGGCCTTTCGCGACATTGGTGACACCTCTTCTGAATCCAGGCACCTGATGAATGACGTCGGTGACATGTGTTCTTAACCCGAACATGCTTTGCGCGACATCGGTGACACATCGTCTGAATCCGAACAGGAATTTCGCGACATTGGTGACACGTCGTCTGAATATGGAAGGCCTTTCGCGACATTAGTGACACCTCTTCTGAATCTAGGCACCTGATGAACGACGTCGGTGACATGTCTTCTCAAGCCGGACGTGCTTTGCGCGATATCGTTGACACGTTGTGTGAATCCAGAACCCCTGGCGCGACGTCGGTGACATGTCCTCTGAACTCAGACGCCTGTTGAATGACGTCGGTGACACCCTTTCTGAACTTGGACGCTCGCTTTCACGACGTCGATGACACATGTTCGGAACTCGGACGACCTTTGCGTGACATTGGCGACACCTCTTCTGACCCCACTCAACACGGTGTAGATGACACCTCGCCTGAACCCGGATCGCTACTACTCGACGTTTACGAAAGGCCAGATATACAGACGGACGGACAGGCGGACGGACAGACGGACGGACAGACGGAAGGACGGATGGAAGGACAGACACAACCGCTTACTCTTTTATATATAGTAGGATATTTTTACTTCCTACACACGGTTTACCCTCGTGCGGATGCCCTCCAGTATGCGCACTTTATTACCCTGTTACGTATAATTTTCACGTTGAATTGGACACTTAAGATCAAATGGAACACTTGTCACCTCAATTTGAACACTCTTCTAAGCCTAAGCCTAAGACTTTAAAATAAAATTAACGTCTTCCAGATTGAAACGAGCTTCTTACATGTCAAACTACAGACTCTCCAAGATGGTTTGAGTAATTTTTTGTTCAAGGAAAACTAGTATATTTTTAAAAACTTTTTAGTACAGCTGCTCGAATTCAATTGAATTCAACTCATTTACTGCACAAGTTGTGCTCCTTAAACAAACAGTAGGCAGAAATAAAAACACTCTGCAGTCGAAGTGTTCTTTAATCCTTTGATCTCGAATGTTTAGGAATCTTTTATAAGATTTGAGATCGTTGCAAACTCATAGTCAGTAATTGGGGGGGGGGGGGTGGGAGGCGAAGTGAATATAACGGCGGAAGTACGAAAGGAAAGACAGACAGAAAAAGAGCTTTGATGTTAATGTTTCTGTGCCGTTGCCATTACCATTACACCATCACATAAGCTGAAATGATGTGAGAAAATGAGGAAAATGCGTGAGATCTTGAGAATGTGAAAACAAGACCGTGAGTAATGCTGCGAACTGAGAAATTTAATGACGTTGCGAGAAACACTCATCTAATTAACAGCAATTATACGGAATACTACTCCTAAATATCTCAAATGGAAGTTTTCCTGATCTGCTGGTGTCCTCTTGGGATTTACGAATGTGAATGTTGCTGCTGAAGTTGGAAGCAGGTTAATGACTGAATGCATTAACGGTTGCTAACTCTCTCTAGAAGCTGCAACAATTCAACATTTTCCAATTTTTTCTTGAAACTAGAGCTGTTCTCGGATTCCCCGTATTTGAATGCGCTGATAGTGTAGATTAAAACCTATTCTCTCACCACACGGCTTGGATATCCAGTGCTAGGTGTCAATCTAATTTCCATGCGTAGGATGCGGAAACAAAACACAAGATCTTCCACTGCACATCTGCATTGTAAAGTTTTCAGACCCTACGATTTCAATCTATTGGGATAATCGAGTAAATCAGCAACATTCGTAGAATTTTTGGCCCGGTGGAGAACTACTTTCGTGAAGGTTTTTTGAACTCTTTCGATTTGCAGAATCTCTTAGTTTTGCTCGGGTTCCATAACTGTGAGCAAAACCCTAGGTGGGGAAGAACGTGTACATTATACAATATCACATCCGTGATCACCATCCCAAACAGCTCCCCTCGGCAATGTTTGGGCGAAATTATGTTTCGACCCTCTCCTCGACCTTGCAGTCGTGGAACACAGTAGTGCCTGTGCACACCCTTTACCTTCATGTGCCCCTACTGTAATCTATCGTTTCACCGAAAAAGGTTATCAGACTGGCGATCAGCAAATCCCAAATAACCCTTCCGATAAACTTTGGACGAAAATGTTTTTCGACCCCTTGAGTCGAGGGAGCTCCATTTGCTCCTGTTCCTATTTGCAGTGCTTCCCGCCCTCCCGTAAGTGTAGGGCCGGAAACAGTGATGGAACCAACTCTCCACTGTGGTGGGAGCTGCAGTAAATGCCTGAATAGGACTAGGACATCAATTCCCGGCTAGGATTGCCTGTCTAGGCCAAACAAGCTTTAAGGCCGCCACAGACTTCTGCGGCGCCGCTGGGCGGCGTCGCTGGCCGGCCGGCGGCACCGGCGGCACCGCTGAGCGGCGCCGCCGAGCGGCGCCGCTCAGCGGCTTGACTCATCATCAGTGGGAGCGGTGACGGCGAGGTACTGTACTGTTTCTAGTGGGGACCGACTGGTGCTTAACAATAACGCGCCCCGATGACGATCGCGCGCCCGCATCGACCGTCTCCGCTCTGGATCCCGCCGCGAACGGGCAGAGCGCAGAGCGCAGACAGACAGACGCTGGAGCGGCGCCGCCGGGTGGAATGATTCAAGTCATTTCCGCCAGCGGCGCCGCTGGAGGCGAGCTCTGCGTCTCTGCCCTATGGTTAAGCATAGGGCAGTGGCGCCGCCGAGCGGCGCCGCAGAAGTCTGTGGGGGCCTTTACATTCCGCCGGGTCGGTGAATTGGTGCCAGAGTCGTCAGAGAAGGATAAAATCTAGAACACCGGCTGGCCACCGCAAGTCAATATTTTGGCCAAACACACAATCAAATTGCTTCGACGATTCCCCGACGAAGTGGAATAGTTGACGTACCCTGCAAAGCGAAGGATCAACGCCAACCTCCATCCTTCTATTCTCTATCTCATTTCGCTCGCTTTGGGAGTGGGATGAGAGCAACCTAGAGAGCGTTTCCTCCGGCAATAGATGGCAAAACCGCAAGGACCAAGATCAGACAATGGGTCGCGAAAACTCCAACAGTCGAAGACAGAAAACTAATATCTATAACGAAATCAAATTTGAATAAAAACATTATTAAAACTTTTTGTCTCTGAGATATCCCGTGAAAGTCAAATGCGTGGCGCATCCTAAACTGGGATTAACGCTGAGCTTAATCATTATCCTTACACAGAATAAGAAGAATATAGAAATCCGAATTACGATGAAAACGCCTTGATGATGGGTCAGAGCAATACTTGTCATTTGACGATAAAGAAGTCATATGGGGTCAGTATCTAACGAGAGCATCCCCGCGATACAAGAGTGGTGTAGTGGACGTGCAACGTAGCCCCACGTGACAAAACTCTTCCACACCTGAAAACAGGTTGAATACGGGGTTAATGGTATCCTAGGGAAACCAACATCTACATTTAACTAGAAATGGGAAGAGCCCACCCAGAACAAGCGGAACGGAATGGCTCAAGAATGGGCGAAAACCAGAATACGAAACTTGGAAATAGCACAAGACTCATTACTTTATTTAATTTTTCATAAGTATAACCAAAAAGGGTGGCAACTAAGCTACCGTTAACGAATTTAGGAGGCAGGTAAGTCAGCATGCGACTCATCCCCAACAATGTGTAACAATAAAAGTTTCCTGTATTCGTATTATTATGATTATTCGTCATTATCAGCATGATCTCTCAAATATTAGGCTGGCCGAAAAGTCTAGAAGCAAAATTTTGAAAACATCAGAATTTTCTGAAAAAATCAAAAATCCCGGTTCGGTGAGGATCGTATAGAATGTTCCAGAAGCTTTCGCTGTATGATTATGTATATAAGGGCCCGCGAGCGTCATTTTGATGGGATGGCGAACATGAGTAGCCAACAACTGTTTCGAGTGGTCATTTTCGACGAATGCTGCCGAGGCTCCAACGCAAGCACAACGGTCTCTTATATCACCGATGCATTTGGAGAAGGAACTGTAACCTGCATCACAGTGCATCGTTGGTTCATTCGCTTTGATTCAGGAGATATGAACCTTGAAGACGGAGAGCGCAATGGACGACCTTCTGCTATCGATGAAGATCGCTGTCACATCCAATCCAGAAGCAACTACGCGGGAACTGGCAATAACCCTCGGCTGCACCCACTCCACCATCAAGCTGCATCTCCACGACTTCGGCTGTCGAAAAGTTTTGACAAGATGGATTCCTCATAGGCTGACCGAAGCACATTAGCAAGTGCGAATGAAGATATGCCAGTCACTCTTTGCGCAGCCGCATCGAAACGAATTTCTGGAGGATCTAGTGAATGGAGGTGAGAGCTGGGTAGTGTACGATAACAACGCACGTCATGTCGTCTGGCTCCCACGCGACGCAGAACAGCCAGTCCAGCCGAAGCCAAACCCACAGCAACGCAAACATTTACTTTGCGTTTGGTGGGATGCGAAAGGACCAATCTACCATAAGCTACTGGCTGCTGGCAGGACGGTCTCCATTTACATTAATAAGCTTCAGAAATTGACCGATGCAATGCGAGCAAAAAGGCGAAAATGTCAAGTGTCCAATTGCACGCGCGCCCCGACGCTGCATCGACAATCTTTGAGAAGATTGCCGAACTTGGCTAGCATCCGGTAGCATATCCAGCGCATTCGCCGGATCATGCGCCGTTGGACTACCATCTGCTCGGACCGTATCATTTGAGAGGGAAAAAGGTATCATAACCTCAAAATGTCAGTGGGCAGCTTCCTCAAATCGCAAAACTGTTTTGACTACTCATGTTCGCCATCCCATCAAAATGACGCTCGCGGGCCCTTATATACATAATCATACAGCGAAAGCTTCTGGAACATTCTATACGATCCTCACCGAACCGGGATTTTTGAT